>JAEIGI010000003.1:11060000-12260000 GCA_018903615.1 Drosophila neocordata
GTGTCCAATCCAAACCACACATTTACACAATCATCACAATGAAACACTTTGAAACACTTTTTATATGCATCCAACACACATTTATCAAATTTTCTATATCTGTTTTAAGTTTTAAAAATCTTTATTAATCTCCAATTGAAAAATTCCTATTAGGTCTATTCTCGTTTTCGAATCGTTTGCCAATCAATTTACTTTTCGATGTTAACATCGCATTCCTATCAATATCACTTTTCCCCAGCTTATTCGCCCAGTATATCAGCTGTTTTTCTGCTTCTTTTTCTTTCAAGTCAACCAAGATGTTTATAGTCAAATCAAACACAAGCTTTAAATAATTCAAAATTTTTCAATACGAAACCAAACTTTTTGCTGTGATTTTAAGCAGCTCCAGCAATGTTATATTGGATTTCATTTTTCAGTTTTACTAGTTGCTGACAACCCTAAAATTCACTATACTACAACAAAACACAACTTGTTCGACTAAAGATGTTGGAAACTCTAAAATTTACTTTAAGACATCTCGATGTTGGTTTGTTAAAGTGGTGGCAACTCTAGAATATACAATAAATCAAATTTAAATTTGCGTTTTTCAAGGCTACCAAAAAATTTACCATAAGATATCTCGACAGTGGTTTTTTAAAATGGTGAAAACTCTAGAATTTACAATGAATTGAATTAAAATTTTACGTCCTTTAAGATGCTGGCAACCCTAAAAAATACTGTAAGACATCTCGATTTTCGTTTATCTAAATAGTGACAACTCTAGAATTTTCAATGAATAGAATTAAAATTTTGCCTTTTTTAAGATGCTGGCAACCCTAAAAAATACTGTATCGAAATGGTGGCAACTCTAGAATTTACAATGAATGGAATTTTAATTTTGAGTTTTTCAAGATGTTGGCAACCTTAAAATTTTATATAATATATCTTAATTTTCACTTTCCGGAATAGTGGCAACTCTAAAATTTACCATGAATCCAATTTTAATATTGCCTTTTTCAAGATGCTGGCAGTCCTAAGGACATTTCGAACAAAGAATACGGTTCGAAAACAGAACCAATTTGATTTCCGATTTTCTTAAATGGTGACAACTCTAGATTTTGCAATGAATTAATTCGAAGTTAAACGATCAAAAACAGAATCAATTTAATTAGCGTTTTTCAAGATGCTGACAACCCTAATATTAACTTAAACGATCAAAAAAGGCAACTAGTTCGATTCGTTCCGATTGTTATCAATTTTTCTTGATGTCTGCTAAGAATAATTCAAGTTAATTAATAACTAAACCAAATTTGTCCACTATAGTTTAGTACTCTTCTCAATCTGCTAAAGATCACTACAAAAGTATTCAAGATGTGACAAGAACATTTTTTTATGTAAAAAAAGGACAATTACCTAGCAATTCCTTGCTTAAAAAGTGACTAAAAAGTTCGAAAGTGAAGAAAGATCTTAATATTTTTTTTGATAATATTTGCTTAGATGGAATATTTTGTTTATTGATTTTAATTTATAGTCTTTTCATATAAACTTATGTCCTGAATCAGAATAAATTCTTCCATTTAACTAAAATATTTTGATTAAATTCATTATACACTAACAGCAACATTAACATCAACATCAACAACAAAAAATACATATAATTTTTGAAATCTTTTTTAAAAAAGAGGAGTATTATCTATATCGACAATTCCAACTTCTTATCTTAGGTGAACGACCATTTAGATGTCATATGTGTGGGAAAACTTTTTCGCGCTCAACGATCCTGAAAGCGCACGAGAAAACGCATTTTCCGAAATATGTAAGGAAATTTTTGTCACCCAGCCCGGTTGATACAAAGGATGAGCTACCACAATAGTGAAACGATTTTAGTTTGTTATTAAATTATTTTTATTACTACTATTACTATTACAATAATAATAATAATAATAATAACAATAACAATAACAACATCAACAATGGCAACAGCAACACCAACAGCAGCAGCAGCAACAACAGCAGCAACAATTTTAGCTACAATTGATGATGGGCGATCAACAGCAGCAACAACAACTTTGACTTATATACACACACACTTTCTACACACACACACAAACAAATGAGCCTACATATATACACCGTTATATGTATATACATATGTACATACATAATTATTTTTTATTAAGCAAAACAGATGCAGATACCAGAAAAGTAAAGTAAAAAGAAAAAACAAAAAACAAAATAACTTTGCCAAGAATATCGATTCTTGATCGTTGAAATATGTAAACAAGAGACAAG
This sequence comes from Drosophila neocordata, assembly GCA_018903615.1. Classification (NCBI taxonomy): domain Eukaryota; kingdom Metazoa; phylum Arthropoda; class Insecta; order Diptera; family Drosophilidae; genus Drosophila; species Drosophila neocordata. The sequence continues at coordinate 11,062,272 of JAEIGI010000003.1, forward strand.
TAAAATGAAGAAGATAAAACATCAATTGAATGCATACATAATACATACATATATACATACATATATATACATACATACATACATACATACATATAATACGTATGTATATATACGTATACGTATTCTGCATAGATCCAGAATAGACAATAGAGCAGGCATTAATGTCAAATTGTTGAAATTTAGATACAAGTCTTTTTTTAACGAGGCAGATGAAAATCGATAAGCGAGAACATAAAAAAAAGAGAAGAACAAGTAGAAGAAGAAGAAGGAAAAACACACAAAAACAAAAAAAAAAAAAAGAATAAGTGAGAAAAATCCAAATGCGATGAGAATTTTTTTCTAGCAGGAATCTATTTAAAAATAACAAACAAATCGATATATATATATTTTTCAAAAGTATATATAAGAGAATGTAAGACATATAGGACAAACAAAAAACACGTTAAGAAACAAAAACAACAATATATTAAATGCTACTATATGATAATTTTGATTATAATGAGTATATATGATGATAAACGATAATTGATAAATGCATAATGAAAAAGAACAGTGAACACGTGATGTAACAATTTAAGTGAAAAAAACAAAACAAAAACAAACAAAAAAGGGAAAAAACCAACAACAACAACATAATTAATAATTATAATAATAATAATAATTTCGAGCAAAGGATCAATAATTATGATTATGATTATAATATAATTATATGATCGAATATAATATAATTATATTGTGATTATAATTATAATTATGATTATAATTATGATATAATATGAAATTATATTATGATTATGATTAAACAATTATAATATATATATAAAAAAACAATAATATTCACACAAAATTTCAATTGACAAAATGGAGAAAAAAAAACAATGTAGTTTTAACCCTTACATCCCCCCCCCCCCTACACTTACACATACACCTAAACCTTTCCCATTTCCCTTTTTTTTAAACAAAATGCAAAAAATAAAGCAAACAAACGCAAAGCAAAGTGAACTGGTGTAGCATACTTTTGTGCGTACTTCATTTGTTAATACTAAAGTCTATACTTAAATATATGTATATGTATATATATATATATACATATATATATATATATATATAAAATACATATCCCACAGTCATGTCACACACCCACTCACACACACACACATACAAAAATTTTCCCCTTTTTCCAATCAAACAATAAACTAAAGAAACAAACACATAAGAAAAAAACAATTTTAGTGGCAGATATACACAAACTACATATATATACAACAAAATTTATATATATATATATATATATATATATATATGCTTATATATATATATATATGTATATTGAAAATTATGATGTAAACTAAACTTTTGAAAGCAGAATTACATAGAATATCTGTGATCTTAAACGATATTTACGTACATGAATAGCGAAAGCAAAGGGAAATCCATATAATGAAATATGAAAACTAAATGTAGATTCTTTTTTTTTTTTTTAATTGGTAGAAGCCAAAATGGCTACATACTTACTATAGAAATACAGCTTCAAGAAACCAGCAGCAGGAGAATAGAAATTTAAAAAGGAAAAATACACAAAAACAAACAAAAAAAAGACTAAAAACAAAAGAAATTGGCTTAGTTAAGGCCCAAGTTAATAAATACAGGCATATATATATATATATATATATATATATATATATACTGAGTGCCCCTGCTAAAAGAAAATAATTATAATTAAAATTGAAATTTTTAGAAAATTTTAGAAATTTTTGCTGAATTTGTAGAATTTGAAATGAGAAATATTTCAATTGAATTTTTCTTATTGTGAGTGAGTTTTTCTTTATATTAATTGATATTCATTTAGATCGGACCACTATATGTATGCATATCAAGTGTTTGTAGAAACAATATATATATATATATATATATGTATAGATTGAAAATTTTGTATTTTCAATCAAATTTCATTTGTGATATTGAATACAAATTCAAATACAAACAAAGAACAAACAAAAAAAAATAAAGGAAAATATTCGATCATTAAAACAACAATTTTTAATAGAGCAAAGAGCTTACCCGATCGTTCCTAATGTTCCCTAAACAACTCACATTGATTCGTTTATATATATATAGAAATATTTAATCAAATTTCTAATTTCTTATATATATATAGATCAAAGATTCTGTTCATGGCTTTTGGCCTTAAATTTTTCAAATTGTTCCGTTTTTAAACAAGTCCGCTTATAGTCAACATAATAAATATTCTGTTTATTATCATATATAAATTCTATATATATATATATTTATTTTGCAGGGGCATATATACATATATGTATATATATATTAATTTTTTTCGCACAACATTTGGCTAATAATTACACCAAAAAAACAAAATAATATAAAAGAAAACCGATTATGAAAGAAAATTTCAATGGCTTAACCAAGTTTACTTTGCTTTGATTCATACACACACACACGCACTTGCCCATATATGTTCAAGTATTTGATCTATATATTTAAAAAAAAAAAAGGACATGTGCTAGTTTTTAAGACACACACACACACACAAACTTTCCCCATTTTTTTCAATATATTTTTTTCACATTTTTTTTTTGTTTATTGTTTACGAATTCTGATTTTTTTTTTTTTTTTTTTTGGCTTTGTGGTTGAAATTTGAGCAAGGACCAAGTAAAGAGGAGAGAGAGAGAGAGAGCAAGTAAATGAAATTAAGATCCATGAATGAATCCTTTCTAGTTGTTCTAGTTAGAGAGAAGCCCGCTAAGCACATTAAAGAGCGAATCGATCTCAAAATTATTACAAAACAAATAAAATATAATAATAAAAAAAAAAAACAAAACAAAAACAAATTATAAAAAGCTTTGCGGATCGGGCTAGAATTCTTTATCCTTTTTCCCAATTTTTTTGTTGTGTTTTTGCGGTTGTGGAATTTTTTTTTTTTATGTTTTTTTGTTTATTTTAAAATTTTTTTTTATTTTCATTAGGGCTACAACAAAATGCAAAAAAAAAATTACAATTAAAAGCACGCTAGACAAAATTCAAAATTCTAAATTTAAAAAAAAAGAAAAACTCGGTGGAAACAAAGAAGAAGAAAAAAAATAACAACAACAACTTTTGGATTAAACAATTTGGCTGTGATAGCATTAACAAAAAAAAAAAAAAACACAAAGAATAGACATGATGAATAGAAAATTAAATAAAAAAAATATTTAAAAAAAAAAAATAAAAAAATGAAAAATTTAATAAACACATTTAACCGAAGCTAAGAAAAAAAAAAAAAAAAAAAAAAAGAAAAGGAAACAAACAAAAAAAACCATTTGCTTTCAATTGTATTTTGTTGTTGGCTTATTTTCTCAAATGAAGGCAGTATTAAGGCGGGGGTAAAGCTAAGCAGAGGGTTAGAAGCTGCGTAAAGAGAGGGGGGGGACAATTAACCGACATCAATTCGAAATTGTGATGTTTAAATAATACATAAATCTAAATCTAAAAAATAAATTTAAACTTTAGGACAACAAAAAAAAAAAAAAAACAAAATAAAAAAAATGAAAACAAAAACAAAATTGTGATTTTCGGCCTTTTAGAAACAAAATTATAACAATTAAACGCTAAGAAACCAAGAAAACAAAAACAAAAAACGAAGAGAGAAGAAGAGAAAAAAAAAAAAAAAAAAAAAGAAAAATTGTGAAATTAGAAAATGGAGAAAAATTCTAAAAAAAAAGAAAGCTTTGTCCACGATTTTTACTTGCATTTCGATTGGAATTTTGTAAGGATTTTTTCTTAATAATAAAATATATTAACTTTTTATTCACTTAATTTAATAAGCCAACAAAAAAAAAAAAAAAAAAAAAAAGCTTGCACAACCGCTAGAGAAGGAAGAAAAACAACAACAAAGAACACCCCCCTCCCCCCAAAAAAAAAAAAAAAATGAAAGAAAAGAAAGTAAAAAAAAACACATTCCAAGCAAGAATCAGGAATAACTAAAGGAAAGATCAGAAAAGATTCAATAAACAAAAATTTTTTTTTGGCGGCAAATTTCAACCACACAAAAAATTTTATAAAATTTTTTTTTTTTTTTCACTTTACTTAAGCTCTGTGTCTTAATCATTAAACAAAAATAAAAAACAAAGCAAAACAACAATTTTTTTTTTTCATATTTTTAATTTAAATGTTTAAGTAAAATGTTATTATTATTATTATATATACATAAAAAAAAAAAAAAAGAAAAAGAAAATTTATTGTACCAACTTATATGAAATTTTGTTTAGCTCTAGAACAAAGATAAAAAAAAAAACCAACAAAAAACCAAAAAAAAACAAAACAAAACAGAAATATCTTAAAAAAACATGGCAACAATTTTTAGTTCTTTCTTTTTTATGTTCCCACACACACACACACACACTGATACACACAGGCAGATACACAATGAATTTGTTAGCTATATGAGAAAATGAAAGAAAGCAAATTATTAAAAAAACAACAACAAAAACAAAACATAAAAACACAGCAAGAAGAAAACAAAAAAAAAACCAATAAAACCCAAAAAAAGGAAATAAAAAACAAATTATAAAAAAAAAAAACACTTTCAGCAATGAAAATATATTAAATGAAATGTTTTTTTCTTTTTTGGTATCATTTATCTTACGTTTCACATTACGTTTGCTTACGTTGCGTAACACGTATCGCTTCATTTCCATTCAATTCCATTCGTTTCACAAATTCATTGTGTTTCACTACCACTTAACCATACATACCATATACATATACATTTTAATATTAATATTAACATTTATTTATAAATTTAAGTTTTTTATATATATAAATTTTTATATATTTATATTTAAGTTTGTTTTCATTTAGCGTTTTTTTTTTTTTTTAATTTAGCTTCTAAGTTGTGATCAAAAGTTCCTTAGTTTGGGTTCCCGAATTTAGTTTTTTTTTTTTTCCTCTTTGCCATTTAACGACAAACAACAATAAATTCTAACAAGTTCCTTTGATAAACAGCAACCATAAAAAAACATATAGCAAAATATACAATATACATATATATATATATATATATATATATATATATATATATATATATATATATATATATGCAAAAAACAAAAGGCAAGTTCGTTTTTGTTTCTTGTTTTTTTTAATTTTAAATTTTTTTTATATAATATTATTCTATATAAATTATTTATAAATTTTATTTCTTGTGCTTACAGTTCTTTTACGTTTTTTTCATTTTTTTTTTAAATGTTTCAAATGTTGCCAAGGTTTTTTTTCGATGCTAATTGATAAAAAAAAATTAATAAAAAATAAAAAATAAATTATTCAAATTTATTAGGCCAAATTTTTGATTGAGAAACGAAGCAAAATTACACTTTAGGCAAAATGCATAGAAAAACAAAAGAAGAAAATTAAAGAAAGAGAGAGAAGAGAGTGAAAATTTCATTAATTTTAAATAATTTTGGTTTAATTATTTTACACTTAGCTTGCATACAAACAAAAAAAAGTAAATTAAAAAATGATAATAATAATCGGGAGAAAAAAAATAAAGGCAAACAAAAATTATTATATCATTACGCGTATCATAAATCAAATACACACAAACACACACACACACACACATACTTACATACATACAAAACTGCATTTTAAAGGAAACAGGAATTTAAAATTATATATACAAATAAATAAACAATTATAGATATATATATATATTTCGAGAAACAATATATATATACAGAGACACTGCTACGTACCCATACACACACACACACACACACACAACCCCAAACCCACACACACACATGCTAATTACATATAAAACAGAAAAAGTTTAATTTGTACAGCAAAAAAGGGGAAAAAAACAAAAACAAAAACAAGAAACAAAAAATCCAATACAAAACTAAACTAAAAACAGAAAGCAAAAACAAGAAAAGGTTATATATAAATTATATATATTATATATACTTATATTGTGGTAAACTTTTCGCTTTTTCATGACCGAAAACATTTACTCTAGAATCGCATACAAGTCGAATTTATATAGAACAAAAAGAAAGTAAAACCACATATATGATATATATATATATATATACATACATAGAGAGAAAGAGAGAGAGAGAGCAAGTGAGCAAGCAAGATATAGATATATATACATACATACATATATATATATATAGAGTATATCTCTACTTACTGTAATACTGTAATTTTTACCATATATATATATATACATTTATATATATATATCATTTTCGAAAATGAAAAAAAAGTAAAGAAAACAAACAAGAAAAACAACAAAAATTAAGCTTTGGCACACAACAAAAACTAGAAAATTCAAAACTTGAACCAATACAGAAAAAAGAAAAGGAAACTCAAATAGAAACAAACAAAAAACAAAAAAAATAAAAATTCTAAAAAAATCACAAAAAACAAACACAAAATTCTAAATGCAAAATTTAAAAAAAAAAAAAACTAAAGGGAAAGTAAGATAAAATGGAAAAATGCAAATGATTTCCCTTAAACCAAACAAAACCAGAACCTTCTCCTCCCCGCCCCAAAATACAAGTTTCGGTCTAGATAAATGGAATGAAAGAATATATATATATATATATAGTTTCATATATATATATATATATATATTTATATATAAAAAAATTCAAACTTTCGACATTGACTTTCGGCTTTCAATTTTTGGCATAGCTTTTTTGTTCTGATATTTTTTGTTAATTGTTTTTTTTTTTATTGATTATTTTTTTGTTCATTTTTCTAGCAGAAAAAATGCTCAGGGTAAACACACAGATTCTTCCAATACAAATACAATATAACTAACAAGCGCAAGCGTATATATATATACATACATACATATATATATATAAGTATATGTATATATGTATATAAAGTCTATATACATACATACATACAGACAAACCGACAAAACAATAGTACCAATATATATTTATATATATACATATATATATAAACAAAATGTTATATTGAAAATAACAGTAACAACAACAACAACAAAAACAAACACCAAGAACCTTTTGTGAAACAAAATGGCTGCAAAATAAACAAACAAAAAACAAAAGAAAAAAATAAATTATGTTTATAAGCATATAAATGCATAATATTTATAACTATTTCTATATTTTTAATTGAATACATGCATATTTTTTTATAAACTAAACAAATCAACTAATGCAATTATACAACAACAAACAAAATGAACAAATTATATAACAAACAAACTAATTAATATACACAGAACCAAACAATAGTTAAACAAAATAACAAAAAACAAAAAAAAACAAAAGAAAACATTAACAGAGTTCAAACTGAAAGAAAACAGACAAAGAAACAAACAAATACATAAAAACAGTTGCTCTTTTTCAATACCTAAATATTTTGAGTAGAATAGTGTTGGAAAACACTCTCTGACTTCAGCTTAATCCATAATAACTTGACCATTCAGTTTTCCTTAATCATATTCAACACTTCAAAAAAAAAAGTTCAGTTTCTCTTCAAGTTACAAAAGTTATTAACAGTTATTTAAATAACATATTATAGAGTTGGAAAATGCTTAAAATTATAAAAGAGGATTCTTACTTTACACTTAAAGTGTTGGAAAATGCCCAAAAACATAAAGAAGAGTCTTAACTTATATTTAAAGTGCATTAGAAAAAGTTTTCCACTTTAGATTTCCAAAGTTTCTATAAACAATCTTCATTTTTCAATTTCTGTTCCATTCCATGCATTCCATTAATTTAAGCAAGAAAATTGGGTTAATAGAAATGTTTTATTTTAAAGGTATTGATATAAAAGGATAATAGAAAACCAATAGCTAATTAAGGATATGAGAAATCTACATCAGAATTGACTCTCTGTTAATGACAATTACAACAATAATTAATAATAAAACAAAAATAAACTTTACAAGGTGTTCAAATGACAAAATTTAAATGAATTACATTTACGTTAATCACCTTTTCCCATCCGCTACCTCATTAGTTTCATCGCTCCCTCCTCCCTCAATCAACAATCAAATGAATTTCACATTTTATGTACAATCCGCACAATGGTAAATGGCAAATTTTAGTGTGATACAATGGGGGGCAAGAACAAGAACATGGGCATAATAGAGGCAGAATGCTAAGTGACTTCCTATGTGCCCAAGCATTTACAAAACAAACAAACAGTCAATCAACAATCAACAATTCTTCAAGAGAGACAGACAATAAACCAAACTAAAGCTGAACTAGTTTAACTAACTAAACTCACCAGAAACAAAACGATAAACTAAATCAATCAATCAATTATCATTAGCAACTGCAACAATTTAATTTAAACCACAATCAATCCAATAGTCACAGAAAAAAAATAAAAATAAAACAAAATATATATAGGTAATAGGTATATGTATATGTATATAGTACAAATGTTGCCCATGTTGCCTAACCCAACACTTATCCTGTTGCCATTGTGTTAAATTGTACTTGAAATAAAAATATCGATTATATACGAATGTACCCTGGTGACAAAATGCCTTCTTCTACATACATACATACATACAAACATACATACATACTCACATACCATAATGTTCATTTTTACATAATCACCTAAAATACAAATATAAATAAGAGAACGTACAACAACCGCAACAACAACAACAAAACAAACACAATGCAACAATATTATATATATATCAAATATATAAGTTATATGAATCATTTCCGTATCCGAACATTATCACAGAAAACTATATAGTTAATTCTCTTATATCAGACAAAGTATTGAAAGAACTTTCTAGAATCATTCTAGATCAGACAAACTGTGAAACTTTCTCTAAACTATATAGAAAGTCCGGTTATATCGTGCAAAGAGTTAAAGAAACTTTCTTTAAACCATTTTAATAAACTTCTTATATCTGGCAAAGTTTTGAACTTTCTTTAAACTATATAGACAATTCTCTTATATCTAACAAAATTTCGAAAGAACTGTCTTTAAATCCTCCTATATCTGGCAAAGTAACGAAAGAACTCTCTTTATATCATAAAGATAATCCTCTTATATCAAACAAAGTGTTGAACTTTCTTTAAACTATATAGATCATAGAACGATGGGTTTATCGATTATCGATCAAGTTGATCAAGTCGATAAGTGTTGGAAAAGCAAGTATGATTCAAGAAGAGAGAATTCTTTCGATTCTTAAAAGAAAAAGTATAAGCCAGTAATTTTTATAAAACTTATGTTAAAAATTAAACAAATTTTCTTAATTTTTAAAGTTTTTGAACTTGTAAGTTTTAAAATTTTCTTTTACGATCTTTCAATTTATATACTTTTTATTTTTAAAAACAACAATAACTTCGGTGAGGAAAAGATTCAATAATTTAAAAATTTGTTGCATAGTGAAATAGTTAAAATTATAAACAGAAATCATACATAAATGTTAAAGAAAAAAATCTTTGTAGATTTTTTTTTGTTTCTTGTTTGTTTATATACCCAACAGGTTTTTTTTTTTTTTTAGTGTAGAAGCAAAATATACAATTTGTTGAACATTTGAGCAAAAACAAAAACAAAAAAACCAAAAAAAAAAAAAATAAAAAAAAGCAAACAAACAAACAACAAACTAAATAAAATAAATACCATAAATAAATACAAAGAAAGAAAATATGTATACTTAGTATGTGTATTTAGAGCCCTTTAATAATACTTTTTTTAGTTTTACACAAAAAATATATGCCTTTTCCGTTCGTATGACTTTTGTATGAACTAAGCGAAACTTGTAAGTTGATGATGATAACTGACTGACTGGCTATATCATATATCTTATAACTATATCAAATGAATGAGATATATCTATACAAAACAGTAAAAATGCAATAAACAAAAAAATATAAAAAATAAAAATCACATAATAATCATATTAAGCATAATTGGTTTCATTGGCATAATGAATTGCAAACTGAATGCTAAATATAACAATAAATAGTAACAACAACAACAGCAACCACAACAACAACAAGAACAAATGCAATAAAACAATAAAAACAACTAACTAACTATAAACTGAATAAAATGTTTGAGTGCCAAGCTAATAATTCGAGAAACAAATTGTAAATAGAAAAAGACTAAAGTGATCTGTATATAATATACAGAAAACACACACACATAGACACATACATACACACAGTAAGATACATTACATTTGGTTTTGAGTGTGGAACTAGTTCCAAATGAAAAAAAGTTTAAGCAATATATAAAAAAATGTTTAAACATTTCATTGGAAATTTGTCTATGGAACTAGTAAGAAATAGGACCACTCATATACACACACACATATACACATGAAGTTTTTTCCTCAGTTTTCCTTTACAAAATGCAAAAACATTTTCTGAAAAATTTGCTCTTAAATTTGAAATAAGAAGAAGAAAAGAAACAAAAACCAAATTCATATGTAAATACATACAAAAAAAACAAATATATACATCTATATATATATATAGTTAGCATGTGTCTACAACAACAACAATAACAAGAACAACAACAATAAAAATAAAGAAATTGTAACACTTTAATTCGAAAAGAAAGTGAAACAAAAGAAAAAGGATAAACAAGAACTAAGCAACCATAGAACCAATTTTTTGAATAAATTACACATTGAACTTGTATTATACATAATGATGATGATGATGATGATGATAATGATGATGATGATGATCACTTTTTGATACGCTGAAATGCAAAAAAATAAAAGAAAAACCAATCAGTATATACATACATACATATATATACTATACACAGACATATACATGCATACATACATACATAAAAAAAAAAAAAAAATTAGATAATCTTATATACATAGAACGAAACATGTAGATCAGGACAAAAAAAAAAGGATATTTGCTAAGAAAAGCAAAAGAAAAAAAAAACCAAGCTTGAAAAATTATTAAACCGCTTTCATCACACAACTGCCCCCCCCTCCTCACACACACACACACACAGACACACAAACACACACACATGGAAAAGCCTACTTTTTAGGCTTATAAATTGTTGATGAAAATAAAGAAAAAAAAAAAATTTAAATAAAATTTAAGGGCTTTTAAGCTTATACAGACATTGGTAAAACATTTTCTTAAATAAACAACCAAAAAAAAAAACAAGAAAAAAATAAAAAAACGTAAAAGAATACAAAAAGAAAAAAAGCAAAGAAAATATAAGAAAAAGAAAGAAAAACAACACTGTAGTGCCTACTCCCCTTCAAAAAAAAATATATATCTAAATATATATCTATATATATATATATATATATAAATATATATATACAATACATATATACATTATACATACTTAAAGTAATATTTTATAAAACGGAAACAAAAACAAAAAAAAAAGCCTAAAAAGTCACAACTGAATTCCAGTTTTTTTATAGTTATTTTTTTAGTGAGCAATGAAGAGGCATTGAATATATATACATACATATATATATATATATATATGTGAATACCTATACACATACAATCTCACAAACACACACACACACATATATATATACATATATATACAGCATTTGTAATTTTTAATAAAACAAAAAAAGGCAAACTAAGAGATGAGAATAAAGAAAAACAAAACAAAAAGAAATACTACAGCAAGAACAAAAAACTGAAACTTATAGATAAAAAGCAAAAAAAAAAAAAAAAAAAAAAATATTAGAACAAACAACACAAACACAACAACAACAACAAAGTAGTTTTGCATATCCTCAGATGAAAAGTAACAAAAACAAAAAAAAAAAAGAAAACAAAAAGAAATCAAGAAAAAACCAAGAAAAATACAAGAAATATTATCAAACAAAAAAGGTACATACACAAACACACATACATACACACACACACACACATATGCATATATATATAATATATATGTATATATACTTATATATGTACATACATACATATATATAATTATATATGTATATGTATAACAAGGACAATTAGTTTCTAGAGCGCAAACATGAGAAATACAAAATATTTTCAGAGACAAAATTCAATAGCAACAACAACAACAACAATATAAAATTCATAAAGAAAAACAAAAAAAAAAGAAGTAAATTAAGAAATGTTTAACCTTCGCAAAAAAAACAAAAACAAAATTAACTTAACAAAAAGAGAAAAACAAAGAAAAATACTTAAAAAAAAAAAGGAGAACATATTTGCTAAAGTTTTGAGCTGTTAATCTCTAAAGGAACAAAAAGGAATATTGAAAATGTTTTATTTATGCTTGGCACAATATTTTATTTCTTTATATTTATAATTCACTTGATTCCATATGATTTTAGCCAATACGAGCTTACTATACATATAGATATATATGTATATAGTTAAATTGTTTCAAATTTCATAATAGGAGCCTTACCCGTTCCCACTGTGGCTCATATATCTGTGTGTGAAACGATGAAATATGAAACAAATGTATGCCACAACAAATCGTTGTTATCTTAACAATAACTGAATATACCTATATCAGGCTCTCAACACCTCTCCCCCCACCCCCCTTTTAGCAACTAAACTATAAATTCGTTTTTCATTCGAAAATTTTATGGTAACAATTTGAAATATATTTGAAAGAGTTTTCAATATATATATATATATATACATTTACTGATTCCAAACGGCTTACAAAATAGATTCCCATTATATATATATACCATATATATATATATACATTTATTGATTCCATTTAGAAACGATTTTCATTATAGATTTCCATTTACATTGATTTGCAGCATTTGCTTAATTTATAATACAAAAAAAAAAAAAGACATAAATAGTATTTTGTATTTACATACAAAGATCTAAAATATATAAAATAAATAAAAAATTATTTAAAAACACAAAAAAAAACAAAAACATAGCAAATTCATAGTTTTAGTAAACTAAGGTTGAACATTTTTGTAAATTTCCTATGAGGCTCATCTTAATTTTTGTTTTGTTTGATTGTTTTTTTATATTTCTCTTAACTTTAACTTGTATCTTTTTCTTTTTATTATTTAAAAAAAAAAATATTTGAAACAAAAAGAAAACTCTGAAAATTCTGAAAACGTGTAATAGAAAACCACATATAAAAAAATTTTGACATGCGACTGTCTCAACAGAGGCTTAGAAAAGAAGAAAATTCAAACAGAAGAGGCTGGAGGAAAAAAAAAAGAGGAATAGAAAGGCAGAAGTGAAAGTATATATGTACATACATATTTACATTCAAACATACATACATATATATGTATATATATATATATATATATATATATATATATATATATATGTAAAGTGAAAGAACAGGCAAAGAGAGTTATTTTTCATTATTAAATGATAGAAAAAAAACACTAAAGAGAAGAGACAACAACAAATAGCTGCAATACGTTATTAATTACGTCAATATGTTCCTACAATATAGACATACACACATACATACATACAATAAGTTCATACATAACACATACATACAATATACATACGTTACATATATAATCTAACTGTAAAAACGTTAAAAGAAACCGAGTATATAATGAAGAAAGCATTAGGACACGCACTAGAGACCAGCAAAAGCAATTGAAATAGCTTAAATAATTAGTACTACTAATAACACTATAAGAAACAAAATGAGAATAGAACAGAACATATATACATGAACAGAACAGAGAAAAATGAAACATAATTTATATATATATTATATATAAAACATTTTTTGTCTATATGCATACAGTTAATCATTTACAGAGTTACATTTACATTTACAATTACATTTACATATAAATTTACAATTTACATTTACATTTAATAACTAAGTTTATGTTAATTCATATAATTTCATTCCCAAAATTAATTAATTATTGTGCTGTTAGCAAGTATGAATAAACATTACTAAATTAAAATTAAATGCAAAAAAAAAACAAAATGAGACAACAACAAAAGGAAGATGAAGATGAATCATTTTTTCAAACTAAATAAACTGCAATTTAAGTTCCATTTTTTATGTATATCACACACACACTCACACACATCTATATATAGTACACATATTTGCTCTTATTAAAACACACATACATACATACATAAATATAAACTAAACATATACATACAAAAAAACACAAATATTTGATTCTATTCTAAACATATTTCATCTTTTTTTTGCAAATAAACATCGTTAATCACAGAATTCATCAACTTTTGCGTTAAGCACGTTTCATTTCATTTCATTTCATACAAATTATACCATTGTTCCACATAAACATTTCACACTTTGTTCCAATGTTAATGGTTTGCATAATTTTACCATTTTTTTTCAATTTTTCTTTATTTTTTTGGGGGTACTAGCAGTTTTCCCCCCTTCCCACCCCCCCTCCAATCCAAAAAAAATCCTGGCCAACGGTATTTAACCGTTATTTAAGAGCTTGAATAAAACAGAAGGTTAAATATGTCACTCAACAACAACAACAATAAGAATATTAATAATGGAATGCATATATATATGTGTATGTATACTATATATACATACATGTCACATTCACATAGAAACATATATATGCATACACATACATATATATATATATATATATTGAGGCATATGTATTTATGTGTGTGTGTATTGTTCTTTTTTTTTGCTTTTTTTTAACATATGAAAAGGAAAACCAAAGCACTGAGCATATAAAATGGAAAATTCAACTCATTTTCGAGTTGTTTATGCTGAAAATAAAATTGAAAGCAATTAATTTAGTATATAACGGTAAAAAATAAAAAAAAAAGACAGCTTATTGGGCACCAAACAACCAGAAATAGGAGCAAGCTATACAAATACATATTTTAGAATTGAAAAATGAAACCAAATGATCAAAGAACTGTAACATAAAACATATGGTAGCCAGTGAACATACACACATACACACACACACACACACCAATACACATACACTCAGTTAACACATCAACAAAACAGAAGACAAAACAAAAAAAGAAGGTAAATCGTAACTTAAATGCATATATATATATAAATAAATATATATATATATATATATATATATTTTAGGCAAACAACAAGAACAACAAAACAAAGAAAAAGAATAAGAAAAAGAAAGTAAAACCAAATGATCTAAGCAACAAATAAAAACCAAGTTGATAAAGTAAACAAAAGAAATATTTAAGAAAAGCAAGGCATATCATAGTTTATAAAAAAGAAAAAGGATATACAAAACAAAAACAAAAGAAAAGAAAAGAAAAAATAATACTAAAAAATAATACACATAACAGAAAAATGATATCTGAGTACCACACCACACACACACACACACATATATACTTGCAAATTGGTTGCTTAACAAAAAGTTCACTCAAATTATATAGTAAACCGATTTCATTACCAAATTGTAATAATCTGTTAAATGAGAGGGAAGCAAGACAGCTAAAAAATGATAAATGATAAATGGATAAACAAAATTACAATGTACATACATACATATATATATATATATATATATATATATATATATATATGCATATGTATGTATGAAAGGAAAGTACATACATACATATATATATATACATGCATACATACATACAATATATATATATATATGATATTCGCGCACCTTCAAACCATATTTCTAGTTGGCAGACAACGGCAGCGTCCTTGAAACTTGAAAGATATGAAACAAATAAAACAAAACAAAAAAAAGTAAAATAAAAAATACAAAAAAAAAAAAACAAAAAACAAAACAACAGTAAGAAAATATTGAAAGAAACAAACAGACACACACAGACACCCAAACACAAAGAGAAATCCAAAAAAAAAAAGAAAGGAAAATGAAAAGCAGAAGAAAAAAACAAAATGAACATGATCATGAACGCAGAAAAAGTAAAATTCTATATAAATAAAATACTGAAAATAACAAAAAAAAAAAAAAAAAAACAAAAAAATTGTATTTTTCAATTTAGTACTAAAACACAATTTTTAACAGTTTTTTTTCGAACAATAATGAAAAACTGTTGCAAAACTGTGAAAAAAAATTGTGTTTAAACTGAGGTCCATTTCTTTTACTCTTAACTATAAGGATATATATATATATATAGGATATGACAAGGATACGTGGTTTATATATTATTTAATTATATATATTTAACAACAATTAAGTACCAATCAGGTAGGCCATCTATATACATACATATATGTAAGTATGCTTGTCATAGAATTTTATTAGATGTTTTTTTTCTTTTAAATTTTGTAGTTTATTGCATGTTTTGAAAATTTTTTAATTGGAATTGCAATTGTTTGCGATTTAAATTTCTATGTGTTGTATATTTGCTTTTCTCCCTTTTTATTGTTTTTATCATTTGTAAGGATAAATGTCAAAATTCTGAAACGAGTTCCCATAGCAGCAATCACTAATAACTTACTCTATAGTCAGTACCAAAAAAACCCTCTCCCCCAAACACACACACACACATACATACCGAAAACCGACTATAAAACCCCTCTCTCTCTCTCTTTATCTATATCTACATCTCTCTCTTAGCTTGTATATCAATTAATTACTATAATTTTAATATTTATATCTTTTTCTTTTTTTTTTTTTATATTTTTTCTATCCACTTTCATCAACAGTTCTTGCGTAACTTCAGCTCTCCAATGAGCGCCATGGCTGCAAATCGTTGCCCCACACCGTTTGCATTTCCATTTACACCGCTTAGCTTGTTTGATATAGATCCGTCCAGAATATTAAGCCTACTACATCATCAGACCTGGCTGGCCGAAGAGGCATTGCGGTAAGTTCTATAATTTAAATATTACTATAAACTATCTTTACTTTTTGAATTTTAATATAAATACAAAGATTGAAGTATAAGGTACTTAGAGAGGAAAATTTTTTAATCTAAGCTGGTCAGACTCTAATATAAGCCTAAAGCCTAATAAGATTTAAAAGATCTGAAATCAGTGAATACTCGGAGCTAGAGGAAGAGAATATATCAATGGAGAAGCAGATGTCCAGCTTAAAAAGCTCTCAGGAGGAGTTTGAATGTGCCTCCCCCAAGAAGTTGAATTATTAAATCAATTAACCTCAAAAAAATAACCGAAAAGGCTCTTGAGGCATTGCAGGGTAAATGAGAAGCTAAATATGTCCCAGAATGCAAACTACATGGCTTTTTGAATTGCAAGTCTTTGTACAACTATTTGTACAATTTGATCTACAGTATACGTATACGTAATATCGAAGATAATACTAGCAATAATTCAGACTCCCACCTTAAAACGTCTCAAGGCTGATTTGTATATTGAACTATAATCAACCAATGGCACCAAATATGATGTCTTCTCTGGAAATCCATCTGAATGAGCCAAAGAAATTTAAAAAGCAATAAAAATACAAGCCTCAGCTAGTAACAAAATATCATTGCCTATTTTTTAGGGCATATTAGAAATTGTCTATGGATTACAAAACAAATAATTTTAAACAAAATATCCGCTGAAACAAAGCACTAAAGATCTTAAATATATTATTTAACAAGTGATTTAAGTATATTAAACTATAAATTTGTAATAAGTTACTTAAACTGCTGAAAAAAGAGAAAAAACAAGAGCATAAGAAACATTCTTTACATAAAACTTTAAATTTACACAGGGAAACAAGAGAAAATGAAACATTTCTAACTAACAAACAATAAATGGTATATATATATATATTCTTTAACAGATTTCTAGTATATGTAAAAACCATAAAAATTAAACAATAAAAACAATCTGCACCGTTTATAAAAATCAAATTAAACTAAGCATAAGTTTTCAAGGATAACAAAAAAAAAAATTTAACAATTTTTTATTAATTCTTAAAACAATAATAATCATTTTATTAATTTATTAATATATTTTTGCAGAACCCGCAATCTTCTATCTGTCCCAAAGGATTTTTCCCACCGTTTTACCACATTGAGCGATTTGCTGAGTAAAGATTATCCATCTGTTGTTGGGCAACAACAGCAATCGGCTTATGCCAAACAGTCAACACCGAATCCCACAACGAACCGTTCCAGCGAAATACAGTACAAACAACAACAGCACCAACAACCACAACAGCCTCAAGCCTTCAATATGCGTTATCCGACACCAACAGCATTCTATCAGCAGCATCCATCAAAAGGAACAAAATCTTCACCATCACCCCAGCAGATGGCAACCAGTTCAACGGCAACTGTTTCAGATACAATTGAAAGTAAACGTAATGCATCCTCAACAGTGGACAGTGATGATGTGACAATTGTTGATCTACCAAGCGAAAGAAGTGCCCATTTGTATAAGGAATCATTGGAGCAACTTTTACGTCGAAGATCGGCCAATAGTAGTACACCAAGTTCGGTAACTGGTTCTATAACTGGCCCTGGACTTGGTTCTGTTTCAGTTTCTGGATCCGGATCTGGTTCGGCATCAGCATCGACTTCAGCTTCGGCAACTGGCATCGATGCCAGCAATTTGAGGCAATATACACAACTTTTACTATCCGGTGCTGCAACACCAGCCAGTTATACGGACACATCGAGCAGCTGTAAGGAGAAGAGCTCCTCATCGTCTACCTCATCAACACCACCGCCAAGCTCTACCATATTGGCCCAGCATCAGCAATTAAGTCAAATGCTTAAAAGTCCCTCGGACATTTGTACATCCCTGTTCAGTGAGCCCATCGAGGAGGAAACACGATGTGTTGTCTGCAATGCCCACTTTCCCAATGTTTGGCTATTAGAGCAACATGCTGCCCTACAGCATCCACATGTTGGTCCCGGTGAAGAGAAGCCATTCATATGTGAACAATGCGGCCAGTCGTATCGATATCGCAGTGCCTATGCCAAGCACAAGGAGCAGAATCATCGTGCCCGTTTGCCAGCCGATAAGCTCTTCACCTGTGATGTTTGCGGCATGCAATTCCGCTATCTGAAGAGCTTTAAAAAACATCGCCTGAATCATGCCCTAGAACGTTTGCATGGTAAGAAAAATGTCGGTGTTGTTGGCCGTTTGGCATCCTCCTCGACCGGATTGGGTGTGAGTATGTCGGCAGCAGTATCAGCAGCAACAGTATCAGCGCAAATGGATCAAGATGTGGTCACCAGTTCCCAGGAGCCGATGCTAGCCGATGAGGGTGAAGATTTGCGTATTAATGTTAAGCGAGAGACTGGTACTGAAACTGGATCAACATCCGGTTCTGGACCAGTAACTGGGCCATCTGTTGATCTACTACATCTGGACAACTCTGCTCAAGCTGAAGGCGATAGTGAGGAGCATGAACAGGATAATACAATTGATTCAGCTGGCATTACAATGCTTTACAATGATAACAATTCATCGGCTTCGGCCTCAACAAACGCCACTGAGCCAAATATAAGCAGCTCCGATGGCATAAATAGTACAAACAAGCGGGTAAGCAAAGACTTTAATATTGGTTGAGAGTATCTTGTTGTTAAAAAAAAAAACGATCTCCGCTGAAAAGTATGCTATGATTAGTACATAGAAGAGAGAGTGCTTACGAAACAGCTACATACACAACTGTACTTTCTTTAAAGATCTTTAAAATTAATATGTTCTTTTAGATGTTAAAAATTGTTCAAGTTATTTGTGGTTTCAAATGAGATTTCTTAAATTTATATTGTTAAAAAATTATCTTTTGTTTTCGT
The DNA here is from genome assembly GCA_018903615.1 of Drosophila neocordata. NCBI lineage: Eukaryota > Metazoa > Arthropoda > Insecta > Diptera > Drosophilidae > Drosophila > Drosophila neocordata. Next base: position 11,081,984 of record JAEIGI010000003.1, read on the forward strand.
TTAGTCACGCCTACACCACTTGGAAACAGATCCCTCCTACCATCACCATCATCATCACCATCAACATCATCACCATCAGCAACAGCAACAGCAGCAACATCACCATCAACAACAGCAACATCAGCAAACCCAGCAGCAACATTTGCCTGCACATCTAACGCATGTCTCACTGCCATTAAGCAATGCTGCAGCCGGTACATCATCCTCAATTGCAGCTGTAGCCGCTGCTGCTGGTTCCAATTCTGGTACCAGTTCTAGCGGGGCTGCTGGTGGTGGTAGTAGCGGTGGTGGTGGCGGCGGAAGCGGAAGCAGCAGTGGCATCAGTTCGCTTAGCTCACTCACATCGCTAATCAATGCCGAACGCATACCGAATGAACAATTCTTGGGACTCAATCCGCAGGAGGCATCCATACTCAATTTTTTACGCGTCGATGCGGCTGAGAGGCAACGCGATAAACGGTAAGTCTACAAAACCATTTGTTAACCAAAAAAATGGTATAAAATTGGGACTTAAAAGTTTAGTCACTTTGTTGAAGAACTCACGACACTACGTCACTGAAACAAACACCAAACAGTGGGGCTTAACCAAACTTTTTTATATGTACACTTACCAAATAGAATACTTAATAATAGAATTTATATAAATATATCTATATATATATTTGTTTTAGACCCGCTACATCACGATTCGCTTGTCCATTTTGCGGTAAATGTGTTCGCTCCAAGGAGAATCTCAAATTGCATGTACGTAAACATACTGGAGAAAGGCCATTCGTTTGCCTCTTTTGTGGTCGTGCTTTTGGTGGCAAATCCGATTTAACTCGACATTTGCGTATACATACGGGTGAACGTCCGTATCATTGTGAATCCTGTGGTAAATGTTTTGCACGGGCGGATTATCTATCCAAGCATTTAACAACTCACATTCACAATGCACCGCGCTGAGATGAGGCGCGTAGGAGGAGGCTCCTACGCAGATAAGGAACCCGAATAAATGCAAAATCAACAACCAATAACCAACACTACCATCATACCAACAACAACAGCAACAACAATAGACAACAGAGAGCTAAAACAAAAACAAAAAAATAATAAACATAAACAAAAATGAGGCATAAATAACAGGAAAATTTATGTATAGATTTAATTCTAATTTTCCATTAACTATTGCAATTTCTCTAAGTGTATTGTAGGTGGGGAAAAAACAAAAACTAGCAATTATTTCTTTTGAGAAGAGGATTAAACCAAGGCAACACATTGGCAACTATTAGCACACATACACATACACATACATACATACACGGGTATTCATAACTATAATAATTCTAGCAAAAGTTTTTTTTTTTTTTTTTTTGTTTATTTTTTTTTTAATAATTTTCTCAAGTGGTGTTTTTTTTTGTTTTTGATTTTTATAAATATTTTTTAGGATGCGGTGCAAATTTCAAAAAAATATTGAAAGGGAATATAAACATTTTTTTAGCACATTTTCTATGAAATGCAAAACAAAGAAACATACATACATACACACACACACACATACATACATACATATTAATTTACATTTGATGTTGAAATATGTGAAATAGTCTGTAACAAATGTGTTTTTTATCACAAATCTGCCGTTTTTTACAATAGTTACAAGATCTATATATATATATATATATATATTTTACAATAGATTTATTATGACTTTTACATTGATTTCCATAGAACAAGTAAATAGTTAATTGTTACTATAACAAAAAAAAAAATAAATGAAAGAAGAAAAGAAGGAAAGAAGAAAATTCCACCAAGTGGAACTGAGCTAAAGATTCTAAAGATTCCAATAATAATTTTTTTCAAATTTTTATTCAAATCAAAAAGAATATTGATTACCTTTTTGTAACAATATTTGCAACTTTTTCTGATCATATATATATATACATATATATGTTCCATACTCAATGCTTTGGCAAAGTGCAAACTGTACTTTTTTTATTTCTTTTGTCGTTTAGCAACACTAAATGCAATAAGAACAAAACAGTTCCAAACAAAAAACATAAAAAGATTATACAAGCAGCTTAAGTAAATTGGTTTTTAGTTTAGAATAACAACAACAGGAAATATGTCCATAACTATATGGAATAGGAATCAAAAGAGGCAAAACTGAAATAAGAAAAAAAAAAAAAACAAATATAATATTTAATGAGGCGCAAACCATATGAGGTCTAGCGGGAAATTGAAATAGGAACGAGAAAACTCAAATAAAAAGTGTGTGTTTAGAATGAATAATTAGGTGTGGGGGGAGGAAGGGGGTATTGGAGGGGAATGTTTTAAAAGCATGAATGCAATAGAGATACAAAATAGATATTTACTCAATTACTTACTTACCACAATCAATACCTAACTGTACTTGTGTATTACGAGTATATGCGCAACCACCGTCAATAGTTTAATTTTTGTAACTACCAAGAAGCAACAATAGTAATTAAATGATTCATTATATATATATATATATATAAATTTTTTTTTTTCGTTTTTAATTATTTATATTTTGAGAATCAAAATAACAAACCTACAACAACAACACAAACTAACTGTGATTACAAGAAGTTAAAACAAAACAAAACAAAAACAAAAGAAGATGCATAAAAAATATACCTAAAACAAGAATAGTTTATAAAACAATAGCAAAGCTAACAAAAATCAAAAAAAATGAAAAAGAAACTGAAAAGAAAAGAGTAAAGAAAAGAAAAATGGAAACAAACAATAGACGAAATGAAACAAAATGTGCAATTAAACAATAAAAAAAAAATGAAAAGAAAAATGAAACAAAATAATGAGAACTAATAGGACAAATTAACTAAGAACAAGTAAATGAAAAATGAATGCTTAAATTTTGTTATTTGCTTATTTCTCAGTGCAGCCACAAAACAAAATGATACAAAATGAAACAAAATGAAACAAAATGAACTTTTGAACCAAGAACATCGAATTAAATTGTAAATTGTACTTTCACAGAATGAACTAACCTAACAAAACATACATACAAACAAACACACATACATACATATAAGCAAAAGAAGCAAAAATTGTAATGAAAAGGAAATCAAATTTCACATTTTATAATTTATTTATTAATTATTCATTTTGTTCTCCAAAACGATTTCCTTTTGAACATGCTAACAGTAATGGAAATAGTAAGAAAACAAATTGTATTCAAATGTAATGGAATGAAACGGAATGAAACGAAACGAAACGAAATGAAACGTATGCTGAACATCTAATAGTGGTAAAAAGAAAAGTAATTGCATAACTTTCACTGTGCCAAAAAGTTTAAAGTACCTCATAATTTATAATAAATATAACAAACAAGAAACAAAAATTAAACATAAATAAACAAAAAATGGTAAACAAAATGGAAAGACAATTAGCACATTAGCACACACACATACACAAACATAAATACATACACAGAACAAATCCAAATCATCCATTAACAAAATGAGTCTAGACAAATGTCAATGCATATTTATACTATGAGTACACTAGCAACTTTCAGTAAGTAATAAAACTGACCTCGGCTAAACCGAGGATATCTACAGCCTTGCAATCAATTAAAAAAATCATTATATAAATATATAATTTATTTAAAAAAACTTTAAAAAACATTTCTGTTACATTGTAAAACGTTTTACATATATATGGAACATTGGAATTAAGCAACAAATGGAACAGCATTAACAGCGCTGTTAATTAACAGCAATCATTTGATTTTAGTGGTAGATTCAAATATTAATCAATTATATTAAACTATTTGTTTATTTGTTTTATTATTTAAACAACCTTAAAAAAAGAATTTTAAAACTAATTTGAATGAAATGATTTCCCCCCTATAAGGATTATATAGTCAATTGATCTTGTGTGTTGACTGTACTTTAATACGAGTTCTATTGCAAGATTGTAGAATCATATATAAAAGTTAGCTGAGTTAGTATGCTTAATATAAACTTTGAAATGAATTCTCAAAACTAAATTTGTTAAATCTTGTTAAAAAAAAAACAAAAACCGAATTTGCCAAAATCATGACAACTAAACAATAGAAGGGGATAAATTAATTAATGTTTCATTTACTATGTACTATTTACAATTTATATTTAATTATAATATTATCATTATTATTATTATTATTCTTTTTTTATATTTATATTTAATTTGCTTTCTCAACTTCTCGCTTCTCTCATAAAAAAAGTGTTCAATTTATATATAAATATATATACTTTTTTTTTCTTTTCGATAGTAAGATTATGATTTTTTGTGATAGTTTTTTCAATTAATTAAATGCACAGTTTTTTTTTTTTCTGTTAAATTTCTATTTGAAATTTATCTTAACAAACCAACAAAAAGACATGACTTTGTATTTGTTGTAAAACAAAAAAAAAATGTTTGTTCATTTCAATATGCCAATTGTGGTCTCTAGCAAATCTTCTTAGTTCTTAATTTAAAAAAAGAAAAAAAAAATTATAAAAAAATTTTCACTATGCGAACAACAACAAAAACTTTAACACTGCCTTTTGTGAAGCACAAAGTAAACAGGAAAAAACAACACAACAACAACAACAACAAGAAAACCTATTAATTATTTTCACTTTTTTTTTTTTGTAATTTGAAATTATTTTTTAGTATAAACACAAAAAAAAGCAAAGGAAAAAAAAAAAACACATCACTTTTGGCTTTCTCTTTTAGTTTTTATTTTTAAATCTTTTTATATATATTTATATAGATATATATATAACTTTTATGTTGCCTCTGCTCCAAAATCATACAAAAGTTTGAGCTGTGAGCCATGTAATGCGAAACATTATTATTTTTAATATTATTTCTTAATATTATTATAATTAATTAATTATTATTATACTTAATTCTTTTTTTTGTATTTAATAAAACCATTTTGATTGTATTTATAAATAAAGTTTTTTTACATTGAAAATTATTCTTGATTTAACAAACAATCTCTCTCTCTCTTTCTCTCTTTTAATATATATATATATATATACTATATATATGCATGGGCAATTGTCTAATATATATTTAAAATGTTCCATAGACAATTCTGGATTTTTAATGAATATATATATATATACATCTATATAGTTGCATATAACTCAACATTCAGGCCAACTAAAGAAAACCTTCTTTAATAAAATTCACAAAAAAAAAAAAAACGAAAAAATTGTACCCCAATTTTTAATTTATTTTTATTATGTTTTTCTTATCAAAACAAAAAAAAAAAAGCTTACATTGGTTGCCCTTTAAAAAAAAAAATATAATTAAATATTACCAAATTTAGCCTAAGTAAGCAAAGAAAAAATAAGCAATATTAAGAATCATAAAAAAATTAAAAGGAAACAAAATTAAAACAAAAGTTTTTCAACTATAAGAAAAATAACAAAAAAAAAAAAATTAAAAAGAATTGAAATTAAAAAAGAAAAGAAAATTCATATAATAAATATATATATATACACTTATATATATATATATGTATTTATTTAATTTTTTTTTTTGTATTTGTATTTGTATTTGTATGTGAAGCAACTGAAAAATATTTTGGAGGGATTCAAGACTCTTATTTCGTATATACATTGCATAAATTACAACAACAACAACAACTATCATACATATATATATATATATGTATATAGACACACTAATAGTTTTACATATATAAATATATATATATATAAACAAGAAAAAAAACAAACTAAAATTAAAAAATGAAAGAAAAATACTTTTTTTTTTTTGTATTTGGATTAAGGCAAATGCACAACAATGCAGGAAATACGTGTAACAACAAAATATTACAAAACCTAACAACGAAACTTTTTGGCATTAAAAAATGCATTTTAACAAAACAAAAACAAAAGAAACAAAAAATAAAAGAAGAAACAACATTTAAGGCAGATTATAAATTTAAAATTCATAGATATATCTATATACAGATTACATAAATGTATGTACATGTGGTTTTCGGTGTCTATTACTTACATATATATATATATATATATATATATATATATATATATATCTATATATACATTAAATATACATAGTTATATATACAAGATATACATACACATATATAGCAATGTTCTATCAAAATTTTGAAACAAATGATCAAACAATTGATAATGTTTATTTGAGTAAACTTTAAAACGAAAGAACCCAACAACAAATCAAAGGTAATCCCTAAACAAAAAACCCACACCACCACCACCCGTCGTTCCCTGTCCCACCATAATAAATGGAAAACATATTAATGCCAATATCCCATGTTTCAGTAAGGACTTTTGGAAGGATACCAGACTCAAGAAGTGGCAAAATATAAGTATATAAAATATAAAGGACCAAACTGACAAAAGATTTATCATTTGGTGTAAGACAAAAAAGTGCTTGAAATATTTTTAAAAATTGGAAAAAAAAAATTATGAAAAATATTTAAATTCCAAGAAAAGATTTTTAATATTTTTTTTAATTTAAAAAAAAAAATTTTTTAATTTAAAAAGACAATTTCTATTTTATTAAACATTTTCCTCTCTTTTCTCAATGCTATTTTTATTAAATAAAAAATAAATTAAAAGGACACTTTTTAAAAAATAAATTACTTATGAAAGGACAAGACAAATGCTTCAACTTATTATTTTTGAACATAAATTATTTTTAAATATTTTTTTTATTATTATTATTAATTAGAATGTGTCTACCTTCAGTCTTACTGAAACATTTATAAAAAAAAATACCTAACAAAAAAAACTACGATTTCATTAAAAAATAAGACAATTCCAAGGTTTCACTTGCATTAACAAAGGAAAAGAAAAAAAAACACAAAACAACAAATTAAATTAAATTAAACAATTAAAAATGGTATAAAAAATTTTATTTAATTTAATTACAAACGTTCTAAATATTATTAAAAGTAGAAGAAGACAAAAAAAGCGCAAATTAAAATATTTAGGGAAAAAAACATTTGGTTTTTATATGTTTTTTTTTTATTATTATAATTATAATTTAATTTTAATTTTAATTAAACAGAAAAATAATAATTATTAGTTTAAATAAAAATCCATTTAAACAATCAAATAAATTGTTAACAACAACAGCAACAACCATACAACCATGTAGATATGTCTTAAAAAACTAAAAAAAAAAAGATAACGAAAACAAAATATTATTAAAACATACACACACACACACACAATTCATATATGTATGTATAAACCAAATATGTAGTACATACAATAAATACATATATATTTTTCGGTGTTAGTCGTCTTTTTGAGATTTTTACAAAACCAAAAAAAAAAACAAAAAACCAAAAAAATTAAGAAAAATGAAAAGAAAATAAAGAACAAAAATAATTTATTTCATTGTTGATGTTGTGAGCAAATAAAAAACTAAACTATAAAAAAAAAGAAGGGAAAACAAAGAAATAGTAAGAAATAAATAAATTATATTTTTTCCTCTTTCTCACTCTCTCTCTCTCTCTCTCTTTCTCTCTTGACCTTTAACTAAGCATATTTCTCTCACACACGCACGTTAGCTCTAACACTTTAACTGTTGTCGTGTGTGTCCTTTAAAAACCAAAAAAAAATAAAAAGGATATAAAAATGAAAAATATTTATAGAAATTTACATAAAATTTAAGATTAAGAATTAAGCAAAGGAAACGCAAATGTTTCAGCTTTTTTTATATATACATATGTAGATACATACATATATATATAAAGATATTTGGTGTCTACAATGAAAATATTAAAAAAAAAAAAAACAAAACACAGAAAAAAAGAAAAACAAAAAGAAGAACTAGCAATAATTCTGAAATGACCTCAATCAAATATTTTTTAAATTTTATATATTTTAATCGTGTCCAATAATAATTGAAATTAAAAACAAAAAAAAAACAACAACAACTAAATGTGTGTGTAAATAACAAAAGATAGTCAAATCCGGATAAAAGCCGAGCAAAAACAACAAAAAAAAATGTAACACATTAAACAAAAAAAAAAACAAAAAATGTCTCTCAAAACGAACGAAGTAAGAATGTGATATTTTTCTAAGGTGTACTGCAAAAACACAAAAAAAAATATAAAAAAAAAACTTAAAAATGTAAAAATTACACAAAAAAAAAAAAAACAAAAAAAAAAATTACCACAACAACAAAAAATAAAAAAAAGTTTAAATGCCAGTAACAAAAAATCAAACACTTTACCTAACAGAAATAAATCAAACATGAGAAATAGAGCGAAATCCAATTAAAAAAAATATATAAAAATAACAAAAGCAACAACAGCAACAAAAGAGACAAAAATGAGCAACAAAAATCGAACCTAAAAATGAATAAAAAAAACACAAACAAAAGTAAAAAAAAAAAGCAATAGAGACTGATTTTTAACATCAACAAAATTGAGAAAATTAATTACAACAATTTGCAAAAAACCAAAAAAAACAAAAAAAGAAATATGCAACAAATTCTGACAACACAGAACAAATATTGAAAATATTCTGTTTTTATTTTTTATTTTTCATTTTCTTTTTTGTTGCAAAAAAAAAAAGCCCTTATTACAAGCAAATAAGATAGAAAGATATTTAACAGGGACGGATTTAATTCAACTGGGCCATAATATAATGAAAATACAAAAACACAGAGTCGTTTTGCATTGTTACCTAATTGATTGACTCTTCCAATGAAATGTATGAAACAGGCCAAAAGGATGTTAAAAGTTATTCCATTTCGAATGGCAAACAACACTAGAAATATGGTTCAGGTTCGGGCGTGTCGAATTTTGAATACCCTTGCTAACAGTCAGTTTTGCATATAAGTTAAAAAAAAAAACAACTAAAAGGATGGGCTAACTTCGGCCATGATGAAGTTTAAATACCTTTGCAAACTTTTTTATAAAAATATTTCATTTTTGGTCCGATTGTTTCTATGGAAGCTATAGCATATACTCCGCCGATTCTAGTGAAACTCAGTAAACATATTTCTATATATACCAAACTATCACATACCAAATTTGGTGAGAGTCGCTTTTAAAATAAGCAAGTTATTCGTCTAAAACTATATTCTTGATCGATCATTCCTATATGATATAGTCAACCGATTCTTAAAAAACTTGGTAGATATATAAAAATATATATAAAACACACAAATACCGAATTTGGTAAAAATCGCTTTTAAAACAACCAAGTTATTGGTCGATAACCATATTCATGACTGATCGGCCCAATGAGAGCTATATGATATAGTCATAGGATTCTTACAAAACTTGGTAAATATGTTAAAAAGTTTATAAAACTCACAAACATTGGTTTTCGTAATGTTTGATTGGAAAACAACAAAGTTATTGAGGTTAGATGCTATTCTCGACCGATCGTTCCTATGGGAGCTATAAGATATAATCATCCAATCGCTATGATTTCGAAATATGCAACGCCTGCTGTAAAAACAAGCCTAGGTTTAAAATTTCTTAACGGGTCTCAAGGCAGATCGTGTTAATATGGACTGACGGACGGACAGATAAATATAAAAAATAGTGATAACCCTTGTTAGAGAACATTATTTGGCATTATTTTTTGAATACTTCTAAAGATCCTTCTTAGACGTGTCCAAGTATATAATTTTCTTAAAAATCAAGTTTTGGCCTGCATTGGAAGAGCAGAGTTAAAAGGACAGTTTCATCATGGTTTGACTAGGATTCCCGGTAACAATATCCCCTGTCTAAGTTTAATTTGGGATTTTCTTCAAATCGTAAAACTACATTAAAAAAAAACAAATTTTTCATATTATCTGCTCCCAAAACAAGTTAAATTAAAAAAAGGATATTTATTTATTTATTTAATTAATTAATTAATTATATACTCCATTGATTTAAGCACATTTGAGAGTGAGATTGATAGGGTTGAAGGTGTAGAGAAAGGGTATGCAACCAATTGGCTTGTTGCAAAAGAATCAAATAAATAAAATAGAAGCAATGTAGAGATAAGCCAAAAAGTATGCAACAGTTAAAATCGAAGAATTAAGAAAACGTGAAGAAAGTGAAATGGAAATGAAAATGGTTAAAGAACAATGGAAAATGAAATGTTTTGATGTGTGTGGAATGGATGGACTGGTGGAACTGGTCATCCGCTAAAAAAAAAAAAAAAAAAGAAAAAGTTGTAATTATTTTTGTGATAAAATGAAGAAGGCAACTTTTTTTTTTTTTGGTCACCCAACTATATGATAAATGAATGAATGTATGTGAATGATGAATGTATGTAATGAATGATGATGAACGAATGATATGAATTCTATCTATGTATGAATGAGAACTGTGTGTGTTTGTGTGAGAAATGAATATATCTTTGTATATAGTTGGCAGTGTGTGTTTAAAAAGTCGGTATACAGATGGGATATAGATCATTGATGATTAGAGTTTGAAAAATGGATCGGAGGATGGTATTTTGAAGGTGCTACGAACAAAGACGTAATTGAAAATGTGATACACTTTTTTCCTTAAAAACCTATTTATTCGACAAACGAAGGATATTGTTAGAAGAAGAAGATATGATGAGAATGAGAATGAGAATGGCCAGAATGAGTATGATGAGAATGACGGGCAAGAATTGTCAATATATATTTAATTTATATTAATTTTCCTTCCTTTGTTTTATATTTATATATATTTTTTGACTACAGTAAAACCAGAAAACATTACACACACTCACACACACACACAAATAGATACACAAACCCTAGACACAGAAAGCACAGTCAAACTTAAAGAGAAAGTAAAACAAAAATTGAAAATAAAAACAAAAAACAAAAGGAAAATTGTAAAAAATTTACACTTTAGGAAAATCTCTAAATTTTAAGCTTTCGGTGTTTTTAAACCAACAGAATATAAACCAAAAAAACAAAAAAAAAAAAAAATAACAAAAAAAAAATATTTCATAAAAACAAAAAACTTTAAAAAATCAAAAAAACAAAAAATTAGCAAAAACAAAAAAAATACAAACAAATTTACATATACATACATATATTTCGATATTACAAGAAGAAAACATAAACAAATTTGAGCAAAAATCTTGATGTTTTAAAATTAAGCGCATGGAAAAACCAAAATTTTCACACCCATACACTAAAACTTAACACAATTAACTAAAAAAAAAAAAAAAACAAAAACAAAAAAAAAAAAAAAACAATTTTTAATTTAAGTAAAAGCAGACGTAAAAAATGAAAAAAAAAAAAACAAAAACCTCTTTCACTTTCGTGTCTTTGACTTAAAAACTAGACAAACAAAAAAAAAAAAAAAACTCTAAGAAAATATTAAGCATATTTTTAAAATGTAATTTAGCACAAAATAACAATTAAAACAAAAAACCAAAAAAAAAAAAAAAAAACAAAAAATCAAAAACAGAATTTTTTAACTACCAAAGTATTGATGTGTAAACTAAAACAAAAACAAAAAAACAATGAAAACTAACTAAAATTTATTCTACCTTAAAGTAGTTGATAATAATTTTTTTTTTTTTTTTTTTTTTGGGTTTTTTTGTTATTAGAATTATTTGCTCTTGTTTTAGCCATCATTTTTTAAACTTTAACTTATACAAAACTACGAAATGCAATGCCTGCCAAAGAATTAATGTAAAAACAAAAGAAATAAAAAAAAAACAAAAACAAAAAATAAAGTAAACCAACAACAACAAAGAGTTCAATAAAGCCGTTCCAAACAAAACAAAACTAAGATGAAACAAAGCAACAAAGAAACCAAATTCTTTAGACACTTTTCAGTGAGAGCAGATGAGAACAATTTTTTCAAATGAGAACACTTTTCAGATGATCTGTCAGCAAATATGTCAGAGGAACCATAACGAGCAAATTTTTTGCACAAAAATAAAGTAAATACTATAAATAATTGTCGTGTACAAGTAAAACTTGAAAACTTATTTGTATTAAACTAATCAAGTGAAATGTTTTGTGGTTTAATTTTAAAACAAAAAAAAAAAAAAACGCAACCATTTTATGAATTACATTACGATATATATATATACAAGTATACATATATATATATGTATATATATATATATATATATATATATATATATATATATGTATATATATATATATATATATATATATATATATATATATATATATATATATTTATACATGTAAACAAAAGCAAACAAAATGAAAACAAAGAAAAATAAAAAATTCAAAAGAAAAAAATGGAGTTTTATTTGAATTTAGTCTAAAATAGAACATTAAAGTCGATTTTAAAAAAAGATATATTTAAAAGCTTCTTTTACTTGGCGTTGGAATCTGTCATAAATAATATTGAGTCCCGATTTTTGATATTTTTTATAATGTTAACACTGTAAATATTTACAAAAATCTATATAAAATTAAATTTATAAAAAGAAACTCACTCCAATTTTAATTTTGGACAAGTATATCTTGATTTCCATTTTAAAATCACATTCCTTAACTGGTTTAAGAATCTAGAAAACTTAAAAGTAAACAATTTTTGAAAATTTTACAGTGTTTACATTGTTAAAACTTATAAAAATCATGTCAACATTTTTGTTTTCTAGTATAATAGTTATAAAGTAATATTTTTCTGCACAAAATTGCAATGACAACAATGTAAAACTTTTGGTAATCGGCTAAAAGTTGGCCAAATTAGTTAACTAATCTAACGGCTTGTTTAAATTTAAAATTTGAGGTTAAGACATCAACACAGAGGGCGCCATTGAGCCAACAAGAGGGCGCCATTGAACATGTGAAGGCAATTCAAGTTTCTGAATATTTGTTTCTTACCAAGCAAGCTAAGCGAATTCAGAAAAGCATCTTAACATATTTACAGATAGTCGGTGAATTTATGCGATTGTTCTGCTACAAGCCCGTTTGGTTTAATGTGCATGTTTTGCTTGCTATCGATGGTTTTTCTTTCTTTCTGTTCAGCTCTAATATTGGATATCTTGAATTTGCTGCGCTTTGTTGAGCCAAAAGATGTGTGAAACTTGAATTCGCTTCGCTTATATGAGCCATAAAAATTTATGTCTATGTTTGTGTATGTGTGCGTGTGTGTATAAACAGAATTCAAATTAGCTAAGTGAAGTGTTGTTGTTGCTCCTCCGAAAAAGTTGTGGAAAAATATTGTAGCAAATTTTTTTTGTTGTGTTCAAAAAAACCCAATTATTAACCATTATTGTTGTTGCGTGTTGAATTTGTTTTTTTTTTCCACCTGTGTACGTGTCATTGCAATTGTGAGTGAGAGACCAAAGTGTCTCATAAACAGCAACAGCATCGGGCAAAGACAATTCAAACCAAGACAATTTAAAAAAAATAGTAAAAAATAAAAGAAGAAACAAAAAAGAAAAACAATAACAAAACATAAGAATAAAAGACAAGTTAAAGTGTTATTGAAATTATTAGCATGCAAAGCTACGCAGATGCATTAAGTGCCAAGGGGTATCGCAGCTTCGGCTTTGACACAGATGTGGAAATGGACATGGATATGGGGAACATGGTGCGCCGCATTGAAAAGCGCAAAGGCGGTGAGTCAGTCATATGTATTGTGGGAAGGGCATTCATGGGAGATGGTAAGGGGGAGTATGACTATCCAGCATGTACATATATGTATGTATGTATGTATGTACTTGCATACCTAAATTGTGTGTAGGTAGGCATAACGGCAAAGCAAATGTCAAGTCATGTCATCAATGCGACACACATACCTTAACAAACTACATACACACGTACATGTATGCAAGTATGTATATGTATTTGTTTAGTTCTTACAGCAACTTTTCTTAAGCTTTAACCTCTCGATCTAAACCATTGGCAAATATAAAATGCATCTTAATAATTTTTGTTATTTTTATAGAACATGCTTTGGGGTTAAATATTCTTTAGATCTAAACATTTATTTGTTTGTTTATTTATTTAATCATTCAATATTGTTTATTGATCACTAAATTTGTTTACAAAAACAAAAAAATTATTTCATATTTTGATTGTTCTGAAAAAAAAAAAAGAAATTGAGAAATCGATAAATCTACTCATTTATTGGTTAATTTGTAAAAGTTAACAAAAGCTTAACTTTTATATTATTATTTCATTCAGCAATGAAATAGTATTGTGGTAGGCATGCATGACACTTATGTTAACTTGGCCAAAAAGATTTCATCACCAAAGGAAATTAATTAAGAAAGAACAGTTAGAAAAGTTGTGTTCGTATGTTAAATGATATTTGTATATATAATTGTGATCGAAATACTTTAGTTTTTTAAAGTAAACTTTTACAGTTATCATTCATTACATGGCTTTTCTTTTTCTGCTTACCAAAACAAAAAAAAAAAGAAGAAAAAAATAAAGAAGAAAAACAAAAACAAAACGCACTGCGCAAAAAACTGCGTCGGCGCACTTAATATTATTTTTCACGCATTGTCTTGATTACCGATTGTGGAAAATTTTGTCGAAATCGTATGGCTATATAGCATTGACAGCTGTCACTGATCGGTCAAGCAACGTGGCCCTTTTAACTTACATACATATATGTATGTACAGTTATGTATGTACATACATACATACATACATACATAAATATAGGCATCTCCATGTACAGAAATAGATTATTATCATTTGGGTCTTGTTATCGCTTTGCTCTTATCATCTAATGATAATAGCTTGAATAACTTTTAAAGTTACTCCAAGTGAGAAGAAGAAAAGACTTGTTTATGTACAAAATAATACATATGAAATTTATTAAACAAATTAGCCACACTCAAAAAAAAAAAAAAAAAGTGCCAACGATAAGCATTAAATATTTCTAGATTATTATAAATATACATTCTTATGCTTCAAATCATTTAAATTATGAGTTTTGTTTATATTTAGCTTTTCATATGCGCATTTCCTAGTTTTAGTTGGTAAATTGTGAACCAATTACTTGTCAACAGTTTATATACTATATATATACATATATATTCTTATATGGCATATAATTTATATATATATCTATTGATAGACCCGTACATATATACATATATCTGTATTTAAATATAAACAAAATGAAACGGACAACGACACGACCAAAAATGACTTGCAATTATTTGCTTTATATTAAAGAATTTTCCTTATACGTTTTAGTACAAATTATTAAAATAATAACAAATGAACATAAACTTCCATTTACTTTGTATTATTTACATATGTATAAAATTTAAGCATTTAAGTTATAACTTAATAATAAATAATTAGTAGTAAACAATAGCAAATAAACTATAATTATTCTATTTTATATACAAAACTAATCCTGGCGACTTTAAGTATACCCTGTAACCAAGTGGAGAAATTTTTTAAAAACAAACTCCTAAATATTTGACATTAATTTACCATAAAACTCTCCTCATAAGCGAATGCATGCTGTCTTGCTCGCTCTCACTAGGCACTTCAGTATAAAATTAACATGGATATATCTTCGATATTTATTATCCGATTTCCACAAAATATATAGTCAGCTGATACATTTTGTCAATTAAAAATAAGAAATATGAACTTTTAATGCAATTCAAGTTATTCCAAATTGCGGAGGCCCAAGTGGGCGTGTCAAAAATTTAAAACAAACTTCATCTGCGTAGACACTAGACAAATAAAGTCATTGACATCTCGTATAGATAGACAGACAGACACGACTATTGGTACTGATCAAGAATATATATACTTTATAGAGTCGTTAATGCTTCCAACTTGCCTGTTACTTACATTTTAAAGACTTTGATATACCCATTTACCTTATTTTTACAGGGTATTAGAAATGCAATTAAGCCTCCATCGTAAAAATTTGTATCTATGAAATCTATCTTTGGAATATGTCATCAATTATTAGTTAAATAATAGAATATATTTGTATATATATAGCTAAGCCAACACAAAGAGAATGGAAAGTTATAATCTTTGTTATATTCTTATCTTATCTGATTTAAAATTTGTTTATAAAAATAAATTTAATGAATGAGTGGACTCTGTCATGAGATAACTTTAAAAATTATATTTTGCATGAAATAAAGTTTTTACTTTAACTTGATTATATGTAGAATGATACCGATTTTTCTTATAAAGCCATCAAAATTTGATTATTAATCAATTAACATGTTAGTGATAAATTCAACGGACTTAATCAGATCCCAAGTATAGGTCAATCCATTAGCATACAATATTTTGGACAATGATAAGCCAATAAATGTCTGGAAAATTACCACAAATTATGATAAATCGAAATGTGATATCTATCTAATCACAATCAATTAAATAAAATATATATAACCACAACCTCATAGATCGAAATGGCATAGGCTAACGAACTATATATATTGATGTGTATAATAGATAACTAGACGGAATGAATACTCTTTAAAATTAGAACTATTTTCTGCCGAAATTTGTCTTTTCGATATATACTTATGTACTTAGTATAATCATTAAAAAAGTGCTTAAAAAATAAAGTTATCACGCAAATATTGTTTTTGTTTCGATTGTTCCTACAGCAGCTATAGCATATAGTCGACCGATTAAAGTTAAACTGAACAGAGGAATTTTAATATTTTACTACTAAACTAACAGATACCAAATTTCATAACAATCGCTCGTAAAACAACCAAAGTTATTAATCTAAAACCATATTCTTAACCGATCTTCTTAAGGCAGCTTTATGATATAGCCAACCGATTCTTATAAATCTTGCAAGATGCAAATAAAACTCACAAGCAAATTGGTTTTTGTGATATTTAATTGGACAACAAAGTTATTGAGTTATTGAACCCTATTCTAGACTGGTCTTTCCTATAAGAGCTGTAAGATATAGTCATTCGATCGGTATAACTCCAAAATTTACAATACTTGTAGTAAAAAAAAGCCTAAGAGTCAGTTCTGTAGCTTTAAAGGTTTAGTTTTGTTCCAGACAGACGGACATGACTATATCTACTCAGCTCATCGTGCTGATCAAGAATATGTTTATATACTTAATATAGACAGCGATCCTTCCTTCTATGCGTTTAAGGGTATAAGAAGAAGCAGATCTATAAAACAAAATTGATTTGAATTCATAGGAAATCATAGTGAAATCTTTTGTTTAACAGAAAAGGTTTGTTTTTTTATTTTAATATAAAGAAAATATGTCTTAATTAGCCTTCAGTCCTATACGAATAATCTTCTATCTTGATATTGAATATAGAAATCTTATCTCTGGATATATATATACATATAGGAATAGCTTTTCCAATATAAAGAATTTAAGTTTAACAAAATATACAAAAAAAAACTTAAACTTCAGCATAAGGAAGGAAATTGTTTCTCTACACAATGAATGAAAAAATTTTCTTTGTTAGCAATATTTTGTTGTCTAGTGTTATTGTTGAAATTGTGTTCTACTAAGACGCACACTTGGGCAACAATTTGTTTATCCAAAAAATTATTTATAATTAGCAAGCAAATGACACATAAAGCTTTTTTCCTCTCTCAGTTGCACTCATTTTAAGGTGAAAAGAAGGGAGAGAGAGAAAGAGAGAAAGGAGGAAAAGCTCTCTCTCCCTCTCTTATCCCATGTATAAACTTAGTATGGAAATGATCAAGAAGCAAAAGCCATTGCACCAACAATAAAAAAAAAAAAAAAAAAAAAGAAAACAAACAAGAAAAACAAAAAAAAATAAAGACGACGACGCATTTAAAATGGGAAAATAGCCGTGTTAGATCTAAAAATTTTGAAAGAATACAAAATAAAAAACAATCAGATACTCGCAACGATTGTGTGCAGACAACAAAACAACAACAAGTACAACATTAAAAGTCAGTGCAAATGTTGTCAAATTAAAAAAAAAAAAAAAACTAAATTACATAAACTAAATTTTTGGCTAAAATATATATACGAAAGAAAAAAATTAATAAAAAGGCAAAAAATAAACAAAAACAAAGTTAGTTATCAAAATTAACGTACACATACAAATCTGTGTCACAATTTATCGTCAATTTTTATTAACAAATCATTGGTAATATCTATTGGCCATTTGTGGCCATCTGAAAACCATTTTCCCGGATTACATTTTTCAAGATGTCGTATCGTGGCATGTTGAGTGGATCGGATGTAGCCTCAGAGCTGAGGGAATCTGAATCCTATGATGATACAATGAGTCTGGGTCCACCCCGCATGCTGCCACATCGACCCAAACCGAATATCAATCAGTCTCCAAATACAACTAATGCCGCTTCAAATGAATCGCCCAAAAGGGGTATATCGAAAACATCGGCTAGTAATCGGTTTAAACCGAGCGGAACTTGTGATTGTAAGTTGAATGTTGCATTGCATTAGTTAGCCAACAGATATATATATATATAGGTACATATATCGATATTATGAATCGATAGTCGGAATAATGTATATTTCAGTTTACCTTCGATAACTTTACATATTATATTTGTGGACTAATAAAATGAGGGAAGACAACTTTTCTCATTAGAACTCGTATATTTAACTATATTCTAAAAACAGCTGGTTATTAAAAATTAATGAAAATCTTTGGCTCATAAATATAAATAAGATGTAAACTTAAATAGGAAGAAGAAGAGTTGTTATTATACTCTTCAAAAAAGAATAATATTAACTTTAATCAGTAGTTCTACATTGCAGGAAATATCTTTGGCTATAAAACTTATATGTATACTCTTAATCTTAACAAAAATCACTACATTCAAATGAATCAAAACGAACTAGTTCTTTAGTTATAAAGCTGACGTGTTTTTTGTTGCTCTATGTATGACTGTAATATATAATATTTTTTTCAGTTTAAGATAACTAGTTGTTCTTTAAACGATTCTTACTAAAATAAGTATTTGGAAGTTTAGTATAGATCTCAGTAATTTAATTAAGTTTCAATAGAATCGGATGACATTATCATACAGATTTTTTTTAGATAAAAGAACGGTTGAAAACTATTAATGTTTGTATATAATCAGATCATCTGTTTGATTTTGAAACAACTCAAAGTGAGCTTTTTTTTCCATTGATGTTGATCAGAAGTATAGATATATATAGTATATATTTTTATATATACATTTAAAAGGTTAATAAACTGTTGTTGTTTCTTTTAGAGCTTGTTCCATATCAATATTTTGTCTTAACTCACTTAACTTTTATTTCGAATTAAAATCAAAAATAACCTTTTAAGAATTCTAAAATAATTTAGAGAAATCTTTAGTTTTTTTTTTTTTTAATTTAAACGTATTTAGTATTTTAAGCCTGATATTTACATGCCAATCTAATCTATCAGTTGACCGGCATCGAATTCTCTCTATCTCGACAATTAAACATTCATTTTCTAATTGTCTCTTATAGAAAATATAATAATAACAATATTGATAATACCCTTTATCGTATTTTGTTTTTATAAATATTTGCTCTATAATTTATTATCTTTTAAAACAGAAACTAAGAAGAATATATTATATAGACTTAAATATTTTCGTCCTTATGTATATACATTTCAGTTTGAAAATTTTACAAGAATCTTACAAATCTTATAGAGATTACAGGGTATTTTGAAGTCGAAACTCATATTTTATGTATGGAAAACTTATTTTTAATTTACGAGAGAGAGAGAGAGACTAGCTTATCTCAAAATATAAAAAAAAAAAAAACAAAACCGAGTGCTATTCTCGCTATTTTGTATTTTTTCAAAATTTCATCTTTTTTCTTTGTTTTTGGTTCTTAATTTGCGTTTTTGTTTTTGTGATTCGCTATCTCCGCTGTCACTGTCACTGTCACTGCTGCTGCTACTGCACTTGTTTTGCTTCCTAGAGGCGAGCTGCTGATATTTATACCCTAAATATAGAGAGAGTATATAGAATATAGAGATGTTTATAGAAACATCGATTAAGATATATTATTATCTAAATAAAAAACTTTTAAAACAAGATCAACAGTAGTATATATACATTTATAATATTATATCTACCTTAATGTAGGGTATTCAAAAGTCTTGGCATTATATTATTTTCTATTTTTGTAATCTTGCATTATAATATTTGTTTTGCCGCTCTCATGGAGTGGCCGTCTGCCTCGTCTGCCATTATTGACGAAGCTATTAATCTCAGGTCATATTAAAGTTACAGGCATTCAAAAATATTTTGTGATCGAAGTCGGTCATATATACATTATAGCTGTGAGTTAGAGAATTATGAATTTCAATCGAATGGATAGTACACATCGTTTATTAGTCGATGTCAAACTGTTTGGTAAGAGACTCACAGAACATTGTTTCTTAAAGAATTTATTGTGATATTAGTTTTATAATAGGTTTCCATTTAAAATGTATATTATTATATTGTGGTTTAATTTATTTTTTTTTTTTTTTTTTTTTGTTTATTAAATTATAGGCGATCTGACTGATTCTCCAGACAATGATAAATCCGAAGCTGATCCCAATGAGCTGACCAATGAAATATCGGCTCCATATGAGGTACCTCAGTTTCCCATTGAACAAATTGAAAAGAAGTTGCAAATTCAACGGCAATTGAATGAGAAGTAAGTTATATTTCTATAGTATAAGTTGCCGTATCTTAGATCTAGCATGGAATAAAAATAGGTTACGAGATTAAGATCTATAAGTATTACCTTAAATGTAGTTTTTCCGGTACCATAAATAACAGCCGGAAGACCCTATAAGTGACGAAAGCATTAAATCTTTACCGTTAAATGATTTAAAACTTATGTCCTGGTTACTACTTAAAGAAATCTCATATAAAAGAGGAGTTTTTACAGAAAAAGACAGGCAGAACGACTGTTTGACTAATTACCATTCTGTTTTATTACCAACAAATGAACCATTCTATAATACCATTTGCCCTTGTAAAGGATATACCTATCCTTTCGCTCCTAGTTTATATAGCGTCGTAATGAAAAGAAGGCTTATGCTGCGTATACGTTTCACAATTATCAAGTTGATGATTTCTGTTTTAATACTAATACGAGACGATACACAAGCAACGGTTTAGTAGCCAACATAAAGGTAGCAACAACTACGAAAACTGCGTTGAACACGTTTTGATTTTGAATAGGACTGCATTAGTAGACGGTGGCAGTGGTGATGACCATGGCTGGTAGTATACGGCTTATGGCATAACCACGAAACCACCACCACTACCACCACCATCGACAACAGCAGGAGAAGGCACAAAAAAAGAAATACAACTAAGCTGCTACCCAATTTTACATTTAGATTCCGTCACTGTTTTCAGTACAATTTGTGCATCCATATGACTTGGACTTGGACAACGCGACCAGTCAGTTGGCCGTTAATAAAACGCGCAAAACCTACGCAAAATAAATATACTCCATCCAAAAAAAAAATACCAACTCGACGACCTAGACTGACATTGAAAAGACATTCTTACTACTACTACTACAACTAATAGTTCTGCATTAAAACTATGTATAAAACACTTTACTACTTTCCCCACTTCTTTTTTGTTCGTGTGACACGCCAAGCGTCAAAATAAAAGTATTTTTCAAACTTCGTTTGCACTTCAACTTTAGTTTCTTCGAAAGGAAGTCACAAAGTTCTTTTAAATATTATAAAAGTTGCAAGCGATATGCTCTTTCCTCTACATACAATTGAAATAACAATCTAAGGATCACAAAAGATCACTTAGGGCTGCAATCACATGAAGAGAACCATATTTAAGAGAACTAGTTCTCTCTAGTACGAACTATACAAAGTATGTAGTAGACTGAGTTTAAGCTTATACAGGTTTGAAAAGGGTATATATAGTCCTAAATGAATGGACAAAACTCCTTTCAAAGCTAAATTCGATTTGTATTACTTCGTTTTGTATATTTGTGAAATGTACTCCCAACCAGTTACAGTAAACAATAAGATAATTTACATTTAATTAATATGAAAACATGAATATTTATGCTCTATTCGTATAAAAGACTTTCGATATATTTTAATACTCTTTATTTTTCTGACATAAACGCAATTTTATCCAGTAAGTCACGCGATTTACTACTGACGGAGTGTGGAATAGACATTTTTGGTGGTGGTTATGGTGGTGGTATGGACACCTAGGCCTTCAAGTGATGCCCATCGCGTGCCATTTTGCAAATTATCCATTCTGACGCAATTGAAGTCGCGTACCGTGCGTACCTATTTGATGGGTACCACTGCATACTTTTCTTACACTTTTCATAAATCAATTGGTCAATCAAACGTTTAGAGTTCCTTCCAAGTGTTATCGTGTCCAGTTTATCCATTTGGTAGTTGTATTTAAAAAAAGCAGGAACATCATGTCATTTGCGGATGATAGCTACAGCTTTGGTCGCTGCTACGAATACCAGCCGGAAGATGAGAAATGGTTATATATTTGATATAAAATCTTCAACATTATAGAAATATATCCTAAATATCCTATTTTACTAACATATTTTAATGGGTTTCGTTTGCAGGCAAACCACTAGTGGCCGATCATGTAATGTTACGGCCACCAATACACGTATGGTTAATCAACCGCGCTCGTCTAGCAGTGATGAGCATCAGGATAATAGAGATGAAAGGGATCAAAAACAAAAAACCGATGCGGATATTAATTTTCAACGTGTTTCAATATCGGGAGAGGACACCAGCGGTGTACCATTGGAGGATTTGGAAAGAGCATCCACATTGCTAATTGAGGCTTTGCGATTGCGTAGCCATTATATGGCCATGTCGGATCAATCGTTTCCATCGACCACAGCGCGTTTTCTAAAGACAGTCCGACTTAAGGATCGTTACGAGAATGTGCCAGCCAAGACGGTTTCAGGTGAGTTATCTTAAAACTGTTTATAAGTGAATTGAACGCCCTGATGTCCCTTAATCCTCCAAAACCCAGTACCAGAATAAATTGTAGTACAGTTTCAAAAACTACATACTATGTAAATATATCAATGTTGTGATCACTTATCTATCTATCCATCCATAATGGAGCCAAACAAACTTGTATAGAATACAATTGAACACTGAGAATTAACGTATTGTGTTTTGTTTCAACTGTACCCAGCTTTGATTGTGCTCTTACAATTCTCAAATATGTTTGTATCTCCTCTCTCTCAGCTAGCGTCCTTATACATACATATTTCTGTCTCTTTTTCGCTAGCCATCGCCGCATCGCTCGTGTCTTGTTGTACTCTTCTATTTCAGTTAGTAAGTTCTTCTATGATTTCTTATTATGTCCTCTCCCACACGCATTCTTCCTGTTCTTACCTCCCACCCCCCCTGGCGTATTATTATCTTGAGTATATATAAATATTTGTTATCAATGTCCTTTTTCTCTCTTAATATAGTGTCCCCTATTATTTTTAAGAATTATTTATTTATCAATCACATATATACATATAAAAAAAATATATATATATATATTTGTTTGTTTCTTTGTTTTTTTTTTAAATATTTATTTATTTATTTTATAGACATTATTCGCAATATGAGCGTGACAGGCCTAATAGGTAATTCGAACACATCGGAAATGTTTGAGTCTATTTATGTATATGTTATTTTCTGTTACATCATATATACATACATATATATATATATATATATATACAATACAATATATATTTATGTCTATATGTATATTAACATATGTATATGTAATTCAGTTTCTGTTTGTGTACTTACACCGATTTTTGGGAGCTCTGTTGCCCTGTTATTTTTTGTTACGCCTAACAACACTAAACATATAATTTTAGCTCGTTCACATTTCTTTCCTTGTTCTCCTGCTCCTTCCTCTTACTTTCTTTTATCCGTTTTTTATTTGTTATCTTTTGTGTTTCGCAGCACTCAGCTTTTGACACCGCTTGCGCCTGCAACTCCTTCTCGTTACATGTAAATTCAACGAGTAAAAATATAACCTTACTTTTTTTTGTTCATTTTGCAGTTTGTTTTCCTTTTGTTTTTATTCTCTGTTATAAGTAAAAATTTGTTCCTTGGCTTAAGCTTTCTCACTATCACATTTCCTCTTAATATATGCCTAGTCGTATCCACTTTTATATCCTTGCAAAAAAGGCTACAATCTTTGACTCTTTACACTGTTTTTAAACTAACACAATTTACCTTAACCTATTGTGTGCAATTTCATAAACTTATATTGACTAGGATAATAATCTGAACAAGTTCCAAATTTAATTTAACATAAAATTTTCGTTCAATATAAGAAGACAGCTAGCTAGATTTTTTTATAATTTTTATTAATATATAATTGGAATAGTTCATAAAATTGGAAAAAATATTCTAATAATGATCAAACAATTGAGGGAATATTTTATCATAATTATTTATGAATATAATTTAAAATTTAAGTCTAGAAATCAAAAATGCAAATTTATCATAATCGTCCTTTATAAAATGTTGTCAAATTGTTTCGGCAAGGCAAAAATTATATTAACTGGATAACTCCATTAAAAAGTGGACAAATAGTTACACAAATTCAAATAAATTTAAAAATAGAAAAGCTTCTAGCAACATTTTTTATTTAAAAATCTTTTAACAATTGAAATTTATTGTTCATTTTTATATTTTTCTGTGATGGTTTTATATTATTTAAACATTCTTTTATTATTATTCTTTTTTTGACATTTATTTATTTTATATTACTTTTTGTATTTCCCACTTGATATTACCTGAGACACGATGTTGGTAAAAAAAACAATAACATAGTTTTGCAAAAATATTGTAACCAAATTTCAATGTTTTTATCAATGAATATTTTTCAAAATTGTTCAAAAGCTAACGCACTACATTTTATATACACTTTATCTCAAAATAGTTCGATGAAATCTCTTAAAAATGTATTTCAATTAAATAATTAATAAAAAGTAGTTTATTTAAAATTAAAGAGAACTATCTAATTTCAACGAACTACAAAAAAAGGAGATGAGAATATCAAATATCAGCAGCAACATTAAAATATGTGTAGAACCTCACCTCTCTCCATAAGTAAAATTGGAAATTTGTTATTGAGATTTTAAAATTTATTATATTGCAAATATTTATTTAAAATTATTTTTATATTAATTTTAAAAGGTGTAGATATTCATAGCAAAGGAATAGGACTGCAAACCAATTCATCATCGGCTTCTAATCAATGGGATGTGGAATTTCCACCAGATGAAACTTATATAATTAAGCCCCTAAATGGTGTTTTTCACATTTATACTGATGAGGTAAGTAAAATAAAAGTCCTTTCGCATATATATATATATTTATAGATCTAATTATATCGCACTATCTAATAATTTATCTTTTTATAGGAGCAAACAAGCGAGTTAAAGTTCACCTATCCTGATATGAGTCAGTTTGTCAATGATATGCAAGTCATGTGCAATATGATTGCCGATGGACCACTGTAAGTTCAATTCAATCAATTACAATTAATTAATTTAAAAATTAATCTATATTTTATCATCTCCTTTATATAGAAAATCGTTCTGTTATCGTCGCCTTTGTTATCTATCCTCCAAATATCAAATGCATGTTCTATTAAATGAGCTGCGAGAACTTGCTGCCCAAAAGGCTGTGCCTCATCGAGACTTTTACAATACAAGAAAGGTTGATACCCATATTCATGCCGCTTCCTGTATGAATCAAAAGCATTTGTTGCGCTTCATTAAAAAGACACTTAAGAATAATGCCGATGAGGTTGTTACCCATACCAATGGTCAACCTATGACATTGGCCCAAGTGTTTCAATCAATGAATTTAACAACATACGATCTAACAGTTGATATGCTGGATGTGCATGCCGATCGTAATACTTTTCATAGATTTGATAAATTCAATTCCAAATATAATCCCATTGGAGAGTCACGTTTAAGAGAGGTGTTCCTAAAGACCGATAACTATTTGAATGGCAAATATTTTGCACAAATTATAAAGGTAATTATATTAAAAAACAAGAAAAAAAATCTTTTAAATACAAAAAATATTTATTTACAATATAATATTATTGTGTATTTTTAGGAAGTGGCTTTCGATTTGGAAGAATCGAAATATCAAAATGCTGAACTTCGTCTTTCTATCTATGGCAAATCAGCAGATGAGTGGAATAAATTGGCCAAATGGGCAATTGATAATGATGTGTACAGTTCAAATATACGTTGGCTAATTCAAATACCACGTCTATTTGATATTTTCAAGTCTAATAAGATGATGAAATCATTTCAGGAGATTTTAAATAATATTTTCTTGCCGCTCTTCCAGGCCACAAATAGGCCAAGCGAGCATCCAAATTTGCATCGCTTTTTACAATATGTGATCGGTTTTGATTCCGTCGATGATGAATCGAAACCAGAGAATCCATTATTTGATAACGATGTGCCACGTCCCGAGGAATGGACCTATGAGGAGAATCCTCCATATGCATACTACATATATTACATGTATGCTAATATGACAGTGCTAAATAAATTCAGACAGTAAGTTAAAATATTGACAATTTACTATATGTATGTTATTTATGTATATTTATTATTTCCATTTTTAAGGAGTCGTGGTCTAAACACTTTTGTATTGCGTCCACATTGCGGTGAAGCTGGTCCTGTTCAGCATTTGGTCTGTGGTTATCTAATGGCTGAGAATATATCTCATGGTTTACTGCTTCGCAAGGTGCCAGTTTTGCAGTATTTATATTATTTAACACAAATTGGTATTGCCATGTCACCATTATCCAATAATTCGCTATTTCTTAACTATCATCGTAATCCATTGCCGGAGTATTTGGCTCGAGGTCTAATAATCTCACTCTCAACGGATGATCCACTTCAATTCCACTTTACCAAGGTAATACACTTTTAAAAAATTTAACTCTAGATAATACTAAAAATAAATTATTGTTTTCGCCACTAGGAACCTCTTATGGAGGAATACAGCATTGCTGCTCAGGTTTGGAAGCTTAGCTCCTGTGACATGTGCGAATTGGCCAGAAATAGTGTTATAATGAGCGGGTTTACACATGCTGTAAGTATATCTCCGTTGCTAATTGAAATCTTATGCTCTTATGCTTTCTCCATTTTCATCTTCAGGTCAAACAACAATGGCTGGGTCCACATTACTATGAAGATGGCATTAGTGGCAACGATATTACCCGAACCAATGTGCCTGAAATTCGTGTTGCCTATCGGTATCAGACCTTACTGGATGAGCTCTCAAATATTTTTAAAGTTAATCAGACATGCGGCTCGAGTATTTCTGAGTCTAAATAAGAAGCTTTTCTCTCAAACTCCTCCTTACTCCTTCCTCCTTCCTCAATACTAATCTTTTCCTACAATTAATTAAATATACTTATATACACAACAATTATATAAATATTAATAATATTTGCTAATTATATAATATATTTGCTATACTAATCAATATGTAATCACGGAAAACTAAAACTTCCATAAATATATACCTACATTCACGTATGTATACAGCACGAATAAATGTGAAATGCAGGGAAATTTGACAGTAGCACAACTTTGACCATAATTATACAACATGCATATTTCATGTATATAAAATATTTTCAAAATCGTGAAATGCAATGAAAATGTAAAAGTACTGTTAGGTAATTAGAGCGAATTTGCAAAGTGAATTGAATATTGTAACAAAATGAATAAATGTCAAGAAGAAAGCGGGTGCAATAAATTTGTGTTTTATATTCAACGAAATTTCAAAAACCTTATGAATAAGCAAATGAGAATTTGTAGAATTATGTTTTTTACTCCTGAAATGCGCGCTCGTACTCCTAAATTTCAAATTTTTCGGAGCCGCTTCAAGCTGGAACTTGCGGGATGTCGTGAACCAGTAGTTCTTACTCTATAAATAGTCGTAGGTTTTCCGTGAATTGATCAAGTATCTTTAAAAAGAGGAAACGTTTTATTATTTTTTTTATAACCAAAATGCAACAGATTTACTAAAAATGCAGCATTTGGCTAAAAATAAAAGCAATATATCAATGAAAATATTATCGATGCATTCAAATTAATCGATATATTAATATATCGATATATTTGTAGAAACAAAACAGCTGTACTGGGAAAACATCGGGTTGAGGTTAAAAGTTTTCATTGGGAAACAAATTCCCATATTATTGTTTTGATTTCCAAATAGAAACTGTTTACGTGAGGAGAAGATGATTGCTAAGTGCGCAACGAGGACATTGGCCAATGTGGTAAGTACATTACTGGTGCACTGGTGGTCGGCAAAGCAACCAATTCCAATTTTGCGTTATATAATTTATGTTCAGTACCCAGATTTCGGAAATACTTAATGTCAATCCCTATGTTTCTTAATTTCCTCCATCCACTAATAGTACGGTGGCCTGCGTGCCATAGCTACCAGCAGTGTCCAACGGAGCGACAATCTCTTCGTACATCGCGACACCCCTGAGGACAATCCCAACATACCATTTGAGTTTACCGCTGAAAACAAAAAGCGTGTGGAAGCTATATTGAGCATCTATCCCGATGGCCATAAACGTGGAGCCATGATACCGCTGCTGGACCTGGCGCAGCGTCAGTATGGCTGGTTACCCATTTCCGCTATGCACAAGGTTGCCGAAATTTTAGAACTTCCAAATATGCGTGTTTACGAGGTGGCCACTTTCTACACGATGTTCATGCGCAAGCCTACAGGCAAATACCACATCCAGGTGTGCACTACTACACCCTGCTGGCTACGCGGCTCCGATGAAATCCTTGAGACATGCAAGAAACAACTAGGCATTGGTGTTGGCGATACCACCAAGGATAAGAAGTTTACAATATCCGAGGTAGAATGCTTGGGCGCCTGTGTCAATGCCCCCATGGTAGCGGTGAATGATGATTATTATGTACGTATAATCCTTTATGCATAATGGAGCCTTTATAAATGCCAAATCTCTTTTTCTCCCTCAATGTAGGAGGATTTAACTGCTAAGGACATGCAGGATATTTTGCGTGATCTAAAAGCAGATAAAATATCGCCACCGGGCCCACGCAATGGACGCTTTGCCAGCGAACCCGCCGGCACCGCTACATCCTTAACCGAAGAGCCAAAGGGTCCAGGCTTCGGTCTACAATCTGGTCTCTAAATTAGTTGGAAATCTTGTTATATTGTAACTAGCGGGAAACGAATTGGAATAAACTTTAAGCAAATCCACTAAATATCCCAAAACCCAAAGTTATCAACTTCAACGGACCAGAATTTTAACATGATACCTTCGCTGTTTCTTTGCAATCCTTATGTTAGGATGAACTGGTGTCATCTAGTTTAGACGAGTGGAATATCCTTTAGCGATGATACAGTCACTGTTTCTTTGGAATCCTAACGATAGATAGGATAGACTAGTGTCATATATTGTAGACGAGTGAAATGACAGTCATCTGATGTAAACAAAATTATAAAAAATGTTAGAAAGACTTAAGCATCCAAACAGAAAGAGACTGTTGATCCCAAGAAAGAGTAAGGCAGGTGATAATTATCGCTATATAGATGAAAAAACAAACTATCCGCACTTTTGATTGGTCTCTATTTAGCCGACCACTTTTCCATGAATAAGTTAGTGTATATAAAAAATAGTAAAGGAGTGAACCTTATAGCTTATCTTATTGGGTGCTCTAATACGCAAATGAAATGATTACCTTTGTATCCTGTATATTTCTTCCTTACATAGCTCAAATAGTAAACATTAACATGATAATTATAAACTGGAATCTAGTATTCTAATATTAAGCAGATATATCACTTTCTTCCTTACAGTCCTTCTACCGGGGAGTTCAAAAAATTATTTATCTGCCTTTTTTAAAATTTGAACATGTTGCTTGCTTACCAACACCATTGTTTGTGTGTAGTATTTTTAAAATGTGACGTTTTTCAACACCAGACTTGAGACCTAATAATTTTAAGTCTGTAGCCCTGGAATTGTACCGGTGTAAATTTTACATGCACCTTTTATTAATGTTTCTTTTAGATAAACTGCAACAATATTTTAAAAACTATAAACAATAATTGGACAATCTTTTGTGACGCCGTCCTTACGGACCAGACTAAACATCTACACCGACTAGGCGGGTGGATAATCCAAATAACAGGGGGTTTAGTTTTGGAGTACGTGGCAATGAGATGAGATTTTGGATAAGACAGTGGCACAGTTAAACAGAGCAAACACAGATGACAGCGACGTTACGCTATCGTGGCGATAAGAGCAATTTGCTCGAGTTTGCTAAAAATCTAGATGCCTTTAAAAAAGTTCCAGAGAAGTACACAGAGACCACAGAGATTGGTGGCACACGTAAGTACGCAGAAAATTAGCTGAATTTAAATTTGTATAACTTTTTTTTTCTTTTTATGTTTGTTCTGCTGGACAGTTTCTCTGTTAAGCCGCCTACTGATCGTATATTTGGTCTATACGGAACTTCAGTATTATTGGCATGAAACGGAAATTATCTATCAGTTTGAGCCAGACGTTGCGCTTGAGGAGCAGATCCAAATGCATGTGGACATAACGGTGGCCATGCCCTGTGCCTCGTTATCGGGTGTGGATTTGATGGATGAGACGCAACAGGATGTCTTTGCTTATGGTACCCTACAGCGCGAGGGCGTTTGGTGGGAGATGTCCGATCCGGAACGGATGCAATTTCAATCTATACAACTGACAAATCATTATCTGCGAGAGCAATACCATTCAGTGGCTGATATTTTATTTAAAGATATCATGCGTGAGGGTGGACTTAAAAAGAGTGATCCTTCAACAAGACCAGCAGCCCCACCTCCTGGCGCACTCCCGGCTACATTAGACCTGCATCAAGATACGCATCTCCAACAGCCAGAAACGAAATTTGATGCATGCCGTCTCCATGGAACATTGGGCATCAATAAGGTAGCTGGTGTTTTGCATTTGGTAGGGGGAGCTCAACCGGTTGTTGGCCTATTTGAGGATCATTGGATGATTGAATTTCGTCGCATGCCAGCAAATTTTACACATAGGATCAATCGCCTTAGTTTTGGTCAATATTCCCGACGAATTGTACAGCCATTGGAAGGCGATGAGACCATTATACAGGAGGAGGCTACCACAGTGCAATATTTTCTAAAAATAGTCCCCACGGAAATACACCAGACATTTAGCACTATCAATACATTTCAATATTCCGTAACGGAAAATGTCCGCAAATTAGGTAACTATAAAAGAATATACTTATCTTGACCATAAACTCACCCTTTTTTCTTATGCTATTGTAGATTCGGAGCGTAATTCTTATGGATCGCCGGGAATCTACTTTAAATACGATTGGTCTGCCCTAAAGATTGTGGTCAGCAATGATCGTGATCATATATTGACCTTCGCTATACGTCTGTGCTCCATTATATCCGGTATCATAGTTCTTTCGGGAGCCATTAATGTCTTCTTGTTGAGCTTGCAGCGGCGATTGCTAAAGAACTTTGCCCCACAGCTGTATCAGAAATTACAGAAATCTTCTTGCAATGGAATAACAAATGTGACGGCACCCTCAGTAACAGTGGCACATCAAAATGCCGTACAACAGCCACAGCCGCCGATCAATGAACTGCTGCAAACGGCCAATCTGATGGCCAATGTAAATATATCCGCATACTTACCCACAGCTCAACCTAAGACGGATAACTAATTGACTGAAACTGAAGTGCAATGGAATCTCTCAGTCTCCAACAAAACAAGAAACTAGGCTAGACAATGAATTTCTTCAGCTTGTTCTTTTTTTTCTTCTTCTTTTTTTGTTGTATTTTTTCTTATTTTCTTTGTGTCTCCTTCTCCATTAGTTTTAAGAATTTGATACTTGTACATAAATATAGATATACATATATATATTATATATATATACATACATACATGTAAAAAACAAAGTTGATACTAGTGTTCCTTAATGTTGTTATTGTTCTTGTTGCTACTCGCTACCCAATATGCCCGTATCAATGTTGCCCCAATGACCCGATCTTCGATAGCCAAACATACTTTTTAATATCTCCAGACCCGATTCGACAGTGGTACGCACATCCCGGTCATTGCCAAGCTTGGGATTTATCTCAACCAAATCCACACCCTGAACACGTTTGGTATCTCTTAACGCCTCCACAATGCTGATGCCTTCGCGTAGAGTAAGACCACCGCGTACAGCAGTTCCTGTGCTAGGAGCCACATTGCTATCCAATGCATCAATATCGAAGCTAACATGAATTTTGTTTTGTGGATTTAAGGCATCCAATGTCATTTCAATCACTTTGGGCACACCCATTCTATCGATGGCCTAAATTGAAAAATATTTAAATAAGAAAAAAATAAAATGTTTTATATATCAACTATTAAAAAAGTAATCACTCTCTTGGATTTAGGTAAGTATATGATATAGTTAACAATATTAAATTGAACAAAATCATTAAGAAATCTATACAACGCATTAAACTAAAGTCTACTAATTAAAAAAACAAAAGGGGTTTCTTACTTAACATTTGATTTTGGACTAATCATTTCTATGGCACCCAAAAGATATAGTCAACAGATTTTTATAAAGCTTAAAAGATTTGCTTAGATACATATCTAACTGACTATATCTAACTCACAAATACTAAATTTTCTTACAATCTCTTGAAAAGCAAACAATTTTACAATCTTAAACTCCAATTTTGCCCAATTGTTTCTATGGGAGATATTTGTTATAGTCCCCTGATCGAAATGATTTTAAAATATAAAAGTTTTTGCGGTAAAAAGAAACTTTTTAACACTAAAGCTTTAAAATTAGAGTATTAGATAACATTGAGAGACAGATGGAGAGGACTATATGAACTCAGCTCATTATGCTGATCAAAAATGTTCATATACATGCTGATCAAGAACTTATATACTTAATATAGTATTAGAATGAATTTTCCTATGCTTTGCAATCTTTTAAATTAACTTAATACATATATCTTGTTCCCAAGAAAACAAATAACAAAACAAAAATTTAGAAACTTTCAAACTAAAACAAAATCCTAGCCACTGGTCATTTGAGAATGCTTTTAAAAATGCTTTTGTGTCAGTTTTTTAAAGTTTGTTTTTAGAAAATTCTTTTGGTTTAGTTTTAAAAATAGAATTTTTAGACATAACATTTTGTTACAAACTTTAAAATTGAAATTAAGTTATCTGGCTTTATCATTAACTTCTGTTTTTAACCTTACTAATTGATAACTTGTCATAATTTCAAATTCTAGATAAAGTCAAGTTTTTTGGTTTCATTATCAGGACGAATTGGAATGGTTCAATGATTTTCCAGTGGTCTTTTTGGTCAACTGTACAAAAGTAGTTATAGTGTAATGGGAAATTTTTGTGTAAAGGATGTATAATACTCTTACCCCTCAAGGGAAACTCAAACCCTACCGCTGCCTTTTGCCTTCTCTGGGCACGCATATTTCGATCGAACTAATGAGCTATAATAAATTTGCAGCTCAGTAGTAGCGAGAACATTAAAATCATTTTTCAACAGACGTCGATTTTGCACGAGCCATAAATAATCGTACCCAAGGATGCGAAAAAGCGGATGTGGAAGAGCACGTAGTGTAACCAACCACCGAAACCATATGGGAGATCGGGGATCTGAGGAACGGGGATCGCGAATCGGCAAAAACGGAAATGTGAGAGCAATGTAATAGGGGGAGAAGGAGGCAGCTAGGAGTTGAACTAGGGAGGGTGCAATTCAACGACGATGATGATGATTATGTTGATGCATAGTAAGGGCAACCCCTATAAATGCTGAAGCTTACAACATGGCAAGGAGAAAGAACGATGTAGACACTGAGAACGAGGACACTGTTTAATTTTAAGGCATTCCAAGCACGATCCACATTCACGTTCACGTCATTTGATCCCTGCCAGAGGCTAGAGGGTGAATGCTAGACAGAGACAGACAAAGAGAAAGAAACAAATCGAACGAAGGCAAGAGCGAGAGCGATTGAATGTAAACCGGAATTTTACAATTTTCACAACTGCCACGAATTGTATGCAGTAAAACAAAAGAGGAAAAAAAAGGACCTTCTACCTACTAAAGGCATATATATACATATATATATGTATGTATTTACTAGATAGGTATACCTAGACCCATTTGTGTTTGTTTGTTTTCTACTTACATCCATGGCATAGTAGCGTATTCCAAATTTATTCAATATGAACGCCTCATAGGGGTCAATGTCCCTCAAGCCAATGTAAACCAATTGATCCTTTGCCAAACTGAAACGAAAGAATATAAAGAAAAGAAAGTCAAATGTTGAATCGGACAACAACAGCTGTAAGAGTAGGAGTATGTATTGTTTAATATACAAATAAATAAGGATTCTAGTTGATTAACAAGAAGTCCATCAAGTGCACTTGAAGGATCGCCAGTACTTACAAAAACAATATACTTGTAAAAGAGTTTAAAATTAGTTTCTAGAAATGAAATTTCTTACTAATCTTTGTAATAAAATAAAATAAAATAAAATAATTTCATTTTAAGATTTTCATTAGACTGATTCTAAAATTCTTTGTACTTTTTTGGTGCCTGCTCCATGACCCTTGCGCTCCATCTGGACATATTTTCTTTTTGCTGATCCTGATTGGTAAGCCAGGTGGTATACGAAATTCGAATTGCTCCCGTTTTCCCAACAATGCTGAACAAATTGTATTGAAAAGAAGAAAGAAAAAAATATAGGAAAAACGACTACGGCAACACATGCCTCGATTCAAATGGCATGCAGCCTGTGTCTCCTGTGTGTCTTGCCAGTCCTCCCCTTGGCCTGCTTTTCACTCTCTCTCTCTCTCTCTCTCTTTCTCTCTCTAGGGAATACGATCTAGCGCATTGCATTCCAGTCCTTTCACCCGGTGTCTTATGGTAATTTTTATGATTATTATTAGTTTCGAAGGGAAAAACTGCATCTGTCGCTGCTGTTGCAGCAGATCGCCAGATCGCCGTGCAGTGAGACGTGCAAAGTTAAAAGCACTCTAAGGATCATTATGTAAATGCGGACTGAATTTGGTAAGGGGAGAAAATAGGAAAATATGGAGGGTTGTATGAATCATGGACTCAAGTTCGTCCAGTTTTGGTGTCTCCTAGCAAAAGTTTGCTTTAGTTTTTTTTTTGTTGTTGTTGCTGTTGTTTAAACAAAATACAACAACAATAACTCAGTTAAGGGTGGACCCTGGCTTTCACCTTACCCCTCCTCCCTCGATTTCTCTCTCTTTTTCCCACTGTTCTCCCTGCCAGCCTGCTTGCCCCTGTACGGTTTCCCTTATTTCTTTCATTTCCCCTGCCCCTTTCGGTTGTAATCTTGTGTTGTTTTGGGTCTGCTTTTTTAATCCTGTTTTGTTGTAAAGGTTTTTGTGTTTTGTTTTTGCCAGATCTGCGAAAATAATAAAAAAAAAAAAACACAAAAAACAATACAATGGTTTGGAGATGACCCTCCCTTACCTCCTACTCCTATTCCACCATCAGTGATATCACTGAAAATTATTGCCTACTGCTAAGGGCAGTTTGCCATTTTCTCTCTCTCTTTCATTTTTCTCTTCTTTTTTTGTTGTTGTTGTTTTGTTTTGTGCCATTTCATTTCCTTATCGAGATGCCTAGCCGCTAATCAAGCTGATTTATGTACACTTGTGACGCCGATCTGTCTGCAGTGTCTGTGCGTAAATTTCTAAATTTTGCACCACCAACCAAGCAAAAACCACCCCCAAAATCGAAAAGCAAAAAAAAAAAAATTAAAAAGCAAAGGACTTGGCCAAATTTCTGTTTCAACGAACTTTTTATGCCCTTAAATGTTTACGCCAAAAACTATTATTCATTAGTTAATATGAAATTGGACCAAAAGATAATTTCAACTTTAATATTATTAATAGATAATATTATCCAATTGGAATATATCAAAAGACAATAAAGTTTTAGTTGTAGTTAACCAGTGTGGGATCCTGTAAATGTTAATTATATACATACATATTTCTAGTTTGTATACACTTCATTTGATTGCCTAGTATGTATATCCTTTTTGGCAAGAGTGCTAAAAGTTGAGTTACAATTTCGCTAGCTGTAAATTGGAACAGGCCAACCCAAACCAAACTCAAGCCCAATGGAAACGAAATCAGCACATGGAACATAAACAGAACACAGGAAGTTTACAGGGGAGGTATGGGGGAGGGCACAATGTTGAATTCTGAACTGAATACAAGCGCAATTAAACACACGCATGCCAAAAAAAAAAAAAAAAGTAAAGGGAAGGAAGGAAAAAAGAAAAACCGAAGCATGTCCATGCCCATGTCCGTGTCCAAGTTTGAGTCCTGCCTGAATTCGGATTGAAATTGAACTGGCTCTCTGTCTTTCGCTTTTTCTCTCTCTCTCTCTCTCTCTCTCTCTCTCTTTTTGTGTTGGGGGTAGGGTAAAGGGGGTGTAACCATTTTCAGTTTGCTCAGAAGCAACCCTAGCTGTCAATGGTATTGGTGGTGGCTGGCTAGACGACGACGACGATGGCAGTGCAAAAACCAAAAAATAAAGCCGAGGGTCAGGCTAAAAACAAAGGTAAGTCGAAGTTTTATTACCCTTGCAAATTTGTGGCTCGAACGGTCAGTTCTATGGAGAAAACATTATCCAAAATGATTAATTATCCATAACCGTTCTATTACTAATTATCCATAATGTTTAAGTCAGCAATAGAAAGAGATAAAAAAATTCTGCGATTTTTTTTTTGTGATGCAACAGACAAACAATTTCGCATAGTTATATATTATTATAGATTAATTTGATAAATTTTGTTAAGTCGAATATGCTTTTTTTAAAGTAACTGGCCACAGTAGTAAAAAAAGAAACCCACACGACAAGGATACAGAAGGATAATCTGGTCGCGTGCATCATAAAACGGTTGACGACCTCACTGGAATACATATGTACATACATATATATGTATATGCATGTAAATATATATTATATATAAATATATATATAAACAAGTAAATGGAATCAAGTCGAAGACTCAGCTGTTTTTCAATTTTAAAAACTAGAAATGTTCAATTAAACGTTCGTTCGATAGTTTAAATTTCGATAAGCCGTTAGGTTGCAACTCTGTTCAAAATTTGTAATTCCTTTTTTGAATGATATTATCATTTAAACGTTTCTTAAATTAAAAATATATATAAATAAGTATCAAGTACTAAATTTGTCAATGTGTAATTTGCAACAGCAACAATGTGGAAATAAGCAGGGGTGGGCGCGCAACAACGTAACATTTCAAACATTTCCAGGCGCTGGAAATGCGACAACTCTAAACACGCTCACGCTCTCATACTCTCCACACTCTCTCCCCCAATGGCACACGCATGTCGGCCATTTTGATTTGCTTGCCCTTTAAGCCGTGTTTACACTTGGGTTAAAGCCATATAATGTAATGTATATAAACTTAAATTTAAAATATATTTTGTTAAACGAAAAAATGACAAAAATATATACGTACGTACAAACGTATGAATGAATTCCCTAAAATGTTTCCATCTTTAGCAAGCAAAAAACCCACCCGCTGCCACCATCGCCGCTGCTGCTGTCGCCACCACCACTAACAACAACAATGGCAACGTCTCTCTGGCTCTGCCTCTAGCTCTGCCATTTCATTTCCACGCCAGACGTCGTACGCCGCAGTACTTTATACGCTCCGTGTGTGTGCGCTGCCACTAACAAAAAAATTTTATATATATATATATATTAAATATAAAAAAATACCAACAACAAAAATCTGGTGCTCTTTTCTGCAATTGATTTTTTTTGGGTTATTTACTAAATTTCGAAAATAACAACGGTTTACAAACAAACTTCAAGCAGGCGGTAGCAGCAGCCACAAACAACAACCAACAAAAAACGTAAGAAAAGACTTGTGCAACCAGATCAGATCAGCATCAAACAGCAAAGACAACAACTACACAACAACAACAGGAGCAATAGCAGTAACAACAAAAACAACAAAGGCAGCAGCATCAACAACAACAACAGCAACAAGCGCTAACAGCAAAAATAATTTTTTTGAACAATTTTTTTCTCTTTTTTTTGCGCGTTGCTGCATAATTGTGCAATTATACTGTATATATACATATGTACATATATCTTTTTTTTCTCCCGCTATATTTGTTTGTGTGTGTTAAATATTAATAGGCAAAAACAATATGCAATTCGGCAAAAACAAAAAAAAAAGAGTATGAAGCCAAAACGGAAAAAAAAAGTTCAACAAACCCGCCGAAGAGAGACAAAACGAACAGTAGTAGGAGTGTGGGGGGGTCAGTGAAGATAAATAATAGTAGTAGCATACATATGTACAAACATACAGAGCAGTGTTAAAATCTACTGCTAATGCGACGCCGATGCTCTCAGTTGCGCGCTCACTACGTGTGTTGTGTCTGTGTGTGTGTAAGAGTGCTTGTGCTGTGTATCTGTAAAACTCGCACGCTGCTACTTCTGCAGTGTAGTGAGAGAAAGAAAGAGCGCACAACCCAGGAGCGAGTGGCAAAAAGGGCGCAGCTAATAGATATGAAACCGTGACACGGATACGAAATTCTTAAATTTACAAAAACGTACAAATCTGGTAGATTTTTTATTATTTAAAATAGGTTTTAATTAGAAATTTTAATTTCTTGTTAGTGTTTTCTTCGACATGAGAGCTCATTATAACTACAATCGCCTGGATAACAAAGTCTTTTGTGTTCCATTACAAACTATCTTTAAAAGTTTCTGAGCTAAATAGATAAATTTTTCGTTATTTTTATAAATTTCAATAAATATGATTTTAAATTTTTCAAACTTCAATGTTTACAAAAACATTATTAGTTTTAACTTAAAAAAACACAAAAACAGATAATAAGAAGGTATAATATTTCAGAAAACCGTTAAATAACATTTACAATGAATGCAAAATTTAAATGTCCGTTAACACCTGCTCAATTGGCTCATCTCTAAAAACGTGTATCTATCGATTTATAGTTAGTACTTGTGTGTGTGTGTGTGTGTGTGTAGTACTACAACAAGAAATAGTATTTGGATATTTTTGGTCAGACAGCGATAAGAAGGGGGACGGTGGAGACAACATATTATTTGCAGTAAACAAAACGCCGGTTGCCATTTGAAAGTTTTAAAAATGTATGAGCTAAAAGTTATAGTAACTGGACAACCAGAAAAAAAAATTATAAAAAAATTGCGCGGAAATACAAATTAGAACAATTCAAAAAAAATGAATGCAAAAACAACAAGAGCGTGTGTTTTAATTCAAAAAAATAGAAAAAATCTATAGATACTAAATGCTCAGCTGTGTGTGTGTGTGTTTACGAGTGTATATGTATGTGTGTGGCTGTGCGAGAATGGCAAAATATGCGCTAACATTTAGTTTATAACAAGAAAAAGTATATACATATGTATCTATATATGTATGCATGTATAAGCATATAAACAATAGCAAAAGTATTTAGAAAGGAATGAGAATAAGGGAGAGTAAGAGAAAGAGAGAGTGCGTCGTCGTCTACTCAACCGTCACTGTGCGCCTTTACCGCACCACCAACGAACATATTTGAAATCACTGCCTCACCCACCCTTCTCCACCTACTATAATATATAATAAAATCAACATAAAGCCGAAAGGGGGAGAAACCATCAAGAAATTGAGAAATTGTATAACAATTTAATTGTACTATATTGTTTTGGGTTTGCGTTTTTATTTCTTTCTTTTTATTTTTTCTTCGACTGGATATGAAATATTGCCTGTGCTGTTGGTGCTGCTGTTGTTGTAGATTTGCTTTTTAGGGAAAAATCGATGAAATCGATTTACGATAACTCACACAAACATACGCATAACGCCCACGCAAATATTTGCCGCTTTTCCCTTTCACCTTGTTAATTTTCCAAACAAATATATATGTATCCATATATTTCAATTATTTATTTGTTGTTTCCTTTTATTAAAAATAGACGCGGCGTTCATGTGTTATAAAGAAAAAAAAAACAAAGTAAAATTATTAACAAAACGGAAATCCGGCTTGGAACCAGTTAAAGGATAAGAACGAGTGAGGAGAAGTATAAGAGCTAGTAAGAGTGAGAGACGGAGGAGGCAGATACATCAGCGCCGTGTATAAAGCGCGCGCGCGTACGACAAGGAGTCTGAGAGAGAGTGTGGGAAAAAGAGAAAGAGCGAGAGAGAGAGGAGAATTCCTGATACATATACCACCCACCACCACCACCAACACTAATACACCAACACCACCCCCTCGTGACAGCGCGAGAGTAACGAAACAGAAACACTGTAAGCGAGAACAAGAAAGCAAACGATAGAGGACGAGTGAGGGAGACTACGCATATTAATTATTTTATTTGTTTGGCTTTGACAACGAGCCAACAAAAACAACAACTAATAAAAAGAGAGGAAAATCAGCGGAAAACCCCCAACGTGTTCCAAACTTAATACAAGTGAGTATTTAAATCTAGAATATGACATTTTATTGCAAACTTAAGCTGAATTAAAACGTTCCCATGACATTTGTAGTTGTTTGAATTTAATACATATATGTACATACATATATATATACGTAGATAGGTGTGACTGTAAGGCCTATGTATCTATTTACATACAATTATGAATGTGTGCGTGTTTGACCTTTTGACTTGCGTACGTTAGCGGGTGCGATGAGTAAAACCACTGCAAATTTCTGTTGCCAATGCCTCTTAACGTTATTCTCTAGAACTACTAGTTCCATTCAAGGTGTAAATTTCAGGGTAAGGACCTTCAAACAGACATATATTTATTCTAACATAATTTTCACTAGTTAACTCGACGCCAAATATTACCAAAAAGAAATTATGATATTCATATGTAGAAAATGTCGTCTATGTAAGTACATAGACTTAAGCGAATGTTACGGAACCAGTTTATTTTAGGGAATTTAATTTGGGAATTCGCTTAACCAATTTCAAGCTGGAAATTACATTTACTTGAAGCAAAGTTTTTTTTCCCACAATGTATCCATTTTTCAGCTTTAATACTTCCAATTTCTGTAAACTTTGTTTAAAAAACAAGCATTTTCAGATTATGCCAAAACTGGCAAAATTAAAAGTTACCTTGGCAAATTGGGATATGATAATAGTCATTGTAAAAATTTCATAAATGTTCGTTATAAAAATACAAGTTAGAATGCCATTTTTATATTATTTACATTTGCTTTGAATGCATGTATGTATGTGTTAGTGTATATGTGATCCTCATAAGTATGCTACAAATAGATCCAAAAGGTATCTGATCGGAACTCAAAACTGGTTCATTGAACCAAGCATGAAGCGGTGGAACAATCGTATGTTCTCATCATTTATACAGCAGCCCTTATGGCTGTAGTGGTGGTGGTGGTGCACCAACAGCATTGCCAACACAGGGAAAACCGTTGTAAGCATTTAACCCTTAATAGGGCCGGGCAACTTTTCTTTAGAATTTGACTAGTTTGAATTTTGTTTTTTTGCAACTTATGACAACTTGTTTAACTAAGGGTTGCTATGTCGGATGATAGTTCGTTGCGCCTGCCTGCACACACGCACACATGCACACACACACACATATACACATATATCGCGGTTGCTCATTTCATGTTAAGAATTATATGTTTTTCGGCTTTTTTCCTTTGGTTAAGGGGTGCGAGTTTATGTACTCCATCCCCAACCCTCTCCCTTATTCGCCTTTCAATGTATTACATAACTGGGTTGGGCCGGCTACATACACACATATACATACATATATACAATCATGCTTTGTAACAATTTCCCGAACCATCAAAAAGGGAAAAGCAAAAAAAAAAAACCAAACCAACAACAACAAAGTCCTGCTCCTGCGCTCAGAAACATAGTGTGCCTGGAACGTAGCGGATCTCGTCTCGTGGTGGGCAAAAACGCAAAGAAAAAATTACCGAAAAAAAAATAACATTATTATTATTCTAAATAGTACAAGAACGCCGCTTACAAGTCATTAAAATATTTAGTTGCTGGAATAAGGTTAGATCCTTGTCCA
Organism: Drosophila neocordata; assembly: GCA_018903615.1. Classification (NCBI taxonomy): domain Eukaryota; kingdom Metazoa; phylum Arthropoda; class Insecta; order Diptera; family Drosophilidae; genus Drosophila; species Drosophila neocordata. The sequence continues at coordinate 11,124,100 of JAEIGI010000003.1, forward strand.
TCCCAGATTCCCAATAAAACATTTGATTTTTGTTGTAACAGTGAGTGAGAGTTTTCCTTTTGATTTCTAAATGCGTGAGAGAGAAAGAGAGTGAGCGATTGAATGAGTAAAAATCCTAATTATAATACTAACCCAATAACAACATAGCCAAAAAGGACATAAGTCAAAGTATATTTTACTTTGGCTTGTAGCCCTGGGCTGTGGCCATTTATAGTGTAGCTAATATTTTACTAACACAACTTGCAAATGGTTTAATCTTGACATTTAACTATTCTTTCCATGCGCTGCATCTGCGTTGGTCTCGCCATCAACCCCAAATTGTTATACTCGCCACTCGCTACTCGTCACTTGCCAGTGGACTTTATGATGGCAAATACTGGAGCCGCCGGCGGCGTTGATACACAAGCCCAGCTAATGCAAACTGCAGCAGCAGCTGCTGCAGTGGCGGCCACTAATGTGGCTGCTGCACCCGTACAGAATGCTGCAGCGGTGGCCGCTGCCGCTCAATTGCAGCAGCAGCAACAGGTCCAACAGGCCATATTGCAAGTGCAACAACAGCAGACACAACAGGCAGTAGCTGCAGCTGCGGCTGCAGTTACCCAGCAGTTACAGCAACAACAACAGGCAGTTGCCCAACAGCAGCAACAACAGCAGCAGCAACAACAGCAACAGCAGCAGCAGCAACAACAACAGCAAGTGCAACAACAACAGCAACAGCAAGTTGTGGCCCAACAACAAGTGCAACAGGCTGTGGCAGCAGCCCAACAACAACAGCCCCAACAACCTCAGGCCAATACCAATGGGAACGCTGGTGGGGCACAAAACGGCAGCAATGGCAGCACAGAGACGCGCACAAATCTCATTGTGAACTATTTGCCCCAAACTATGACAGAGGACGAGATACGTTCGCTTTTCTCGAGTGTTGGTGAAATTGAATCTGTGAAACTGATACGTGACAAGTCGCAGGTCTACATTGATCCCCTGAATCCCCAGGCACCCAGCAAAGGGCAGAGTTTGGGTTATGGTTTCGTGAACTATGTGCGGCCACAAGATGCCGAACAGGCAGTGAATGTATTAAATGGCCTAAGGCTGCAAAATAAGACCATTAAAGTGTCTTTTGCACGTCCCTCCTCAGATGCCATTAAGGGGGCCAATCTGTATGTATCTGGGCTACCCAAAACTATGACCCAGCAGGAGCTTGAATCGATTTTTGCTCCATTTGGTGCCATCATAACATCGCGCATCCTACAAAATGCCGGCAATGATACACAGACCAAGGGTGTGGGCTTCATACGTTTCGATAAGCGTGAGGAGGCCACTCGGGCCATAATTGCATTAAATGGCACCACACCATCCAGTTGCACCGATCCCATAGTGGTGAAATTCTCAAATACCCCTGGAAGTACTAGCAAAATCATTCAGCCCCAGTTGCCCGCTTTCCTAAACCCTCAGCTGGTACGACGAATTGGCGGAGCTATGCATACCCCGGTCAATAAGGGATTGGCACGATTCTCACCAATGGCGGGAGACATGCTTGATGTAATGCTGCCCAATGGTTTGGGTGCGGCAGCGGCAGCGGCCACAACTTTGGCAAGTGGACCAGGTGGAGCCTATCCGATATTCATCTATAATTTGGCTCCAGAAACCGAAGAGGCGGCTTTATGGCAACTATTTGGCCCCTTCGGAGCAGTGCAATCGGTGAAGATCGTCAAGGATCCCACCACGAATCAATGCAAAGGTTATGGATTTGTATCCATGACGAATTATGATGAGGCGGCTATGGCCATAAGGGCACTTAATGGTTATACTATGGGCAATCGGGTGCTGCAGGTCAGCTTTAAGACCAATAAGGCCAAGTAAACAAATTGAGATAGATATAGGATGAAGCTCGGTATAAATACATACACACTCACATACATAGATACACTCACACACACACACAGTCACATACATATATAAATATGCATGGTATAACGGTAACTAAGCGCAACAAAAAACTTATGTGTAAAACACACAAAAACACTCTCACACACACACATACACACATATATATATATATACCCAATTATATATATATATATATACATATATATATGTATCTCTATGTATGTTTTTATACACATATATATGTATATTATATATATATATATATATATATATATATATATATATTAAATATCTCACCCGCGTGTGAAAAACAACGAAAAACGAAACGGCGGCCCCCTTCCCCATTTCTCCCTTATTATCCTCTGCCACCTAATATTATACTTCCTCTATCCACTGCCCAATAACTTCAGCCTCGAACCCAACTACCCAAATCCCGAACTAAACGATATGGCCGCCGCTAATCATGTTGCAATAGCTAAATTATTGTTTAGCATTTAAGTGAAACAAACAAAAATGAGAAAGCAACAATAACAATTGAATGGTAAAGCAATCTGTGTCCCTCACCTACTCTCTCGCTCTCTTGCTTACCCTTTCGCACTACAACTTACTGTAACAGCAGGAGGGTATGAGGGTATGGAATGAGTTAGACGGGGCCCACAACAAGTTGCAGATCCAATCAATTTAGTCGCAAAGCAAAACAAAGAAATCAACAAACTTGAAAGATATGAAACAAAAAGTTATTAACATTTAAATATAACAAATAATGAACTAGCAAAGGCAAATTTTAAATTTAATAAATTTAAGTAAGCAGCAATGAAATCTTCCAAAAACAAAACACTAAAACTTATAAAAAAAAACAAAAACAAAAAACAAAAAAAACTCCCCCAAAAGTATGCTGTTAGTTACACTCCAATTTTTCTACCAATAACATTTAAACTTAAAAAAAAAAAGAAAGAAAAAACAAATGAAGAAGCTACAAAAACAAGAACAATTGAAAATGTGTGTTGAAAAGGACGTTAGTTAAGCTTATGAAAGTATTTCAAATATGACAAGAAACAAAAAAAAAAAAAAAAGAAAAACGCATATGTTTTACACAGAGTGTTGATGTGGAACATATGTGGATCGTAAGGAGGCTGCTACAGTATTATAACAAAAAAACAAAAAACAAACAAACCATTTAAGGCAAAGCAACAAAAACATGTTTAATAATTATAAATTTTTGTATTGTTTTGTGTTAAAAAAAAAGCGTAACTAACGTCCTGTACATACACACACATACACTCACACACACATAAATATAAACACATACAAAACTTGGGACAAGTGTGCAACATACAAGAGCGGTCAAGTAGCAAAAAGCAAAAGATGATAAATGTTGAAGAAAGCTAAGAAATGATGTTGATGGAAAAAGATGTAATACAATAATTTATGCGCAAATTTGAAAGGAAAAACGTTTTACTAAAGTAAATAATTGTTAGTGAATATTATACTAAAAACATTTACATATACATATGTATATATATACATATATTCATATATGTATATACATATATATATATATAAATATATATCTTATATACTTTATATAATGTATAGTTCAAGGAGCAAGTAAGCAAGTGAAAGAAACAAATAACACATTTGCTAAACATTTTTAGCAAATATAATTAACGCATAGCACAAAAGGAAATACCAAAAAAAAACAAAACAAAAAAAGGAAGAACAAACGAGAACAACAAATAGAAATACAAAACCAAAAAAAAAAGAAAACAAAGGAAACAGAAACTCAAAGAAAGAAGAACAACAAACAAAGAAGAAGAAAAAAGAAAAGAGCAACATTTTGATATGACAAAATCTGGCTTCTTTTTTTCTCTATATTTTGTTCGTTTTCTATAGCCCTTAAGTCAAGAGAAACAAAAGAAAATGTGTACAAGATGAACAAATATTAATCAATTTAATTTTTGTTAAAATGAATTTTTTAACTCCCAAACCTTTCCGACCACATATTTACTATATAATTCCGCCTTTCCTCTATCTCTCTCTATCTATCTATCTATCTGTATCCATCCATCAATTGTTTGTGCAATTTTCAATAATTTCTTTCTTTTTTGTTCCCTTTTTTGCATTAAGTTTATTCAGTTTATTTGCTTCAATAACCACTACATATATATCAATGTATACGTATATATATATATATTTATATGATTTGTAAAAATTTGTTTTTGGATTTGAATTTGGCTTAAGTTTTGTGTTTGATTTCTTTGTTTTGTTTTGTGTAAAAGTTTCAACAAAACCATGCATATTTATTTATATTTGTATTTGTATTTAAGAGAGACAGCAATAACAACAACAACCTATGATTTACCTTAATTACATTTATATACATACATACATACATACACACATACATATATGTATATATAATATATATATACATGATCTACACACAGACCATAATAACACCAAGCAAAACCAATTGCAACAATACCTTAAAAAGCAACAAAATCCTTAGCAAAACTAAACATCTGTATATATATATATATATATATATATATACATATGTCTGAGTGTATATACACAATATATATATATATATATATGGATATAAATGTATGATTTTTTTATATCTATAGGAACATGTTCTTTTTTTTTTGTTTGAACAAAATTTGCAACAAGAAATCTAGTCAGAACGAAAATGTGTAATGAGAATAAATGGCAGCTGCTTAAAGAGAAGATAAAGATAAATAAAAACATGAACAAGAACCATAAGAAGAAGAAAGAAAGGTCAAGTGTAGGGAAAAATGCGAAACTCGAAAAAAAAAAAAAACTAAAATAAAATAACAAAAAATTTAAAACGAATCTGTGCAGTTGCAAAAAAAAACCCAAAAGATTGTCCATTATACTAAACAAGAAAACTGAACAATTTGGGGGGTTGTTCCTATAAAACCGATTCACAATTCTTGCAAAAATAAATTCTAAATGTCTTTTTCATATCTATATGGTGATTATATTAATACTTACATATATATATATATAAAAATCGGCAAACTTTTCTCATTTCAAATGGGGAAAATATTCAATAGAATTATATATAACAAATTTAAATTGTAAACTGTTCTTAACAGAATTTTTTTTTGAGAAATTCTCATATAACCAGCCATATAGAATATACTATATAAATCGGTGCAATTGGGTTTATCTGCTATAGTTGCTTAAAGAATCTGTCTCAAATGTTATAAGAAATCGGCATACGGAATAGCCTCCCTACCCCTACAACCCCATCAACTTATAGATATATATATATATGCTAAAATTGATAGCTAAAAACTTAAATTAAAAAAAAGAGAAAATGGAAAATGGATAAGAAAAGTAAACTATATAAGCGTAGCAAAATTTAAATTTATTCATAAAAACAAAAACAAAAAAGGAAAACAAAAACAAAATGCGGAAACAAAAATGAAAAGAAAAAGAAAACCTTTTAGGTCTATTAATTTCATATTATTATTAAAAAAGTTTATACTTTTCATTTGGAATTTATTTAACAATTGCACACACACACATATATATATATATATATATATTATAGAAATATCCAAAGATTTTCTTTATACACATATACCTATACTTTTTTTTTAAATTTATTCTTATTATTATTAGTGCAAAAAAAAAATATATATATATATGAAAGCAAACCCATACAAATGCAAAAAAACACCTTAAAGCAAGCCGTTCAGAGAGAAAACAAGATAAAGATAGATCGAGCGAGCAAGACAGGCACACACAGATAGTAGATAGAGAAAGAGAGAGAGAGAGAGAGCGAGAGAGACATAGAGGTATAGAATCTTTGCTCCATTTAGTAAATCTTCTCATTATATACATTTCTATTTACATATATCTATATATACATATATATAAAAATATTTAATTTTTATTCTAAATATTATTTTTTTTTTTTTTTTTGTTGCGTTTTGCATACAGAAAGGACATAAGGCAAGAAGAAGCACTTATAATATGTTTTGCAATAATTTATATGAAATTTTCTGTCTAGTTTATTTATATACATTATACAATTTATTATTATATATACATATACACACACATGTATATATATATATATATATATGTATACCTTTAAGTGAAATCTATGTACTTGAAAATTTTAAAAAATTTATTTATTTGTCATCTAAATGGATATTTTTTTGTTTTGTTTTCTTCAACAAGCTTTGTTTATTCTAAAACTATCTGTCTAACTCTCTCTCTCTCTCTCACTCTATATATATATATATGTATATGTATTTATATACACTTGTATGTATATGTATATGTGTATTAATTCTATTATTGTGCAATAGTTTTAATTGACAAACACAACAAGAACATCAACAACAACAACAAACATAAGAATTAGCAACAATTCATGCATCTCAATTTTATTTATAATTTCTTTAAGTAAAAATAACAAAAAAACAAGAAGAAGAAGAGAAAAGAGCAAAACAAAAAAAAAAAGAAAAGAAAATGATAAGAGGATTATGGAAGAACACATAAAACTGTTTACGATTATGATTATATGTAACTTAATTATATTGTATATATATATATAGACTTATATATATATATATACATATATGATAAATAACAAACAAATTATACAATTAATTTTTTTCGTCTGTAATTTACAATTTAAGCTCATTTTTTATATGTGTGTATGTATATTTATATACATATTCATATATTCGATATATAATTTTTTTCTTTATATTTAAGCAAGAAACAAAATCGAAAAAAAAAAAAAAAAAAAAACAAAACGAAATCGCAACAGAAAATAGAAAGAAACCTTATTTATTGTATTTTATAATTATGTAATTTAATTTAATTCAATTTGAATTTAAAATAACTTTGATTTATATAGAACAAAAGAGAAATCGAGAATTATGAGAATAATGCATATATAGCATAATCTTTATCTACATCTAAAACGGAAGAGAGCACACTTAAGGAGACACACACACACTCACACACATATATATACACACACACACACACACAATCATACCTTCCCTCATTGATGACCCTCCAGCAAAAGGAATTGAATTTGTATCTTCACTCTGGTTTTATCTTCTTGCGCTGATCATACCAATTTAAAGATCAACCAAAGCAGAAAGAGTTGTTCTATATTCCATTTGCAAAATAAAAAAAGGCTATTTCTGTATTTAATTTTAAACTTTTCCAAACTTTAAACTCCTTTTTTACATTCACTTTCTCTAAGAAGTCAACTTCTTCTCTCATTTCTTTCTTTTCTCTGATGATTATTTCGTCTCTTTTCGATCTAAAATTCTTCTGTTTCTATCATTCTATCCGTTTGTCCAATTGTTCTTTGTCTTTCCTGTCCCCTTTGCTCTCTGTTGCTGCTCTCTAGCATTATCTTTTAGTTTTCAAATCCTTTCTCATATTCAATTCTTTTGTTTTTTTCTCTCTTTTTTCCTTTTGTTTTCTTTTTTTGTTTTCTTTAATGTAATTTTATCTCTATATATTTTGATTTTATTATTATTTCTCTTTTAGTTTATAATTTACACAAATATTGAGCTCTTGATTTAGATATAGTACAAGATCTTCTTCCTGTATCTAATATATCGTATATATGAAGAATGAAAAACAACAACAAAAAGAGAACCGAATAGAGAATATTGTGTATCGAATTATTATTATTATTATTTATGATTTACTATTATTAATTTTATTATTATTATCATTTTTTTTCTCTCTTACTTTCATTTTGTTTGATTTATGTTTTAAATTTATATATTTTATTTGATTTTTTGAGCAAAAGAAAAGAAAAAAAAAAAACGAGAAAAGCAACAAAACAAATACAAAAAAAAAGAAAAGAAAAACGCTAAAACAAAGAAATATATTCAATAAAAATCACATTGATAAAATTTAGTATAATTATTTTTTGTTTTTGTTTATTTAATTTTGTTTATTTATTTTGTTTTTTATTCTTTTTCTTTAGTCTTAACAACCATTTTCCTTTCACTTCCTTTTCCTATAAGCCACAATATCTGTATGTATGTATGTATGTGTGTATGCATGAGTATTGCTGTGTGTGTGTGTGTGTCTGTGTGCGCTCCTCAAGGATAAAATGCGTATATTGCTATTGCTGCCAAGCCTAAAGCTCTCTAGTCAAATCACAATTCCAAAAACAAAACCCAATGATCTCAAAAACTAGCAAAACATTCCAAAGTCCTAAATCTCTACGTCTAGTCACTAGTCTCTCTTGATGCATTCTCTCGCTCAAAAGGCAGACAAACATACACACACACACACAGACACGCAGGACAAGATGACATTCCATCACACACACATACAAAAAAGACATGAGCATGAGTAATTAACGGTTTACTCGTTAAAATTGTTATGTTTATACAAAAGACAGATGATTAATGGAAAATACCGTTATTTCAATTGATTCTGTGTATAAGACATTTCACAATTGACGATTAAATACCGTTAACATGCTGAACTCTATTTATGTATAAGACACAGACAACTTAACGATGTAACGGTAACCAAAATGGCGATATTATTTGTGTGCAACTGAGAATACTTTTATTTATGATTAAATCAATTACATATTATCTAATTATGGCTTACTTACTTAATTCATTAATTAATTATTGAATTATTGTGGCGCAAATGTAAACATAAAACCAAAAAACAAAACAAAAAATGTCAAAGTTCATTATATATATATATATATATATACATTTATATAGATATATGTATTTGTGTATCTCTCTATATAATTATTTCCTTTATGTGCGCGCATTTTATGCTTAATTATGTGTAATTTTTAATTATGTAACAATTATGTATTTAATTTAATTTAATTCACCCTAGATGAGTAATTATTCTTATTTAAATTCGTATATTTTTTTTTCTTTCTTTTATGCAGCAAAACCAAAAAAAAAAAAAAAAAAAAACAAAAAATAATAATACCAACAACCAAGTCAAGTCATTCAATTCTACAATACTATATAATAATGCTGACGATGATGATAAAAAAAAAAAAACAACAACAAAAAAAAAACTATTTAATTTATTTTATTAACATATTTATATCAATTAATTAATAATATTTATCACACATTTCAAATGATATTTCAAAAAACAAAAAAATGAAAACAATACAAATGCAAAAAAAAAAAATTAATATTATAAATGTATTTCAAAATATATAATTATGAGTTTTTCTTTGCTTTGCATACATATTTATATGTATATATGTATGTATATATATATCAATATATATATATATATAAGTACATACATATATACATATACATATATATTTATATCTATAAACTAAACACAGAAAACTTAATTCTGTTCTGTTCCAGTTCGGTTTAGTTCAGTTTAGTACAGTTGAGTTCAATTCAATTTAGTTTTGTGGTTCGGTTCAAAACAGTTTATGTTTATTATTTTACATTTTAACTCATTTAGTTGGTCAACACACACTCACACACACACATACTTGTACACATATGGATCTGTCTGTCTTTCACTTGATCTTGAGTTTGCTAAGCTAATGAAAAGTCCTTCCAAATACCAACAATGTGTTCGTCAGTTTCATCATATATACACAAAAACTACTAATATAAACACACACACGTAAATACATACACACACAAATTCATATATATATATATATATATGTATATATATATATACAGATACATGTATATATGTATTTTATATATACATTCTTAATTTTTGATAAACTAGTGTAAGTAAGCCAGCCCAAGTGATAAACCGAACCAAAGACTTAGTTTGCTTCCGTTTTCTGCTATATAAAGCGCAAGAAAAGTAATATATAGTCCAATATACATATATATAAAATTTTCCAACAATTTTCCCCCCCTTCGATTGTCACAATTCTCATTATCGTTTTGAGACTTTTATTTTGTATAATTAATTAAGTTAATGTTTATTTATTTTTAAGTGTATTTTTTTTATTTTTTAATTTAGTGTGTTTTTTCGGTAAGTAATTATACCCCTTTCCCGCCACCCCCTAAAGAAAAATATAAAACGGATTATGCCATACAAAATCTAGATGCAGTTAACCAGGCTAAAATATAATCAAAATCAAAATTGAAAATCAAAAATATATAAAATAATTATAATTTTGCTTTTTCCCCTCTCTTTAACTTATCTCTTTGTATTTATTAATGTTGGACTCACACACACACACACAGACACACACCCGCCTACACACACACACACAACACATACCAGAGATTTTTTCGAATTCCAAAAATAAAACATCGCCAAAAATGATAAGTTTTGATGGTTTTTCATTTTCGTGTGTACTTGATATTTTTGACTATATGTATATGTATGTATCTTCTTCGATTTTCTTCAATTTATTCTTCTATTTGTAGCGTCAGCAAACAACCAAACAAAAAAAAAAAATTTGAAAAAACTAAAAAAAAAAACAAAGAATCCTGTATCAAGCCAGCCCAGTAATTGCATATTTATCAAATTCTAATTTAATTTCTTTCTCTTTGATTTATTTTCAGGCGTGTGTTGTTGTTCGATTTTCAATTGAATTTCAAAAACCATTAGTTAATTAAAAACAAAAACAAAAATAAGAAAAAAAAAAAAATACTGATAATTATTGTATAATTATATTATAATTAATTGTAATTATTAATTTAATGCATAAACACCATTGAATGGTTTATTCCACACTAACAAACATCCAAAGAGAGAAACCTAACAAATCCCCTAGCTAAAATACCTTAATCCATTTCCCGACACCACACCCCCACCCCCGTCCCTTATTCTAGGCTATCTCATTGTATGTATATATATATATATATACAAATGTGTACATATATATATATATATATATATATATGTATGTGTGTGTGTGCATAAATATACTCAGCTAGTTTTCTAATTTTAAATTTTTTTTGAATTTTAATATTTAAGTTTAGATTGTTTAATTTTTTCTGAGTATATATTTAGTATACATATGTATATGTATGTATATACCATTTATATATATGTATAAAGCACACATACTAACACAACACACACACACACATACAGACACATGCACACCTACATTATGTCTGGTAATTTTATTCAATTTTTATTTACAGCCAATCAATTTTTAATATTCTATAGAAAGGAAGTCAATTTTGCCAGTTTATATATGAAAATTTAAATTTTAAGTCAATTTTTTAGTATTTGCATTAAACTATTGTTTATTATTATTAAAGAAAAATTATGAAAATTCCTACAATTTGCCAAAGTTTCAGCTTCAGTTTCAAAAGACAAGACTTTCTACTTGTTTGGCTCTTTTGATTTTTAATAAAATTTTAATTATATAGATACAATGGGTTGCTTCCTTTTATTAGAAACAAAAATAGTTCAAAACCAGACACAAACAACAAAAAAAAAAGTCAATACATTTATAAAAATTAAGCTAAAAAAAAACACACACAAATTTGTAAGGCTTTTTTTTTTAATTTTTCCTTAATTTTTCTTTCAATTTAGTTAAAATCCCATAGGAAAAGAAGTATATATATATATATATATATATATATATATATATACCTCATATATATTGTGTATACCTCATGTCCTGTATATTGTATATAACTTTATTTAATTTCTTCTCTCTCTCTCTTTTCTTATATATTGTGACCTGAAATTTGTGAAAAGTATTTTTATTTTCTTTTTTTGTTTTTGTCACAATTGTCTAATACTTTTGTTTTTATTGTTATATACTTATACATATACATATATGTTTCATTAATTTTTTGTTTTTTTCTTTTGTAAAACATGCCAGGATATATAGGAATCATATATATATATATATATTAGATTCGAATGCCTAAGACAGGAACTTACCTAACATAAACATATAAAAATCTATCTTTATATGCAATCAACCTACTAATACTACTACATGCTACATACGTTTAAGCTAGACATTTTGAGTTTTCGATAACGATTTGATTTGATTTGTTTTGTAGCACCACCAGAACCACCAAACCACCATCAAAAGAAAACCTAAGAATAAAATCAGCACCAAACCAAAAAAATAATAAGAAACCAGCAACAACAAAAAAAAAAAAAGAACATAAGGGATACAAGGCACTTAAATAAGTATCTTTGTCGTAGAGGGGATTCGTATTGTTTCTTTGTTTTTTTTTTGTTATTAGAAAAAGGATTTTCACTTTTGCTAGTTGTAACAACGCCAAAAAGTATGCTATAGAAAGCTAATTTTAGTTTTTTTTTTTTTTTGTTTTCTTTCGCTCTTTAGTTGAATGAAAGTCAGTGAATAATATCGGTGAATTATATATAATTTGTATTGTAGCATAGCATTTACTTCAATATATATATATATACATCAATATATATATATATGTGTATATATATTTATATACATATATTTGTATTTAAATGGCTAATTTCATTTGAAATATTATCTTCTTCAACTCGCATTGAGTTTCATTTTTTCCGTTTCAATTATCTTCTTCGTTTCAAGAACAATTTGAATGTGAATTTAATTTCAAAAACTGTATATATATAAAAACAAAAACGAAAACAAAAAAAAAAAAAAAAACAACGAAAAACAATTAAAAAAACGAAATTAAAAGAAAAACGTTGAAAAAATAATATAAAAAACAAAGACTGAGACTAAAACTATGCTCAAAGAACAAGTTAAAGCGAAACAAGACAAAAAAGAAAACAAAAAAAAGTAAAAGTAAACAAAAGGTAACAACGAAATGAACAAAAACAAATCAAAATCAAAATCCAAATGAATCGAAAACAATTAAAATGAAACTGAAATTTAGTTGATTAAGATCCAAAAATCCAACTGTGATATGAACTAGAGAAATAAGCCTTAAGTGTTAATGTTTTTAGCCAATAAGCTGTGAGCCTAGTTTGAACCGTGCAATAAAGTAAATTCAATTAGCCACAGAGACAGACACAGAGAAAACGAGAAAGAGAGAAGAGAGGAAAGAGAGGGAAAGAGAAAAGAAATAATAAAGAAAAGTTGCACTCACCAATTTGGGGCAATCTCATCGAGTTCCGCATGCTGCCATGTGGAGCGCAACTGTTCCAGCAAAAATGACACTGGCATTCCATGTATATTGCCCGACTGTGAGGTATTATGCAGATTAATATCCGCATGGGCATCGATCCATACCAATGATAGATTCGGCGTATGCTGCAGATGACCGGCCACAGATCCTATGCCAAGGATATTAACAAATTGAAATTGATTAATTGAATTTGTAGTGCAATCACTTTCATATTGATTTAACCCACCAAAACCAATGGCATGATCACCGCCAATGGCAAGAAATTGTGAATTCTGTTGGAGCATCACTTTCACCTGACCAATCAGGGCCCGATTGCAAGCCATAAAATCTGCATAGTTCCGTATGTGATGGTAATGGACACGCTGTTGCTGCAACAGATTCTCATCAACTGCATATTGCAAATTGCCATAGTCTCTGATCACCAAGCGATCTTGCCACACACACACAACAAAAATAAGACAAATAAAGAAAAATAAATTTTTTACTAAATTAAATATAAAGATTTGTGTTTGTATTTTCTATTATCAACAGAGACGGATTATAACTTATGGAGAAGTAAGTTAAAAACTAAAAGGATGGGCTAACTTCGGTCGTTCCGAAGTTTGAATACCTTTGTAAACTGTCTTTTTCAATTACATATAAATTAACAGAATACCATAAAAAATAAAACTATTCATATCTCCGCGGCTCCAAATAGCTATAGCATATAGTCGGTCGATTCTAGTGAGACTCACTAGATACATTTCTATATATACCAAACTTACACATTAGTTTCGAAAGAAGCTCTTCAAATAACTAAGTTATTCATCCAAAACTTCTTTCTTTATCGATCGTTCCTATGGGATCTATATGAAATAGCGAACCGATTCTTATTAAACTTGGTATATATGTAAAAAAGTATATTTAACTCACAAATACCAAATTTTATGATAATCGCTTTCAAAACAACCAAGTTATTGCTCGTAATCCATATTCATGACAGATAGTTCCTTTGGGAGCTACAAGATATAGTCAATCCATTTTTATGAAACTTAAAGTACATAATACTTACGAACACCGGTTTTCGTGACATTTGATTGCAAAACAACAAAAATTATTGAGGTTAAAGTTTATTCACTACCGATTGTTCCTATGGAAGCTATATGATATATCAATTGGATCGATAGTCTGGGTACAAAATTTCAACTCTCTAGCATTAAGGGTCTCAAAGGAGATCGCGTTGATCCAGACAGACGGACGGACAAGGCTATATCAACTCAGCTCGTCGTACTAATCAAGAATATATATACTTTATAAAGCCGGAGATGCTTCTTTCTATGCGTTGCAAACTTCTGACCAAAATCAATATACCTTTTTTGCAAAGGTATAAAAAAAGATAATCGATTAAATTATTTACTTTTCTTCTGTACAACAATATTTACAATCTTTAACGATTCAGCAACAATATTCACTTTGGATTTTATAGGAATATATATGTGGAAAACACTCTATATACTTGGACTATACACTTTAAACACAGAAAATTTAGAAGAAAGAATTACATTTAGATTTTTTGTTAATTCTTTTTGGTTTGTAAACTTTTTAATTATCCATTTATAACAAATGATTTCACATTTATTTATTTTTTACACTTAATATTGTCCGTTTTTCCTAAAATATCCCAGAACTAACCATGACTGCTCTGGAGGACCTGACGCAGATTGCTTTGACGCAACAAATCTGGAGCCAATTCAACGCCCTGTTTCAATTGACCCTTGGCAAAGGGTACCCCAATGATACCCAGACTGTGTTCCGGCTCTTCAAAGCCACTGGGATTGGTGATTGTGCTGTAGCTGCATCTATGTACATCTCGAATGCATCTTGTGGCTAATTTACGTGTCCACAACATAGTTCAGTCTGTTTTTTTTTTCTATTTTTTTTTTTTTTAATTAAAAGATGCCGGTGTAGCACCCACTTTCTTCTACACTCTGTGCTTAAACTGAACTGACAGCAATATGATTGACTCTTTGCGCTCCGTTTGACAACTATCATCATCTCCGGGGGCCTCGGATTCTGATAACAGAGTGTTGACAACCACAACAACGATGACGACCTTCGGTTTTTGTTTCCATCATCATCATCATCAGAGTGCCTTTTCCAATGCTCTCTCAACCATGCTACATAGTTGTAGTTGTTGCGTATTTCTGTTGACAGATTTGGATTCGGACTTGATGATGATAAGCTTGAGCATTCACTCCCCAGATAACCTTGATCCTGGCTCTGACGATGACCATTAGTCTGTTCATATATACGCGTGTATATAAATGCTGAGAAACAAATGTAACAATAAACTTGATCTTGGTAAATTAAATTGAATTTGATTTGAATTTTGATTTGATATTCTTCAAAAATAAATCATCAAATTTGAATTTATGAATCACATGGCAAATCAAATGCTATACGTAATAGAGTCCAGCCTAAATGAAATTTAAATGTCTGGAATCTTAAGTTCCATGACAACAATTGATTAAAGTTTGTACAATTAACTATTTCATTTCAACCAAAATTATAGCTTATCTGACCCCCCGCAAATGATTGCTAACAAAAGTCAATTTTTGGTTTTTTTGTTTTAGTATAAAAAAAGTACATAAATTTATTTAGATTATAAGTAAAATGTTTATTGGTATTTCACACTATATGTATATATATTTTTATATACACACATACATATATATATATATTTGTATATATGTATGAACAGGTTTATATTCTATAGCTGCGACTTGAACTCAATCACGTGAGCTAAAGAACTCCCTCAGCTTGTATAATTGTATATACATATAGGTATATATATAAATAAATACTGTACCACTTTATTTTGGTTCAACCTTCTTTTTTTCTAATGTCATATAGGGTGCTCTTTATATAGATATAAATTTATATGTATATATATATATATATTTGTTTATTTATCGTGCATTGCTATAGCCAAACGTGTATATATATTTTGCAAAACAAAAATAGAAAAGTCCAAGTTGTTAACTGTTTGTCAAAATGCCAAATGATTTAAAAGCCAATAATCAGCTTATTAATGTAAAGAGAATATGGACAGACGTAAGGCTTAATCAGCATGGAATGTATGTTGTATATAGTTTAGTGCATTCTACCTTTTTGAATTATTGCTTTGGAGTTTTTGTTTTTTACCCTCACTATGTAATGTAAGTACATACAGGATTTGTTTTCTTTCTTTTTTTTTGTTTTATCGATTATGTTTGGTTGCAAGGCTCAGTCTTAATTGTAGTTTACTATAATTGTAAAATTATCAGAGGGTTACAGTTTTTTTTGGGTATATAAAATCGGTAGTTATTATGCATTTGGTTATTGTGTGTTCGCTAGAGATTCACCAGAAATAATAACTGAAGCCACAACGCTACATATCTCTATATATATATATATATATATATCGTAAAGACGCCATCGGTATTATGAATATATAAATATAACATTATTCATTAAGCCACAAGCAGAATATATGTTTAAAAAGGCAAAAAAAAAAAGATACAAAAAAAATAGAGCCAAAAATCTAATAATTTTGAGGATTGCTCTCAATTTCAATTCCTAATTGTGACAATTTTAAAAAAAAATTAACAAACTGTTATTTGTTCAACAATTATAGATGTTAATTTACAATTTTTAAACTCATGCGTGGGAATGATTCAGAACTTAACAAATAAGTTTAAATTGAGACAATTGTTTAAAACATGGAACGGAATTGGCAGGAAGTATATGAAATTGTGAACAATCCAATTTACATATATTAATTTTATATATAAATATATAGTAGTATTTGCTATATTAATCAGTAAGCCTAACAATTGATTTTAAATATTGGTTATCAATTGAAAATGCTTGGCCCTTAAATAATTTAGATTAATGTTAATTAAAAGTGGATTGTGTTTTTTTTTTCATTTTGTTTTCCTATTTTCTTGTCATTTTTTTTAAAAACGTTTGAATCACAGTTATGTTGTGTTGTTGTGGTTACGGTTGGAGCAAGTGATGTGAAATCATCATCGTCATCTGTCTAATAATAATAATGATTATCTTTGTCTAATGTCTTCGCCGATTGCCATGATTGTGTAGCATAACAATCTCATCGCCACTCTCATCGGCGACATCCAATTCAGGTTGCATATTATCCCTATTATCGTCATCGTCCTCTTCATCTGTATGCAAAATATGTTCCAACTGATCTTCATCGAAATAGGGCTGAATGGTCATCCCGCCTGTCATAGAAAGAAGAAATTGATTAATATAAATCTATGAAGTAAATTTAAAGATGACTCACGTTTAATGGGCGATCGAAATAGTTCCGTTTCACCATCATCTCCCGCATCATCATCCAGTTCAAATTGCTCTTTCCCCTTTTGGGGCAACAATGAGAAATTGTAATATGGCTTATTGCCACGATGTCGTCTATAGAACCAGAATTGGGCGCATAGCACACAGATCACAACACCAACAATTATTAGCACACTGGCCATAATGATGAACAAAAATCGGGGCAAACCAAAGACATGCTCATTGAATTTTAAATGGAAGATAACATTCTCGGTGGGCACACTTGACTCAACTAGATGTACGACACGTGTGGACTCAAAATGCCGTGGAGCCTCCACCTTAAGCGTTATGGTACCCAGTGGGACAGCTGATAGGCGATATTCGCCCATGCTATTGGTAAAATTTCGCAAATGTGTCATTCCGGCCGGCAATATGACAGAAATTTTGGCATTACGTATGGGATGATTTTCACTATCTAAAACGACACCCGATATGCTTGCTGTGGCTCCTTTATCCTTGCCTTGAATTTCGGTCACCTCGCCACGAATCAAAGTATAGGCATGCAGGTGAATGATGCCCAAATCAATCTGTTGACCCTGCTGCACCTCAGCCTTGACTACCTTTGACTCATAATTGGGAGCACTAATTTCGAGCCCATATAGACCTTTGGGCAACATTAGTTGGAATCTTGCGGCATTCTTTGTCACATTGTAGACCATCGGATGCTCCAGCAGACGCACAAAGGCTTCCCGCAACGGTTGACCCTTATCATTCTGTACAAATCCGTTCACACCAGTCTGGGTAAGAGCAAGAAAATTTTTAATTTTCTCAATATTCGTTCGCCACACTGAAGCAATCTCATGATGCGGCGGCAAGCGACAGCAGGATAAGCCAAGGGTAAACATAGGAATATTGTATAGCTTGTAGAATAGATTTGATAGTCTCTCAGTGACGTCACTATGCGATTGCCTGCTAGCTGAACTAGGACACTGCAGTGGTGAGTAATTAAACTCGGTCCGCTGAATTCCATGAGCAAATTTCTCCAATATGGGTTCACCCTTGGGATAACTTAAATCGGAGCTGCCACCACTAAAGGTAAGCATCATATCAAAACGTTCACTATGCAAAAACTGAAGCAACATATCGCGAGCTGGTTCAGTTTCGGGATTTAATATGCGTTCAGCCAGCTCATCGGGTAATACAGGATCACAGATGGTGTTACTGAAATATATAGATATGGATTAGGATTGTAAGAAATTTTAAATTCTAAATTATTTCATCTCTTACTTTGCATTGTACATATCAAAAACTTCAACAAATTTCTCCGTTTGCGGTAGGAAATAGATAATGCTATGTTTAAGCAGATCAGTAACGGAGGCATCCTTTAATTTATAGCCTTCAACCAGATGCCGAATGAGATTCAATAAGATTTCCCTGCCCAAAGGTGCAGCTGTATCAAATAGAGAACTAATTACCAAGAGCTTAAATTTGTGTTCCTCGGGTTCTCCAATCTAAATGAAATAAAAAAGAAAATGCAAATTAATTATAATTATTTTTTCACAATCCTTTTCATGTGGTTTACTTACATCGGAGGTCAGCTTAAGATAATTAAAGTAACGACTGAACTCATTATCCGCATAGCCAAAGGTTGCTATTTGACCATTTTGATTTTCCAATTCGGCCAGTCGTGCCCTTAGTTCAGCATTTGTGTGATATCTGGTATTGACCACATTTTCAATGATACGAAAATCATTTGCCGATGCCCAATGCTGAGGATCGTCACGCATTAATGTAACATCAAGTCGCATACCAAATGGTTCTGCATCTGGTATTTCTACCTCAACACGGAGTGGAGCAAAATCATCAGCCATTACGGTGACGTTATGCTGTCCAGGTAAAGCCAGTTTCCAGTAGTCACCGAAAGTTGAACTATAGATTGAATGATTGGCTCCATCCAGTTTTATTACAGCTCCCGCTATCGGTGTGCCTATTGAACTGCGCACAAAACCATGAACGCCATGATTTGCCTGCTCTATGTACTGCAATAGTGATTCGCGATGATCCCGCCAGTAATTGGGCAATTCACTGGTCTTTGGGAACTTGTCACAGCCCATTTCTATGGTTAACTCAAAACAACCAGCACGTACATAATTCCAATCCTGCATACCTCCAGTTACACTATACCATTGAGCCCCATTGGTGATGCCATTCTCGAAGACCTCTTTCTTATACAGTTCGCATGGTTGGCCCAAATGCATGGTGGGATGGCTACGAGAATAAATCAAAGCCAAATGACGGAACAGAGCATTATCTTCGGTGGGATTCAGTTTGCGGCCATTCACACTTGAATCTCGTAGACGAGAATAGGGATCATTAAAATCGTTTTCATTATCATCGTATGGATAATTGGCTACCAGCGAACCGCCATGCAGATTGGCTGATAGAACAAATGGCAATGACAATGTCCAATTCATGACGGCCTCCACTTCAGGTTGAGTGATATTATTAAAATGATCGGTTCCATATTGATCAGGGAAATTACGATTCAAATCATAACCATTGGCATTAAAACGACCTGTCATGCCTATTCGATCTCCTTCATGCGACATCTCATAGCCATCGGGATTCATACTGTAGAGAAAATGCATACGTGTGCCATTGACGAGGCGAGTGATGCGTTCATCATTGCCAAACCGTTCCAGCATATATTTGGTAAGCAAGATTAGCATCTCTTTGCCTACCACCTCATTACCATGCATATTGGCAACATATTTAAATTCGGGGACTCCAGGAACATGCGATCCTGGTGTGGCAAATATCTCTAGAACCCACAAATCGCGTCCTTGAACACTCTTGCCTATGCTATAGAGTCTGGTAATAGATGGATAACTAGCCGTAATGTTTCTTAGGAAGCTAAAAATGAATATAGGGGGCGATAATATTATACATATAAAAGGATCCAAGACTGAAATTTCAATTGACATTTACCTCTCCATGGCTGTATAATTGTGATGCTCAAATGTGGTTGGCGTAAGAAAGCCATTAAATTTCTCCTTTCTCTCCTCAGCAGGTTCAGCACGTTCCACTTTCACTTTATGAAAATTGCCTAAGAATCAAAAAGACGGACAATAAAAAAAGATGTGAAAAAAACTAACTAAAGAAAATTTAACAATGATGATAATGATAGTGATCATAATGGATGATAATGAATGGTGAAAATCAGAGGAGAGGGCAAAGATGATAATGCAACCAAAACCCAATTTGTGAATGGATGCAAAAATGAGATGAACGAAATGAATAAATGAAACAAATAAAATATAAAATAGATAAGCTGTGAAATTTAGATTACCAAGCAATAGATGCAGGCCGACAAATATTCTATCAATATTTTTGCTACTATATATATTTATTTTTTCAATATCGCTTATTCATGCCAAAATCAATCAGACTGAGAAGGGAATGTAAAGCAAAGTGCATTTTATTAGCTTCATTTTCTTGGTTTCGTTTTCTTTTGTTTGATTTGGTTTGGTTTGTGTTCTGTTTTAGTTGCAATATTCAACATTTATTTGATATATATAATGCATATGCATATGTATGTGTGCGTATATGTATGTATATATATATATATATTTGAATAAAAACACAATTGCAAAAATTGTTAAAAAATCTTAAATCGTATAATCTACCGAAAACAATTTCATTCTATATAACCCATATTGGGTTTTGTCGCTTTTGTTTGGCACAATTCCCAGAAAAATGTTGCATAATTTAGGTACTTATATGATTTCTTTATAGAAATATATATATATATATATATATTTATATATACATAATATATATATATAGATATACATATATATATATTTATATATGTTTGATATATTGAGGATAATGATTTCCTTATGGTTTTACTTGACAAAAAACAATTAAAATCAGCAGAAAAAAAAAACATTAAGCGGAAATTGTAAAGGAATTGATTTATACTATATAAAAATTGAAAAATCAAATCGTTTTATCATTTGTCCTTCCTATCATTATATAGTAGTAGTTCTTAATATTGATTTACTTTTGTTAACTAGTCCAAGAAAATTCAATTTCACACGCAGATTTTATAAGTTTATGTATATATATATATAAATCGAATAAAGACAAAAATATTTAACAGTTTGTTGTTAATTGCATTGTTGGGATTAACCATAAATCTTTTTATATATGTATATATATATATATATATATATATATATATATATATATATATATATATATATATATATATATATATATATATATATATATATATATATACATTTATTTATCTCAATATATAGTTAAATATATTTTGTTCGTTTGATTATTATAAATTTGCACATAATTTTTGTTCGATTTTTCTTTTTCTTTACATAGATTCTTCTATATATATATGTATATATATTAATATATAGGTATGCACGTATGTAGAAGAAGAAGAGTGGTAAAGGGAAATACAGACAGAGTCAGTGACAGAGAGTACGAGAAAAGAGGGCGTGGCGGGTTAGTTGTATTATAGAAGACATTCGATGCCTCTTAAGTGGGTAAAATCGTTTCATGTATGTACAAATAATACATATAGAAAACAAAATTAAAGTTCTTAAATCATAAATATAAATGCTAAAATTATAAAACTTTAGATCTGTCAAAATGTATATAGTTTACAGTTTGTCTTGGCAGTAGTTGCATGAGAAAGAAAGAGAGAGATAGATAAAGGGAAATGGAAAATCAAATAGGACAACCTTAAAATCATCAGTTTTAAATCTTTCTAAAATGATTTTTCTGATGTTTCATGACCGTGCGCTTATAGACAGTGTGTTTGTGTGTGTATATATGAGAGAGCATGTGAGGTTTATGCGAGAAAGTATATGGAAAATAATTCAGATATGGTTTAGGGGCAAACAAATGTGTATGGAGGAGAGTTATGTAGAGTGCCAGCTAAAAGATGCAGTATGCAATGGTGCAGTGTCATTTTCATCATCATCATTATCATTAACATTAAACATCATTCGATTTTCATCATTCATAATCATCATCATCAACATCATCATCATCATATGTAGTTATTAGGATCGTCTAATGTCTAAAGAAATATGGACTGTATAAACTGCTAGTACCATCATATTTCGTCTCAAGTGGCAACAGAGTGAAATCGATACGTAAAGCTTCTGCATTATTATTAGTCACACGAATCTCCTGTGAAGGACTGGATTGGTATCTGCAATTTAATAAGAAGAAAAGATGCCATGAATCCCAAATCGTTTTGTATCATAATTATAAATGATCATTAGCATTTGATTAATTGCTAATGCTTACCCAAAAGCTGCTGCATAGACACTATATATTCCAGGAGTTAACAATCGCCAGTATTCACCACGTTTCGATGTGGTTATCGTTTTATCCTCTAAACCAGATACTACAATGCTGGCATCAGCTATGGGATAACCATTACCATCTTGGACCAGGCCCTTAATGCCAATATGCGCCTGTTTGAGAAGCTCCAGCAATGGACGCTTATTCCGTTGCCATTCTGTTGGCAATGTGCTGGCCAAAGGATATTTACAGCAAGACAACTCAATGGTCAATTCAAAGCAATTGGTAAAGGCATAATTGAAATCTTGCATGCCACCAGATAGCTCATACCAATTGGCTCCATTTGTAATGCCACCATTAAAGCTATCATTGCAATTGTTACCTCTGCGCATTATTGGATGATTATCGGAATACGTGTGCGCCAACTGCTTAAAGACACGATCATCTGGCGTTAAACTCTCTTCACAGCATTCATTATGAGCACTAAAAGATCAAGGGAGAAAAGTTAGCGTCAAAAACCTAATAATCTAATAAAATGAACCACCTACATGGAATTGTCGTAGGGATAACTGGCAACTACAGCTCCTCCATGATAATTGGCCGATAATACAAATGGCTTGCTCACTATCCATTCAGCTAGAGCAGCTGTTTCTGGTTGACGACTTTGGGCATGCAATTGATGGAAATGTTGTTGTTTTAAACGATCCGGAAAATCACGATTCAAATCAACACCAGCAGCATTACCACGTCCCAAATAGTTGGGCAAAGATTCACAATGGCCCTCCTGCAAAAGAAAAAAAAAATTAAATAATAATAAAAAACCAAGAGTGACAGAGAGAAAATACCATATGGAATGGAGGGATTATGTCAGATATTAGTAACTGAGCAGCAATAATGTTAATGACAACAAGGTTTCACCCAATCCAATTGGCATTCAAAACTTGTATCTTCACCTTCATTTCTTCACCCTTTACCATCTCTTTGCCCACCATCAGTAAATACCAAGTGAGAGTGGTCTCTGTTTATTTTTCCATTTTAAATGTCAGTCAGGTATGGTGTGATTACACAGGGGGAGATTGATAGGGATGATATTGGACAATGTTAGGACATAATCAATGCAAATTATATATATATGTGTATGTAGTTGTACATAGCTTGTACATATATGGCATAATCCAGTTTAAACTGGAGCATGCCAATCAATCTACTTTTCCCAACTTTATCTCAAAAATAATCAATAAATCGAACGAACGCACATGAACTCCATCATTGATGCGAGCCTCCTCTGTCCACCCCTCACATTCTTTTCTAAAGCTGTTGTGCAATAAACAAATTATATAATTAAAATTATAAAATAAATTCACATGAACACAATAATCAGTCACGCTATAAAAAATACTCTCAATTCTAGAGGAGATTCCATGTGGGGCATGAAGAGAAGTTGTTGGGTACATATGTTTCCCTCTATTATATTAAAAATGCAAACACAAAAAAGACTTTTGAATTTATATAAATCCTATGCTGTTTAGTATATTAAAATCAAGCTAAATAGTAGATTTTTGAAATTGAAAACTTTTTTCTAGTCTTAAGAAACTTTTCACAACTAAATCTATATAAAAACTACTATAATTATATTTTATTAATATACGATACGACTGTGAATATTCTTTTCTCTGTGGTGAGTCAAAATGGTTAAACATATGTCCAATTTCAAAGACCTTGCAAAATAAGCCAAAAGATATTAACATTAACTGAAAATGTAATAAAAATCTAAATGTTACTTTTATATCATTATTTCATGGTGTTTTTTTCTGCACAATTATTACAGACATATGGTCATATATATATATATATGTATATACATAGGTGTTAACCGATGTAGTTATATATATATATATTTGTATCTATGTATGTAAGTACATCAGTCGAAATAATCACTCAACCAGTCAACTCCAATTCCAACAATTGTGTTTGTTAAAGATAATGACAGTCTGCAATATGTCAACATTGCCCTTTGGGGCGTGGCAAATATATGATATAGAAGGGATTGCGGCGTAATAGTTTAAAGTTTATATTCCAGCCCCTTACACCACCCACACACTACATAACAATTTTACACTTATTGATTTTCCCAGCATAAAAAAAAATTAAAAAAAAAAAAACGGGCGAGAGCGAGCACAAACAGGTGACATATTCGTCTCTCTCTTTCACTCTCATTCTCTTTCTATCTGTGGCAGACATACCTTGGATAGGGCATAACCATCGGGATTCATGGTGGGCATCAGATAGATATCAGTGCTATTCACCAGTTGCCCAATTTCCAGGCTAGTCTCGTAATTTCCAAGCAGATATTGAGCCAAATAGACAAGCAGCTGTCGTCCCACGGTTTCATCTCCGTGCATATTGGCTATATACTTAACTGGCGGAGTGAGTAAATTACGTTGCCGGGTATGCCGTGAGATTTGTAATGCTAGTAAATTTCTTCCCTCTAGCGAACGTCCCAGACTATGGACACGGGCTTGATCTGGATATGCTTTCTCCAATCCAGCAAATAAATCCTCCAACTCCTGTTGGCTGGTATAATGGGGATTTTGTAAAAAGCTTTCATCTTCCTTGATAATATAGGAATAGCTGGATGAGATTAATAGCATAAGCCACAACAGGAATGTCATTTTCATCTTAATCTTCATCATTATTATTATCAGCATCATCATTGACCTCAATTGGTATGTCTGCTGGTTATCACTGGTGTGCAAATTGAATGTTCCCGCTCCGCTCTAGATACAATATTTCTTCTGTTATTCCGCCGTTTCGTTCTTATTGTTAATTTCTTATTTTGTTCTGGCTTTTTGTTGTTGTTGTCTTTTCTGTTTATTTGTCGTTTTTTCGGTTTTTTTTTTTTTTTTTGTTTCTTGTTGTTCTTTTGGGTCTGCTCTCCTTCCAGCACACGCCACACCAAGCGGCGTGTTAGCTTTACGGTCTCCGTCTATGACGTCTTGTTGTTGTCGGTGCCGTCGTCGTCGTCCGTTTTGTCGTGGTCGTATGGTTGGTGCAGCTCAGCTTCGAAAAATGTACTGTTTGAAAATTTGCTGCGTTGATTGGCCTTAAGCCCGTGCCCGATGTTGCTGTCGCTGCTGACGTCGCTGTCTCTAGAGTTGGTGCGCTGAGAGTCACACAAAGCGCGCGCTAATTGTAGGGAAATTACACGGCAGAGAATGCCAAACGACGTCCGCCAACTGCCGCCCTCCCCCGCATTACCAGTCACCACGTTGGTTGGTTGATTGTTGACGGTTCTTTTTTTTTTTAACAGAAATTAATAGTTGTTATTATTTTAGTTTTTGTACATTTTGATTTGGCGTTGTTGCCGCTGCTCAGTGTTGCGGCATTGCCAGATGTCATGCGTGCAAAGCGCCTGCGCAAGTAAACAACACAGAGAGAAAGAGAGACCTGGCGATGTATACATACATCTGATACATACATACATATACATATATAATTCATTCAAATCCACTAACGTACGTCAGTCGAAAAGGATATTTTTAGCAAAGAGAAATAAAAAAAATCAATAATGACGTCGCATTGGCGTCATAGCAACGACACTTCTTCTCTCTTGTCATTGGCATCACCCGCTTTACTCACATTTTTATAACATTTATACTCGTACCTACTCATTGTACGTATGTATGTATGTATGTTATCTTATGAGCCTGCGTGGGTTAATCACCCACACAATTGCACATGAATACATACATATTTGTGTAAGTATGTATATATTTACACTTTGACTCCTATATTGATAAGTGTTGTTTTGGGTCTGCTTATCAGACAAGAAACCCCCCCACTACTCCTCAACCACTATAGTCCACAGGCACAGCGTTATTTCCCGGGCATTAATTGCAACAAAGCTTATTATTGTCGAAGTCCCGTGAGCATTTTTATACCCTACATCGCAGAGTTTCCTTCTTTATAAAAACATTTCATAAGTAAATGTAAAAAGTTCTAAGTAATTATAAAAAAAAAACCTAATAAATATTAAAAATAAATAAAATAAAAAATAAATATTACAATAATCGAATGCCTTAAAACTTTTACTGATATTGCCATATACCGTTATGGCATCCCAAAATCACCTTTAATTTTCCAAAAGCATGACTGCTTTGGGTTTAAGGTTCGATTTACAATGATTATCGTTTCATTTCAGAACAGTTTTAAGTATTTCGTTTTAGAGTAGCAAAATCGATTGTTGGAAAACAAAAGCTAATATAAAGTTCCATGTTGCTAGATTTATGTTATATAAAAATTGTTAATATCGTTTGAATAATAATTTAAAAATAAATATATGTACATTTAAAAGCTTCTTCAATTTACAGCTTTTGCTTTTTCTTCATTTTTTCATAAAGGGTATTCTAAGTTAGCTTTCTAACTATTTTTTTTTTTTCAGCACTACAACAACAGTTTCAGTAATTGCTGGGCTTTAAATTATTTGATGCAAACGACGACATTTTATTATCCAATAGCCAATGGAAAAATGTATTAAATTCAGCTATTTAATTTTACATTAAAAAAAAAATTGAAAATTTTCACAGCCACATCGGGGTCACCACTTTTAATATGTTATTTGTACAGTATGGGGAATTCCCTCGAGTCGAGAATAAAAATTAAACTCACTGTATGCCTTGCAGTAGCTTACGTACCCTATAACATAATGTTTCTTTATCTAAATAAAATTTCTTTGAAACAGCTTACGTTCTGACTTTAGTTACTAGGAATTGAGTTAGGTTAAGGGTAGGGATCATTGTTTTCAAATGATACATACAACCACCATGGGGATAAGATACACACATGTGTTTTTTAACTTGAAAATAGTGTAAAGTTGATATTAAGTAAAATAAAGCTGTCAACTATTAAACGACGGAAATTAATAAAAGTTACTAGACTTTGCAACCATACACACTCCCACTCCGACATGCCCCTTCCCTACCAAATAAATCATATAACCATACACAATTTGCACGTCACAAAAACCGGTTGCATACAAAGTGTCTCTCGATTGCAGGAAAAGAAAAACAAAATAAAGGTAGAGCAAGAGAATATGTAAACCGAAACATAGTGTTAATATCGGTAGCGGCATCATTTGCAATTGTAAGTGTATATAAACCAGTTTTCTTTAAAAGATAATTGCACCCGTTGTTTTTGCTTCTGCAATTGCAACACAAAAACAGTCAAACATAAGACCAAAACAGTCACAAAACAAAACCACAACCAAAAAAAAAAAAAAAAACAAAACGTGTGTATTTTTCTTGTTACTAAAATTTATGACAAAAAGAGGCCATATAACTGTCTAACCTCAACTATTGAACTGCTGCTTATCACACGTCATTTAAAAAGATTGCTATTTGTATTTCGACGTTTTATTAGTCTTATCAGCCATACAAATATAGAATATATATATATATATATACATATATATGCCACAATGATGCTCAGAAAAATAAAAATCATTGGGTTTGGATTGTATTTTGAAAACAGATCTGTTAACAATCATAGAAGAAGCTTTAGGCAATACAAAAACATTTTAAAGCCCTTGCACAATGTTTGTAACTTCGAAATAACAGTTTTATACATATATAGTTTTCCATTTAAAATATTATAACTGATAAAATAACTAATAAGTTAAGAACTGCAAAGGTATTCAAACTTCGGCAAGGAATTCGCTATACTCTCTCTCATTTCTCTTTTGGTTGAAGTTAGAGCTTCGCAGTGCGTCACTAATTTGCTTTTAAATGCATTGTTAAAGTTAAACCAAGATTGTGAAATTGTTGTTAATGTTAAATACAACAAATTACATAAATCAAAGTACATAGTTTATATTATGTCATTAACAAAGATTTTTTACGCTATGAATTTCTTACTTAAGCACCCAATTGGAAAACTTTTAATAAAAAAAAAGCCTTTAGATATTCAACAAAGTAAAAGCCAAAAAAAAAGAAAGAAAATTGTGGGTAGGGCAACTTTCTAACAATTTAAACTTTGTTTAAATAATTTAACTATGTGAAAATACAAAACAACTAATAATTGTTAACTAATAAAAACTAATAAGTAAATAATAGATAATAAACGTTTGCTTTGCTAACTAATTGCAGTTTGCCGTAAATTCCAATAAGTCAAATTAATTTAGATTATTTTTGTTTATTCGAAAATTCTCTTTCTGCAAGTGCAGTTTCTGTAAACTAAAGCGATAGTTTACCTTGACCCATATAGAAAGCACAAATACAGTTCAGAATGTTTACCAAGAATGTTTAAAAAAGTGACTTTAAAATAAAAACTTGAAGGATAAGATACCCCTGCAAACTAAGTCAATTATATATAATATATATATATATATATATATTTTTTAGTAGAATCATTAGGATGTACATAAGTCTAGTCATGTCTAAATTTAAAGTCTAAAAAAATATTCATGTAAAAATTTTTTTTGTTTTGATTATTCCTGAAACAATCAGGTTATTGATCTAAAACTACATTCCTGAGCAATCTTTCCTATGATATAGTTAACCGATTTAGATCTTATATGTCCAGATGTGAAGTATAAAAAACTCACAAGCACTAAATTTTGTGATATTCGATTGGAAAACAACAAAGTTATGAAAGTTTACCTTTTTTCTCTGCCCGATCGTTCATCTGCTTTAAGATATAGATCAGGATGATGCCTACAGCAAAAAGAAGAAGCCTATGAGTGGCAAATTTTGAATCAAAATTAATATACCCATTCTGCAAACGTGTATACAAATGCTTACATACATATATGTATATATGTATATAGAATGCATTAATATGTTTATTTGGTTTACATTTTGTTGCTGAAAAAACACTTGCGCTCGATTCACCGGCACGTGAAACGAAGTCAATAGCATTTAATAAAATATATATATAAGTCAGTATCTATTTACGCACAAGTTTGTTTACATACATACATATGTGCATTGATACATACATGTACATACATACATATGTATCGATACATAAATGCATCAATGCATATGTATGTATGTACATGCATTGTCACATACAGTTAATCCCATAACTTTCCAAGACAGTCGCAGATTAAATTACTGCATAACAGATGCTAATTAGCAACTCAGCCATGACCCAAAAGTGTTTCAAAGAAATAAGAAAAAAAAATCAACAAGCAAATAGTTGTGTCAACTTGGTGATACACTTGCTTGTACCAAGTTGAAGCACAATTAAAATTTACTTCGATACTTATATGTATATTTTAATGAAGTTTACCTACTTAATGCATATTATATATATTATTCTATGACTACAATACCTTTAATATTATGTTAGTTCTTATTGAAATTCTTCTATTATATCTTGTATACTCGTTTAGAATGTATGTGCAATGATCTTCATCCTCTTACATACTTCATGACATAATCAATATACTCTTTCACACAATGGTATATACAGGGTATAAAAGTAAAACTGGAGCAAAACAGATCAAAAAACATTGGTTATTTTGGTTGGTTGTCTCTTTGGGTTTATATTTGATACAACAATAATGTATAGTTAATTTACGTATTACTCGGATACTGGTTACTATAGTTACAGATTCACTTATCAAGAAAAATGCAGTATCATTAGAAAAAGTCCCAAAGGCCTTTCCGATTTATGGCAATAGATTATTTATATCACTATAAAAGTAAGGAATATTAAATATTCCAGTTTTGGTATTATTCAGGGATAGTTCACTTTTATTCGTTTTAAATAGATACAAGTCTTTGCCACTTTGCAATGCCCATGAAGAGAGAGAAAACAGAAGAGAGGGAATAAAATAGGGTAAGTGAGAGTAACAGAGAGGGGGAGCGAAGAAAGAGCACAAAAAGGTAGGTGTTCGTGCAGCTAGCCGGTTTAACTTGCTTATAATACAGGGGAGAGATTTCTTATGATTCACGGTTTTTTTTTATTATTTTTGTGAGTGAGTTGTGAACTATGCATAGATATATATATATATATATATATATATATATATATATATATATATATATATATATATGTATAACTCATATATGTATTCATATGTATGAACAATTTGATTGGGTTTCCATTCACTTTTTCTGTTTTTCTTTTGTAATTAGGTTGGGTTTGACCCAGTAGGGCTCACATTTGTATATTTACAGCTGTTTTGTTCTGCTTCTTTTCTTAATTCTTGTTTCTTTTAATATTAAATTTCTCTACTTTTCTCATTTATTTTGAGCTTCTCACATTGACTTACCTTAGCGACGGCGAATCCATCTGGATTACAACTGGGAAGAAAATGTATCTCTGTGGTATTTAGTAATTTTTGCACTTCATCATCAGTCTCATAGTTGGTGGCCAAATATTCCGCCATGTAGAGAACAATTTGACGACCTAATGTCTCGTCGCCTTGTATATTGGCAACCAATTTAACCATTGGACGTAGTAGATCACCGGTTTTATCATTGTCCGGTGGGGACGGAGCATTTAAGGCCAATGCATGCAGGGGACGATCTTGTATGGAATGCCCAATGATATAAGCTTGGGCCAAGTTCGGGTAATCCTTGCTGAGTTGGTTGAAAAGTTTGCCAATTTCATCATTATTAAGGTAATGAGGATTGGAAAGAAAATTCTCTGTTTGCTCAACCAATTCGACTTGGGCATTTTCACTGCTGCTGCTTTTAATGCTGTTTGATGAATCCGCTAAAGGCGGAGTGGGAGTGGCAACGGCAAGACAGATGCATGTTGAGATCACAAGTACATAAGAGGAAGCTAGAGCGGGCATATCTTTGTATACATATATACCTTCAGCTAAACCGAATCTTTTAGATCAGATTTAAAGAGAACAACGCGAAAACGCGGACACGTAAGCAGGTAACAATAACAAAATATCAGACTCACAAATACAACAGACCCCGCAAGCGCGCACACTCTGAAAGAGGAGAAGGCTAAGTGCGAAAGAGATAGCAATTTGACTTGTTGCTTTCTTTTTAATCGTTGTACCAATTATTAAGCATCAATTGCAATTGTTGTCACTAATCCCACGCACACACATACACTGATACACGCGCGGGCGACTTTTCAAGCAATCATACACATATAAACATATATACAGAATAATAAACCGAACTAATTCGCCGTTTTGCTTTCTTTTGCTTTTGCGCACCTTCACCTAACACTCGCAATAATCGATACAAATATACATATCGATTGGGTCCACGGCGTAATTAAGTATTTGTATTGTTAATTCGTGTTGCCTTTTAAATTTCGTTAGAACTCATCAAAGAGGATTGCCACAACACATAACTGTGTAGGTAATGTGAGCGCCAATCGTTTTACCCAGAGTTATCGACAACGCTTTTGTATCGATATATATATATATCAACACACTTTAATTGGCGCGAAAATTTAAAAAAATCATTAATTTAATTGCTTCGTTAAAATTTATTCAACAACAAATACTTAAACATAAAATAACAGAACACATTTAAATAAAAATAATAAAGGTCTATAGAAATGTTTAATATATGTATATATGTCATAAAATGTGTATATATCAAAAATTAGTATAATATGGTTTTTATATTAAGGCAAATCTTTGTTTTTTTTTTCGTTTGGAAAAGTGCAGTTTTCTCATTCAAATGGTAATCAGACATTTTGGTTTTGCATTTTGCTAGCAATAAAGTAGTTTGTTCACTATTACTATATGTTGATGTTGTGAGTATATTTAAGAGTGTTTCAGAGTATAAAAAATTAATGTTTGGTGTTACTTTATCTGATATAAGTATATGTACGCAATTAGTTAGGTATATTAGTTTATAGTACACATTTGATTGCTTACGATTTTCTTGATATTCGCATCCGCAGCTCGGTATCTGCCTGGGATTTGGGTTAGTTAACTAGGTTGAATATGTATAACAGGCCTGACCAATCAATAAAAAAATCATGGAATATTCATAAATTGAATAGGCGGTGGCTTCAAAACCACCTCCTCCATTCCGTTGACAAATTTTGCTAGTGTTGTTGGGGCGTCATCAGTTCGTTTCTTTGTCGCTTTCTTTGCTGTTCCTGGGTTGTGGCTAGTCGCTTTTTGAGCATCTGAAAGGTTTGCTGCATGCTTCGCATTTGAAATCGTATGGATGTGCTGACGTCACGCTGCAATTGCTGCACCTCCTGTATGTCCTTGCGTAGATTTTGATATTCATTCTTTACTTCGGTCATAGACTCAAGCAACTCCATAACTTCCATCTCATCCATTTGCTCCATTGTGGTCTGATCCAAGCTACGTTCCACTGCATGTAGCTTGTGGGCCATTGTATACAACTGACTGCCAGCATTGGCCACCTTTCAAAGGGCAAGGTTGTAGGAAAGATGATGGGGAAATATAAGTAAACACAGCTCAGTTCTACTGGCGGATATTTACCGATTTCTCCAATGCCGTGATATCTTGATAGCCCGACATCTCCGTTTTCGTTTTCAATTCAAATTTCTGACATGCTTTAACTAAAATACTTGCTTTACTGCGCAAAAATTATTATAAAATTTTTTGTTTTTCCTTTCCGTTGTTGTTGCCTATTTTTAGGCGCCTCGACTTGCGCGTCCGAAGCGTCATTCGCTAAGTATCCGAATCCTGTGGGTCGCTCGGCTATTTATACATGGCTCTAATACACACAGACACAAATACATACGCGTGCCCACATGCTTCTTCCGCTTCCTTCTGGCCAAGAAACCCGAAGGCGAAGGCAACAACGACCTACGACGAGAGTATTGAATGTCAAAACAAACAAACCCACAAACCTCAGCCCGAACACCATACTCCACAAGCACACCCCATACCTTGTTGCCGCCAAAGCAAATCCTGTGAATAATCCAGCATCCAATTCAGGCTAGCGAAAGTATCTTAATTATGTTGACCAGGAAGCGGAAGTCTAAGCAAAACTTTGTTTGCATTTCTCAATAAAGAAAAAAAGAAAAAGTGAAAAAAGCAAAAGCTTTTTCACATTTATTTTCATTATATAATGAAGGTCCCATTAAACCAGGTGTTCTTAGTGGTTTTTAAAGATATTTTGGTAGCTATGGACTTGACACAAATTTTCGAATAATATTTAAAATATTTTTATTTTCAAAATAACCAATTATCGATATGGCGCAATGTCGATGATATTTATCGATAAGTGGATTTATCGCGGAGAAGGTTATTTTGTTAAATATATTTGATATTTGCCATCAATAAGCCAAAACTAAGTTTAATAAAACATTCCTAAACTATGTGCAGTATTTGTATTATAAATATATAAGGGGAACTCTGTATAATTGAATGTTTGGTCTAATTCTTAAACAGGTCTTGTCCATTTCTTGGATGTATGGCAACACTGTTTTGTGGCAACCCTACCAAATATATAGTAGTCATAGCGAATAGAATTATTATTATTTTTTGCACACACACTAATGACAGATTTTATATAAATAAACCTTTCAAAGTCAATATCGAACGACGTGTCTACTACTGCATCCAAATCTGTAAGCGTCGCAATAACACGACGACAACGACGAGGTGGCGAGGCGAGGGCGAGGGCAAGGGCCAGAGCTAAACTTGGAGAAAAGCGACACCTGGACAAGGGAAGAGAACTTCAAATTGGAGTTCAAATGGCTGGCTCAGCGTTGCGTCGCCTAATGGCGGAATATAAACGTAAGTTTTTGCGCCACACAAAAATTAATAAAATTTAATACTATATATAACATCTAATATTGTTTTCCCACCTGACATAACTATTGACCTGCAGAGTTAACGCTTGATCCACCCGAAGGCATTGTGGCTGGACCCATTAGTGAGGAGAATTTCTTTGAATGGGAGGCTCTCATTGCGTGAGTTTCCCCAAATACCCATAAAATTCTTTTTTTACAGTGGCTTTAATTTTCCAATTTATTCTTTGCACTTTGACAGTGGACCTGAGGGCACCTGCTTCGAAGGTGGCGTATTTCCGGCCCGATTAGTTTTTCCACCCGATTATCCACTGAGTCCGCCAAAAATGAAATTCACTTGTGATATGTTCCATCCCAATATATTTGTCGATGGACGAGTTTGCATATCAATTCTACACGCTCCCGGCGATGATCCCATGGGCTACGAGCTATCTGCTGAACGTTGGAGTCCAGTCCAAAGTGTCGAAAAGATTTTATTAAGTGTGGTTAGCATGTTGGCAGGTAAATGAAGGATGGGTTTTTTGGAAAGCGTCAACTAAATGATTTTCTATCAATTCTAGAGCCAAACGATGAAAGTGGGGCTAATGTGGATGCGGCTATTATGTGGCGTGAAAGGAGAGAAGAGTTCAATATTATTGCGCGTCGATTGGTACGCAAAACACTCGGATTACCCACATAGAGGTCTTTACCACAACCACCTATGTTCCCCAATAGACAAAAAAAGAAAAATGATCAAGAAACATGAAAAAATTAAGACAAAAGAAAAATATAAATCAGTTACAGCATCCTCCTTACGCCAAGTTAAATGAATATAAAGGGAAAAATATAAACCTGGCAATATTAATCGGCTGTCCGGCCCTCATTGGGCCATTGTTGGATCAATTGACTTCAACTCTTTAGTATTGTACAATTATCTTAATTTACTTTAAATTATTGTTCAACTGTTTTTTCCTCTGCTCGCTTTCCCAACTTCCAAAAAAGTTTCTTTTTTATTTCTGTTGAATTTTTTATTGTTTGCACAATACTCAATTTAGAATGAGTAAGTCCGCTCATAGTTTCAATCAGTCAAAACTATGTTTTTTAAATTCTCTTTTCGTTTTAGGTTTGAATGTGGGATATTTCCTTTTAGTTCCGAAATAATGTAAATTAACTATTTGTTGTTTTGTTTTCTTGCTTTCGCATACTTTTAGGCTTTTTTTTTGGAAAATGAATATGTGAAATGGA
This sequence comes from Drosophila neocordata, assembly GCA_018903615.1. Lineage (NCBI taxonomy): Eukaryota > Metazoa > Arthropoda > Insecta > Diptera > Drosophilidae > Drosophila > Drosophila neocordata. The sequence continues at coordinate 11,159,706 of JAEIGI010000003.1, forward strand.
GCTCAACTCTAATATGATTAAAGAAAAAATGCATCCAAAATAATGAAATTTGGTAATTTATTGAAATGAAAACATAAATGTGTCTGTACAATACTATGGCGTGTCTTTTCTGCTTTCTCAACTGACTAGAAAGTTTATTTGCCCCCGTTTAACTGACCTAGTTTCGTCATAGCTGTATGGGTCGTATATGTATAAATTGAGTTTGGCTTAATAACACTATGGAGCCAAGATAATGCAGCTCTGGGAAATTCAACTTTTAGAGATATTACATTTTGCAAGTGCTATAACTAATTGAATTAGATATGTCTTATATACTATTTGGAAATATCTCCAATATATAGAATAGGTATGTATGTATAGTGAAGTAAATAGAAAATATGACAATGAAACATTTTTAAAAGCAATCCAAAACTTTCTATCGACCACATATATATAGATCCTAAATAATTTAATGTATTTCATAAGCTTTACCGAATAGTTTAATGAGGTCAGAGATGGTTCCTACCTCAAAAAGGTGACACAACAAACAGAACAATTAATATACCCTTTAAAGGGTATCAAACTACAAATCTTTATCTAATCACGAAAAACTTCTATCAACTTTAGATATTTGTATAGGGATTCAATAGCTAATATCTATATATGTGTATTTATAACGTTGGTATATATAACTTGACATTGATTGAGTATGAGTGTTGAATATTCATATTTTTTAGTTTAATATTTAGGTCGACAAGTTGATCACTTTTCATTCACCTATTGTTTGGAGTAAAACAGTTTAATCTGTTATGTTTTTTAATCTCCTTGATAGCACAAAGTAATTTTATTAAAACCATTATCGCAAGACAAAATTCAGCTGTTGAAGGCCTGAAGATCATTATTTTTTCCATTGTTTACCTAAGTTCCTATGCTAAAATGAACCGTTTTAAGCTTAGCTTTTCTTGATCATTTCTGTGCTGTTAATGTATTCCAAATTTGATACGTTCTCAATTAAGTGAGGGACGCTTCAATTTTCATATAGCGTTTCAAAAACGTTTGCTTGCTTTCTCTTACATACATAGTTAGCATTCTCGCTTTTGGTCTAATTGACCTTTATTTGTAATGTTTAACCAAAAAACAGAACGATTGTAAGAGAGAGCGAGAAAGCTACAAACCGGTTAAATATTTCTAATACTGCGCCACTGAACACCATCATCATCATCATCCATAAAAATAACGAAATGAATAACGTAACGTAATCATTGTATGAAATAATACGTGCTGAAACGTTTGGTTAGGTAGGCATGCAGGGAGGGACTAACATATGCACAAAGGTGGAAGGTTAACAGTCTTTTTCTTTACATAATTGTGTATTTGTATAATCATATAAAAATATATATGTAGGTACACATAAAGATGGTTAAAGGGTAGGGAACGGGATATAACAAGCAAACTTAACAAAAGGCACACACAATAATAAAGATAAAGGCTAAATAGATAAGGCAAAATAATGAAATAAGGTAAAAGAAAGCATTTACTAAAGTATAAAGATGTCCAGGGCCTCTGCTAGCTAGTCGACATGGTACTCAGTACGATGTGGCGATCCATGTCGCTTTTCAGCCACAAACACTCCGCTAATTCCAGCCAGACTAGTGACACCTCGTGTGCCCGTACTCCGGAAATAAATTAGTAAATATTGTTCGCCATGGCGTAGGTCTACATCATCGGCAAAATCAATGCGCACCTGTTCCTGCTGGTTGGCTTCCATTTGGCGACGCAAACGTTGACGATTCCTATGATGATGGTGACCCCGACGATGTGGTGTTGGGTTATCAAAGTATTCGTGCTCATTATTTGAGTCAGAAGAATTGGGCGATTCGGCCTGATTAACATATTCGTAAGCTGAATAGTCTGCTAAGCTAGCATATTCCACCGGATAAATGCCAATCCAATCGCCGGGTCCCTCTTCAAACTCGGCTTGTTTGTGATACTCGATAGTATTCTCGTCCCCAATGCGCCACACAGTTATCGGTGAGAAGGTAATACCTGGTGCCCGAACATTGGGGTACAGCTTAATGGTAAATTCACTAGTCACCGGTTTATGATCACTGATATTGTAAACCGGATGGGATTTATATGAGCACTGTTCTATGGCCAACTGCATTCCCGGTTGTCGATTAGAAGGTTGAACAGCATACATTATACGATCCGTCCAGGCTGGTCGTCGCTTTAAATCATACTCAGATGTGCCCTCCTTGAACTTAAATGTCGGTGGAAAGTTGGGAAGGCGTTCGTGCAAAACCTGGAAAGCCTGCTGGTCTTTTTCCCGCACCTGATAAAGTTGATCACGGTGGATCAGATCCGAATGTTGTTTATCATCGCGCAAAGCTTCAACCACCTCCAAAGAGGAATCATTTCCTTCCAGACGGAAATTAAGATCACCAAACCAGAAAACATAGTCATGATCATAAATCTCCCGATAACGCTTTACATGGTAATGATGATGTTCCAATATTTGCTTGTAGTCCTCAATTCTCTCATCCAGCTGATGGTCATGCGCAGCTAAATGAGCAACTACAAAGGCCAGACCGCATCCATATAAGGTAAAGCGTACACTAACGGCCCCTTTGTTGCCCCAAATGCCACCAAAGCCAGTGCGTGTAAACTCTGCCTCAATGTCATGCAGATGCTCCACATGCTGGCGACGGACAAACATTGTCAATAAAAGGCCCTGCATTTGCTCCGTCTTGAAGGCCACATAGTTGTAGTGTCGCAATAGCTTTTTTGCCTTATGCGTCCATGGATCCTCCTTAAAGAGGCCAAGCATCTGTTGCTGTGGCTGTGCATTAACCTCCTGCAGTCCCAAAGCATAAATGTCGGGCAAATGGGCATTATCCGCAGCTCCAGCTCCTGCTGATGGTGCAGCATCATGAATGCCAAGCAACTGCCGCAACGAAATATTCTCCGGGAAACGGCTGCCCACATTCCAGGTGACTACATAGACGCGATATGTCTCCAGCTGTTGGCGCGGATTTGAAGCAGCAGCTCCGCTTGTGTCAGTGTCCATCTTGTTGCTCATTCTAATCCGCAAAACCATTAACACAATTAAATATATCACACAAATTTGTTAGAAGACGAAAAGCTTTAAATTTTTAATATTACTTACTTAACAAGTTGTTTACGCGTTTTTTTTTGCCAATTCCGAGCGAGTTGGTGATTTCTTAAACAGCACCCTCTTCAATGGGCGGCTGGCTCAGTTGTGGCTTGCAATTGCTGTTGTGAAACGCGGGGCGGGGTGTGGGAGTCGGCATGCATGTAGTAATCGACGGGATAGCCAGTTAATAGTCATTTTCAACAACAACAATCATGACACAATCAAAAGCTCGTTTTGCATTTTAAAAGTATCAGTTTTACTTGCCTATCGATAATTTTAATTATATTTCAAAATTGAAATTGTTAAATTGGCTCATTTTTCAATCATTTCCTACTTTGAACTAAAAAATGTATTTTTTATATGTATATACAATCAGGTACATTAATGCATTGTAAATTTGTTATTTCGCTCCGTGTTAAATTAATTTTAGCAGATTTCTGATTTAATTAATAAAAATAATAAAATTTATCTGATGACAAAATGTTTCCCTAAATCAAATGTAGTGCACAAAATTTTATATCCATCAACTATATATACTTACAAACAACATGATGGTTGCCTTAAAAACTGTTTATTACAAAGATAAATAAAGTATTTATTTCGTGTGCGTGATGTGAGACCAATCGATAACTTTACACTATGCTTATTTCGGACTCTGGTCACACTTCGGAATTGTTTTTTTTTTCAGCCCCAGCCCCACCTTACTTCATCTAGGGTGTGTACAAAGTTTTCCTTATATTCTGTTTGTTTATGCTTCTTTATTGTAAACTAAATATATCAAACCAATTTAATTGTTATTAAAGTAGTGGTATAAGTCAAAATAATGCGTGAACTAAACAAACAGCAGTCACAGGACACCACTGACAATAGCGTTGAAAAGGGCGACTATCCGCGAGCCACAAGTGAGTGACACAGATCAGATGAACAAACTGTTTGGTGGTAGTTTATCCTAATTATCGATTTACTGCATATAAATATTTCAGATGGCGTTGTCTTTGGAGCTATTGTAACTTTTGCCAGTTTCTTTGTATTAATGATGTCCTTTTGCTCTCCCTATTGGATTGAATCCTACGAGGAAACCAATAGTAGCTTCAAAAATATGGGTCTGTGGCAATATTGCTTTAAGAATTTTGTATATCCAAAGTATCAATTTCTTAAGCAATTCACAGGATGTCATAATATTTTCTCCCATGTAAGTTTAACTCAGTCGCAAGTTAATCTTACAATGATTTTTAATGTTGATATTTTGTTACAGGAATATTATGTGATTCGTGAATATTTGCTGCCCGGCTGGCTGATGGCTGTTCAAGGTTTTGTCACCATGTCTTTTATCATTGTTTTTTGTGTGTTAACCCTTCTTTCGCTGACCATTATACGATTACCTTTAAAGGCTGTGCTCCAGTATGAGTGGCTCCTGGTGCGTCTCTCATTTATAGGTACAGCCTTATCGTCGCTTTTCATGTTCTTGGCTGTGTGCATCTTTGGCGGATGTGCCTATCGTCGCGATTGGCTTATGTATCCCAAATTCAATGTACTTGGCTGGTCTTTCGCCATGGCTGTCGTTACATTTATGCTACTGGGATTGGCTGCACTGATTCTACATCGTGAGGCTCGACAGGCTTATGATGCTCGCGGCGAGCAAAAGAATCTGGTTATGCAAATGGAAATGCAAGAACCAGGCTATCAGCCACCACGTCATCATCATAGCCAATCGCGTAGTCTCCAGGGCTATATATAAAATACAAAATAGAGCACAATTCATAAACACAAATCACAGAATCACAGAAACTCAAAATCCATATACACGCATCGATTTTCAATGCATTCTAATCTGAATCTCCGTCCTTGTGTATAATATTGTACACAATCTTTGTAATCTCTTCCTGATGCCGTCCAAGTGCCTTTAAAACGTACATACGTATATGTATGTTACCTTGGCTTTCCAATAATTTTTTATTATATAAACAAAAAGAAAAAAAAAATGACAAATGTAACCAAAAATCATTTGACATATATATATATACATATGTATGTAGTACTTGCAATTTATATTTACATTTATAACAAAATTCCATATTATACACAATGATTGAATATCATTTATATATTTTTATGTGTCCCCATTTTATACATACAATTATTAAAAATCGAATTACAAATATACATGTAAACAGTTTTCACACTTATAATAAGTAATTGAAAGTTTTTTTTTGTATAAATGGAGAGTATGACTCAGATAACCACCACATGTTTATATGAACCACAAAGTATAACAATATCATATCAGATCAGTGAACGTTATCTAATGCCCCAATTTTGGATCAATCACTACAAGATGAGCTACCCCAAACATGTTGTAAACTAATGTTCCTTATTAATAAAGGGGATTTTGGGTTTAAGGCAGATAAGATAGGTGAATATATAAATTGCATAGTTAATTAGTAAATAGAATAAAGTCAATGAAATTTTAGACTCATCTTTATAAGATATTACCAATGTAACTCATTTAGACCAAATAATAGTGTAGTGTATAATATTTCTCTTAAGTTTTGTTATATCAACTGGAGTTGTTTAAATTATTACTTTACCTTTTTTTTTTTTTTTGGTTTTTTTTTTGCTGCTCTTTGATGGTTAATATGTTTATGTCACTTTACTTTTGCTCTGCGTTATCTAGTTGCTGTATTTGCTGATAGTATGCCTGTCTAATTGCCAATTGGTACTCTATGTAACCCTTCAATATCATTTTTTCTTTTTTTTTCTGTATGATTGTTTTAGTGAGAATTGTGCATTGGTGGAAGTTGGTTCATATTGATGAAGTTATTGTTGTGGTTTTTATGTTTTCCTTTTTTTTTTGTTTTGTGTGTTTTTGTTTATTTCAAAATCTAATCAAAAATAATGACGCATAGAGTTGTGCATTATTGCCTCTGGCTAGTGATTTGTGCTCCAATATGTAAGTTGGAGTAATTTAAAGTTCTCTTAAAGGTCCTTGATTTAAAATTTAGAATGTGATATGACAATCTATATATATATATATATGTAAAATTGTTGTAAAACTTTGATAATGTGTATGCGACAATGACATATTGAAGCCCGATAAATGAATATAACAGTTATATATATCTATATTACTATAGACATATATACATACATATATAGTTAAATGTTATACTATTCTATATGAAAAATATTCAATTGATTACTTGAAACGAGTCTCAAAATATTATCATATCATTCATAAATCATCATCAGACACCTCTCCCCAGTCTCTCCTCCTTTTTTTCTGGTAGTTCCCACATATGAGAATCAACTTTTGCATGTTCGTTAAAATAGATAAAAAAAAAAACAATGAACAATTCTCAATTTGGTTTTTTCTTTTTTTGGTAATGTTGAGAAATGAAAAGGTTACTAAAGGAACCCCAAAACCCAAACATGATTGAAGTTATTTTTGAATCAGTTTTAAAGATAGCAACTATTGAGGTATTCATGTATATAGGACAATCTCAAGGCCATAACCTTGTTTATATTTAAACAAAATAAAAGTAGTAGACTAATACTTTAGGTGTTATCTTTTAAAAATATAATGAATTTCTTATGATAACTTATGATGCAGATTTATGCAATTTAAGTACCTCTTGTACTTGTGATGGGTAATCTTTTAGAAACTTTAATTTAGATCCGACTCAATTGGTTTATAGTTGATCAGTTCTTAAGTCAGCAATCTTTCAATAGTTACCCTACAGGATGAGCCATCTCAACCCTTACCAGAGCCACGTATAATTAATGGAACAGCGGCTACTGTGGCCGAGACAAAACATTTGGTCTCTATACGCCTGAGGAAGCATGATAAGAACTTTGGGAGTGGCCATATTTGCGGTGGCTCATTAATAGGACCTAATAAAGTGCTAACTGCTGCCCATTGTTTATACAAGTGAGTTTTAGATATAAGCTTATTCCATTTATCTTTATTTTATATAGATAATCCTATTCCTATTTAGCACTGGACGCAAACGGTATCGCAGGGCAAGAGAATTTATTGTCGTCATGGGTACATTGAATCGTTTTGAGCATGTAAATGGAACCATAGTGTCGGAAGTGAGTTCCATTGCCTATATGAACACCTTCAGTACGGATACCATGCGAGATGATGTTGGTGTTATGTTTCTGAAGACGGGATTGCCACCAAATCGTACACATTTGAGTGTGGAACCCATTGAATTGGCCACACAACCGACATCAGCGGGGAGACTATGTCAAGTGGCCGGTTGGGGTAGAACAGAGAAGGTAATTCCATTAAATCGATATTGAAATTCTCTTTATCCTGTTGTTATCATCTTCTGTAGAACTCATTATCTACTATCCTGCTGACGGCAAATGTAAGCACCATAAGACATCAGACCTGTGGTCTTATATATGGAATCGGATTACTGCCCGGAATGATGTGTGCTGGGAAATTACAGGGCGGCACTGACTCCTGTCAGGGGGACTCTGGTGGTCCATTAGTGCATGAGGGGCGACTAATTGGTGTGGTCTCATGGGGTTATGGTTGTGCCGAGCCCGGATTGCCCGGTGTTTATGTGGATGTACAGTATTATCGGCAATGGATAGAGGAGCGCAATAAAGCATCAACTCTAACCAATTCTAGTTTATGGTTAAGAATTTTCTATATAATATTGATTTTCATATATTTTTTGAATTAAATAAAAAAAACACATTTCAACAAATTAACATTTATTTACAATGAAACACACATAGAAACATGAAAAAAAAAAAACTAGAGAGCGGATTACAAATTATCCAACAAACAAATAAACAAACAGATGATGCTTCAAAGAAGCTATTGTATACATTGGCCAATCCTTCTTCCTTTTCATTTAACAATTGCAATTGCGACGATGAGAGGCCGCATTGTCATGATCCTTTTCATGGAGTCGCAACAACTCTGAACCGTAGACCATATTTGGCAAACATCTTGATTGAGTCATTAGCAGGGACAATTCCCGATTATTCATAGCATTCTCGATGCGTTCCATAACACAGCCGACTAGCAGTTCCACAGCTTGATGCACATTATAACCAGTGCAGGCGCTTGTCTCAATGTAGGGCAAACGATAGCGTTGCACCAAGGTCTGCACCTGTTCACGACTCACCACACGCAGTTGCAACAGATCACACTTATTACCGCATAGAACCACATCAGGTTGTTCCGAATAGGCATGCATGCGCAATTGTTCCAACCAATTGGTTATCTCTAGAAACGACTTTTCGCTGGTCAAATCGAATATCAGTAGAAAACCCATGGCATCTCGATAGAATGCGGTGGTTAGTGAACGAAAACGTTCCTGTCCGGCTGTATCCCAAATTTGTAAATGGATCCTATGACGTCGTCCACGAGAATTATATACCTTCAGGATGGAACAAAAATAAAATGATCTTGATCAAAGAAATATATATCTACATATATAACTTACCAATCTCTTTTCACGAAAATCGATGCCAACTGTAGATATAAATTGGGAATGAAACCTTCCGTCGGTATACTGATAAAGAAGACAAGTCTTGCCAACTCCTGAATCACCCAAAACCAGGAATTTAAGTAGATAATCGTAGTCAATGTTAGCCAAAGCCATTTTTCCCTCTTTCTTTTTTTTTTTTTTTGCTTTTTCTTTTTTGTTTGTTTTGATAGACTTTCCACCGACTTAGTTATGATTGAGATTTTTGGGAAACAGCTGCCCAAAGAAGATGGAAAGTCATCCTTCTAGCTTTTTTATTTTTTGTGTGTTTCTTTTGCTGCAACGAAAAAAAAAAAACGTTTCTAGGGGATTAGGTCAAAAAGGCCTTCTATACATAGACACATATAAACATGGGTTTAGGTGCCAACTAAAAGGTTACACCGACTTTATTATACACTAAAATTTATATAAAATACTGGAATTCCAAATACGGAAGTTTAAAATTCTAGCTTTTTTTTTTTTAAACAATTTTTTTAACGTTTCAATTGCTTTTTAAGATGATATTAGAGATTTTTGTAGTTAAGATCATGAGAGATCCTGGATATCAAAAATTAAAATTACATAAAATTATTAAATAAAATTAAATAATATAAATAAAGCAATTTATATGAATATAATAATTGAATTATAAAGTTTTAGTTAGTTTTTAAAATTCTCTTTAATTGTTTATTTTTTATTTTTTATATTCATTTGGATTATTCTGGATTCTGGTTCCTATTAAGATAAAAGATAATTGAATTATTTAGATAGATTCCAATTGAAATTTGATTTTAAATATGTAAAATTGAAATAGTTTTCAATAAGATTTTATGGTAGTATATAAATTATAAAGTTTTTGTTAAGTAAATTAGTTTAAAAAATCTCTTTGATTATTTATTATTATTATTATTGGGATCTATTCTAGTTTCCATTTAAAGAAAAGATAATTGAATTATTTAGATAGATTCTGATTCGAATTGAGAAAAATAATTAAATAATTATATTTTAAATATGTAATTAAAATAATTTTCAATAAGATTTTATGGTAATATAATTTATTATATAGAAAGTTAGTGTTATATAAATATATATTTATAGGGGTTACCTTTACAATATTCCTCAATTGTATTCCAAACTGTACAATTTCCAAATTATCTTATGTTTCTTATACTTTAAACTAATTCTAGTAAATTATATTAAAACTTTAAACTAATTCTTGAAAATCCGTATCAACCAATTTATCAATTATAAATTTGATTAATATTGCAAATTTATTATCAAAATGTATATACACATTTCATTTAATCATAAAATAAGTGTATTAAAAATATAACAAAAAGTCATCGAGTTAGTGTTTGGGCCAGGACAAAAGGGGCCAAGCACTCAACTTGATAGACATCTTCATCTTTATGTTCCCCAAACCCCTCCTCATCGACACTCTAGCAATACGCAGACAAGACGAGTCAACTTCACTTCCTGCCAATATTTGAAACTCATTAAATCTCGATTTATTGATTTTCTGTCTACTACCACATCTATACCCCCCCCCCGTGCCAAGAGCTTAGGACTGCCCCTATACTCATCCTAACACCCATTACCCATCCCCTCATGTATCCCCCATATACGCATTGCCACAAGAAACGGGAAGCAATATTTAAACAAAAAGGAGAGAAAAAAAAAGGCATTTCAAGATTTTTGGCAAACATTTTTTTTGCTCTTCTTTTTTTTTTTTTTTCTTTTTGGTTCGTTAAAAAGGCAACCCAAAGAATTTTAGCTATTGTTTGGCTTTTCTTTGTTCTTGTTGTCGCAAATAATTAAATAAATAGCAAATGTTTAAAGCACTGGGAGTCGCCACATAATTTAACAGCAAAGGAATTTTTTTGGTTGCTCCCAACCAGCTCGGGAATATATGTACATATATATACATATATATATATACATACATACATAGCTAATATATCTCTACTACTTCCCTTTGAGGCAAAGCGGATTACAATTGATGGCTGGGCCGAGAGCAAGAAGCAAAGAAGCAGAAGAGAATACCTAATGGATGGGTGGGACGGGAGAGGAAAAGTCAGATGGCTGGGAATTATATTATTGGTGTGAAGGGTAAGGTACTGTGCCAACTGTATATGGGGAGTAACCAGCTGTTGCTAGACAACCTGATACCCCTCTTCTTACCCCCCGATACCTATCCTCCCTCTATGTTGAGCTTTGAGACGGGCAACGGTACTATGCAACAAAATCAATTAATTTGCCAGCTGCTCTCTAAAAGCGACAATAGAATCTTTATTCACATGATGTGCATATGTACAACTAGTTTTAGTTAAAACTAACGGACTAAAAAAATAACCGTTAAACGGAAGAGAGAGAGATAATAGAGACATAGAATTGGTTTGCTACTAAACGGCATTATATCTTGGATACTGGGAAAACTTACATATACCAAATTTGAAGAGAATCGCAGTTAAAATAATCAAGATTTTCATCTAAAACTAATTTTTTGGCCGATCGTTCCCATGGGAGCTATAAGATATAGTGAACCGATTCTTATAAAACTTGGTAAATATGTTAGAACGTATATAAAACTCATAAATACCAAATTTAGTGATAATCGCTTTTAAAACAACCAAGATATTCCTCGAAATCCATACTGAAGACCGATCGTTCCTATGAAAGCTATATGATATAGTCATGCGATCGGGATGATTCCGAGATATACAATGATGCCTGCAGTAAAAAGAAGCCTAGGTGCAAAATTTCAGCTCTGTAGTTTTAAAGGGTCTCGGAGGAGTTTGCGTTGATCCAGACAGACGGACATGGCTATATCAACTGAGCTCATCGTGCTGATCAAGAATATATATACTTTATATAGTCGGAGATGTTTTCTTCTATGCGTTGCAGACTTCTGACCAAAATTAATATACCTTTTTTGCAAAGGTATAGTAACAAATAAAATAACTTTCTGAAAAACATAATTTTCCAAATAAGATTCTACTTATTATTTGGTTATCACTGTTTAACAATCGACTTAACTGGTTATTACTGTATTTCATTTAGAAATATATATATAAAAAGAAAAACTGCTAGCAATTGGTACAGTTATTAGTAAAGGAGAAATGTAACTATATATCTTCTATATCTTTATTTCATCATTAGAAATAAGATGATAAAAATAAAATTTTAATTTGAAATGTTTAAAGTCTTTAAAGTTAAGTGTGAAAGTTTCGAAAGTAATTAAATTAATATAAATTGAATTTAATTAAAAGATAAAAGTTTTGAAAGTAATTAAATTATTATAAATTGAATTTAATTAATAAATGAAAGTTTTTAAGGTAATTAAATTAGTATAAATTAAATGAAACAAAATGGTTAAATGGATTTTTAGACAGCAAATATCATTTAAAGAAATATCAACTATATATATATATATATATATATATTTATACCCTTTTAGAGGGTTTCATAAAATTGATCAGATCTTTGTAGAGCATCGAAATATACGTTTCCGACCCCAATGAGTATATATACTCTTCATCAGCATCAATAGCCTAGTCGGTTTAGCCATATCTACTTGTGCGTCCGCCTGTCTATGTGTTTCTTTGCCCTTTTAAGACCTTAAATTTTAAGCTATGTAGTTGAAACTTGGTAGATAAGCTCTTCATATTAGTAGATTGCGCAGGTATAAAAATTAGTTGGATCGGACTACTATAACGTTCGAATCGTGGGTACAAAGAATAAAAAAGATAAGCAATTTTTTGTGCTTTTTAATTGTTTAATTACTTGATAATTCCGCAAATGATTAGACCCGCAAAGAATTGGCTTGCTGGTAGAAGATTAATCTCTCTAATGCAAAAGATTTGGATTCAGAATGAAAAAGTGTTATATTAAATTAATTTAAATTTGGAATTAAAGCCAATGTAACAAAGAAAGAAGTAAGTTAGTCTTAAACTAAAGAGGAATACAAATTTCGGCAAGTCTAAATTTTTTAATATTTTTAATTTCTTGGATATTTTTTCACTATAATACTAAAACTTACAGTTTTCAAATAGAAAATCGAATTTTCATTAACAGTTTTCAAATAATTAAGCGAACAACTTAATATTTTCCAAACTAAAGTTCTTATTCATAATAAAACTTTTAAATTTCTACAAAAAAAAAAACTTAATTAAATCGTTTTTAAGTTTATTTAAAATAACTTTTAGACATTAATTAAAAAAACAAGTGCAGAAAATTAAAAGAAAGTAACTAATAAATTTTAATTATTTAGCATTAAAAGTTTTAATATTTTATATTTCTAGGCAATTGCTTTAAAAGCATTCACTTAATTTTGAACGTTTTATATTATTTAATTACAACAAAAATTAATATTAAAATTAAATATAAATTTGAAAGAATACAAAACTGATTTTTACTGTATTAAAGCTTCTCTGATAAAGAACCAAATTTATAAGGAATTACTTTATTTATATATGTAATTATGTATATAAGTTTATATCTGACTTTTAAAGAAAACATATTGTAAGGCCGATCCAACAGATTTATATATATATTATTATGTATGTATGTATGTACATATTAAAGTAAAATTCTTTTTAATACTACAAAGTTACATTATTTTTTTATGCTATGCAAATCAAATTGCGTTTAATATATATCTAACTTGGAGGAGTTGTGTTACAGTGTTTTGTTAGATTGTCCACATGACACAAATATGTTAATAATAAACAGAAGCGACTTCTCTGTTTCATGCCCCAACAACAACAACAACAACAACAACAACCCCCGCTTACACCACCTGGTCTTTTTCCTATGTGGCTTGTAGTTTGCATAGTTGCCAATGAGAAATTCTTTGAAACGCTTTCTGGATGCCATTCAGCTTGGATGCCTTCCTGCCTGCCTGCCTGCCTGCCTGCCAGCTAGCTTGCCTGCCTTTGGACGCACTCGACGACATTGGTTAGTCTCATAATTTAATTTCCCATTGGCTTTATGCTGCTGTCTATGACGGAGGTTCCTTCTACTCATCCTTTATCAGTGCAGAGATGCCGCCAGGCATCCATTTGTCTGTTGTTGTCGAGTGGCCTTTATCAATCATAAAAAAAAGCGTTGATACTTATTTCTGATATGACATTGTTGGCAAAAAGAGAGAGAGAGAGAGACAGAGAGATAGAGAGAACAACAATGTTCTAGATGACAGGTAAAAGGCACAGAGATTAGGAAATGAAATTAGCATAGCCATTGCCACAATTGTAAGAAAATCTTTATACAAAAGTTTGAAAAGATTTCTAATTATTCTTCTATTTTATTACCCATTTTATTGTACTCAGATTTCAGTCTTGAAAACTTTCTCAAAGTTTTAACATACAACTCCAATTTACGCCTTAAAATAAATCTCATGAAAAGAAATTAAAACTTCTTTACATATTCAAGTCATAAATTTAATATATGTATGTATGTATATATGTATATATATATCATATAATGTTTGCAGAAAATGAAATTTCGTAGCAAAAGTTTTTCTATCATTTTCAATTTGTTTAATAAAAAATAAGAGTATCTACAATATTAATTATAAAACATATATATTTGTTTATTTAAGATAAATAAATATATATATACATATATATATAGATGAATGTATGTACATATCTAAAAGGACTATTTACACACATATGTACATATATAAAAATAAGCACTCCCCTCCCAGCAACGTTTCTTTTATATCTGAGAGGTTGACTGGCTTTAGCTGATTTAAATTTAAAACATTATTGATTTAAAGGTTTAATTGCTTGTTGGTTGTATATATTTTTACCCCCTAGGTCTTAGCCTGGCTTAAAAATCTCGTTCAACTAATTGAATGGGGGGGGCGGGTTGTGGTGGATTGCAATTAAAAAAACTGAAACTAAGTATATATAAAAATAAAAGTGTTGCAACCACAAGACATTTGCATTAGATGAGAGCACTCTATCTGTTCAGTATATGCAACATGCCAACTTTTTAGCCTTTGCAGTGTCCCTGAGAAAAGGTGTTGCTGGTTGGCGGTCAGAGGGGTAGAATAACGAAAAGAAAAAGAAGAAGAAGAGCCGAGGATGAGAAGTGTAAAAGAAGAAGAATGGGATGTGTTAAATTGGTCTTGCATTTGTAACCAGGCAATGACAGTTGTACTGCATTCTCTCGTTGCTATGTCACTGAATAAGATGTATCTATGTATGTATATACAGTTATATATGTACATATGTACATGCATACACATACCTACATATGTACATAGATATAATACATCTAAAGCTGAGGGTGTTAGGGCTAATAGATGCTTTGAATTTCGAGAACAGGTTCCAATTAAAAGCAATTAAGAGCATTTTACGCATTATTGAGTTTCGTAGATATGTTAGGTACTCACCTGGCAACACAACTGCACACCTGCACCAACCAACCACATTCGTGGGTGTTGAATTTAACCTATACAAGAACGCCTTAAAGGCATTTCCGTTTCCTTGCGGGCTGCCTTTAGTGATGCTTTGAAATTTATTTCGCGCGCGATTTTGTCGCTAGGGTTTTTGTTAGCTCAGGTGGCGTGGATAAAGGATAAATAAATATCTAATCAATTTGTTTTGCGGCACGTACGCACACACACTCATACGTTGAACACACACCTTTTGTACGAAATTTGATTAGGATGCTTAAGCTTGTCTAACGGTTATTTTTAGCACATTTTGGTTTACTTCAGGTTTACCAAGAGCAACAGCAGCAACAAAAACAAAAATCATGAAATTTGTAATGTTTGATACGACTCGGGGGTTACCGTTAGACAAAAGAGACCCAAGTCAGAGCAACCAAAGCCAAGTTCAATGTCAAAGCTTTGCCCCAAATTCGTGGCACGACCTGTTGCCGTGCGTTGCCTTTTACTGACTGTGCTGTGTCTGTGGCGCGCTGCAGATGAAAAGCCCCCAAAGCTTTGCTTTAAATTTTTAGGCAGTGATGCCAACTTGTTTAATGCCAATTATTTAACTCAAAGCTATATGTTTTCTTTGAAAGTTTGAAATTTATTACCCGTTAGTTTTCCAGATATATGTACTTTTTTCTTCGAAAACTATTACTTAATATATTATACTAAATGTAAGTAAGTATTTTAGAAACTCGCTAAAGTTTATATCTTTGCTGTCAAAAGAATTCAGTTTGACAAATGTAAATTGCTTAAATAACTCGACGTGCTTGAAAAAATTAAATTATAAGAAAAACATTCTATTATCAAAATAACAGCAATTTCACAACTTATTAATTTATTTCTTATCATTTTTAATTATTACTACTTTCTAAAGCCGTGCATTTCGAGTTTGCTTCTTTTTCGCGCGCATATATACTGAAATTGTTATCGATACCTTAGGGAAATTGATCGCGATAGTTCTGTTGATATTTTCTCCACCACTATTTTTTCCTTGTTGTTTTTGTTTTATGTTTGAAATTTGGTGGTGCAGCAGACAACGTAGGACCTAATTTGTAATACTGACATGGAAAAATCAAATGCTGCTGAATTGGAAACCCAATTTGACTGGGATGCTATTGTTGTCGGTGATTATCGTTTAGATCATTCGCAAAATTTCTTTGGTAAGTCCTTGATCTGTTCCCTACCATGCCTCCTTTGCAAGGGGTATTCGCTATACAGTTATAGTTGTAAAGACGCGCCATTTTTTCTATCCTTGTTACAGCAGCAGCGGCAAACAAAGAGAATCGAGCTATTAATATAGACACATATGCCTCAACACCGCTGGCGAAGTTGAGCCTGAAAAATGATCCTATAAAGAAGGAACCAATAATAAAAATTTCAGTAAATGAAGTGGAGATTAATTCCATAAAAAAACCACTAAGGGACACTGTAGTGGATCAAGTGGCGATTGTGGACAAAAACAAGGAACCATTAAAAGACACCGCTTTAAATGATGTAGCGATAAGGACCGCAAAAGAAGAACCCTTGGAAGATATATCCCTGGAGGCGCAACCAGAGCCACAGCAGGAGTCCCCAGAAAGTTTGGATCGTATTCAACCCAATGATAGTCTACACAAATCGCCGGAAGATGGGGAAGAAAAAGTCAAATTGAGGCTCGAATGGAGCAGAATGCAGCCCGCCCCATCGCTAGTCACTGCAGCAGCTGGTCAGCCCAAGGCTTATGGCTTTAAAGACGTGTACCAGAGCAAGCGTGACTTAGCTATGCGCCAGCGTGAAGAAGAGGAACGCAAAGCTCGAGAATTCCATAGTCGACCAATGCCCAATTTTAAATCTCTACACAAGCGTCTGGATGACGTGCAAGTAGTTCACTTTATCACAGTCCCAAAGACGCCGGACACGATGAAGCACTGGTATGCCGATGTCGAGCGACGCAAGCAAAAGGATCAGCGCCAGCATGAGGAGGAACAGAAAATCAAGCCACCTCCTCGACTTGCCCTACAGCAACAACGATCCCATCCCCCATCGCAAGTGGAAGCTAAAAAAAGTCATCATCCATCTGACTCAAAACATGATATTAAACCATTCAATTTGCGCAGCGAGGAACGTGTTCGGAAACGTCGAGAATTTGATGCAGCGGTGCAATCTACATTCAATCAGAAAAGGAAAGAGGTAAAAACAACAAATGTTAAACGTTAAATTTAAAAAGACAAACAAATGCATTGATAACGATAAGTAGGCTATGCTATAAGTTTATCGCTCTATCGAACTGGTTCCACTCATACAGATTACATCTGTGTTGCCTATGTGTTTCAACTAAACGGAATTCACTTTTTCAAGCGTGTATTTTTTTAGTTAACATTTATATTTTTTGTTCGTTTGTTTGTTTGTTCTTTCACTTTAAAATTGAGTAAACCATTGAACAAAAGTTATATTCATTACAAAAATACGAACTATAAAACTGGCGCACAGACTGCATAGTCAAATAAGTTATTGTTGTTGCTGGCCTGCTTGCTTAGTGGTGGTGGAGTGAGTCATGAGCGGTGCGAACGAGCGGAAGGAAAAAGTCAAAAAATAAATGAAAAAAATTACACACATACACATTTATAAATAAGAATTAAGTAAAAACCGAAAAATAAGAAGAAGAGGCCTGCAACAATTTGCAAATTTGTCAACCCAAGAAGAAAACAAACAGAGAGAAATTGAAAAAGGATTTTCAACAGCTGCGCCCAACCAACTACATACATATACACAAAGAGAGAGAAAGAGACACGGAGAGCGAGAGCGAAAAAGAGAGGCAAAAGAGTGTGCTGATAGTTGTCTGTCGTCACAGTTGAAGTACTCGGGTTTTCTTTTTTTTTCTGCTTGTTTTGGTGTTGTTTTTTTTTACATTTATATATTTTTTTTGTTGTTTAATGTGCAGCCAGTAGGCAGCGACAGACAGTGAGAAGCAACAAGCAGTAGAAGCAACAACAGGCACAGCAGCAACAACAACAATAGTTATAACGGCTTAAGCAAACTTTCGCTATAATGGTCGATCGCCTTGTCAACTCGGAAGCGAACAGCCGTCGAATTGCGTCGGTGGAGAGCTGCTTTGGCAGCTCCGGTGTACCATTGGGTGTGCCCGGTCGTGTTCTTGTCGGCGAAGGTGTCCTAACCAAGATGTGTCGCAAGCGTCCGAAATCGCGACAGTTTTTTCTCTTCAATGATATTCTGGTCTATGGCAATATTGTCATTGGCAAGAAGAAATATAATAAGCAGCACATAATGCCACTCGAAGAGGTCTCATTGGAAACCATTGATGATAATCAACAATATCGTAATGGCTGGTATATAAGGACCACAACAAAATCATTTGTGGTTTATGCCGCCACCAGTACCGAGAAGCAGGAATGGATGGCCCACATCAACAAGTGTGTGGAGGATTTATTGCGAAAGAGTGGCAAAAAGCCAGTGGAAAATCATGCTGCCGTTTGGGTACCCGACTCGGATGCCAGCATTTGTATGCATTGTAAAAAGACGCAATTCACCTTTGTCCAGCGGCGTCATCATTGTCGCAACTGTGGAGCAGTTGTATGTGCCGGTTGTTCAACAAAAAAATTCTTGCTGCCACAGCAGAGCACAAAGGCGTTGCGGGTATGCGATGGTTGCTATGAGCGACTTAAGCATATCCCAAGCAGTGATCCTGGTGCAGCAGGTGCCGGACATGGTGTTGCCAAGGATGAGCATAAACTAAATCATACCATAAGCAGCAGTAGCAGTGGCCCAGCTGGGGATAGTTCCAATGATGATGATACCGACGAGGATACCGCTTCCCCTGCACCAGAGACTCATGATGAGCCACGTTTTTACGGCGATAATAGTGTGCATTCTGCATTTGAGGAGTCATCGACAGTAGCAGGAGCACCAACAACACCTTCAGCTTCATCAATATCAACAAGTAATAGTCCTGGTCCTGGTCAAAATCTTCCAACAACTGCAATAGCAACAGCAACAACAACAGGACCCAATTGCTAAAAGACCATCGGATTGGATTGGGAACACTCTCTATATTAACTGGTAGATATAAACGATAATACAGCAAAAACAAAAGGCATATTATGAATTTATATATATTTTATTGCCTTGTAATTGATATATATTGATAATGTCATAAACTGACAATAGATATAGATAGCTCATCTTATCAGAATTGTCAATACTTCGCCAATTTAAGCGCAATCAAACTTCCGTATTTAGCCCAATCGATTCTCATTTCAATCTTCATTTTAAAATTCTTCACATGTTAAAGATGTTTCTATATATATTAGATATTTCTATATTCTCCTCCATTTCGGCTTATCTTTTGCTTTTGTTTATTAGTTAACAAAGTTTAATTACAGTAGGTTTTTTTTTTTTTTGTTTTTATATCGGTGTCATTAATCAATCATTATAATAAATCCCTTTCAGTGCGAAAGATATATATTTTGTTCGCAATTCAAACTTTTTTTGTTTTATCAACTTGTCAATACTTTCCAAAATTGGTTAAATGTTTTCTTTCTCAATTTTCTCATCATCTTTTTCTTTGGTTTCATTTGCAAATTCCATTTTTTTTTTCTTCTTTATATTATCTTATCACATGCTTTTGGCGTTGTTATTGTTGTTGCTGTTGTCGGCAAACAAGTTTCAAGATATTAAAATTTAATTTTAATATTTCCAGTTTTCATAATTGTACATTTTTCCGGCATTGAATGTAAGGGCTTATCAAGAATTTTCGTTGCACTGCCTTCCACAATGAATCCAATGCGCTCCTCCAATGTCATTCATATTGTGAGTCATTGCGCCCAATCTCCATGGCCGATCCAACGGCTACGATGCTATATACTAATTGCCATAACTATAAATCAACCCTTTGTCTCTCTTCAATTCTAACTTTTATGATTTAGAATATCATTTGGTATCTGGTAGGTGGTGCATCATCTTAAAGTGACTCAATTGAAATTGTGCAGGGTATCAGGGGGGAGAGAAATTACCTCTGTGTGTGTGTGTGTATATGCATTTCTATGAGGTAAATAGGCAAATGAAGGTTATAATACATAATTGTGTTTAGGGCCAACAAAATTGTGATAATCAGAGGCAACAACCATTTCCAATTCAGTTAACTAAAGTAAAGTGAGTGAGTAAAATATTCGCTATAGATTGCCAGATATGTAAGACCATTATAATCGTTCTACTAGATTATATAAATATCGTTTAAGTGTGTGATAATTTATCGTTTTATTTTTCATTTTACTTCATTCATCGGCTAGTCGCAGATGCGATAAGCTAGAGATAGAGCGTGAAAAACGTTTACTAGCATTTTTTATACCCTTACAAAGGTTGTTATAAAATTGGTTAAATGTTTGTTGTGCATAGAAATATACGTTTCCGATTCCATAAAGTATATATATTCTTTATCAGCATCAATAACCGAATCGATATAGCCAAGTATATCTGTCCGTCTGTCTGTTTCCTTATACTAAATAGACCTTAAATTTTAAGCTATATGGCTAAAAATTGGTAGATAAGGTTTCTAAGTCACCACGCAGATAAAGTATAAAAATCAGTTGAATCGGACGGCTATAAGATATAGTAAATTGACTGAAATATGAGAAAAACACTGTAGTGACGACATGGTGCTGTAGGTAGGTAGGTAGGAAAGAGGTATGTATTTTCAAACATATAAGGCCTGAGTTCTAATTCCAGTACGGGAATTTCAATTTTTTGTGCTGCAACCAACACAAATCAAATGATTCTTTGGACTTTATAAAGTATATATATTCTTGATCAGGACGACTAGCTGAGTTGATATAGCCTTGTCCGTCTGTCTGTCCTTTTGGATCAACGCAATCGCCTACGAGCCCCTAATGCTAGAGAGCTGAAATTTTGCACCTAGGCTTCTTTTTGCTGCGTTCATTGTATATCTCGGAATCATCCCGATCGGATTGGGAGCCATATCATACAACTCCTAAGGAAACGATCGGTCGTAAATAAGCTTTAACCTCAATAACTTTGTTGTTTTCCACTGAAATATCACAAAAGCCGGTATCTAAGAGTTTTATATACTTCTTAACATATTCACCAAGTTTCATCAAAACTATATGATATAGCTCCAATAGGAACGATCGGTCATGAATAAGGACATGATTGTTTTAAAAGCGATTGTCACAAAATTTGGTATTTGTCAGTTCGATATACTTTCTAATATATATATCAAGTTTTATCAGAATCGGTTCACTATATCATATAGCTCCCGGTCAAGAAAATAGTTTTAGATGAATAACTTGGTTATTTTAACAGCGATTCTCACCAAATTTGGTATGTGTAACTTTGGTATATATAGAAATATGTTTACTGAGAATGTGTTTACTAGAATCGGCCGACTATATGCTATAGCTCCCATAGGAACAATAGGACCAAAAAAAATATTTTTATTAAAAAGTTTGCTAAGTTATTCAAACTTCGGCATGGCCGAAGTTAGCCCATCCTTCTAGTGTTTTTCTCTTAAATTTAATGAATTAAGATTTAACATTGAAATCTGTGTTAAAAATATAGTTAATTAGCTTAGAACTGCAAGGGTATACAAACTTTGCCAAGGCCAAAGTTAACTTTTTTGATATTTTTTGTTATCAATTTTCGCATAAAAGAACATTGTGTTTTTCTTTGATTTTGAATTTTTATACTAATTTTCCTTCTATATGGTTTTTCTATAACTTTGCAGCGAGACGAACAACAGAAGCAACGTGAACTGGAGGAAATCAAGGAGTTACGCAAAATGACCGTATTCAAAGCGCGTCCAAATCCATTTAAGTAGTTATTAGTAAAAAGAAAAGAGTGGCAAAACAGAAACTGAAAAAAGAAATTGATGAAATACGCAAAATTATTATATTGTTGAAAACAAAGAGAAGAGGTGAAGGATGTATGTCGGAAATAATAAAGAAAAAAAGAATATTTGATTGTTTATATTTTATTCCCAATAATAAAAACAAAAAACCAAACATTTTATAAGTGTGTATTTCTTATTCTAAATCAATTTCTGTGTATATTCCGCTATGAACAGCAAAATAAGACAAAAGTTTTTTTTGTTTCTTTTTTAAATAATCTGAACAAATAAAATGTAATAATATTAATATTGGATCGTTCTAATATGTTGTTCGTTAATCATATACACACACACAGACACACACAAGTACTTTTAAAAAGATAATCGATAATGGTGTTTTGTTTTTCCAAAAAGATTATAATACATATGTCGATATATATTTTTGTAAACTAAAGGATTTGGTCAAAACAAAATTAAGCTCGAACGAAAACTGAAAAAAAAAAAATGAAATTGAAAAAGACTTTCAATCAATTCATTTTTGTATATAAAACAAATGTAATCAATACAATTTTCAATCCGACAAATGAAAAAAAAAAAAAAACAAACAGAAAACATAAAGCAAAAAAAAAAAACTATATATATATATAAAATCATTCTTATACCAATATAACAAATTTTATGATATATTTCTACATGTATTTGTAACTAACAATTTTTTTTATTTTTGTACGTTCTTTATGTTTTTTCCGTTTCTTTTTTTTTTTTTTTTGTTTAATGAAGGATTATTATAAATTTATATATATATATATATATGTATTTCAATATATATATATATACAATTTAAAAAAAAAAAAACTAATTAATTACAATCATTAACTGTTTTCTAATTGTATAAAGACAAAAGCGAAAGAAAAAACCAATAAATAATTTAAATTAATGTAAATTGGAAATACAAGTTTTTTAAGTGATATGGAAAAGTGGGATACTATGGTATATATATATATAAATAGGTGCTAATCGAACAAATGATGCATTCCTTAAGTAAATATATATCGTTATATATATATGTAAATTGGTTTAAGGGTTCTCAGATTTGTTTCTGTTTTAAAGTTGTTTCTCAGAAAGCCTTTCTAGACATGATTTTCAGAAAATTATATTTTTTTTTGTTTTCTATCTCATTAGAATTCGATTTGTAACTCAACAACAAAGGATTTCTTTACGTCACAATACATATAGATATATATATAAAAAAAATAAACAATATGTAGCTTCTGACTAATCTTTAAAAATCTTAATTACCTAATGAATCAGACTAACGAATGAAATGGAATTTGGTATGGTGAATTACTCATTGCTTATTAAGTTGATCCATAAAAAAGATCCATTTCTATACTATAGGGATAAATCCATAATTATGCTTTTATAAAGGATCAACGTTTAGATTTGATCTATACTTCCCCGACAAATTTTTTTCAAGAGTTTGGGCTACATAAAACCATTTAATTTGTTGATGATTCTTACTATAAACTAGATTTTTGACTAAAGTTAGATAAAACTGATTCTTTCAAACAAATGGTTTCTTTCCATTGGTTTCTTTGAATTCTAAATATATATATATATATATTATAGAGTATATAGTATGTGTATGTAAAGGAAAGATGATAATAGTTTTATTCCAAATACATTCCAATTAAGATATATGAATTATTATCGGATTGACATTTGTACATTTTATTTAATTTTGGTTTTTTGTCATTTGTTCTTTGTTTTGAATTTCGAAATATTCGTAAATGAATAAGACGAATTCAGAGAATAAAATGTTAACTTATGGCAATATGAAAATGTTATTACAATATATACATATATGTATAGAAAAGACACACACACATATATATATACACATGCATATATTGTTTATGTCTTTTTTAATATACAAACATTATACATATTCTCTGATCAGATGGTATGAAATTTTAGTTATACTGTGAGGTGAGGGCGGTGCATTTAGTATGGAATCTGTTTTGGATGATAAAATGTTATACTTAAATATTAAACATTTTACGAAAGTCATTATTGGATTTGGGAACCACTGGATCAACATCTGTTACATCTGTTGTTGTTGTTGTCTCAGTAGTTTTGTTTTCAATTTCATTGCCATTACTCGACTGGTCACTACCATTCGCTGGCAAAGTTTCTGCAACTACAGATTTCTCCTGTTCAACGTCCAATTGCTTGCGGCGTTTAGTCTCCTGGCGAACCAATGTGGTTGGTATCAGGCTGGTGGGCATGCGTCTTTTGGGTGCGGATTGTAATGTCGGTGGGTTAGTATTAGATATTGAACTCTTGGGTGGAGGATTTGATATAGCCACAATTATCTTAAGAAAAAAGAAGAAACGTTTATTCCTCAAATAAGTCAGTATATAGAGTATTAATACTTACTTTCTGGCCAGCAATCTCTACTCCATCACCATTTGCCACTGCCTTCTGGGCCTCTGATGCCAATTCAAACTCAATGTAGGCAATACCTTTAAATTGTTTGTTACTTAAAAAGAATAATCCAAGTAAGTGAAATTGACGGAGGGAGCAACCAAATTTATTCGTACTCACAATTTGTAGACAAGGCGCACATCCTTAATAGTGCCAAACGGTTGAAAAATTTCGGTTAATTGCTCCTTAGTACAATCGGCTGGTAAATTCTTTATAAAAATCTTATTAGTCTCCATATGAGCTAAAAGAAAACAAAATAAAGATATTAAATTGCAAAAGATTCCAGAGAGGTTAACCTAATCTTTGTCACTTACTGGAATATTTAAAATTAGAGCCAAATGTTTTTGGCTGGGTTTGGGCTGGTGGTGGTGTAGGCGCTGGTTTTGGTGCTGGTGTAAGTGTCGGCATCTTTTTCTGTTTTTTACTTTGATTGTTTTTGGTGTGACGCTGCTGTTGGCGTTGCACCTGATGATGTGGTACGAGTAATGGCCGGCGGCGTGGTTGATGCCACTCCGGTAGGGGGGCATTCTGGGATTGGCAATCGGCAATGGTTTCATAAGTGCCATAGATGCGTTCATAGCGACGATACAGTTCCTGTACGAGATGAGCATCCTCCATGGAAGGCTGAGCCATGGCCTCACGCATAATGGTACGAGCGCTTTGGCCTCCATTAAACTCGCAGTCCATTTGGGCATAATTCATCCAAAGTTGACCACGATAGGCGCTACCCGGATAGCCTAAATGGATGGATGCAGACGTTTAAGAACGAAAGTTAAATGGAACTTAAACTGATCTTACCCATTATCTGACGCCAGATTTGTGCGGCTCTTGCTGGGCTACCCATTTGACAGTACTCAACTTGGGCCCACAACTGAAGCACCTCATAGCTTGTATCTGCTTGATCACCATAGAGATCGGAAAGTATGTCCCAACTGTTTTGGAAGGCGACACGCACTTCATTTGCCTGCTCCTCTTCACCAACATTTTTAACTCTCAGCAGATAAGCTAAGTAGTCTAGATGTAGCTCGACAGTCATTGTCATCTCTGGCTGAATGCGGATCATGAGTAGTTTTAATTCATCATCGACCTGTGCTTGTGTGAAATTCGCACGTTCCATCAGATGAAGAAATTTATGATTAATACGTATACTGGGTCGACACTTGACAGCACGTCGTGCCAGATCCAGGGGATTTGCCTTAAGATATCCCCATGGCAATCTGGTTGCCTTCTTTGTGGCTATCTGATTCGATGCAGGATCATCATAATCGGTATTTTCATCTTCTACAAAGCGAATGTAGTCCATCCATAAGGCATCCACAGGAGGAAACTTAGCCACACATCGCTCGAATATAAGCTTGCATATACCATCCTGTATGTTATCATTTAAAGGCAACTCATCGGCTTTTTCCATAAAGGAGCTATGCACCTTTGCCCAGTTGCAATCATTATATTGGGGTTTAAATTGATCAAGATGTTTATGGAAAGTCTTAATCAAATTGATAACGGTTTTCACTTGTTCGGATGTACCAAACCAAGTTGGACAATATTTTCCCATTAGCTCGTTCAGAGCAGTTAACTCGTCATCTGGTAATTTAACTGTAGCTATTAAAGTGCGTAATTTTTCCATAAAATCAGGACGCTCTAGACCATAATCGGCCAGCAAATTGGCCCAGAGCTGGGTATTTTTAATATTTTTCTGCTCTACCAACTGTTCCACTATAAACTCGGCTAAAGGAATATCTATAAATAAAAATCAACATTTGTTTTTTTTCCATTTTTAGTTGCGTTTGTAAAAAACTTACTGTAAAATGAACTTAGGGATTTGGCGCAATTCTCTTCGAATTGTTGTCGCTCCTCCTCGGTTTGTGTCACAACTAGGCGAGCCTTTAAGTACTTCAACCATATATGGGCTGGCATAATGGCAAACTTTTCGAATTCCAAAATCATCTGCTCAATTTTTTCCAAATCATTTAGTTTGCTAGGCACGATATTAAAAATATGTTTATTAATATTTGAAAAATAATTAATTAATTATCTTACAATGCAAGGTCGCTTAGTTGCACCAAGTGCCGGTATTCCTTATCCGGTTTGTTTAACAAATTTTCGAACGTGTCCTCCAGGCCTTGTTCCTCGGGTGAATCTTCATCGTCGTCGCTGTCGTCGTCAATAATACCCACATCATCGCTTTCTGAATGACTTTGAGAGTCGTTCGAAGAATCTGAGCTTATTTCAATAGTCTGATTGTCAACTATGTTGGCGGAAGCGGGATCTGATGCTTCTTTCTCGACTTCAGTTGACTCGAGTTCTAATTGTACCTGAGGATTTATGCGTGTTAAATTTTTGCAAGACATATATGTTGTATTTTAGCTCACCTCGTCCTCAGATTGATCACTGTCCATGTTGTCTTAAACTTTGATACTTTGTCAATACGAAAGAAATCACCATTTACTTCAATTTGCGTTAGCTTTGAGTATGTTAAGAGAATGCTAAATTGTCAACATTCTGGCAACAACAAGCGTTAGCCTTGCCATATTGTGAAATCACAGATCTATCGATAATAAAGTCACTTCATGAATGTTGAAGGCATCACCAAAAATAACCAATTTGACAATTTGAATTGTCGACATAGTATATTACTAATAAAAGTAACATACATATTTTATAGCTGCCATTTCATTTTCTTATCTGACAAAAATCAAAAATATTCATATATTCAAAAGTGGAATAATTGTGTTTCATCGATTAATTTTTACTAATCGACTACAATAAAATTTATGACTAGCGCCACCTGTCGGAACGTCATAGTGTGCACGCACGTGTGCCGTACTTGAATTTTGTTTTCTTTTTGTTGTTTTCCTTAATTTCCTTTGACTGTGGCCGAAAAGAAAAACTAGGAAAATTGCTACCATGATTGCCGCAGAGCCGGAAAGATTGAAAAGGAAGCGTATATCCAAGAAAAACAAATCCGCTTGGCGCAAAACCGATATACAAGATGTTGAACAATTTCTTGAGGATCAGCGCCAGGAGGAGCGCATTGGCACATTCAAGGATAAACAGGACGACGATTTGTTCGTACTTGATGCCTCGCCCCAGAAGGGAAAAGCAAGTCTCTTGACGCCCAAGCAAAAGAGGAAACTAAATGCCAAGAAGCCAATGCGAACCCATCAGGTCCTTGAAAATACCTCAAAAGTCCAGGATCCCATAGCCAAGCGGTATGTTATAACCCCAGCATAAGCCTTCGCTTAAATAACAAAATTTTTTTATTCCAGAAATAAGGTAAGGCAAAAGAAAAACGGGCGCAATATCGAGCTGGAAGTTTGTAATCCCACAAAGCCGCGTCATCGCCAAGCCAATGCCGATCGTGCCCGTTACTATGGGCAAATGGAGGAGCGTCTGGCCGTCAAAGATGATAAAGATAAGAAACATAAAATCGACAAAGATATTTGGCTGGAGGAAGATTTCCGTGACAAGATACCAGGGCTGAAGGATGAAAAGGGCTGGATCAGTCGTCCGTTGGCACTTCATGTGGCTGCCAATTTGCAAGGACACAAGGTGGTAAAGGCGCATTCAAGTCTCCATCACAACACCACCAAGGCCAAGTAATTAGCTGCAAAATGTTTTAAACCTTTTTCTTTGATTAATTTTCTAATCATTTTTTAAGGAAATTTGTGGCTCCACATCCGGGCATGAGCTACAATCCAACTGTGGAGGCCCATCAAGAACTCCTTGGATTAGTTGTGGATCGTGAAGAGGGCATTATAAAGAGAGAGCAACATCTTAAACGTGTCACCACTAGCATGTTTAGCATTGTCACTCCCGAGGAACGGGACAGACTGCGTCTTAAAGAAATGAGTGAGGGCATCGATGATGATCAGTCACAGGTGACTGAAAAGAAAAAGAAGAAGAAAGATGATAATGAAGAGGACGAGGAACAAAAATCTGCTGATTCAGATGGTGATTATCATACTGTCAATGCTCCTGTTGAAAATAAAAAGAAGAGCAAAAAGACTCGCCGCAACGAACTGAAGCAAAAGGAGCTCCAGCGTCAGCATGATGACAAAAAGAGGCTTAAGCAACAGACAGCTGATCTTATAAGGTAAGTCCAACTATTTCTATATAAATATCAATCAATCAATTTTGTAATTTTTTTTAATTCTTAGAATCAAGTCGATACGTGCTGAAATTAATGAGGAAACCGAAGAACTTAATGAATTGAAAAAACGTCGCAAAAAGACAGCTGAACGTAAGAAATTTGAACCGAAACGTTTGGGGCGTCACAAGTATCAGGAGCCCGATATGGATGTGAATATGCCGGAGGATGTTGCCGGCAATTTGCGTAATGTGAAAACGGAAAGTAATCTACTGAAAGATCGTTTTAAGCTAATGCAAAGGAACAATATGTTGCCGCCATCGGTAATTGTGTCCCGTAAGAAGTCCAAGGTAAAGCGTTTCCTACGCAATTCCCACAAGGAGCCGGGTGTAAGCTTTCAAGATTTGCGCGATCGGCGCAAAGCAGCCGCCCAAGCGGCCAAGGCCACCAATAATACAATTAAGATATAAAATTCTTACAAAACAAAACTTTATTTTACCTATAAAACAATTGGTTAGATATATATAATATATATATATATATATATATATATGTATATATAAAACTTAGATCAACGATTTGCCCATTTTATGCTTTAGTTTTGGATTGGATTTCTTTTTCTTCTTCGCTAATGGTTCGTTGTTTTCCTCGCGATTGGAAGCTATTGGAGCATCCAAGCGTTTTGTGCCACTGAAGAGACAGAGATAGATAGAGTGAGCACATATTGGGTTAGACAGAGACGACAAATGGCCAACTCAAGTTGTCGCTTCTCTTACCTCTTAACGGACAGCAGGCCACTGCCAGTACCACTACTAGCTTTACCATTTGTATCCAAAGCCTTGGTCCAATCCTCTTCACTTCCTTTGATCTGATATTCATCCAATTGCTCGGCCTTTAAACGTTTTAGCTCCTTCCTTTGCTGTTTGCTCAATTTTTGTGCCTGTTTATCGAGCTCCTCGTCAAGTGTGAGACTCAAGGGCTGGAGATTTTCACCACGAGACAGATCTGCCTCTTGTACCATACCATCCTCGATGTGTTCCTCGAGTATGGAGCGGAAACATTGATTGCACTTTTTCATGGCATCGAAGAATTTGGCCAGCAACTGATTGCCAGGCATATTGAGCTCCAGGCCCAGTTGATCTACAGTTTTGCCCTGAATACCCAGGGCAAGTAATACGCCCTGCTGCACTAGATCCAATTGCAGCGATTCAATCTTACCCTGGAAATACAATTGGGCAATATCCGTAAGTAGATCCAGTATCAAACGGAATTCAGATTGCTGGCGGGCATAGCTCTCTAGGCGTTGCAGATCATGTGGAAGAAAGTATATATCCAATGTGGGTTTGTCCACTTGCTTAATTGTGGTGATGTTGTTTTCCCCCTTGTTGCTATCCACAGATTTATTTTTTAGCAGAGCTAAGCACAGTTTTGTCTCGAATTCACGGAAAGTTTTGCTCATCAGTTTAAGGACACGCCGCTTAAAGTCCTGATAGTAAAGACTCAGCCAACTGGTGGAACTAAATGTATGAAGCATGATGCAACTATGTTCCGCTGTTAGTTCATTGGATTTCTGACTTAAATAGACGGGCACAAAACCGGTATTTTTCCAGAATTTCAACAATTCGGATGTAAGACCATAGGAGGTACCAATATAATCAACGGGCTCTGGTGTCCGTTCATGTAGGCGCTGCAGAAGTGTTGGAATGCGACTTCGTGGACGGATTTGCTCTTTCAGTAGTGATAGCTCCTCTTCCTCAACCTCCTCAATGCCTGTGGGGTCACCAGGAAAAGGAAATGAAATTAAAATACTGGCAATTATTTATAATTTAATACTTACCCTTTCCATTGTTATCGGATGCCGGTTTATCGTCCAGATTTGTATGCTTCCTGGCATAGTAATCTTTAAGCAATTGTATAGCTCTCTTGCCATATCCCATCCGTTGATAGTTAGGATGTGTGGCAACACGGACAATTCGTACACCGGCTAATTTTGGAAAATCACGATCTCCATATTGTTCAGCTATGTTCCAGGGTATCAAATCACCGGCTGCCTTTTTTCCACGTCCCAGTGAATCACTCACGCTCTTTGTTGATATTTGTCCCTCAAGAGCCACTTGGATTACAACAAGAATTTCAGGCAATTGATCCATACGCTGTATGGGACCAAGAAGACAGAATAAATGATGGGCAGGAGCATCGCTCATCATTTGTAAATCATTTGGTGTATTCTTATAATGCGATGATACATAAATGGATACCAAACGATGAAGGAAACCTTCGGCTGCCTTGTGATAGGAAAACAATGCATCTCTGTCAATATAGTAGAGTTCACAGGCATCGGGTGTGGGACAACCGGAACTAATATTTGTTACACTGCCAGCATCCAGGCAGAGTAGATTGATTAGCCATCGTTCGATATCATCGTTTTGCTGATATCGTATCGATTCCTCCAACTTCAATGGTGGCCTTGCATTATTCTCCTTCTGCAATTGCGAAATCAATTTCAAACTTAATGATCGTCCAGTGCCCTCATAGCCATTGATGGTACTGGCCATGAATATCAGATAGGGACCCAACATCTTCTTAACCAAAGGCAATGGAATGGCTGCTGCCTCATCGATTAGAAGCAAATCGGCTGCATTCAGGAGATGTGTATCACTGGGAGCTATATACTGAATGGTCTGGCGTGAATTTCTTGTTATATTTATTCTTATGATGGCCTTTTTGTAATCCACATTTGTCGATCTAATGATGGTGTAATCGGCATGCTCTTGATATTCCAGTGCATCGAATCCTTTCAAGACAAATTCGAATAATGTAATCAAATTCTCGGGATGTGGTGAGGTAACATATACATTCACATAGCCAAAGGCAATGGCTGCCGATATGGCTAAACCTAATGCCGCCGATTTGCCACGCCCACGTGCAGCTGTCAATGACATGGGCGGTTTAAGTTGTTTATCTACCAAAGACTCAATAAATTGAGCCACAGCATTTGCCTGATCGTAGGTCTTGCAAAGATTAACCAATGAACCAGCTGGCTGTACATTCAATAGACTCTCCTTCAGCTCCTTAAGATTAATGGCATTTGTCTGCGATCCCTGATCATCTCCTATTTCAGCTGGCTGAAAATTAAAATACATAATGAGTAAATTTATATCGTATACTTTTTATCTTTGATACTCACATTAACTGGCTCCACATTGATAGTCTTGGAACTTAATGGAAGGACAGTTAAATCATCATTGACCACCAGACAGCGTTTACAATCCGCCAAAGAGAGTATCAAACGTTCATTAAACCGACAAGTAACCGTTTGATGGGCCTCCGTACGGAATCTCTTGTGCACATCCATGCTCATGGTATAAAGCTGTTTCAGGGATTGCATTGTCTTGAGCAGCAATATGATTAGACCCCCGCCCTCAACAGTTTCCACTGTACGAGCCAAGAGATTCGGTGTCAAAGCTTCGAAATCTTGCAGGACACAAACACCATAGGTACGTCCCAGTATTGCATGTGTCTCGGAGTAGTAACGACCATGTATGGTGGTGGCCACACGAAATGAATCAAAGAGATCTGCCTCGTTGATATCGACCTTGCCCACGGCAATCTTTTTGGCTCGCTTTTTCCCGTGACTGTAAGGACACGAAAGTGTAAAATTGGGAATGATAATTAAAATGTAAAAGAGCTACCCACTTGGAAATGGCTTCATCTTTGTTCTTGTAACACCACAGCACAGTGGGTCGGGCCTTAACTGTGGATTTGATTAATATGTCATATAAAATCGGCACTTGATCGCGCGCTTTATCTCCAATTATAATAAACATAGTGCGATGTCCCAATTTGACGCCATTCTCAATCATCACACGGATGCGGTTGTCAATTTTCTTCTTCACCATTTTTGTTAATAATAATATTTAACTGTAATCAAATAAAACAAATGCCTCACGGCCGGTCGTATTGTGGTTCAAAATGCACGTGTGCGGTTGCTGGTGTTGCTAAACGCGCTCAGTAATCATTTGAAATGAACCAGTTTTTTTAAAAACAATTTAATATTAATTGTAAAGAAGTCAATAATTTAATTAAAATAAAATCTAACAATTGAAAAAAAGGTTTTTTTAGTCCAATTAAGATATATAAATTATTTTAAACAAATCTGCTTTAGACTTAATTTGGTCACTCTTCTACATAGAACCAGTTCGATTGTTTTTGGCATTCCTCAACACTACATCTGCTGCTGGCACGTTTTGTTTTTCGTAAACAAACTATAGTTTTATTTTGATTGCCTTGAAGTTGTTCGCCAACGGTAGAGCCATGTCATCGTGGAAGAAGGCTTCGAAAAGCAACCAAAAGGTGCATCGTGAGCGTCATCAGCCGGAGTCTCGCCAGCGCTTGGGTCTGCTCGAGAAGAAGAAGGATTACAAAAAACGCGCTCTCGATGCCCAACGCAAGGAGAAGACACTTAAACTGCTTCATAGGCGTGCTCAGGATAAGAATCCCGATGAGTTTTATCATCACATGATCAATTCGAGGCTAAAGGAAGATGTGCATGAAGAAAAGCAGGCCAAGGATGAGCACACACCAGAGCAATTAGCCCTAATGCAGACCCAAGATCTCAAATATGTAATGATGAAGCGTACAGTAGAGCGGCGCAAGATTCAACGCCTGAAAGAATCACTTGTCAATGTGGATGGCTCCCGTTTTAACAAACATATCACTTTTAGTGAATGGGGAAAACCGCAGAAACCATTAACACTTGGTGAACGTCTCGAAAAGCAAAAGGAGACACAAAAACCAGAGGCCACCACCTCTAATGTCGCCAAACAACAGCGGCGAAATGAGCTCAAAAAGCGCATGGAACGTGAACGCGAACTGGGCATTGTCCAGCAGAAATTGCAATTGCAGAATAAGCTTAAACAGCCGCGTCTCCTTAAGCCAAAGAAAGTGAAACCTGGTACTAAAACTACAGCCCCAGAGTATCGTTTCCGTTACGAACGCAAAAAGTAAAATAGTTTTGGCCTTTATATTAAAATGTAATTTCTTTTTTTGTAGCAATTAATTCAAAGATTAATAAAAAATAATGTTAAATTGCAAATTAAAAAAATGTTAAACTTAATTTAGCCGGAATTTTATTTAACAGTTTTACGATATTCAAACAGTTCTATTGAAGAGCGATAGATGGCTGTTGTAGCCAAGACATACACCCTGGTTCTTAGGTTGACTGTGGCGCCATCTGTAGCTTGCTAAGATTTATATGTTTTGAAAAATAAAATTTTTTATATTTAAAAAAAATAAACTTTCTTTAGCAAATGATTTACTTTTTTATAAAGTTTTTCTTGTCTTAAAATTGTAGACCCCTTTTTTTTTCATTATTTATTAGCCAAATTGTGCAAAAAGCGTTAAAAATATATTAAATATTAAAATATTTGGATTAAAATTTTCTAAAATGTTTTTTAAAATTTCTGTTGAAATGTGGAAAATGTACTCTAACTTAACAAAATTAGGTTTAAAGGAGGTAATATCTTTAAAAACTTCTAAATTCATTTAGAAATAAAATTTTTGAATAATTTTTTAGAATTTCCAGTGATATAACATTAACAATGAGAGGAAGAGAGAGTAATAGAGAGATTGAGAGAAAGAAAAAAATAGAGATACAGAGAGATAGAGTTAGAAATAGATATAGAGATAGAGTTAGAGAAAGATATAGAAATAGAGATAAAAATAAAGATGGAAACCAAAAGCGAAAACTTAAAATAAAAGAAGTTTAAAAAATATTTAAAACACGTTCTTAGTTTTCCAACATAACTTGGAATCTATTTTAAATTTCTTTTACTTAGATTTCTCGTTAATAAAAAAGTATTGAAAATATTTTTGTAGGAAAATAAACACAGATTTTATTTAAATTCTAAGATTTAAAAGTAAATATTTTTCAAATCGAAATTTAAATATTTGAAAAAGATGTTTAGATAAGGATTTACCTCATTGGAAATTTTTTGTTTTTTAAGAATTTTCAAACAATAAATGGAATTGACATTGAATTAGTATAATATAATTGTATATGAAACTATATATATAAATATTTCTATATCTATATCAATGTATATTGGGATATATGTGTATTCTTTCCCCCTTCCCTCTCTTATAATGATTCGTTTTTCTTTTGGGTTTTTGTGTCGCATTTCATTTCAAAATTCTCATGTCAAATGCACACGATTAACGCGTGTCGGGGGCGGTGAAGCGGTGAATTAAGATATTTATGGTAACAAAACCATCGAAAAGCATCACAGGCCGCTATCCGCAAACGCCTTTCCTACAATCCTATTCGTACCCCTCCCCTCCCCTCCCCACCCTCTAACCGACCTACCTATCTCACACACCGGCATACTCCGCTTACCCTCTCTCAATTCTGGTCAAATCAAGATAACAGAGCCGTCAGACCAAAAATGTTGAAATCCAAGCCGAGAGAAGGAAAAAAAAAACCCGCCCAAAAGGAAACAAAAAAAAATTTTATATATATATATATATATCTATGTATATGTATAAAATGGCAAAAACCTGGTCTTTGACATCTTTCAGGAACACGCGTAAAGTTGTCAGGTTGCGCTTATCACAGCAGCCCAGTTACCAGTTCCACTCCCAGGACCGAAGGACGAATGGTTAGCCACGTGCAGTCACGTGACCGGAGCAGCAAAATTTTTACACGTGCCCAAACGAAACTTAAGCTGTACTACGAGTATATAGGAAAATTTTTCTTCATGTCATTGATGGTGGCATCATAGTCTGTCCATGTCATGAACGTGTGACTGCTTGGGGGGGCGTGGCACTGTTAGTTCACATGAGCGTAACAAGAAGTCTTAGAAAGGATTCCAAAAAAAAAGAGAAGGAAATACTAAATAATCATTCATCAATTTTGTTTCTAAAACCCAAAAAAAAAAAACTAGGCAATTCATCAAATTTTGAAAATATCAAAAATCAAAATTAAGAAAACTATTAATAGGGAAAGTTATCTAATTTAAACCCCCATTTGCTCTACGCCCATGCCAGAGCCTTTTCCTTTCACTTTTGCTTGGAGTACAAAGTGAACAAGTGAGAGAAATGTCACTTGCAAGCTAATTGTAGGTCTATAACCGAACTAATAATAATAACAAATGGATAAATTAAATAAAATTTACAAGAATTGTTGTTGTTTTTACAGTTACAGTTACAGTTATTAAACGCCATCACAGCAAATCACAGAAGACTCTAGTCAATTGAACATAACAGAGAAAGTATTCAATTGGGGCTTTACCTTTGAGTCAAGTCTACTTTTTAGAGGAATTGGAAGAGTTCTTGCCCAAGAGAAGATAACGATTATATTCTCTAGACCATTTGAAGGATATTGTTAAACCAGTGGTCTAGTAGAATCTTCTTGTTACAGCTTCAAGCAAGAAAAACTGGAAGACATACATACATAATCCCTCTTCAAACTAACTTCAATTCTGTTAGAAGAGATCACTGATCATTCAGTTAAAAACTATTACAAATAACATTTTCTTGAAAACAAGTATAAAATCATCCTTTTGCGGACACTGTATTATCAAATCTTTGGCAACTCTTTAGCCATTGTGTTGGTCAAGCACATTGTCAAGCAAGGACTCCTGATCAAGAATGCTGGTGCCATGTCATCACTAGCACTCCACCATCAATGATTTGCCAGTGCTAGCTGGTGACTGGAAGGAGCAGCACAGTCAACGGAATACCAAATACAACGCAGTTCTGGCTACTTGCATATTGATTTTGGCTGATACCATTGGCATTGTTAAAGCCACTGGTGTGATCCATCTGAACTACAGCAGTCCAAGCATCGAGAAATAAGTCAGAATCCCGAAATTTTTCTTGTACATGTCAAACAAATTATGTGTTAAATAAGCGTAAAGTGGTTATATATAGTAATTCCACAGATCCAAGATTTTGATTATATATTGAATTTAAATTACATGGAAATAAAGAAACAAAAGGCAACTTCAATTTGCCTTATTTACCGAATATTCTACTACCAGAATCATAAGGTAGTATATTAAACTAGTGAAATCTTCGTGGCCTATGAGAAAGCTTTTTTAATATTAAAAAAAAAACAGTTTTTGGTCCGATTCTACCCATGGGGGCTATAGCATATAGTCAGTTGATTCTGTTGAAACTTAATAGAGACATTGCTATATATATCAAACTTATACATACCAATTTTCATAAGAATAGCTTTTCATTTAAACAAGTTATTCATCTAAAACCATATTCCTAACCGATCATTCCTATGGGAGATATATGCTATAGTAAACCGTTTATGATAAAACTTGTGGGTTATATTAAGAAGTACACAAAACTTAGTATAACTTAATTTTGATATGAGAACCAGGAAAGTTATTGACGTTTAACCTTATTCTTCACTGATTGTTCCTATGGAAGCTATGTGATATAGTCATCCGATCGAGTTAATATCGAGATATGCAGTGCCTGCAGCAAAAAGAAGCTCAGGTGCAAATTTTAGTTCTTTTGCTTCAAGGAGTTCATGTTGATCCAGGCAAACGAACGGATAGATATAGAGACTAACATGACCTTATCAACTGAGCTTTTCGTACGTTGAAAATGCTTCATTCCATGATTTGCAAACTTTTGAAAAAATGAATATATATTTAAGTTGTAAGGGTTATAAAAAATCGAAAAATTTTTATAATCAAGTTTCTTTGGATTCCATTTTTGTTTGGGTTTCTTTTTCAATACTCTCCAATTTTTTTTCTTTATTTTTTTAAACTAAATCTTTGGCAAAGTTTTTTCTATATGGAAATATTTTAAGGTTCTTTAGTTAGCTTTAGCTCCTTACTTATATATTGTTATGAGTGTGTTTTTTTTTTCCAGTGGTGGTGAAGGTGGAGCATTGGTGGTACTGGTGTGGTTCACCATAAAAACATATGACACCATTTTGATGAGACGCGCATTTTTGGCGCGGCAAATTATGCATAAAATAGATTGCTGTGTTGACACTTTTCAACACGATGTGAACGCTTGAAAGGGAAAAGAGGAGAGAGAAAAGGAGGAGGGGGTTTGAACAACAACAAACGGTATAGCCGAAAAATGTGGGTTTTACCTAATCGGACTTGTCATGTGCGCATCACAACAACACAACAACACAAGTTGGTCGCGTGAGGGTTGGCAAACTACCTACATACAGACAGACAGACAGAGAGACAGACAGAGAGACATACTACCCAATGTACCCAATAGAGTAACCCGTAACAAAGGCCAATTGTCAACAATGGAACAAACCAAAAGCAAAACCAAAATTTCCCTTCCTCTTTTTCTCTTTCAGAAACCCCGACAACAAAACAAAAATCAAAATCTAAATGAAAAAGAAAAAAAAACCCGCACAAATTTTTTAACTAGCATCAATTGGGTTTGTAATTTGAAACTTAACTTCTTTTTTTTTTGTTTTTGGTCTAGGGGTAGGAAGAGCTACAGATCTCGGTGAGGGGTGGTGGTAGGGGAAGAAACCTAGGTCAAGGTTCAGTTTTGTTACAAAACCAAAAACAGAACTTGTATTACATTCAATGAGATTATCTTTCGTTTTAATCAAAATTGTTTTTAAGGACTCTCATTTGGCTTTTATATAATGGAATTTCTATTGATTGTAGATCACCCGCCGGCTTTTCTATAAATGATTCTTTATAGTTTTACATTTTTCAACACTAATTTCAGGAATGGGAGAGATTGGTTGTTCTTATATGTTTTGTCAACACTGTTTACGGTATTAATAAAGAACTTTTGGAATCGGAAGAGGGTGAGATTTTCTCTTGTTTTTTTTTCATACCTTGTAAAAAGTGTATACTAAAGTCGCAGAGAAAAGCATTACCGACCCCATAAAGTACATATATACATATATAATTTTGATCGATAACAACAACCTAGTAAATTAAGACATGTCCCTCTGTCCATCTGTTCGTATAAACACCAGGATTTCAGAGACTATAAGAGCTAGGGCAACCAAATTTGGTATGAGCACTTGTTTAGTGTCTTTAAATTTTTGTTTTAAATTTTTCCACGCCCACTTTTGCCCCCGGAATTTAGAAAAAACGATTAACTATACCTGTATTAAAGTTATCGCATTTTTGTTTGGCACACCTAATAATATGGTCAAAAGGTATAAGCTGACCAAATTTAATTGAAATTGTTTGATAAATATAGAAGATATATCTATATATATTTTGTACTAAAATGCCAAGTGTGAATTTGCTTAGTAAGAGTGAGCGAGACAGCATGCGTTCGCTGTTGCAGCCTGTATGGATAATTTAAGATCCAATTGATGGCAAATTTGAAGGAGTTTCATTTTATAAAGTTTCTCTAATTGGTATAGGGTATACTGAAAGTCGGTAGGAATGATTGCTGGCTTTATTTTATTTGTTACTGTTTTTAACAGATTTTAACTAATCTGATCTATTAATTTTTATATATATATATATATATATAACGTCATATCCTTTTGTTAGGTCATGGAGTTAGGTTTGATTACAGGTGCATTTTCTCTCTGGATAGATTGTTTTTTTTTCGGTCTAGATTATTTGGTAAATGAAAATATTAAATTTTATATGATAAATAAAAGGAATTTGCTTAATTAAATTCATTAAGATTTATATTAAAATTAAAACTATTAAGAAACTTTATGTATAGTAACTAAAACGATTCCTTTTTGTCTTTCTCAAACTTAGATAAATAAGTTCAAAAGTCTCGAGCTAGAAGACTAGAAAATCATGAAAACCCTCTGGAAATTAATCTTCACGACAATATTCAACAAATAAGACGACTCGAAAGGATCAACCCACTTGATCTCTGCTTCAGATTGGTAGAAACTAAGCGCCTACTACCAAAACTATTATCCTGATCTTTAAATTCCAAGACATTACTAATAGAAAATAAATTAAGAAAAATAAATCAATTGTAAAGCTTGAGAATTCTTTTTATTAATTTTATTCCGTTAGCTTTTATTTCACATATAAAAATCCTTCAATTGTTCACTTATCCATTTTATCTAGTTAATAATAGGATATTCTTCTACCTGTTATTTAAAACATTTCATTTTCTAGTCTATTTATGGCATCTTGTTAGGGGCATTTCACACCCTTTGCCTATACAAAAAAAATAAAAAAAAGAACTGCTAAGCACGCGTCAGAGGGTCCTAACAACCCATTAACAAAAAAAAAAAAAGAAAAGAAGGGAAGGAACGGAAAAAAGCGAACTGAATTCGGAGCAGACACTGGCTATGGTTACGGCATTAGCACCGGCACCGGGCATTGGCACTGGCACTGGCACTAGGCATCAAGCTGAGCCATTAATATAAATGCCAACTAGAAAGTCAACAGGCACCGGTTAGATTTTCTAGGAGGGGTTTCTTTTTTTTTTTTTCATTTGTCCTTGCCTCAGTTGTTGCACTTTCAAGTGCAACCCCTTTTACTGGTTGTTTCTATTAAAATGGTTACAAAACGAATGACTGAGTGAATGAATGAATGAATGTGCGAGTGAGTAAGTGAGTGAGGATTGAAATCGTACAAGTATTTTTTATTGTGCGAGTTAACTTTGAAGTGTCGCCTGGGTCCTGGACCGAATCAGTCAGTCAGTCAGTCCGTCAGTCAGGCAGGCAGGCCAGACTAACCCCTAAATTGACCTTTAAAACTCCCAAATGCGCAATTTATCATTTCCACACCCGAAAAAAAAAAAAAACAGAATACGGAAAGGGCATGTTACGGAAGGGAAGGAATGAAATGGTAAGGAAATCAGCAAACGGGGTAACGGGTATGAGCTGAATTGTGGATAAGGATTCTGACATTGCCCGACGCCCATCAATCGTTTAAAATGTGGCACACACACACACACACATGCACAGACACATGTTGTGAAGACCCACGCGACGACGACGGCGGCATCCAGGATGTGCGATAGCGACAAATCTGATATCAGATGCGTCCCGAGACGGAGCTTAAGTGCGTGTAAAGCGCACACACCCACAAAAACCATCGACCATCAACCAAA
Organism: Drosophila neocordata; assembly: GCA_018903615.1. NCBI lineage: Eukaryota > Metazoa > Arthropoda > Insecta > Diptera > Drosophilidae > Drosophila > Drosophila neocordata. Next base: position 11,200,242 of record JAEIGI010000003.1, read on the forward strand.
AAAACCGTACCACATTGTGCCCAATACCCATTCGTCCACAATTTAAACGCCTCCTGGACTGAGTATGGACTTGGATATGAATGTCAAAAGTTTGGCTACATTTTACCCCATTCAAGCATTCAAAGCCATTCGTTATGCTTTATAAGTTTGTCATTGTGGTTGGGTGTGAAAGTTACCGAGAATGGGGCCAAAAAGGGGAAAACTGTGAGGGAAATTGGTCTTGGGAGTTACTTTAAGACTTTTGTGTAAATGTGGTTATATATGTGTGTGTGTATGTGAGCCATTAAAGTTAAGCATTCGTGAGGGAATTTTCTTGAGTCTTATATATTTCTCACTTAACATGGCAAAAACATATTTAGGGCATCTAAATTTATACAAAAATCAAGCAAAAGTGGCAATTAATTAAAAATTTTTAACTCCCAACAAACGATTTTCGAAAGCATATAAAAAAAATATTCAAAACAACCTTATTCAAGTTTATGAAAAGTATTTCGAAAACAACCTGTTAAGCTCCAATAGTAAATAAGGAAATTTAATGAGAACTTTATTTTTAAAAATGCAAATTTGAATTGTTTAATAGAGTTAAATAAGACGCAATATAACTCATTAATTTTTGGAAAAACTTACAAAAATATTAAAATATGTTTTTACTTAAAAAAACTCGAATAAGTTATAGTATTTAGTAGTAAAAGTTTAAGCTTATCAAGTACTTGTTAACATAACATTAAATTAACATTATTAACATTAGAAAACCAAAAATAATTTTTGATTTTGAAAGTATAAAAATAAAACAAATAATAACGATTTAAGGTTAGTTATATTAAAAAAATTCTTATACAAATGATTTTATTTAATGAAATTCTAAAAACAAAAAATATTTAAGAAAATAAATACAATAAATTTCTGTATGTAAATGTTAAATATTTTAATTTGATGTTAATGTTTACTTTGGTTTACAGCTTTCCACTATGTAGCTGGGATCTGTTACCTTTTACATCTGTAAATTATACAAATTCTCTATTCTGATCAGCTGCTGTTGAACTTGCTGTTATTAAACTGCTACTGTAATTCTTTTACCATAGTTAGTTTGTAAATTGGAATGTTAATTAGTCTGTTAATAAGCCTGTTAATTAGTCTGTTAATTTTTCTGAAGCTCTAAAGATGATTTGCTCTGGTTGCTGTTTCTTAATCTTATTATTACAGTAAATTGTAAAATTTAACCTTTGTGTGTATGTATGTATGTGTAGAACATCTACTTATGTATATGCAAGACAAGAATATCTTATTATTTAACAAGAAAATTAAATTGTGGTTACATATAGTGAATACCGTATACCGTAAATTACATACATATATACATTACGTTGGCCTCTTTCTGTCAGCTTTTCTCAATGACTTCTGCTCAGCTAAATGACTGCTGTTGAAAACTTTTACGACTTTTATTCTCTCCAATCTAAAGTGACCCAGGTTAAATGTACATATGTATGTGTATGTGTGTGCTAAATACTTAGATAAATGAGGTTAGGTTTAAAATAGGATTGCAATAAAATCAATATATAAACTTTTAAGCTCTTTAACATACTTATATATGTATGTACATACATACATAAATGGACATACAGACATCTTCTATATGCAATGATACACAATTTATCATTCTCTTAGATTTCGGGTGGAACGGGGCAAATGTATGCTTTACCTTTGGAATACAGTTAACTCTCAGTTTTATGTTGGTTTCTTTTTTGTTTTTTTTTTTTTTTTCTTTTTGTCAAGTGGCTTTGGCAAGTTTCAAACAAAGGCTTTGTAGAGTAGAACATGTGCAAGCATGTAACCCATTTGGTACACCAACTTGCAACAACAACAAAAGGTTATCCCAAATCTATGTATTCACCCCTACCCCTACCCTCTGCTGTCCACCAACCTGTCTCAACATCAGTTTTTTTTTTATTTGTTGGCAAAGGAAAGTGTGAACAACATTTTTCATAAATTTAACAAGATGAAGAAGCGTTTTAACGGGTGAAGGGTCTGTGTATGTGTTTTATATGACAAGGTGGTAGGGAAAGTGGGGTGTGTGTGTGTGTGTGTGAGGGGGGCGTCGGCAGGCGGGCATTATTGAAGGTAGAAGAGGAACAATGAAAACAATAGAGCGAACAAGAGCAATAACAATAAACGATAGATATTTACCACAGCAGGGAATTGGAAAGGAACATAACCAGAAGGGGGAACAACAACGACACGACCCTCAGGACGAAGCGATGCAGAAAAAGTCTCCTGAGGTTAGTACCCCTGCCCCTGATCTGATCTGCCTGGTGTGCGACTCTCTCTCTCTTTTGCTCTGGTCTCTGTCGCTATGCCCGGGAGACAATAACAAACCAATTACAGTTAGATTGGCCGCATATTAAAAATCGAATGAGAAACACATCTGTCGAAGTCCGACCAAGCCTTCCTCCCTTTTTGCCACGTTTCCTTTCTTTTTTTTTTTTTTTTTTTGGCAACTGTTTCAAAAACAGAAAAAATATAACACACACAAAAAAAAAAACAAGAAGAAGATGAATAGAGGAGGCAAAACCTGCAGGGAAACCCGCCAAACAGAGTGTCCAGGGGGGGGGGGGGTGAGAGGTAACAGCAGGGCGGCGAAAAACTAAAATAAAATATGATTATGAAATGATTATTATAATTATGCTTGAACAGCGACAACGACAACGGCAGCGGTGACGGTGGCGGCGGGGGTAACAGCATCTTCACAGATGTTGTTGCCGTTAACTGTAACCACGCCCCCTCAGCCTCCCTTCCACCTATAGCGGGGTATACAAAGGTAAGGAAGGCAAGCCAAGGCAGGGCAGAGCAGGGCAGGGCACACATACACCAAAAGCGAGCTGGTTAATAATAAGCCAAAAATTAAGGGCGTTCTTTTTTTTTTTTTTTTGGAAAAAAGATCTTTGTTGGACATCACGTCATATTCCCATACATATATTTATATATATGTATATATATTTGGTGGGGGAGTTAAAGGCGTGTTGTGTGTGCTTTTGTGTCCTTATTATCAGAAGAGGAGGCGTTAAAAATCCTCTTAAAGGTAAACTGTGCATTATTAATGAAGATGAAGCAAAGGGGCATCTGCGGGGGGGTATTAACAGCACATAAGAATGATGAAGAAATATGGCTTGAGAATCGTTATGGGAATTGAACTAGATATATATAGGTATATATACATTCTATATTTAATATGTTCACCAAAGACACAAATATAATAAAAAAAAATCAATACAATGCTTAAGCATAAAAATAATAAACAATAATAATTAATATTTTATGTTATTTATTTTCTAATCATAGTTATATACCCTATAGCAATTAGGTAATTGGGTATATTAGCTTGATTAATGTCTATAATATAAATTTAAAGATTGTCGTATTTAAGCTTTTTACATAGATTATATATAGTATATATGTATATAGTAACAATCTTATAGAACTATTTCAAATCTCAATCTCAAATCTTGATTTAGGTTTTATATATATTATATAGAATCAGGCGCTAAACATATTATATAGAAAAAATGTTAAATAGAAAACTTTAAAAAATTTAATTTTGCTTAAACTGAATTTGGCATAGATATGTTTTTTTAATTTCATTCAAATCGGATCGGTCTATTATATAAAAAACCAATCAAATACATTAAAATTTCATAAATTGAGAAATATTCTTGTTTTAAAATTTTAAACAGTTATTTTCAACATAAATATATTTTTTGTAAAGTCTTTTTTTTAAATGTTAAAATCATTAAATTTTTATACTTTTGATTGTAAGGCATAGAAGGAAGCATCTCCGACTATATAAAATATATGTATTCTTGATCAGCACGATAAACTGAGTTTATATAGCCATGTCCGTCTGTCAGTATGTCCGTCCGTTTGTTTGGATCCACAAGAACTCCGTGAAGCTTAAGAAATAAAATTTGCTTCTAGCCTTCTTTTTGCTGCATTCATTCTATATCTCTGAATCATCCCGATATCATCCCTATATCAAACAGCTTCCATAGAAACAATCGGTCGTAAATAAGCTGTAACCTTAATAACTTTATTGTTTTCTATTTTTTTTAATATAACCAATAAGTTTCATTAAAATCGGTTGACTATATTATATAGCTATTATAGAAACAATCGCTTAAAAAAATTGTTTTAAATCAATAACTTTGTTGTTTTAAAAGCAATTGTTACGAAATTAAATATTTATGAGTTTTGTATAATTTTAAAGATTTCTACTAAGTTTTATAAGAATCGGTTAACTATATCATATAAATTCCATAGGAACAATTGCTTAAAAATATAGTTTTAAATGCATCTGTGTTAATCTGTAAGTTGAGCAACTTTCTGGTTATATTAGTTTTCTAAAATTTGACATTTTGCTTATAAAACCCTCAAAAAGTGTATGAAAGTGTAAAAGTTGTAGTCGGTCAAGTATTGCAAGGATATTATACAAACTTCTACATGGCCGAAGTTAGTTCATGCTTTTAGTACTAAGTGTAGATTGACTTGATTAAAAAAGAATAAGTAGAAGTTTCCTTTTAACATTTAACTTAACATTTACCTATGCTATGGCTAAGAGGTATAAGAACTGGGACAGGTGTACCAGTTTCTATATGAACTTTAATTAGAAAGCAGTTTAATTTGTTGTATTTCTTTAAAATAATAATAAATTATGATCAAACTTAAACACTTTTATAAATTTATATTTGCTTATAACTTTTTAATTGATCATATTATAAATCAATTGATTCTTTTTCAAATAGAAGTCTATTTCTATATATCAAAGCTATATCAAATTGTTTATTATCTACATTTAAAATTTTTATATATTTTCTAGTTGCAAACTTATTAACTTTATTAAGTATACCGTTTTAACTATAGATAATCGTTTAAGTCTATCAAGTTAAGTCCATATATTAGTCCCTATATATGTATATGCATGAAGGGGAATCAGATACATAAATATCTGAATTTCAGCATTGAACATTTATCGATGTGGAAGATGACTTGGATTCGTTTGGGTGCGCTGGTGGCCATTTAAGCCAACTCCAACCATTTCTCTACAAAGCCATTACACTAAATCCTAACCACAACCCCTAGAAGAAACGAAAAAAAAAAAAAAAAAAAAAACAAAAAGAAAGTACAAAAGAAAAGTTCGAATCCACTGGCATTTCCCCAGTTTGCTACAGTTCAGGATTCAGCAGTCTCTCCAACCAACCTATTCCGATTCTCCTTTTGCTTCATAATAATTCACCTGTTCTGCGTGTCCGTTTGTGCCACTGCTTAATATTATAAGTAATGCATTTGCCTTTTATTTTTGTTTTGTTGATTTGTTCGTTGTTATTTTTTTTTTCCAGCTTCATCTCACCTTCCATCCATTCTTTCTGCCGTTGGTTTGCCTGCTTTGTGATGTGGAAACGATGCGCATAAAATCAGCGGCGCGTATGGAGGTGGAGAACTTTGCCTGACTGGGTTGTCGACACCAAGAGTCCAAGTGGTATAGTTGAGTTGAGTTGAGATGAGATGAGTTGAGTTGAGTTGAGTTCGCTTCTCGTATCAATCAAAACAACAAGCAGCGCGAGTTGGAATGGAATTGAATGAACAGAGAGAGAGGGTAGGGGGAAAGGACCTGAAGGGACCTGAGCACCGAGGAAGGACAGACCTAAGCCAAAGATTTGACATGGATCAGTAATCTAATACCAGATTACGTATACGCATGGCGAGACCCAGAACTTGGACTTGGAACTTCTCTTACCTCCCTTCCCTTACTCCTCTTACTCTTGTTCTTTTGCTATAACACTCTCCATCCCTCTCGTTATATGTATCTCTCTCTCTCTCTCTCTCTTTCTGTCTCTCTCTTTCTCACTCTCGCTCTTTCAGTCACTCTGTATTTGTGTGTGTGTTACTGTGTAAGTCACACAGTTGCCACGCCCCCGTGCCCCGCCTGCTGTGTGTGTGCTTTGTGGAGAAACTGGCGAAACTGGCATGAATGAATGGATGAATGAGCTTAGAGGCCGAAACGAAGTCAGAGCCCTGGAGTCTGGGAGCCTGGGAATGGCAATTTGGTACTCCACAACACTGAAACAAAAATAAATAAAAAAATTATCCAAGGAATCGCTTACTCTATATATATATATATATATATATATTTGTATAAAAAAGTTAAGTCAAGAATTTGTATATTTTTCAATGCTTTAAATTCAATTTTGTTTGGGTTTCCATATGTTTTCTATCTAAATCCTTAAATTTACATTTTACAACACTAATCATTTAGAAATACTTTTTATCTCCATTTAAAAATAAATGTAAATTTTAAACTGCATCGAAATTAGATTATTTCTAACAAAATCATTTCAAAATTTGATGATCAAACATAAGCCATTAGAGTTAAATTGGATTTGTATTTGATAGCTCATTTGCAAGTGTTCGAAAACTGTTATATAGAACAATTGCAGTGTTTAGAAGTGGCATTATGCAATTTTAACTGAAGCACTTTACAGTTATTTTATGGACATTTTGTTATAAGCTTAAACAGCAGTCTTCAATGTTATACAACTGTTATACAAAATATGCATGTGACAGCTATTTTTTGGCTACTTTAGCCAAGCTAAAACTGTTATACAGACTTTTTTACTCCTTTCTGGATTGTGAAACTTTCATTTTACATTAAAGCAAAATGGCTTTTTTTGTTTGTGATTTCTGTTTTTTACAGTGTATGTCAGTTTGTCAGTCTGGCCAGCCAGGCGAGAGTTTATATCGATGATGACTGCGCTGATATAACGACAGACGGACAGGAGAGGCAAACAGACAGACAAACAGACGGTTGGACAGAGAGATGAACGGACGAACGACGGATGGATAGACGGGCATGGAGGAGGCTTCATCGCCGTCGTTGTCGGTTGGTTGTCTGTCTGCCTCTCTGTCGCTCTGTCTCAACTTCTGTCTGAGGGTTGACTGAGGCCAGCACACACACATACACCCACATTTATACATATACATAGACACATATACACCGTCACATAGACAACATCATCATTGGCGTTTGGCAAGTTTTATGCTTGTTTGAGCCTGATTTTGGTTAGCCCCTTTCCCACCTCCCCATCTCAATCACCAACCAACCCACCGCATGACAATCCCTCCACACCTCCTCATCCCATTCAACCACATTCCCATCCACAAAGTCGACCTCTGTGTTACCCTCCTTGCATAAAGTTATTACCCGCAACGTAAGGAAGGAGCTGAAGCTGAAGCTGGAGCTAAAGCTAAAGCTGAAGCTGGTGCAGAAGCTGTATCAGGACAAAGGTAACAAATATTCTCTCTATGTTTCGAAAGGCAATAGCAAGATGATGAGGAGTGAGGTTTACAAATAGCAGCACAAATATTTTTCCTGCCTGTGTGCTCCTGGCTTAAACCGAGAAGAGTGAACAGCTAGAACTGGAGTCGGAGTTGGTATTGGAGTTGGAGTTGGAGTCGGAGGAGCGTAACAAACGAGTTTTTTGGGTGTCAGTTCAGTGTCTCCGACGATGTCGATAGAGTTCTGATGGGCTCGCATCATCATGCTTAGCTTGTCTTAAAGGACTATGGAATAAAAATATATATTCTTTTGAAATCAATCAACATGAAAGTCAGGAAATATCGAAAATGTAACGTGTTTTTTTTGAAAGCGATAAAAATAAAAAGAAATCTGATGGGTAATGCGAATAATCCTTATTAACTGATAGATATGGAATATATCTATATATATATTAAATTAATAAGATTTTTTATAGACTCGACTTTTTGTCATGGTAAAAAAATAAGAAACAATTTAGTAAGTTAAGGAAAATAATAATTACAAACTGCTTTTAGAAAGAAAATAAGTTAAATTCAAGAGAGATATTTTTTTTGTTTAAATTTTAGATGATTTTTTCCATAGTACAGCTTTGCCAATCATTGTACAAGCTTGGGTATAGATGAAACCCTGATATATATATGTATATAGAGTGTATGTGTTTAGCAGATATATATATATATATATATATACATATATATAAAGATAGGCAGACGATGAGTGACTGGGGCTGTTGTGGCATGGCCGCCAAAGCGTGGCAACCACCAATATGGGGTACCCCACACCTTCACCGATAACCGAGGTCTTTTCTCTTCTCCCATATTTGTTATGCTACGCCCACAAAATCATTCATACACATGTATGTATGTATACAGATCTATATATATATATATATTTAAAAGTACATAGATATATCTAGTGGGTGTGCTTCGACCCCCAGAGAACTATATTTTTGTTTATATCCGGTCGGCATTTTTGTGCCCAAACTGTCAGAGCAATAAGAAGCTACTACTGTTGGTGCTGCTGCTGCTCCAGTTGGCTTATCGGTTGTTTGAATTTGTTGTTAGTGTTGCTTGTGTTATTAGAGGGGGGGTGGCTTCTTTCCTTTATTTATATATATTTTTTTTTAGTACGTGACTGAAACGTTGTTGCACGTATATAAGCATAATTCCAAGAGTAAAGTTCGATTTAAGCAAATCGACAATTTAGTCCTGAAAAAACTTAAACCGTAGAGAAAGGGTATATATATATATTCCTTTAAGTTACGACAACTTGAAGTTGATAAGAGAAAGAAAGACTTGAGAAATTTGGTGACCTAATCTGGCAACCTTTAAGGGAACTAAGGATAGATTATATAGGAGAGGCAAAATAATAAAAATAAGGAAAAATAAATGTTGTCAATACAACAAACTAAGTAAGAATGATGTCTTATGGCTTCGGGTTGAGGCTTTATATACCCTTTAGTTAGGTGAAAATATAATGCCTACTATGAAAAAGAATTTAATTTTAGTGTGACCAGATATAAAGAAAAACTGTAAATCGTTTAAGGAAATCAATAACAGAAATCATCTAAGAATCAAAGAAAAGTTGTAAATGTGAGACTATTTTACGAATATATGATAGATAATGATATATATATATATATATCATATATATATATAAGGTGGAATCAAATGACTATAATCAATGGGTAGTCATAAGATAGAGAATTTAAGATGTTTCTTAATAACATTTTGGGGTAATATCGTTTTGGTGAGCCTAAGGAAACGTTGGTCCCATTTGAATCATTATCAAATAAATTTTTTGTGGCACACAAACACACACACATATACACAGAGATACTTAAACACACACATGGTGAGAAATACTCTTTGGAGACAGATTTCTATCGCAAAATGGGTTTGTGCTAAAGTTGAAACTGCAACTGTGATTTATGCCCTATATACATATTATAGAAGGACTGAGAAACTGGTAAGGATTTTAGCTAACTTACATTTACCTTCACTCTTCTCTCATACTCTCTTTCTCTTGCTGCCCCCATACCTCTTGCATCGTTTGGGGGCATATCCATCAGACATTACTTTTATGGAGCAACAGCAACGACAACGACAACAATAGAAATACAACAGAGCTGAGGGGACTCGTAAAAGCAACGCAATTTCGCATTCACACTGACACTGACTGATATGCTCCCGCTCTCTGCTATATACATATACGTTGTTAGTTGCTCCTCCTGTATCCTGGACTGCTTCTGGTTTTCTTCTGTCTTGTGCCTTGTGTCTTCGTGTGCCTGTCATTCATTTCTTATCTTATGCCTTTGCCTTGAATGTGTCTCTAGGCTGTCATTTTGCTTTCGATGAATATCTTTTGCCCCTTCTCTCTCTCTCTACTACCACCTCCTCTTCCCTATATATACATATAGAGATTCACATAGGACAAGGTGGTTGATGATGACGATGATGTTGGTGTAAGAAGTGAGGGGAGTTGGCAATTTTTTTTGTTGGAAGAAGTGTAGCCTGAGACACAGTCGTCATCGTCAACGTGTAATCATCATAGGCATCGTCATCAGAGCCAAACGACAGCCTTGTCGCGAAATCGTTGTATTCCAAATAGCCTCATTAAGTCAGGGGATACGTATATATATATATATATATACCTTCAGATACTTTTACTCCCTTTGCCGCTTTGCCACATCATTTCTACACTTGCCAAAAGATAATTTTAATTTAAAAATTAACAATTTTATATAAAAAGAACTAAATAATTAAAGCAAATCAAATTTAGTCAAAAAGGTTTTATAGATTTTCTTTCTTTATTGATTGTTAACAATATTTAATCTATTTGTTGCTTAATTTTTACAATAGTCTAATAACCATAAGATAACTTAAAAATATTCTTAACAATTTCCCAAAAATTCTCTAGTAGGAGGAGCTATTATTTGGCAGCAAAGGAAAATCTTTCAAAATCTTTTGTGATTTTCAAAAATGTTTTTTTCAATGTCAGCACAAGGCAACTGGGGGGTAAAAAAAAAAGGAGATGGTTTTCAACATTTGGAGAATCCAGGATTCTGGTTGCTGTTGTTATTACAACAAGTACAACTTTTTATCACCGCTGCCATCCTCAAAATGCCAGTCAGCGTCGCATCGTCAACAGCAGCAGCAGCAGGAGTAGGAACAGGAGCAGGAGCTGGAACAGGAACAGAAGCCATCAGCCAGAAGCACTAACGTTTGTTGCTCGTTGTGTGTTGAGCTTGGCTTTTTTTTTTTAGTTTTTCTTTTTTGGGACTTTATATGGTCTTTGTCACACACACACAGACGCATACATAGACACTACTTGAGGAGGGGGAAAAGTGTAAAGAGACACAACCAGGCAGCCAGTCAACTGTTATGTGTTCAGCCATTGAAACGTTTTATCAAAACTACCCATAGTCCAGACACAGTACAATCAGGACCTTGCCAGAATACCGTCAAAGCATCGAAACAGAAAAAAAAAAAAAAAAAAATGAAATTGAAGGCTGAACTGCCCATGGAAAAGTTATACACGAAATATCCATAGAAAATATATCCAACCTGTCGTCCAAAACACTCACACAGATATTCTACAAAAACTGACGAGGGTTTATTAAGAAATTCTGGTCAAGGAAGGATACAAAGAGAAAGAGAGGGATAGAAATATTGTAATCATACATATAAAGAAGATATATACTTAATTTGGCTTTGCAGACTAACAGCTTTTTCCGTCTTATGTGTTTCAATACAAAATTCAATATAGTATTGAGCACTTTGTTTAAAAAATATATCTTATAGTAGTTTAATCCAGTTAATTTTTATACTTGTTTTGGCTAAGCATCTAAAAAGTTTAACTACCAAATTTTAACCACATAGCTTAAAATTTTAAGTCTTAAAAGTGCAAAGAAACAGACAGATAGCCCGACAAGCATGTCTTGATCGACTCTGCTATTGATGCTGATCGAAAATATATAAAGGTTTTATGGTTTTGAAAACGTATGCATTACAAATATCTGATTAATTTTATTATATACTCTCCGATTTTATAAAAATGATTAGATCATCTTTATAGTTACGAGAACTTCTATATAGATAGATATTTGTATATATGTATCTATTATGGGATTATAGAAATCAACAAAATAAGCAATTATAATTTCATATTAAAACTTTTCTATTAACCCTCTTAAAAAGGCGCCTGTGTGTTCGTTTAAGTATATATACATATATATATATTTATACATACATACATATATATATATATATATATAGACTTGTGTGTGCGGTTGTGTTTGTGATGTCTGTGTGCCTTTCAAGGGTCAAATTGTAAACGAAATACGAGCATTCAGGGAGCAGAAACGCCGCCTGATTTTGATGGCCTGTCGACAACAACAGCAACAATGCGAACAAGGACAACAACATTGGTAGGCCACAAGGATATGTAGGCGTCATCGGCCACTGGCAACTGGCGACTGCCAACTGAAAACTAGCAAACTGGCAAACGTTGCCAACGACGTCGCACTCTTGGGACAATGTTGTGTTGTCGATATGTTGATGTGGCCACTGTCCAGTTGGATCATTTCAGGGGTCAAAGGGAGACAAAAAGATAAATAGTAAGAGATGGCCGAGAGATGGGAAGTGAGTAAAAAAAAAAAAAAAAGTACTCTGTGTGTGTGTGTGTGTAAATGTTACGGCTGGGCCACGCCACGTACACAGATAAAAATCAAACTCACAATGTCCAAAAATTTCAGTTGAAGCCCTACAGAATGAGACTGACAAGTAGAGAAAGCTAGCGACAGAGAGAGAGAGAGAGAGAGAGAGAGAAAGAGATGGAGCAGTCAGTCAACAGTCAGTTGCAGAAGCAAAATGGCAGAAACAGAAGCCTTACAGCGCCAAAGTCGACACCTGTAATCCATTTTAACCATTTTTAGTCGCCTGACAAAGTTACCTACAACATTATTTATAATAAAATTTATATAAGAGAAAAATTCAAAAATTAAATTTAATAAAATAATAAATAATTAACAAATTTATTAAATAATTTGCATGCAGTTTTGGTAAATAATAATATAAATAATATTTATAACAGAATAATTATAAAGAAATAAAATAAATGTAAAAAAAATACTTCTGTTAAACAAATTATAATTGAAAACTTTGCAAATTAATTAAATAAATAAAATTCCAAAAAATAAATTTGTTAAAGAAACTATAAATAAAACTTTTTCAATTTAAAAAAAAAATTTAATTTAAATTTTAATGCAAAGAAAAACTATATAGTAATATCTGTTGCAACTATGTAATATAGTGTGCTTGAATGAGACGAAACTTTTATTTATATAGTCCTTGAATCTATCTGATTAGAGATAATTAGCATAAAAGTTTGAGGTTATGTAAGCTAAGCTTTATGTTCTTAAAAAACACATTAAGATTTAGTTTGTCTTACTTAAATTTATACACTTATTCTAGTTGTTGTAAGATTTCTGCCTATTTAAAATTACGCTCAAAATCTATATAATATTCTGGTTTATTAATCGGATAATGTTTTTATTTAAATGCTTTAATCTTTATAAGATCTTTTGGGTTATTAAAAGATATAGAAATATATATTAAATTTTTAGGATTTTTCCTTAGGATTTTTTATGATATTTTTTCTAATATATTCAATTTATAGAATAATCAGAAAATTAATATTTTTGAAATTTTTAAATCTTTACATTTTTTTTTAATATTTTTTTTAAAATATATTCAATCTATAAAACATCTAGAAAATAATATATTAAAAATTTTTAAATCTTTAGGGTTTTTCTGATATTTTTTCTAAAATACTCAATTTATAGAATATCTACAAAATTAATATTTTTAAAATTTTTAAATCCTTAGGTTTTGTTCTGATATATTAAATCTATGGAATTTCTTTTTTTTAATTTCATATAGTTTTAATTGTATTTCAAATAAATTACCATTTAAAATTTGTTTTGGAAAATGTGTTAGAAAATTTAAATGGATTCTTTTGAATTTCGAATATAAGACTTTAAGTTATAGTCAGTTTTTAAGTACATATATATATATATATATATAGTGTAGGGTATATATTTCATAAGCTACCTAACCCAAAACATTTACCATCTCCAGCTTAGATCTGGTGTCATATTTATGTAGGTTTCTCTTTTTGATACCATTTTTATCTCCCTCCGCTTTTTCTTTTTTTTTCTTTTCCTTTCTTTTTTTTTTTTTTTTGCATAACGAAATCGAAAAAAATATATATCCAAGTTGGCAAAGTTTGGGATTTTCATGAACATTTTTCTTTTCAGCCTTGCCACTTTTCCAAGCTGCCTTCACCTAACATCCTTGCCTCCTGTCGCATCTCTTAGTCTTTGGTGTTATCTTCTCTTGGCTTGCGGTAGCTTAAAGTATGGTAATTCCTCTTTTTTCACCTCCACCCACTTACCTTCACCGCACACACACACACACACACACACAAAAGTACCAAAACCAAGTCAGGCCACAAATGCGACGTTTTTTTTTTTTATGGCATAGATTATCATAATTATTGTAATACTTTTGCATGGCTTGACTTTGCTCGGCACAGAATCAACCAACCCTCGCCTAACCCCAACCCCAAAACCAAACCCATACCGCACCCCCCCCTCTTACCAAGCATCACCGCACCCATATACACCCTACCTCAATGGTTGAGTCTCGTTGGGCTTTTGAGCTTCAGTGATTTGCATTTTGTTTTTTTCTCTTTTTTTTTTTTTTTTTTGTTTCTTCTTCGTTTTTGTCTGTTGTCTTTTTTCTTCTCTTTACATATTTATGTGCGCCTGGCTAGAGCTGGAGATGGAGATGAATAGATAGATAGAGTGAGATACATATAGATGACCTGTGTGGCATTATGCTGATGTTGTTGTTAGTGTTGTTGCTGGGTTTGGGCTACTGTAGCTGTTGTAACTCCCCTGGGAGGCAAAAAAAAAAAAAAAAAACATAAAGAAAAACCCAATACCCAAAAGGCAATTCAGTTAGCATCTGTTAAGAAAAAAAAAGAAGAAATACGAATTGGATGAGGATGATGACGACGATGATGATGATGATTGAGAAGGCGGTCGAAAGATAGATATAGGTAGGAGTCCCCATGACGAGCCCCTGGTGGGACTCGACCTCGACTGACTGACTTGATGCTGAAAGATCAATCAATGAAAAAATTAACTTTCAAATTATAGGTATATATTTTTTTTATAGATATCCAGAGAAGGTTTTTTTGGTTTTGTATACATTGCCACAACAACTTAATAACTTGACTAAATACTATGACTAAATATATATAAAGAAAAGTTACTAAGTTCTATAACTAAATAAAAAGCATTCAAGAAATTTTATAAATTAAAGACTTTACATTTTTTATATTTATTTTCTCAACCTCAAGATCTATTTTAAGTAGATTACAATTTGATCAAGATATTTAAGAACTTTGAAATCGTTTTAAAAGGAAAATCAGAAAAAAGTTCTTAAAAAAACAATTTTTAATTTAAATTTCAGTTTCTTTTATTTTACAATAATTTTATAATTATTTTCATTTTTTTTTTTTGTGGGTCCATCATAATTTCTTTTAAAATAAAATTAGAACTAGAATTAGTTTTCGTTTGATTTGTACAATTTTTCAACTTTTTTTTTTTAAATTTTTTTAAATAGTTTTGAAATGTTCAGCGACTCGAACAAGTTGTTTTCTAATTGGCTTATGTTTATGATAGTAATTTTTCCCTATCATTGGAAAGAAACACCCTTAAAATAAATAAATAATATCTATGTGTGTGATGATACTGATGCTGATGTCAAATCTAATATGAATTCCCCTCCCTTAACCGTTTGGGCACTTGTCTCGCCATGATGTTTCCGTTTTCCGTCGCATCGTTGACTTTGGCATTTTGGCAATTGCATTTAGCGCCAAATCAAATCGTCTGATAATCACGTTACAAAAGCCAAATGCGATGAAATTAAAGACAAGAACGGTATCAAGGCACGGCATGTGGCCTGGGCAGAGTCCAAAATGCAGAAGCAGAGTAATATCCAACTGGTAACAGTACCCAATTTTGGTCCTGGTTTACGGATTGGTATTGGTCCTGATGATGGTGTTGTTGTTTTCGATGTTGTCGGCGACAGGTCAACCCCAGTTGGCAGTTGCCAGTTGTCAGGGACCATATCCAGAGCGTTGTGTAGAACAGCTCAAACACCAGTCACGACCACGACAACATTGCCCACAGTCCACACACAAACACACACACACACAGGGACAGGGACAGGGACAGGGACATATACAACGCCTTCTTCTCTCCCACTGTCACTATACTCGTATAAAAACCTCTCCATCCTGCTGTGATTTTTGGGCAAAACTCCCGCTGGGATCAGAGAGATGCGCCGCTAAAGTCGCGTTTGTCGTTCGTCGCTTGGCTTTGACATGGTGCTTGGACCCTTTTCCTACTCCACCTCCACCACCTTCTACATCTCCTTCTCATCTCATCATACTCTGCCTTTGCCTGATTCCCGTACTTCAGCCCAGGCTTGCCCCCTTGCGGATGTTTGTTTTGCCGCACAGGGACATGTGCAACACTCCGGGGCATATATGTGTACATATGCCATTCAGTTTTTCCCCGTCGAGTGTGTATTTCACGGCCCGTCGATCTCAACCCTCTTTGGGAAAAGCGTTGGAAAAAAAAAACACACGAAAATACGAATTTGGTTAAAGGGGGGGAACTATGTATTTTGTTTGTATTTAGATTGCATTACTAAGCAAATTGCGGAAAAATTAGCGGCTGATTTGGGGATCATCTAATTACAGAGAGACAGAGAGATATATATATATATATATAGAGTCGACCACCATATATCACATTACTTTGATTTTCTTAATTTCTTCCCCTTAGTTTTTGGGATTTTGGTTTTTCGGTTTCATTGGTGGTTCATTTTTCTTTTTATTGCTGGGCCATATGTGTGTACCACCCCTACCCCCAACCATCCACCGATATAATGCATCTGTAGCTATTTTTTTTTTCCTTCAAATTTATTTAAATCGTTGTGTCAACAGTTTAGAAAACCAGCAAAAAAAAAAACAAAGTAAGTCTAAAAATCGAAAAATAATGAAACTCAACTAGAACAATATTCAATTAGGAATTGAAATGAAGTGAAACTTAAAGAAAGGCATTAATTAGGTAACAAGTCAATCGGTGGTTAATGACCATGATAACTGTCAACTTATGGCAAATCTATGAAAATTATAAAATTCGTAATTCAGTACCAAATAATTTTAAAAAATTTGCATATAAGAAAATACTATTAAAATAACTTTTTTTTATACCCTTGCAAAAAGGGTAGAATAATTAAGATCAGAAGATGGCAACCCATAGACGGAAGCATCTCCGGCTGTATGTATATATATTCTTAATCAATACGATGAGCTGAGTTGATATAGTCATGCTAGTCTGTTCATCCGTTTGCCTAAATCAACAAGAAATTCTTGAAGCTAAAGAACAAAAATTTGCACTTCGGCTTCTTTTTGTTACAGGCAATGTATATCTCGAAATCATCCCGATCGGATGACTATATCTTATAGCCCCCATAGGAACGATCGGTCGTGAATTAGCTTTAACTTCAATTACTTTGTTGGTTTTAACTTGAATATCACTTTAATCAATTTATTAAGTTTTTTATGCTTCTTTATATATCCACCGAGTAATAACCGAATCGGTTGACTATATAATATAGCTCCCATAGGAATGATAAGGTTTAATGGCAACAACTTTCTTGTTTTTCAATCAAATATCCCACAAATCGAAATTTGTGAGTCTGATGTACTATTAAGCAAGTTTTTGCAGAATCGATTGACTATATTTTATAGCACTCAAAGGAACGATCTGTCAAGAATATAGTTTTTGATCGAAACCTAGTTTATCTTTAAAGCGATTGATATGAAATTTGGTATTCTTAAGTTTGGAATATATAGAAATATCTCTATTGAGTTTCAACAGAATCAACCGACTATATGCTATAGTTGCCATAGGAACAATCGGAATAATAATAAAAGACCTTTTGCCATGGAAATTTGACTATTTTCATAAATTTTCTAATCTTTTTACTTATTTATAAGTAAGGGAATAAGACAGTTTGTAAGGGTATTTAAACTTTGGCACGGTCGAAGCTATCTCATCCTTCTAGTGTTTATTTGTTTGGAAAGGATACGTTTGTTTTAATATGACAAATGGTTTGCTATATTCCACTTTTTTTTAATTTTTTAAAATTTTATTTTAGTTTATTTATATTTTAATTAATGTCATAAGTTACAACTTAATATGTTTATTTAAATTTAAAAAAGACTTAAACACATGATCTCAGCTTTAGATTTCCTTGATCAAGAATATATATATATATATATATATATATATATATATATACATATATTTAAACATGTATTTAAAATGAAACTTTGTTTTCCCTTTTGTTCGAAAATGTTTTAATGGCAAAGAAAATTTCAACATGGCCATCAACAGTTTTCCATTTCATTTTTTGTTGCTTAGCTTACCGCCCAATCTAAAGCCTCACCGCACCTCACCGTGCCATGTTATATCCTTGCCTCAAAAAAATAAAAAAAAAAAAAACATCCACTTGAGTTAAAGTTAAACAAGTCGAAAGAGAAAGACGTTCATTCACCGTACCCAAGCCCCCTCCATATTCATCTCTATCACCATTTCTGGCAACACCAACACCCTCAGCCTTATGCCCATCCCTATACCCATACCCATTCCCATTTTTTGGGGTAACATTTTGTTGTAGTATTTCCGTTTTTCAGTTTTTAACAAAACACAGCCGCAGGCGATTTTCCAAAAATGATTTCGCAATGAGTTTTCTTCGTCTCTGTCGCTCGCCTTCATTCTCTGTTTAAAAGTTACAAAAGTGATTCAGGCATAAAACAGACAGACGAACATGGAGGTGGAGAATATTTGGTGGCAATTCGGAAGGGTCCCTTTCCCCCCCAAAGCCGTAGGACAAGCAGATCCTTGACAGTCAGTCATTCATTCAGCCAGTCAGTCAGTCAGTCAGTCAGTCAAAATGGCTGCCAGTTTCTCTTGCTGCTGTTGCTGCGCTACTTACGCCCCAATGATGTAGAAGTCTTTGAAGACATTTGACAGGACTCAAGCTACCTGAGAGATAGCAAGAGTGAGATGGATAGCTATAGAAAATGTTTATAGGGGGGGGATGGGATAGCGAGAAACAGAGATAGAAACTGTGGGCCAAGACTATAGCTCAATGACAATTTCTAGCTAAGGCTATAAAAACACACGCAAGCAGAATGGAATGACAGTGGATAGAGAAATTGCTTTGACTTGCTTGCTTACTTTCTTCATGTCCTGGCCACTTGGCATGACTCCTGTTCTTTACCAACTTTGTACCACCCCCCCACCCCACCCAAAACTCTTACCAGCAATCTACCTCCACCTCCGTTTTGCCATTAAGGTTAACTGAGCTTGTTAAGGGTGCAAATGCTAAAGTTGAAATTGAAGAGGCCAAGAAAATCGCCAGCAAAAAAAAAAAATATATGAAAAATAATACAACAAATTTCATCAAATTAATGAAATGCCAAAATGAAAATCATTTAGTTTATATAAAAAAAAAAAATTAAACCATTCCATTGAATGATTAAATCAAAAGTAATTACCAAAATCTTGCAAAACTTTTTTGTGAGTTTGAATATAGAAAAATATATAAAAAAAAAAACATAGAGTGTGCTTGGAATAATTTAAAATTATTATTAAAAAAAAAATGTAAAATTAAAGAGAATAAAAATTAAAAAGAATAAGGAATATTTGACAAATTAATCCTTTTAAGAAAAAACTATTTTCTGTTTTGAAATTAAAAGGATAAATCAACAGTTGTTGTTTTTGGGTAGTTTAATATAGTTAAAAGATGTTTTGTTTATATTAATATAATTTTATATATAATTGCTTAAATTCCTAAATGAAATTGCTTTAATTAGGTCAAGTTTAAGGTCCTTGAAATTAAGACTCTTTACCTAGATAAGCTTAGATTTATAAGTATTAATAAACCAAACACTACTAAATATAACTATATACAAATATATACTTAAAGTATATATATAAATTGCACATGCTTTTGGTATATATATATAGATATATATATATATATAGATCTTTATATACATCACCCACAAGCGACAGGTAATTCTGTTTCAGTTGCCATCCAAGAAACACCAACACCAACAACATTAACGATGACAATACCACTTTTGCTTCTTCTTTTTGTTTGTTATTCAAAGGAAAAATGTAGTGAGTGGAAGATGGGAGAAGGGTGATGGTGATGAAAAAAGAAAAGTAAGCTCTATGTGTGCGTGTGTGTGTGTGTAGCCTTGAGAGTCATTGCGTGCCGCTTGTATAGCATTCTACATTTACCATTTGCTAGCATCCTTGCCCATTCACTTTTGGGCTGCTGGATGGAAAACTCATTCAAAGTTGAACGCAATTTTTCTTTGCCATGCGCGCCCCATTCATGCACACACACACACACACACATACACATACATATATATATATATATATATACATATGTGCTTTCTTCTTTTCCGTTTACCTTGACGCGCTTTATGAGACACACACACACACACACTCACACATTCACTCTATCTCTTTCCTTCTCTTTGTAAAAGGCAAACGAAATGTGTATAAAAATAAAAAATGATAAAAGTTGGCAGATAAAAATTACACACGCACACTAACACGTACACTCACACAAACATATATACAGAGCGATAAATATATATATGTACATATAGAAATGGGGAGAGCAAAAGAGATAGAGAATTCACCTGCATACAAAATGGCGTCGTAGTCATCGTCGTCGCGTAGCAAAACTCAATTCCAGCCCCCACCATAAGACCACACTCCAGCTAACTCCGCCAATATCCCCCATACCCACATCCCTCCATTTACCCCACGCCGCATTGCAAACCCCTCACCATACCACCCCATCTCTCATATCCCCTTACCTTAGCCAGGGAACATTCTCAATCCTGGGCACAACGACAACGCCCCAAAAAGAAAAAAAAAAAGAAAAACCAACCCAACAACCGACATCCATGTCGAGAATTGTAATTTTTCTTGCTTCATTTCCTTTGCCGTTTTCGTTTCGTTTTTCTTCTTTTATTTATTTTTTTTTTCTCCTCTTCTTTTCTTTTCTTCATTTTTGTTGTTGTCGTTTTTGCCTTTTTTGGCGCCTTTATTGAGAGTAAGACTTTAAGAGCTGGGGAATTACAGTGGAACAAAATTATAAAAAATCATAAACTAAATTTGATCTGGCCTTTTTTTTTTTTATTTAAAAACAGGAATTATACATTCACTTTACTTTATGTCCTGTGATCTTGATTTACATATACCGGAGATAACTTTGAGATTCCAAAAATTTATTGAAGAAACAAAAAAACAAAATGCAAATTTAGGTTTTGAATTGTGAGTGTTCTGTCTTATATATTATCGATTTTTAACAATTTATTTAACATTTTATAATTGTCTAAAATTGGAAAATATATTAATTAACTGTTGAATAGTGTAGTTTAATTTATATATAAAAGGATATACATAACATTTTTTTTGGTTTTTCAAACTTAAAAACAATTTCTTCTAATTTATTTCTTTCTTTTAAAATGTTTTTTTTATCTGTTTTCTTATTTATAATATTTTATTTATTATATTTCTTATGTTTTTTCAAAATTGTTTTATTTCCCCTTTTTTTTTATTCCTAACAGCTAATTTAACATTTTTTTTTAAGTTCTAATATTTTTATAAAATTGTTTTATTTATCATTTTTTTTTTAATTCTAAGAGTTTTTTTCAATTGAACAAACTGATTTTTTCTTTTTTATAATTTATTTGGTTTTTTTTTTTATTTCCTTGTTTTTTATTTATCAAAATTGATCTATTTCCAAATTTTTGTACTCTGAAGCGCTTGTTTTTTATTTATTCAAAAATTTTTCTTTCTTTTTTCATTCTGTAAAAAATTTATAAATTTTGAAATTAATTTATTTATTAAAACCAGTTTTTCTTTTTAAAAATGTCTTTTTTTTTAAATTTATTTATTTTTATAAATTGTTTTATTTTTAAGTCTCTTTTTTTCAAAATTCGTTTATTTTTTTTTTGTAGTTTTTTATTATCATATTTTGACCACTGTGGCAAATCCAGCAGCTCCATCTCGAAATGCTGTCTGCTTTCTTCTTGCCATTTAACATCGTTCTCTCTGCCTACCACACATCCACATGCACACACACACGAACACCAAGCCACCCACAGCTACCAATACACACATACATACATACACTACTTACAGTGGTTTCTATCACTTCTCGCATTCACCGACCCCCCTCTCCCACTACACCACTTTCTAGCAAATACGCCTTTGTGCACATTTTTCTTATGCCATGTTTGTTGTTGTACTTCGACTACTTGGAAATTTTTCAGGATTTTTGTTCTCTCGTTTTTCTTCCACTTTTATTCACCTTGTTTTTTTTGGGCCTTTATTTTTATTATTTTTTTTTTTTTGTATTTGCTACTTGGCGAACTTTCATTTTGGGTTTACCTCTTTTGACATGAATTTGAATTTTAGTTTTATATTTAATTTTGCATTAATTTTAGCATTTTTTAGTATAATTAATGGAACTGATCTTCATTCTTGTAAAAAAAGGATATGAAATACATGTAAAAGATAAATCTTTGCTTTCATCACAACGATTCTTAATAGATTGGTCTTAAAATCAAGATTTCTTTTAAGATTCGTTTTAAGATTTTTGTAAAGACTCTTTTTAAGACTCCTCTTAAGATTTCTCTCAAGATTCCTCTTTAAATTCCTTCTTTTTAGATTCGTTTCAATGTTCCTTTTAAAATTTCTTTCAAGATTCCTTATTAGATTTCTTTCAAGATTCCCTTTAAGACTCTTGTCAGGACTCCTTTCCGAATTCCTTTCAAGATTGGTTTCAATGTTTCTTTTAAAATTTCTTTTAAGATTTCTATCAAGATTCCTTGCAAGATTGCTTCCAAAATCCTTTATTAAAACTTATGAGGAGCTAAATCTTACATCTATTTAAAAAATTATTAACATAAAACAGAGAGAAGAATTCTAATTCTAAGTCTAATAAGTGCAAGTCACGATACTTGAAGAAAAAGAGACGATAACAGAATTAACGAAGTTATCGATAAATTTTATATACGATCTTGGGGAAGCTGTTTAAGTTGCTCTTAAAAACTTTTTATGATGAGGCTTAATTAACACTTATAAAGTGTCATTCTAGATCGTTCAAATATACAATATATATATAACATTTACAGTTACACGATTTTTAAGATTATTTCTTTGCTACATTCTATTTTTACTTTCTATAGTGTATCCTCAAGTCGACTATCTGTTCTGATAGTTTTATTGTAGCCGTTTCTATTTTTTTTTTGTTTTTTTCGTTTTCTACCATTTTTACTTATTTTTCCCATTTTCTTTTGTAAAGTTTTTCGTCTTGTAGAACATAATTTATCTGTTTGTAGAACGAATGATTTAAGGTAGATGCTGTATAGTTGGGAGGGGGAGTGGGGGGGTTAAGGGGCCTTTAGTTGGGCATTTGGGCGTTCCAGGTTGGTGGCGACTGCCGCGAATGCAATTTAAATATTTGCATTTACCCCCTCTCCCAACCAACCGTTGCCATTGCTGCTATAGGGAAAATGGAAATTTCAAGGCACACGTTGTTGTTGCTGTTGTTTTTCTTTAACTTGTCTCTGTGTGTGTTGGTTTTTTTTTTCTTTTTGGTGTTTTTCACGATCTTTTGGGTGAAAGTTGTGTGCATATATTCTGATTTTTTTTTTTTTTCTACATTAAAGCTTTAAGAATTCTGCAGAGCATCTGGTAAATTGCATTACCAAGAAATTTTTGCCTCTCTCTCTCTCTTTCTCTTTCTATCTCTGTCTCTTATTTTTATTTTGATGAAATTTTGTTTTCTGTTTTATGCACGGAGTTTCAATTTTTTTTTATTTTTTTTTTTGCATTTTATTTCTGGTGCGCATTGAAATTGAAGTGGCAGCAGTGGCAGTGGCAGTGGCAATGGCAGGATCAGGGACAACGTCGGCGAGCATTTACAGTTAACTTCATAAAGAAAATTTAACGAGCAACATCCTGTGCATGGGTAGCAAGAGCAGCAAAGGCGGCAGCAGCAGGATATAGAATGTAGGATGTAGGATGACGACGACGACGACGACAACAAGATAAAATGCATGCCTAGGAGAACCGAGAAACGACAAAATACATTATGCCACGGCAGGGAGCTGGGCACACGGCATGGCATAGTCACAGGCGCAGGCAGGCATACAAGGACCCCGGCAGGACATCAGGCCATGGAAACGGTAGCAAAATAGAAGGCCATCAACTGCCATCTGCCGCTTTAGTCCCACCATCGAATCAGTTGCAAATCCAAAAAGGGGGAGAAAAGCAAGCAAGTGTCGGAGTGGGGTGCAAGGGAGGGGCATTGTAAAACCAGAACCAGAAGGTGGACCCATAGCAGGACATAGCTGGGAGCTGCCAATCCATTCTCTGTGTCTCCTTGACTGCAATGGAATGCCAGTTAACGAGTTTTTGCCATTTTTCAATGCTCTTTCGCCACAAAAAAGTCTCATGCAACATTTAAAGAACTTTGGAAAAGTCCTTTTTAATACATTATATACAGAATAGATACAGTATTCTATAAAAATGTTCTGTTTTAAAACAAGTCTATTAGTTATTGTTTAAATGGTGCCAAATTTAAGTAGTGTAAATTATATTTTTGTTATATATATTGCGAGTCTTCTTCATTTCCTATAACATTCAAAACGTTTTCCCCTTTGAACGAAATCATTGGAATAAATTATAATAAATATTTATTACTAGAAGAATACAATTTGTTTATAATATTTTATATATTTCTTTTCTTATTAAATTATATATTTATTTCTACTAATGTATAGATTATGTATAAGTTTAGATATATTAATACGGCTTTCAAATTTGAAATCCTCTGAATACAATTGAGGAATATAGAGACTATGGCTATTTACAAGCTCTGAACTGATCACATCATAGAGACCATTTCAATCAGTTCAGACAGGACTCATTTCGTTTTCCTTTCGACAAATATATATTTCTTTTAATAAACCTTTAAAAGAAATTTCAACTTAATTAAAACAAAATCTATTATTCTGAAAGGTAAAAGGAGAATCTGATGCACTGCATGTTTTTTGTTGTAATAACGCCATAAAGGATATTTGATAGAAAATAGTAATAGGCTGGTTAATGGTCAAGGTCAATGATTAATAACTTGTGGACGTAAAAAGGAAAGGGTTAATGCCAAGCATAGCTAGCGGTTAAGGGTGCTAAGGATAAGGGAATGCAATTTCTAGTGAACCCAAAAGGGTTTGTTTATATTTTATAGTCTAACTGCCATATAAGAGCTTATGCATAAAGATCAGACAAGAAGAAAAAGGTTCATTGAAAGAAGTCTACTGAAATACAATCGCAGGTTGTTATTGCCATTGCAGTTTAGATTACAAAAAACAGAAATAATCTAAGATTAAATTTTGAAACTTTTTAGAGAGAACTTTTATAATTTATAAGCTTTTGTTTGATATATATAAAATATTCCTTTGTAAGTCTGTTAAAAAGAAAATCAGTAACAATTTACGACGTATGTGGAATATTTATTGAATGCTCAAAATTACCAGAATTCACAGAGAAAAACCTCTTTATAGAAATGCATTAGAAATTGTATAATCTACCAAAATGGAAAACTTAAAAGAAATCACCAATTTTTAAAATCCATAAATATTGTTAATTATGTATTACTTTGCATTCGTTCTCCTACGTGTATTAATATAACATAAAATTAACAGAGTGATGTATATAACTTAACATAAACTGTTACTCGTAGGCAACTTATTCAAATGTTATGTTAATAAGTGAATTGTGTGCGTTGCCATATGTTTTAGAAATTTCAATTAGTGACACACTATGAATGAAATTTATATATATATATAAATGTATTTGTATATTTTTGAATTAATAGTTGTATAATTCTTTATATATACATTTTACTTAATAAAATTGAGCTGTTCATATATTTAGATAAAATTTTTATATAAAGGCCAAGTAGCTATAGCCACGCAAATTGTTTTCCAACTATAAATATATATATAATAAATATATAAACAATTTATGAAATTTGTAAATATTTTTGATTTATACAATGTAAATTTATCTAAATTTAATTTAATATAAAAACAATTTAGATATAGAATATAAAATTGTAATTTTATATTTTATATCTAAATTAATTCCACTTAATATTATATATTGATTGCTTCAATTGAAATTCTTATATTAACTGTTAAAGGAAAAGTTTTAACCAAAAAAATTTGTTTTTAATATTAAAATTAATAATAATTTTAACGTTATTAAACCATTTGATTTTCAAAATAAAATTTGACTTTTGATTCAACAAAAGTTAAAAAAATTTATATAAAAAATGGTTATAAAGAAAAATTTTATATAAAATATATATTTATTGGATTTTAAAGCATTTGTTTTCTTTTGTATAATACGAAGAATTCTTTTAAATAAATATTTTTTATATTATTTTTGTAATTTTTTATTTAAGCGTATTTTATGATTCGGTTACATTTATGATTATTTCTGTTAGTTTTGATTTGATTTTATATTTATGTGCTGTTGTTGTTGTTATTGCCCTTTGCTGGTTTGTCTCTTTAAAACATCATTTCGCTGTTTGTTGGCCAAAATATGAAAAAAAAAAAAAAAACGGAGGAAGAAAAACCATTCATCATCATCATCATCGTTGTCATCATTATGATGTTGGCTACCAGTTTCTATTTTACTGCTTTGGTTGTTGTTTTTACTCTTTTGGTTATTTTTTTTTTCTTTTTTTCTTTTGGGAGGTTGGGCAGTGGGCGGGCAATGACATTTGAGGGTGGGTAAATTCAGTTATGAATTCATTTCGAATTGAGGTAACATGATTACCGCTATGATGATGCTCTTCCGCTTCAACATCGTCAATATATTTCGCTTGAGCTGTGTTTATTTACGTGCCCTGTAGGTTAGAAGAGAGTGAGGTAGTTGTGAAGTATTTTGTTGATGGGGAATGAAAATGGAGATGATGATGGGTAAGAGAATATGGTGAGGTGAGAGTGGGAGGGGGGGGCTATGGGGTAGTTGCGACAACAGCCCTCTAAAATGAGCTTTTGCCACGCCAAGGTGCCGTTGCTCAAATAAACGAACGCCTCGTTGAATTTGTAGCAGAATAGCAAGGAGGCAACAATATACAGAGACAGCAAAAGAAGAGGATGAGATGAAGAAGAAGTAGAAGTAGATGGAGACGGAGATGGAGCTGCATGATGAGGTAAAGGAACTTCGAATGAGGGGCAGCTAGTGGCGGGGAGGGTGCTGAACCGACGCGCGCATCATCTACAAAATGGCTGTCAACAACAACATGGCGTATACGCGTTATGAATACGTATCGCTTCTTTATATATCTGTGTATATGTATATATATATATATGTAGAGATGTGTATGTGTATTGGTGAATGTGCGTACGTGTGTGTGAACGGCAGAGGAACTGAGAACTGAGTGCTGAGAACTGGTAAGCGGGTTTGGGGTGTGGATGCGCCAGCGGCACTTCAAGTACTTAAAATTTCACACTTTTTTTTTTTTTATTTTTGTGTTGCTGTTGCCTCTATACCTCCTGCCGCTACACTTCCACTTCCACTTTTTCTTTTTCCCATTCTACCTTCTACCATCATTTGCTTCTTCTCCACTTGCCACTTGCTGTTTGCCTTGTGTTTAAAGTGAAAAAGTTGCCTCAATTTAAGTTCAAGTTTTATTTTTTTTATTTTTAATTTTTTTTTCTTTATAAAATGGATAAAGTTAGATTGAGCAGTGATATATACATTTATCTATATAAATATAAATATATATATTTTTTTTCTTGTTAAGTATAAAAGTAATATTTATATCTGACTGCAATGAAGTGTGTTAAATAGTAGTTTATATATATATCTTTTGCCTTCTTCTTCTTCTTTGGGTTGTTGTTGCAATGTTGGCAGATTAATTATGTTTCTGCTTTGTTCTGAAAAAGATTTAAAGCATTTAAATTGAAATTTTTGTAAATTTTTAATACAAAACTTTTAAAATAATAATTTAATACAATATTTTTTTAAAATTTTAGTTTAATTTAGTTTTAATTTTTCACATTTTTTTCATTGAAAAATAAGAAAATTTATAAAAATTAGGTAAATATTAATTTACAAGTTTTTTAAGCTGTTTAAAAATTTTGAAAGTTTTAAAGAATTTTATTTTGTTTTTTATTTAGAAAATATTTAAAATCAATTTTTAAATAATTTTTTAATGGAAATTAATTTTTTTTAATTTATTATTTGTATATTTTTAGAAAATAAAAAATTATTTTATTTTTTGTTGGTTTTTATTTATAAAATTATTACAAAATTTTATAGCAGAATTTAAATTGCATTGGCATAAATTTAAATAATAATTAAATAGAATTTTTTTTTTAAATTTTAGTTATTTTTATTTTATTTTGTTTTTATATATTTTTGGAGGTTTTTAAAATTTAGCTTAATAGTAAACTTAAATATTAATTATTTTATTGACAATTTAAAAAAATTTTTTTTTATTTTAATTTTAAAATTTTTGAGAATTTAAAGTCTTTTATTTTTGTTTTTTAAAGTAAATTTTATAATGTAAATTAAATTGCATTGGCACAAATTTAAATCCTAACAATTTGTCAATATTTCAACTGTACTTCATATACATTTCACCTGTATTTTACCAGCATTTACAGTTATTGCAAAAATGGCCAAAAACTTATCACTTGCCATGCAGGCAACAAGCAGCAGGCAGCAGGCAGCGGGCAGGCAGGCAGCAATCGACCAACAACAGAAAAATATGCGTAATGCCAAAAATAACCAAAAATATACAAAGAAAAACCAGACAGATATGCCACATATATATATATAACACATGCACATACATGAATATATATATATGTATGTATACACACACACACACACACACACAAAGTAAATAAATATGCTAATAAATTTTTCAAAATAAATCTGTAATAGATAGCAGATAGAACGCCAAACTACTAAATGCAGTCCCTGTACTAGACCATCTCCCCTTTTAACTATAACTCCCCCCCATCTGCCACCACTCTCCACTCCTTACCTGTAGCTATCTCTTTCAGTACAGTGTAACCAAGCAACATGGTAAAAGTTTTTAATCCACGTTCGGTAAAAATTTTTCACACAAATATTTACACAACTCTTCGCTCTAACGATTTGCGCAAACATGAGACACACAGACAGGAAACATATACACACACACACACACACCCACCAGAATTTTTGATACCGATAAATACACTCACACACACACATACATACAAACACTCACATGTATACACTCATCCGTATACAGTTAGACAGACATTTTAATGTTTGTAAAGCTTTTAAATGCTTCACACACATAAATTTTTTTTCTTTATCCTCTTTTTCTCTTTCCCTACTTCTGTGTTTTTGCATATTGCCTTCTTCTTTTTCTCTCTTACTCTCTGTTAGTGTATGTGTGTGTGTGTGTATGGGGGCAAATGGCAAAACAAATAATAAACCAACAAAAAAAAAAAAAAATTATGTATATATACATAATACATATATATATATATATATATATATATATAAATAAAATGTAAAAGTTGTAATAAGAATTTTTTATATATATACATTTTTTTTAAGAAATAATCTCAAAGAAAAAATATATATTTAAATTTAATAAACGACTTATATATACCCTTTAATGCCGTTTTATATAGATGAATAATAATTTTAGCCTTACATATTTTACATTGAAATTATTTCTATTTTTAAAGTTTATCTTTAGAATTAATACATCTGTTTATATATCTGTCAATTATATACATTTCATTAACTTTGATATACCCATTTTATTTTTATTCTGGTTTACAGGGTATACAAAATAATGAATTCTGCATGAATTCTGTTTGTTGATTTTCATTTTTGCTGTTTGTCTGCTAAACACAAAATAAACAAAATCCGTTATAGGCCAGCAAAATGAGAGTTTATATATATATATATATATATATATATATATATATATATACATATATATATTTATATATATATATATACATATAACTAAATCTTTCGATATAAAAGTCAATATGCTATATTAAGTTAAGAGTTAACTAAAAAATAATTTGAAAGAGCAAATAGTTAACATCTTTGTTTATTAATTAATATAATAAATTACAGTAAATATTAACATTGTTTATTCAATTTTAAATAACTGTTGTAACTTTAATTATTATTATAAAAAATTTATATTTAACTTAATATATTAAACTAAATTCGAAGGCCTATAACTTTCCTTTAGTAATCACATTTGGTTAATTGTATAACTAATATGTTAGACTCAATATATTAATCACATCAGCTTGCTGTTCAAGAATTTATATGTTATTATTATTAATTTTTAAAACTTATTCACAAGTTTACTTTATTTGTTGTTGTTGCCAAGCATATTTAAGCATTTAATAAAATAGAAATCAATTTTAATATTTGTTACCAAAAAAGTAGGCAATAAAAATTACCCATACACACACACATGCACATATTTGCTACATAGAAAAGATATTTGTATATATATGTATATATATATCATTTCAATGCTGTGTGATTTAAAAATCTCAAGTTTGCAATTCATTGTTTCATTTTCTCTTTCAATTTATAACTTGAACAATTTTCGATTTAGATTTTTGGCCCCAGATTTGGCTAACACACACACACATACATATACATACGTATACAGAGAGCTACACAAACTACATATACAACACAGAGAGAGAAATATGTTAAATAAATTTGATATTTTATTGCTTTGTTATTTTATGCATTTTTTATCTTTTGTTTTATATATGTCGTCATACAACCAAATATATATCGTATATATATATATGTTTATGTACATATATGTACATGTATATGTTATATCGAGGTTTTCTTTTTGTCCATTTTTCTGTTGATCTAAGCGCATTTTGTGCGGTTTTGTGATTTTTGCTGAATTTGTGCTAAAACGAAATTTGGCACACAAAAATTCGATTCGCAACAACTACAACTATAATAATAACAACAACAACAACAATATTGAATTGTAATAAAAGCAAAATCAACACAAAAATCGTAATAAAATCAAAGTAAACAATACCAACAACAATGCCACAGATATAACCCACTTTTCTCCTCCCCCTTTTCCTAAACCATTTGTAAAAGGAGACAAAAGAGACTCTGTAGAGTAGAATTGGCAAATAAATAGTACAACATTTATATATGTAGATATATAAATATATATATATATATATGTAGATATTTAGATGTGTGTGTAGATATGATTATTCATATTTATATACAATATATACATTTAATAACATTTCAATGGTAAAATTTACTTTATTTTCTTTACTACAAAATTTACTCTTCAACTTAGATATCACTCATACGACAAGTGTGGCCATTGAAAAAGAATCTCCAACACAATTATTAACATAATTTTCTATTTTTATTTATATTAATACCTATTTAATAAACAAAAAACTAATTTAAGACTCTTATCAATTTATTTATTCGTTTATAAGCTTTAAGCTTTAGTTTAGTTGTTATATAATACCTTTATATATCTATGATCTATGTTTTTCTTAAGCTATATTTCCATATGTGCATTTAATACATTAAATAGGATTTTATAGGTTGATTTCTTTCAAAAAGTCCTCATTGAATAGGAAATTAGTGTTGTTTGGGGATAGGCATTCAATAGAGTTGAAGTATATAGAATATTATATATGCATATTCCGTGGAATTGTGATTTTTGTTTTGCAATATGTAAACTGTGGAGGGTATTGTTTTGGGATGAGTTTTGTGTGTCGGTTTGTTAAATCTTATTTTCTATATAGGTATATTGGAGAGTATTTTACCAAGTTTGGTTTTATATTAACAATTTTGTAGTAGTCTAACATATTCCTTCAAACTACATAGTCTTTTATATGATACATAATATGGTTATGGAGAGTGTTTATAAAAAAGGCGCTAAGAACAAATTATACAGAAGCCAACCCTGATAATTCCTACTATACAATTAAGTAATACATCTTCATCAATGGATAGTTCAATATCCTCATAAAGTTCGTTGCCATATAAGGATGTTAAAAGAAACACAAAATGTCAATGGATTTGCATTATGTGCCACTTGATAACTTTATATTTGATAACTGTAGTTATAGTTCTTATACCAGGCATTGCCTTATTTTTATTGCTCTTTTCATAGGTTTTTACCTAAACCGAAAGTTGGCCCTGTTCAATATCTTTGCTTTATAGTTTGTTAGTTTCAATAATAATAAAAATTCAGCTATAAGCAAAACTTTTCTATAATATAATTTCAAAAATATCGGATTACTATATCCCATAGATATTATTACAAATTATAAACTATATATGTATATAAAATCGGAATACTATATCTCATAGAAATTATAACAAATTATAAACTATATATAGAACATCGGAATACTATATCTCATAGAAATTATAACAAATTATAAACTATATATATAAGATCGGAATACTATATCCCAAAGAAATTATTACAAATCATAAACTATATATATCTCTATAAAACTCTTTTGTGTAGTAATTACTTTTAATTAAACTTTAAAATTATTTAGTTTATTTATTATATAATTTATTAATTGTGATTATATTTTTAATTGCCATTAAATAAACTTTATTAATATAGTAATTCGTTTGATTTTTGGTAAAACATTTTATATCATTAATTTAAAAATATAAAAAAAATTGCTTAATTGTTAGTTTTTTTTTTTATCTATAAATTGTAATTTTTATCAATAAATTTCAGATTTGCGATTTCATATTTCACATTCTAATCTCATTCTCAATTATATATATAAATATATATATATATATTTTGTAATTTGCATTAATTTTGGTTTATTGATGGCAATGAAGAGAATTTCATTCGAAATTGCATTGAGAGCAACAACAACAACAACAACTATGTGTGTATATCAATCTAAAATCTAGATACACCTACACATACATACATATATATACATATTTATATATATGCATAGGAATGGCATTGAGGCTCCTTTATTCAGTATCTGTATCTTATCTCTCTTTCACTCTGTCTCTCTCTCTCTCTCCCTTTCTATCTATATTTCTGTATATTCATAACTTGTCGTGTAATAAAGCTGTTTGTTGTCACCCTACGAAAAACTGAACACGTGTCATCGACACGTATCAACAACAGAATAGACAGGCGAGGGCATATAGAAGAGAGTCCATATAGAGTCAGTCATTCTCTTAGTGTGTAAGTGAAGTCAGCCCACGTAAATACTGTGTGTGTGTGTGTGTGTGTGAGAGTGAATGTTTAGCTGCCCCACCTAGATGTCTAGATAGATTGGGGCTAGATTGCAGAAAACCAGAACAAGAAATGAGAATGAGTACCAAACACAAATTACACTAGACAACAAAAGTATTTTCCTTGAATAGGGTCATTTCTGATTTACTACAAATTCAAGTGAGCAACAATTGATATAATCATAATCTAATTTGTTATTACATATTGTTAAAATAAAATATTATTAAATAAATATGTTGTATTTAAGTCAACTAATCTTTATATTTTTAATTTTTGTTAAAATTAAATTAGATAAATATATATAGCTTATA
This sequence comes from Drosophila neocordata, assembly GCA_018903615.1. Taxonomy (NCBI): domain Eukaryota; kingdom Metazoa; phylum Arthropoda; class Insecta; order Diptera; family Drosophilidae; genus Drosophila; species Drosophila neocordata. The sequence goes on from JAEIGI010000003.1 coordinate 11,233,517, forward strand.
TACAGCTGTACTTGAAGAAAATTTGATTTTAATTTGCATGTTAGGAATGGGAATTAATTAAAATATAATTATCCTATAGATTTTTTGGAAATAGAACGATCTATATAAGAATCTCGATTATACTAATCAATTGATAGAATTTGTTAGATGGAATCCTAAAAAAGTTTAATTAAAGTAACTAAAAACTATTTAACTATTATTTAATAAATTTAAAATTTTATTCATTTCAATAAAATAATAAATTTTTTTTTTTTATGTTGACTTTGTTAAAATAAGTTAAAAATTTTCTATGCTCAATTTCTTTGATGTAGAGTGTACATTTTGTAAATGATCCTTTGATGATGAACTCTATCTATGAAATGAAAGCTAGATGGACAGTGTTGTTTGGCGCCGTCAACATTCCTGTAAATGTACACACACACACACACACACTCTTGCAGACTGAGACACACATCCACTTGGATACACATATGCAGACATACAGACAGATGTTTGACTTGACAGTGAAATGGCCTGCGCTTTAGTTGCCCTTCGTCTACCATACCGCTGCTTTTCTGCATCTCTCCCTCTCCCCACTCTCTCCTGTGGTAGTAACTAATTCCTTTCTGGATTTTTGCCTTCGCTTCATTTGCATTAAATAAGCTGAAATTCAGCAGCCGCACGCTTCATTTAAAGTCTTTATGCTTCACTCCGCTCTGCTCCGTTGTGATCCTTCTCTTTGGTTTACTTTTGTATTTGGTCTTCTCTGGTCCAGTGTATGTACATATGTATGTATGTATGTATGTATGTTGAAGCAATCAAATTCATCCTCTTGCTATCCATCTATGCATAGCCATCTCTGTCATCCAATGATGATGATGATTTCCCTGGAACAAGTGCAACAACAACAAGAACAACAGCAATCCAAATTGTATGCCAACATCGTATAACTTGTTGTAGGCTTGGATGGCTGCGAAATTATCGTGTAATTAAGCGTTACGCTTTGGTCTGGGCAATTAGTTTGCCCTGTGATTATGAGGATGATGATTTTTTTTGGTTATTGTTTATTTTTGTTTTTTATATCGGAATTTCGGAGAATCTAGAACTTATACTCTATTTAGCTTCCAAATTTGTATCTGCTTAAGTAAAAATCATTTTTTTCTTTGTAAGATAAAATAAAAATACATTTGAAGAGGCTTCTTTCTATGCGTTGCAAACTTCTAACTAAAATTAATGTACCCCTTTTTTAAGGATATAAATATTTTGATATTATTGCAGAGGGTATTATGAAATTGGTTAGATGTTTGTAACGCATAGAAATATACGTTTCCTACACCATAAAGTATTTATATTCTTGATCCGCAATAATAAGCTGAATTGATATAGCCATGAACGTTTGTCAATCTGTCTGTTTCTTTGCAAGAAATAGGCCTTAAACTTTAAGCTATATGGCTGAAACTTGGTAGATAAGTTTTTTAATTCAAGACGCAGATAAAGTGTAAAAATCAGTTGGATCGAACGACTATATGATATAGTAAATAGCCTTTAACCGTAACAGCCTTAACGAACGCAGAGTAAACACACAGCATTACCCGTATTAAAATTAATTTTATTTGTTTTTTTTTGCATTCGTTTTGAATATACACTCTACACCAAGTTTTAATCAGATCGGATATGTTAATTAGTCTAGAACTTTAAGGATATACAAACTTCAGCAAGGCCGAAGGTAATTTCTTTGATATTTATTGTTAACTTTATAATTTTTAAGTTAGCTTTTGTTGGGTTTTGTTTCTATGCTGTAAGGTTAATAACTAATTTCTTATGGACCTTTTCAATTGCCCCCAAAAGTATACCAAAATATAGTGTAATATCTACTCATAAGCTTTAAATGTTATCTCCTGACCCAATCAACTACTCTACAAAGTTAGGCAGTGAGAAAGGAAGAGATATATAAAATACATTCAAGATTTTAGAATGTTTTTTCTTAACCGTAGAAAATACCCTTTATCTTTTATCTATAGATTATACAGATCTCGAATTTAAAAACAAAATAATTAACAATCTTTTGTATTAAAAAATATTCAATGTATAAATTCATTTTTGTTTCTTTTGCTTAAATCAATATTTTAACTGAAATTTATAAATAATTTCATGGAATTTGTTGTTTTTACGTTTTTTTCCCTTTTTTCGATTTTGTACTTTTGGTAACCTTTTGCCATATGCAAGTACATGGAAACCGACAATTGACCAACAAAAGAAGCCTCCACATAGCGTGTCCAATTGTTAAGTTGCCTGCCATACCCTACCCCTCTTTCCTTCCCCTCCTCTCTCTCTCTCTCTCTCTCACTGTGTTTTAGTAGTCCTCCTTTTACCATGACAAATACGTATAGAATACGGCAGTTGGAATAGCGCATACTCCCCCCTAACCGTATACCCTTCACCAACAGGCTACTTTACTTAGACAAGGTGTCAAAGTGACAGGCCTTAATACTTTTTCGTAACAATTTTCCAACGTTACGGTTTTGGGTGTCATTTCAGTTCGCTTGGGTAACCGTTCAACTGTATTGGGGTAAGAGGCAAACGATAGGTGGTAGGTAGATGGTGCATGCCGCACGCAAGCTAAATCCTTCACTTGAATGTCCCATTACCAATTTCCAGCAGTTGCAGTTCCGAGTTGTATTTTTTTGTTTTTTCTTTTTTCTCTTTTTGCAGAAGCCTCGACCACATATTGAGCTTATCAAATATTAACACATTTTCAAGCGCTGACATATGCGGGCACCCTTTCCATTCCTTTTTCAGTTCCTTCCCCCTCATGCCATTCAGTTACGCATGCGCCGGCTTCCGCTGTTACGTGGCATGTCGAAAGCGCCTTCCTCCTGCCTTCTGGCTAGCCAAACTTGGACATGGACATGGACATGGATGTGGACATGGACATGGACATGGATGTGGACATGAATGTAGACATGGACATATCCATGTGCGTTCTGGGGCTTAGCGTGAAATGACATTGCGTGCTCGAAATGAAATCGCGGTCAAAGAACAACAACAAAAACAAAACTAGAGGGCAACACGAACTTTACTCATATCGAAGTTTTTATACCCTTGATGAATAAAGTAAAACAAATAAATAAAATATAAATAACTAAATATTTGATACTAAGAAGCAAAAAAATGGAGTAAAATAAAATTAAAGTGTAGCAATGTAAAGTTAAGCTTCCTTCAAAAGACTTGTGCAATGTTTTTAGGGTTTTTCATTGGCCATCTTTTAAACCTTTCTGAAAAGGTTTATATTGATGGAATCTGAGTAAAAATCTTTTTACAAATTTATAAACTTAAAAAAACATTTCGACCAGATTTCTAGAAGATTTTTACAGTTTTTTATGTTATTAAAAATAGATTAAAAAATTTTTTTAGTCAGATTTTCAAGATTTTACAAATGATATAGTAAAGTAAAATATAATAGGAGATACCCTATCTTTAATCTATAGATTATCTAATAAGAAAACAGAATATATAACAATACTTTGTATTAAAAACTTTTTAATGTGTAAATTAAAGATACAAAAAGATATATATTTTTTAAAGTAGACTAAAATTAAACTAAACTGAAGTCTTGCGAAAACGAGTTACTTTCAAAGGATTTGTTTAGTGTCCTATATTGGCTATTATTTTATGGATTTATTGAAAAAGTTTTGGATCGTTGTCATTGCTTATTTCCGTGGTAAAAAACTAGATTATTCGCATTGTAAGGTTTTTTTTTTTGTTAACCTGTTCGAAATTTTAAAGCTTTTTCTCTTTTATGCCATTACAAAAATGTGATACTTAAAAACAAATATAGCTCAAATTTTTAGATTGAAATTAACCTTAATTGTGGCGTACTGAAGTTGACTTTGCCTTTAAGGATTTCTTTGTTATAATTTCGGATATAAGTTAGCCATATTTAAACTGATTTTGAAGTCATTGCTAACAAATGTTGACCAGATTTGCAAAAATCGAAAACTCTAATAACTCTGATTGGAACAGTTGTATTTATATATCAGTATGTGTGTGTCTGGGTGTGTTTGTATGTATGTGAGTGTGTCCAAACTCTAATTCATATATAATATTTTGTAGAAAAAGAACAAAATTACAACTTCTTGGTTTAAGTAGAGCACAAAATCAGGTAACAGGTTTAGAAAAATCTCTTCATAGAAATTTGATCTATTGAAGGACAAGTTTCAATTGTAAACCCAATCATTGATGGCCAGTCAGGCCAGATGACTAGTTCCTCGATGGATCACCATGCGATTTCCTTTTTGGCGTATTTAACTGCAATGACCCCTGGATAATCAATGAATCGATCTACTAGTATAAAATCACTTCGATAGGTAGTAGGCAAGAAATCGGCGGCTTTGGTTGCACTCAACACTTGACAACTTCCAAACCCTCCCATACCATAGGAACCACTGGACTGCAGCTCATGTAGTTTAAGAAACCTGGAAAAGCAACGAAGGCGAGAAAAGAAGGAGTAACAAGGAGGACAAGGTGAACTTTAGAGTGGTTACCCATTTAAAGACCTTCTGAAAACGGCTCAATGATCTAGCCATGTTAAAAGTATTAAAGTGAAAGTTGACTTTTTCATGTTAAAATGTGCTCCTTGGTAGTTGTCATTGCAATTTGATTCCGGATGTTGATTATAATAAGTATATATATATATATATATGATTCTGATTCTTTTTCATATACAATTACTTAAAAAAAACTTTGTTTAGTTATTTAAATTTAACATTAAAAAGATAACTCATTTAATATATTAACAAAACGGTCTTGAACATATAACAAATCTGACTCGATGTTAGAAAATTCCTTAAAATAATTGTAATAATAACTAGAAGGATGGGCTAACTTCGGCCACGCCGAAGTTCGGATACCTTTGCAAACTGTTCTTATCAATTACATATAAATTACCAGAATTATAAGAAAGTATATAAAACTAATCATGCCCGTGACTCCAAGAAAAAACACTAACGAGTAAAAAAAAATTTTTTTTTTTTTTGTCCTATTGTTCCTATAGGAGCTATATTATATAGTCGGCCGATTCTGTTAAATCTCAACAGACACATTTTTATCTATACCAAACATATACCAAATTTCAAGTGAATCGCTGTTAAAATAACCAAGATTTTCATCTAAAACCAATTTTTTGACCGATCGTTCCTATGGGAGCTATATGATATAGTGCCCCGATTCTGATATAACTTTTTAAATATGTTAAAAAGTATATAAAACTTATAAATACCAAATTTAGTGATACTCGCTTTAAAAACAACCAAGTTATTGCTCGAAATCCATATTCATGACCGATCGGTCCTATGGGAGCTATATGATATAGTCAACCGATTTTGATGAAACTTGGTGGATTTGTTAAGAAGTATATAAAACTCAAAAATACCGGCTTTCGTAATATTTCGTTACAAAACAACAAAGTTATTGGGGTTAAAGCTTATTCACGACCGATCGTTCCTATGGGAGCTATATGATATAGTCATCCGATCGGAATGATTCCGAGATATACAATGCCTGCAGCAAAAAGAAGCCTAGGTGCAAAATTTCAGCTCTGTAGCTTCAAGGGTCTCGGAGGAGATTGCGTTGATCCAGACAGACGGACAGACGGACAGACAGACAGACAGACAGACAGACAGACAGACAGACGGACATGGCTATATCAACTCAGCTCATCGTGCTGATCAAGAATATATATACTTTATATAGTCGGAGATGATTCCTTCTATGCGTTGCAAACTTCTGACCAAAATTAATATACCTTTTTTGCAAAGGTATAAAAAAGAATGTTTGAGAACAAATATCTTTTATGTATTGGGAAATCTTTGTTTTATTTAATTATAAGACTTCCCGAGTTAGTTTCTTAAGTTAGATAGTGTAAAAAGGTTTGTCAGTTTGATACTTTTGCTTGCCTTGTTCAAATCGGCCACTTAACAGAACTAATAAGCTCAACAGCAATTGCCATTGTTGTTTGTGTTGTTGTTGTTGTTTGGTATTTTGCAGTTGCATCGTTTTAATGACAAAACACGAGCCATCCCGTTCCTGTTTCCCCTACTCATACCCATACCCCATACCCTCCTAACCAACCCATCCCTAACCCATCCATGCTGTGTTACCCCCAACAATTTGGACAGGTTTTTGCAGCCGGCAAGTGTCAGCGCAATATCGAAGTGAAATCCTTTTTTGTTTTTTTTTTTCTCTTTTTCCTTTCGGGTTTCTCTCTCTCTTCCTTTTTTTTTTGTGTTTTGCTTTGGCCTGACACTTGGCAGACACACGGCGCCCTGGAAATTGGAGTAGGTTTGCGTGTCAGCAGCAACAGTAGCAACTAGCTAGCCACTCCTGCCGTCCTACCGCTCCCCTACTCCTCCCTACTCACCATATGTACCAGAAACAAAAAAAAATGGAAAATGAAAACAAAAGAAAGAAAAACGTAGACAGAGAGAGACAGAGACGGACGTTGGTCGTTGGTTCCGTTCAGGTTCCGTCACGTTTTTATTGAGTACGGGTTCAGATACGGTACGGGTATGAATTCAGGGTTCAAAAGTCGGGAAGCTATAGCGGGAGCGGGTGTGTGTCTTGTCTTTTTTTTTTTTTTTTTGCCTGTCTAGGTTTTGGCAACTTGAACTTTTCAATTTTTTTTTTTGGATCAATTGGTGGAAGTTTTCCCCTCTTTTTTTTCTATACAGGGAAGAGGATTAGTAATTGAAAGAGTTATACCAAAGAAACAAATTTGTAGGGTATAAGCAATTCGGTTATTGCTAAAGTATTTATCTTATTGTTGTTTTTATTTATTTTCCCTTTTTATTTTTGTTATTTTTGTATGTTCGAGTTTGGTTTTCGACAGCTTCAAATCAAACATTGTTGCAAGCTGTCATTGCGTGGCACGCACACACATTTTACCAAACACACCCCCCCTCCCTTCCTGCACCCCTTGCTGGCTGCTCACTTGACTGCCTACCTCTTGCCGAGCCACATCGATAATTGTGGACTCGTAATTGTCTTTGGCCCGAACGAAAATTGAGTCATTAGACGATTATGAAGGCAATCAGTGTAGTCCACATATAACTACAAATAAAACAAACAGACAAATAAACAAACAAACAGACAGACAGACCGACAAACTAACAAACAAACAAACAGCGGCAAATTGCCATTAAGCGATCAAAAGCCTATTTAAGCCAAAAGATCTTGGCCAAGATTTATATTCAGCTCATTTATGTGGTTTTCTTTTCTTGTGTGCCAACAATCATTCAAAAACAATTGAGTACAGTCAAAAAAAATAAAAAATAAAATAATAAACTAACTATTCATTAATGATAACAAAAAAATGGAATAATTAGAATGAGAATCCAAAATAAATTGGTTTCAGATTGCAGCTAGAATAAGTCCATTTGGAGTTATATCCTTTCAAATCTCTTTCTAGATTGTTTTACCACTTGCTCCTTGCTTATTTGGTAATAAGGATCAATAAAAGTCTGTTATTTATATTTTAAATTTAAGGACACTTATTAAAAGTTATTTTTCATAGCTCGAAATCAATAATGGAAAAACTAAATTTAAGTTTTTTTTTTTAATTCTTTTTACATTTTATATAGCTAGAAAAATTTTAGTTTTACATTACAAAATTATATAAACAATATTTTGTAATATATTTTTTATTATTTAAACTTTTTAAGTAAGTTTTATATATAATATATATTCTTTAAAGTAATTATAGAGAAGAAAATGTTTTATTTTATTTAAATTCAATGCACTTTTTGGTTTTAATTTAAAAATAAATATACTATAAATATTTTAAAAATAAATATAAAACTAAAATTGAAATAAATTTGAATATTTTTAAAAAATAGTTAAACTGACCAAAGACAGTTAATATAAGCAAAGTTTGTTGTCGATGACTCAAATGGAAAGCCAACAAAAACAAAACTTATAACTGTATAAAAAGGAGCTCTCTACTTGGGTCACAAGGTTACAACTCAGACTGATCAATAAGCATCTACTATATAAAGCCAATTTGAACATACGAAATCCAACTTTGAGATCCACCTAATTAATACCTTTGTATCTAAATAAATCAAATCTCTACTCCGTTGTTTTCTATATGATATATTCTATATGTAGCAGAAGAATTGAGTCTACTACTGAATGCAATATAGTTAAAACATGTACATAATGTACAGGCTTTGTAGTCACTCCAAATAAGTTTCAGCCTCTATGGCAATGAAAGTTGACTAGTCCAAAAAAAAAGCATAAAAAAGTGATTGCCTAGCCTGGAAATTCGCTAATATAAAGAGATCTTGAGATGCTCTCTATAAAGATCAAGATTTAAAGCCTCAGCAATCGTTGTTGCTTGAGTCTAGAAAATCTTGAAAATTATATGGTACTTAGTCTTTTGAAGAATTTTCAATAGTCAGGCGATTCAAAAGCATTCAGTCTACAAGCTGATTGGTAGGAACTTAACCAGGTACAAACTTACCAATAGAATTCCCCTGCTTCTTAAAATCCAAAAAATTTGTTTATTGTCTAACAAAAGTTAAAAAATATATTTATGTATAGATTTATATTTTCAAATTCAAAGCAAGACATTGAAAAGTCATTTCTTTTGATTATAGATCACAAAAAAATTGCTAAAAATAGTTTAAATTAAGTTTTGCCTTTTACTTTAAGGAAAATTATGTAAATAAAGTAAACTATTTCAATTTAATAGCCTTTATTTATAGTTAAATATTCCATTTTGATTTAGATTTGCTATTTGATTAAATAATTTTTCTGTTTATATATTAAAGAACCAAAAAAATTGTTGTATAATTGATTAAAGAAAAGAAAGCTGCTTTATATATAGACACTAAACCTATATAAGTGTGTGTGTGTATGTAATAGTATAGTAGCTAGAAAAAAAAAAGTAAAACCGAAAAGCATTTATCACAGTTACAACAGTTACAACATTCTGCCAACATCATGAGTGATGATGAATGAAGGTGAAACTGCTCTGACACATGACATAGATGGGGCAAGGAACTGTAATATACAGCGGCCAGAGAGAGGGGCCGGAGAGTGCCATTTAAGGCTAACAAAATGTATTTTTGCCAACTAACGGAAACGGAAATTATACGCACAAGGACATTTACAGCGGCACAGTGGTTTGCAAAAACAAATAAAAGAAACTTGTATTTGAGATCATTATACATATGTATTATAGAAATCCATCTATATAGGTGTAGATATATATATGTGTAGTCTGATCATATTCATTGCATACTTTAAGGCATATCAAACAATTTTCCAAATATTTTCCAATTCGATTTGTTGGCATAAAACAGAGATACCTAAATGTCCGGTCCCATCACTCACAAGTGGACATTTACCAACGTAACAAAAAAAAAAAAAACAGTATGTACATATATACACCCCTACCCCACCTCGCCCCGCATTCAAATATTCTCACCATCTATCCGAAATGCTGTCCAACTGATAAACGAACGTCACACGTCAGACAGGCTGGCACACTGGCTGGGCTACAGGCTTTGGGCAATCCATACCGAGCCAAAAGATCCTAGGTCGACCCTTTCTGTGGATTGATGGCCCTAGACAGATTGAACGTTGCACTCCACACACACACAATGCCTGATGGACGTTTAATATGCGTTTTAGATATCTGTTAGTGTGTGTGAAGTGCAACGCTTGCCTGCTCTCCAATGTCCATTTCCCTGACCGAATGTGCGTGCCATCGTTTTGCAACGCCTGCAAATGTATTTTCAGAGCACGAAATTCGTCATGGTGTGTGTGTGTTCATAGGTGTATGTATGTGTGTGTGTGTGTGTGTGCGTGTCTATGGCTGCATGTTGTATAGTGTTGTTTGGTGTTGGCCATGCGGGGCAGCATCAGCATTGTTTTGCATTAAATGCTATCCATGTTACCTTGTCCAAACTCTCCGACTCCGTCTCCATCTCCAACTCCATCTCCGTTTCCAACTCCATCTCCGTCTACGTCTCGCCATTCCGTCCTTCCGTCCGCTTCTCTCTCTCTCTCTCTCTCTTTCCCTCTCTATGTACATACGTGCAAACATATCTCGGTTTTGTCCATTTCATTGTTCACTGCCATGTATTAGTCGTAGGTGTGAATGCGCGCACATGTGTCCGAACAAAAGGCATTGACTTCATCCCCTCTCTCTATACTCCTACTACCACCGTTCCACCACAATCATATTCACACTAATACACCTTCCTTCCCCCCTCTCTTACTACCTCTCTCTCATGAAGTTTTCGGGTGCATGTCCACAACATTAATAATGTGTTGCCTCGATATTAGCCACGCATATTAACTTTACTCATGTGTCTGTGTTTCTATGTATGTATGTGCGTGTGTGTGTGTGTGTGTGCGTGCTTATATATGTTTGTGTGGAGGATTAAAGATGCTATTCACAGATGATGCTGAACCAAAAATTATCTTACCTAATAGCTATTATCCAAGTGCTTAAAAAATATAAATTGATTTATTTTTGTTCATAAAACACAACAAATATATAGCTAAAGTGTTCAGTTAAGATAGCTATATATGTAAGTACATATATACCTATTTATGTAAATTAGCAAATTTATAGTAAATTTAATTAATGTTGTAATAAATTGCAGTTAATTCAATTTCCCTGAGACATTATTTCCTTTATCTAAATCGAATGGAAAGATTTTTCGCTTCTTGAACTTGAAAGCTTTCGGCATATGCCAAAATTTTAGGCAATTTAATGTTTAAGATTTTTAATATAATATTAAATTGTTTATTTAACTAAACAAATGCATAAGTTTCAAAAATAAACCAGAATTTATTTCTCTTGAAATAAATGTTCCTTTTTTTGAGCTATAAACTTATTTTTACAATATTTCAAGACATTTTTTTTAGGATGAATGTGGAAACCTTTGAAGAACCTAATAAAACAACTTACCTTATAAATTATTATAATTTATAATAATATATATTTAATATTTTGGTCTTGGTTACTCATGATTGGAAACTTGTTCAAATTTGAACTTAGATAAAGAAAAATATTCTAGAAATCCTTTGCAATACTTCGAAAATTAGCTAAAAGTTCTTTCTGTATGATTTCCTCTCTTTCGTTGATGAAATTGATAAACAATAAAAACAACAATTTTGCGATTTAATTTTTTTTTTTTTTTTTTTTATTTTTATATATCTTTTCTCATCATGTTTTTTTTTTATCATTCATTTCAATTTGTGTTTTATACCATCTTCATCATTTTGTTTTTTTGTCATTTCTTTTTTTTTTTTTTTTTTTGTTCTTTTCTTTTTTGTTAACAATTTTGTTTAATGTTTATATTTATGCATTATTGATTTTCTTTGCTCTCTCTCTCTCTCTCTTTCTCAATTAATATTATTACATATAATATTTTTTGTTTTTGTTTGCACATTTTTTTATTTAGTATATCGCATGATAAATATAAGGATTTTCATTTTCTTTTCTTCATATCTTTTTTGTGTGTGTGTCTGTGTGTGTGTTTGTTTAATAAACTTACTCATTAGGCTAACACTAAATACTTTTTACAATAATAATCATAATAGGTTTTTTGGATGGGCCCAATAATAATAATAATCATATTATAATCATCAATAATATCGATTTAGAAACTCAAAAGAATTGTGATCGTTTTTTTTTTAAGCTTGGTTCGGTATTTTTCTCAATTCCGTTAGGAAGTACCATCAAATATATATTTTTTCGAAATTAAAAATTGAAAAACGTTTCGGAAATTGCAAGAATCATAGATTATATGAGTTTAAAGAATATAAAATAAAACCAATTGATAAAAATTCCAAATTAAAAATATCGGAATGTAATTTTTGGTTATCAAAACCTTTGAGTTGTTGCCTGTAAAAAATTAGTATAATATTTTAAATAATAAAAAAAAAAAAAAAAGATAATAATATAGAATTTATAATATTCCCATTTGTAAAATAGTGAAAACATATCTATCGATTGTTCGAATATAAAATTCTATAAATATTTCAAAATGCTTTTATTTTGCCTTTACGACTTGTTGGTAGCTTTTTTTTTTTGTCTAAGGTAAGCATCCAAAAAAATACAATTTTGAAAACTTTTTTCAACTAAAAAATTCTAGAATTTCAAAATAAGAATTAATTGAAAATTTGGTTTTGAAACATCAATGGAAATTGAGAATAATTCCCGGATTATATCATCTTTTAGTTTTGTTTTTTCTTTGTATTTAGTTTGATCGCTATATATGGAGGAATTTAATATATTCTATATATATATTAAGATATATATATATATATAGCTTATGTGTGTTTGTGTGTGGGATTTCTTTTGTTTTACTAGATATTACATTTAATTAGCATTTCCTTTTGGTTTTTTATATTCCGATTTCCATTTGTAATAAATTACGTTTTTCTTTTCTGCTTCGCTTGAATTTTGTTTTATTTTTTTTTTTTCTTTTTTTTTTTTTTTACTTAAATCACTAAGACCACAAAAAAAAAGAGTTTACTATGTGCCATATATATTTGTTTTTATTTTATATATATATAATTATATATATATATATATATATATATATATATATATATATATATATATATATATGTAGTATTTATAAATCTTATTGACTAAGTGAACTACACTTTACGTTTATGTTGTTAGACAACGATTATAATAGGTTCATTTAATAATAGGAAAAAAAAAAGGTTTTAAAAAAATGTTCAGAATAATTAATAAATGTGCTAATTTACAATAAAAAAAAAAAAAGATTTTTTCTCGTTTGCTTTTGTTTTTCTTTAATATTTCTTTAATCTACGTATATTTTTTACACAGATACACATAAATATATATTTATTTATATATTTATATATATATTTAATTTGTTTTATTTTTTGTTTCTTTTTTTTTTTTTATATATAAGTTACAGACAAGACGTTTAGTTGGATGTATTTTATAAATTTATTTCTTTAGCAATTAAAAAAAATTTAAGTTTTTTTTTTCTTTTTTTTTTATGCTTTGTTTTTGTTTGTTTATTTTTTTTTTAAGTTTAGTTTAGGTTTCTATGTGCAAAGCCCATTTTATTTATACTTTTGTCTATATTGTTGTTTTTGTTTTTTTTTTTTTAAATTGTTTATTTTAATTTTTATAATTTACATATAACAAAAAATATAATAATTAAAAAAAATATATATAGAACAAGCAAAGAAAAGAAAAGATAGGGAGCCATACGATACGTCGCTCTCCGTCTTTCGTGTGCTCTCTATCTCGCTTTCTCTTTTTCTTTGTTTGTGTGTGTGTGTGTGTGTGTGTGTGTGTGTGTTGCGTGTCTGAAGCTAGTTGGAGCGAGATGGCTATCGAGCTTGAGTGTATGTGTGTGTTTGTGTGTATGAGAGAGAGCTGTTCAGTGGGCGGGAGGCAGCGGCATTAACCGCTACTCTTCAACAACATCTCTCTGCTCTCTCATTCGCTCTCGCTCCCACTCTCTTTTGAGATATAGCAGGCGCGTTGCCAACTGTTTTGTATATTACCAAACAAGACCTTCATTTTGCATATTCTGCGGTTCGCTGAAGTTCGCCGAGCTCATGAACTCGGGCGATGCGGTACGCGGGCCATTTTGTTGTTGCTGTTGCTGCTGCTGGGACTGTTGTTGTTGCTGCTGTTGTTGTTGTTGTTGCTGCTGTTGCGTTTGATTTGCTTGTTGCGCATTTTGAGCCGCTTGCTGCTGCTGCTGAGCTGCCGCCTGTTGCTGCGCTGCCATCAAATGTTCGGCACTAGGAGGCGGCGGAGGTGGAGGTGGTCCCACAGCCGTTTGCAATTGCATTGGTGGTGCCCCAGCCTGACTCAGAAATGTCGATTCGGGCGTCAGACCAAACTCATTCACCATTGGTATGGGGCCACTGTGATCCATGGGGCCACCTGCAATAATCCGAATAGAAGAGATGTTGTGAGACATCTTTTAGCGATCAGTTTAATGCAATCTAAACTGGTCTAAATCTATACATTCAACTGAATTCCTAACTGATTTGAGAAAAAACAGAAAACCAAAAAAATAAAAACAAAATAATAAAAAATTAATAAAAGCCAATAAAAAATTATTCATCTCTCTCTCTCTATTCTTTCTTCTATATGCAATTCATTGCTTCTTGCTATTTTACCGTTATTCAAACTTTTTAAGACATTCACTATTAGTTAACTATCTAACCGAATGACCTATTGACCCTAATTGATAACAAAATTAAAAAAAAAAAACAACAAATTTTTATAACTTTTAACTCACCTGGCGCATTAAATGGCATCGGTCCACCGGGATGTCCTGGAAAATAGGGTCCATCATGCGGATGAAATGGCCCACCATAACCGCCAAATTCAAATTTAGCATCTGCAGCAAAGTAGGGAAACCCTGGACCATCATCTAGGCCACCTGGTGAGAGATTGATGGGAAAGCCGCGCATTTTGCGTGCACCGCCAAAGAATGGAGGTCGTCCCATGCTGGTGATTTGCTTCATGCGTCGCTCCTTCGATCGCTTATTTTGGAACCAGACCTAAAACAGACAAAGATGGGGAGAGAGAGAGAGAGAGAAAGCAAGTAAGTATAAGAGGCGTCTGTGAAAATGTATTTGTGTGCGTGGAGGCGCATGTCTAATTGTGGTTTACAGTCAGCATTGAAGCTACCGCCGCCGCACCAGGCGGCCGTTGCAAAATTAGCTCCCAAAAAGAACCGAAACTAAGATCTAGAGAGATGATTGAGAGGGGCGGAATAAGACAGAGGAAAAGATAACGATACCAATACCAATACCAATGGCTATTCCAGTACCAAGGAGTTTCATTTTTATGACGTTCTGCATCGGTACTTTGGTTTGCTCCAGAAGCACCGTGCACAGCATGCAAAGTTATAAAATAAAAACATATTTCAAAATTTTTAGTGGCACCTTTTTTTTTTTGTTTTTTAGCCCGATATGTACCTCTTTGTCTCTCATTTTAATATTCATATCTGGCAATGGGTATATACATATGTATATATATATTTTGTTTTTGCCTTTTTAATGATCTTTGCGGTCAACGAAACTTTTGCAACTTTTCTCAATGAAATTTTTTTTTTATGATTTATGTTGCTCGTCTCTTAATTTTTTTCATTTGGTGTTCCTTTTGCTTTTTTGGCAAATAGTTTCCAATGAATTTGGCTTAGAACGTTGCTCCTGCTGCAGCTGTTGTTGTCTACCGCTCCCCTACCCCCCAACAAAAGACAAAAAAGAAAAGAGAAGAAAAGAGAAGATTTGTATTCTTCGGTTTTTTTTTTTTTTTAGGAGGCAATTTAAGCGTGAATTTTAATGATGAGCGCCGCTTGTCTGCAAGTTCATTTGAATTTTTATAAACTGAAACCAAAGAGATTTCGACTAGACATATACATATATATATATATATCAGTATGTATGTATATATATATATATATATTTTTCTGAAGGGCTCTTTAGCTTCACATATCAGTTTTAGCTTTAGTTTGCTATTTCTTTTTTTGTTTTTTCCTTTTTATAAACTGACATTTTGTATACGCAACGAATTTCGCTAGAAAAGCTTTCCAAAAAAAAAGAGAAGTCAAGCCTGAGAACTGACTGACACAGGATGCATATAAAAAAAAAAAGGAAGTAACATGCTGTGCATAGGTTCAAAATTCTAATGCCTGATCATGTTCAGCGAACAGATTTGATTTTAAGACGACGGTGAAATCGCCTCTTTACCTTACGTTCTTGTTGAAGCGTGTGACTTTATGACAGCAGCAAAAGAAAAAGACTTTAAGAACCCATGAAATTCGGTATAACATGGAATCTTTGATAGACTCCCAACTACATAAAGAGTTTAAATATGAATTTAAACAACTTGAATGAAATGAAATTGGTTTTAAGTTCTATAATCAGATGATATAGTTTATATAAAGTTATATACAACTTTTATCTACAATTGAAACTTCTCCAGCTCTAATCTAAACATTTCCTCTAGATTGTTTCTTTACTATAACCATTGCGGTATATATATATATATATAGGTATATTGTCTATGCCAGTGGCAAAACCCAATCCAATTCGGTAAAAATTGTGTATATTGAGCTTTCTGTGTGTTCACAATATTTTTCCATATGCGTTATTTGCCTCTTGGCCCCTGCGGTCACATAATTTTTCATTTTCATATACATACGCAGCAAACAAAAGAGCTAACAACAACAAAAATAGAACACAAAAAAAAGAGAAAAAAAAAAACCGATACTAAAATATGCACTTACAATAGTTTTGCATGCGGTTAGTTTAGTTTGTTTTTTACTTTTCTCTCTCTTTTTTTTTTTTTTTTTTATATTTTTTATTTCTATGGTCGGTGTGTTTTTTGCTCTGCGGCATATTTGCTTCATTGTTTTCCTACGCCGTCGACACACAAAGAAAAATAGCAACAAATGGCGCAAAATAAAACAAGAAAAAAAAAAAACTATTGAAGGAAAAACTACAAAACTAAACTAAACGAAAAAAAAAAAAAAAAAAAAAAAACAAGAAAGAAATAGAAGGAAAGAAAATGCCAATTGCAATGTGGGCGTTATATTGGGTCGTTCACTAAGTAATTTCGTTTTATGACATCAGCTGATTTTATTGAATTTTCGCAGCCTACTTCGCGCTTAACCGCTATGCCGTTATAAATTTCCACAGCTGATATAGTAAAGCTTATTTGTAAAAAATTTTGTTGGATTTTGTAAAATAGTTTTCATTTGGTGCCCTAATAAAGATGGAAGATCGAAAACAACATTTTCGGCATATTTTACTATTTAACTATCGAAAGGGCAAAAATGCACTTAAAGCAAGGCAAAAATTATGCGAAGTGTACGGAAAAGATGTATTGACAGAACGCCAATGCCAAAATTGGTTTGCAAAATTTCGTTCCGGCAATTTCAATCTTGAGAATGCACCACGTCCTGGAAGGCCTCTTGAAGCCGATGTGAACAAAATAAAGTCGTTAGTCGATGCATACCGTCGAATAACAACTCGAGAGATTGCAGAAAGATTAAATCTGTCAAACGCGACCGTTCACAAGCACATGAAACCTCTAGGATTAATTTCCAAGCTTAACATATGGGTTCCTCATGTTCTTACAGAACGAAATTTGCTTTGTCGCATTAACGGCTGTGACACGCTTATTCGACGTCAAAGAAACGATCCATTTTTAAAGCGCATTGTTACCGGCGACGAAAAGTGGGTTGTTTACAACAATGTAAAGCGCAGGAGATCATGGTCTAAAAAGGATGAACCAGCTCAAACCACATCGAAGCCCGGTATTCAGAAAAAAAAGGTTATGTTTCCGTTTGGTGGGATTTCAAGGGGATCGTTTGTTTTGAGCTTTTGTAGGATAACAGAACAATTAATACTGAACTTTATTGCAATCAATCAAAACAATTAAAGTGATGCACTCAAAGAAAAGAGACCAGAATTAATCAGTGGAGAAGGTGTAGTGTTTCACCAGGATAATGCGAGACCCCATACAAGTTTGATAACTCGCTAAAAGCTATTGCAGCTTGACTGGGATGTGCTACCACTCCCACCATATACTCCAGACTTGGCACCTTCGGACTATTACTTGTTCCGGTGTCTGCAGAATTTTTTGGATGGTACAATCTTTACCTCAAATCAGGACGTCAAAAACCACTTAAACCAGTTTTTTGCCAGCAAGGATCAAAAATTTTTTGAGCATGGAATCAATCTATTGCCCGAAAGATGGCAAAAGGTATTAGAGCAAAATAGAGAATACATAATTTTATAAGATGTTTTATAAAATAAAAAAAATCGGATTTGAATTTCACTAAAAAAACGAAATAACTTAGTGAACAACCTAATACAATGCAAAAGCATATGGTGAACGGCATAATAGTTGGCTGATGGGGGGGCGGAGAGGAGATGGGATGGTTGGGTAATGCCATTTTTCTTTGTTCGCCTTAAAAGTCTATTATAATGAATGCACTACGCGTTCTATCCATATGGTCTTAATGGCTTTCACAAGGTGACGGAACAGCAGCCTTTCCCCTACCCTCTTCTAACCGCAATTTAAACATTGAATTCAATTGAAATATAGAGCGCTTAGAATACTTTAGATACTTTGTAAGACTTTTCAGTTAACAATAAACAACAATAAAAACAAAAAAAAACGTATCTACATAAAAATACAATATGTTAAACTGATTAACTAACTCAAATAGATTGTATAACAATGGAATTGTAGAAGAATCTTCTCTATATATATATTAGATATCAAAATCATATATATATATATATAAATTTAAATTTTCCTATAGTATTCCATTTTATCAAATTGTTATTATTACCTTGCCAAAAGATTATATTAATTTTGATCAGAAGTTTGCAACGCATAAAAGGAGGCATTCGCGACTATATGTAGCATATATATTCTTGATCAGCACGAGGAGCTGAGTTTATATATATATATCCGTTAGTCAATCCGTCTATCTGTCCGTCTATCAGACTGTTTTTTAGTCTGTCCAACTGTCTATCCACTTGTCTGTCTAGATCAACAAGATTTCCTGGAAGACCCTTAAAGCTACAGAGCTGAATTCCACCTAGCCTTGCTTTTGCTGTAGTCATTGTATATCTTGGCATCATACCGATAGAATGACTATATCATAAAGCTTTCATAGAAACGATCGCTTAAGAAAAAAGTTTTGGATCAAAACCATTATTGTCTTTAAAGCAATTGTGTCACAATTAAACTTTTTTGTGAGTTTTGAAAACTTTTGAAGATTTTCACCAAGGTTTATCATAATATATGACTATATCATATAAACCCCATACAATCGGTCGAGAATAAGGTTTAATGTCAATAACTTCCTTGGTTTTCATATAAAAAATCAATATTGCTAAGTTTTGTGTACTTCAAAATACATCCCCCAGGATATGTCACATAGCTTCCATAGAAATGATCAGTCGAGAATATGGTTTTCAAACAATAACCTGATTATTCTTAAAGCGATTATTACAATGTTTGGTATTTGTGAGTTTTATATACTTTCTTACATATCTACCAAGTTTTATGAGAATTAATTAACTATATTATATAGTTCCCATAGGAGCGCTCTGTTAAGAATATAGTTTTTGATGTATAATTTGATTATTTAGAGATCGGTTCTCAGGAAATCTCATATTTGTAAGTTTGGTCTATATAGAAATATCTCTATAGTCTCTATCTCACCAAAATCGGCGAACTATATACTATACTACACATAGAAGCTATACGACCAAAAAAAATATTATTTATGAAAAACATTTTTTCTTAAGTCACAAAAGATTTAACTAGCTTTATATAGTTCTTTATGTATTAGTAAATATGACATTTTGTAAGGGTATTAAAACTTCGGTACGGCTTATCCTTTTAGTATTTTTTCCCCCTTTTTATGAAAAATTGCAAACGTTTCACATTCCAAAAACGCATAAGTAATATTTTCAAACCTTCAGGGAAAATGCGCAATAAAAGTTTCTTTTTCCATTTCTCTTCTTTACTTTATTTTGTATTTTTTTTTTTTGCGGGGTTTTTTTAAAACAACAAATTTTCAATTGCAGGTGCAATTGCAATTCTTTTTTTTATTCTTTTTTTTATATTTTTTGTGTGTTTTAATTTTAGTTTTTGAATGTTTGCATTTGCCCAGGGTCCGATAACTCGATACGGTTAACCATCTTATTCTCTATAGATGAGTTTATCAAAATTGTTGCAATTTCAGGAGGGAGACAGAGAGAGGAGGAGAAATGTGAGCTTAAGAAGTTGTCTTAAGTTGAGGGCTAATATTTTATTTCCGCAACAAGAAGGAAAGTAAAACAAAAATGAATGTTGTATTTCCAATTTGAACATTTAGTTAAATTATAGGTTAGACTCTGACATAAAAGGGCAAACAACGTAACATAATGGGACCATGGTAGCAATCACGAGACCCCCGAACCCGAACCTGAATCCGAAAAAGACTTCAACTGAAACTGAACCTGAATGATTATTGCTAATGGATGGATGGTTGGTATAAGAGACGGTTAGAAAGGGGGAAAGGGCAGGTATAAAAGTGGAAGAGGTGCTGAAGTTTTGAGACCTGCCACTTGGCAGTTACGTCTCTCCCTCCCTCTGATTCTACCTTTTGTTCTTGTTCTTTTTGTTGTTTTTTTTTGTTTTGTGTTGTGTTGAAAATTATAGCAAATTATGTTAAACGGCAGCGTGCCTGCCTCCCCCTTCATGTTTTTTTTTTTGTAGTTGTTGCTGTTGTTTTTGGTAAAGGGGGCGGAGGCGTTGGCTGTCCATTTTGCGGCCCCATTAAAGGGGTTAACATATATAATTTTTTGGCGTTTTTTTTTTCTTGAATAAAAGTTTTTTGTTATTTTTTTTTCTGTGGCAAATGTGTGTCACGTTCGATTGCTGATTGACATGATTTTCGATTTTTTAAGTTTTAATCCCATTTTTTTTTCTTTCTTCGCAGAAGCAAAAGTTGTTTTTTTTTTCTCCTTAACCCCTTCTTCTGCTAATTGTTGTTGTTGTTAGTATTTTTTCTTTAACTTTTGTTAAATTAGCTGACTATGATGCGGCATTATTTGTTTGCTATATACATATGTATATCCTATATATATATATATATATATATATATAGCATTAGTTTGAAATGCCTTTTCATGTTTTGTGCTACTCTACGCTTAATTGCCAAAAACAATCAAGGTAGCAGCAAAGGGTGGGCAGTGGCATGGACAAGGCAAGTGTAAGGGGGAGATGAAAATTGAGGGTTAATTTCAACAATGGTAGCCAACGAATTGTTTGGCAATAACAATTTTTAAAGCTAATCAACGAAGGTATTCACAAGAAGAAAAAACAAAACAAAAAAAACAGAAACAACAGCCAAAAATAAGTAACAACAATATAGAGTTCAATTGAGAGGGGGAAAGAGAGAGAGAGAAAGGGCTAAAAAGAGACAGACATAGAGAGAAAATCGAACAAAGTATTAAACAGATTAACCAATTATTAAAGTTATATAATAAGCACATTTCAATACGTTTTTTAAATAGGTTTTTTTATATACAATTTCATGAAAGTTACTCCAAAGATTTTCCATTTTTTAAATTTTTTGAATATTTTGAAATTGTTTTGATCATTTTGGAATACAAAGACTTTATAACAATGAAAGAAGATAAATATTAAATGTCACTTAACAAATTTGAAATATATGCAATAAGAACAAGCTGAACTTTAAGAGGCAATGATAGAAATAGAAAAAGGATATTAATTTATAGAACTGAAACGATTAGAGTAATAAAAAAGTGATTGCTTTTTGAAAAGAAAGAAATTCTTTAAGATACTTTCAAGATCGGTCCTAAAACAATATAATAAAGTTTAAGTACTATATAATTACTCTTTATAAATTCTAAAACATTTTTAGATAAAGTTTTTCAAAATGAGATGAACTCTAAGAGATAAGGATAGGAATATAAATATAATTGAGAAGGGGATATAGAACTAAAACTGATAGATTAATCGATATATGACTTCAATTTTAAATTAAAAAATATAAAAAGAAAGTCTTTTAAAGTTTTTCAAAATCTACTAAAGTTTTATAACTTTATATAACAACTCCTTGGTTTTTAGAATGAGGTGAACTATGAGAGATTAAAATAGAAATAGGAAGAAAGAATAGGAATAGAAATAGGAACAGGAATAGGAAAAGAAAAAAAAATTTAATAAGTTGAAATAAAACTGATGTATTAATCAATATGTGACTAATTTTCAAGTAAATTTTTTACAACATTTAAAAAGAAATAAAATCTTTAAAATATTTCTTAGATCTGCTAAAGTTCTATGACATTTTATGGTTTTTTGACTATATATGACTTAATTAGACCCAGATGAACTTTTAGAGATTAAAATAAGAATAGAAGTAGGAATAGAAATAGGATGTTAAATTTATAGAACTGAAACTGTTACAGTAATCAATATGTGACTGATTTTCTTGCAAGTTTTTTAGAACTTTAAAAAAGAAAAAAAATCTTTTAAAGATTTCCTAGATCTGCTAAAGTTTTAACAAATTTCATATCAAACACTATAACATTTATGTACATATAATATCTGATTAAAATTATATATATAAAATAAAAAAAAGGGGGCAAAAGTTATTTGAGCCAACAATTATAAATGATAACTGAGGTCAATTCTTTTGTAATAGCCGCTTTCAAGTAGCTTCCCTTGCCGCCTACTTAACAATGATTTGCATTTATCGAAAAAGTCATCACGCCCCTATTGATAGAATGCTAGAATATATAGGTATATATATATATATATATATCGATGACTACAACAACTAATATACCTACTACTGTAAAAACATTTTTTTTTCTTTTTTGTGGAGAAGTAAGTGAGTAGGGGTAGGGTGGGGAGTTAGGTCAGAAGAGTGCTGAGTGAAGAGAGGTTAACAGATAATTAACTTTGACTTGAAACTGCTGTTGTTTTTCCCATAGTTTAGTAGGTGTTCCATCGAGTACCGTGCAGCTCCTTGAAATGATGAAGCAGTTTTTCTTTTTTTGAGCTATCGGTTACTGTTGTTGTTTTTATATTGTAAGTGTATGTGTGTATGTTTTTTTTGTTTAGTTCAGTTTACTGGTTGTCGGTTTCGATTTCGGTTTTCTTTTTTTTGTTTTTAGTTCTTTTGTTTCGGTTTTGCCGGCGCCTCAACATACCTCAATGTGGCATAAGAAAATTAATAGCAATTTGATGAGTTGTTGAAATTATAAATTCCCCCCTCAAACGTTTATACGACTGTATACGACTACCTTTATACCCCTTACAATTTTTGCCTAGTCATGTTTGGTTAGGCGCCGCTATCGATATACCTTACCCCTGCTCCCTTTCTACCACCACTGACTTTATTGCCTTCTGTTACCTTTTCGTTGCTTGTTCAAGTAAATGCGTTAAATTAGCCGCTTTTGTGCCTTTTTAATGGTTTTCATTTTGAATAATAGTAAATTTTGGTTTCTTTATATATACACAGATATATATATTTATTTTTGTTTTTCCTTCTTTCTTTCAAGTTTTGCGGTTTTAAGCTTAGATAACATAATTTGTTGAGCTCTTAATTGTTCATCTGTCTGCTCTTCTTTGTGCATTTGTCAAACAATTTCCGCTCAATTAATACAAAAAATAAAACCAAAAAGAAAAAGAAAATCGAAATCAAAAAACCAGAAACCAAAACAAATCAAAAGTATCTTTTGACTAATTAGCTAAGGCAATTTTAACGCTACACATACTTTATATATATATATATATATATATATATATATACGTATATAGATTATACAAAATTTGTCAACTTCCGACCCAGATTTCATTTCAAACGAGCAACAAAATAAAAATTATTATAAATCATTGTTTTTTGATAAAAAACAGAAGAAAAAACAAAGATAAAAAAAAAAAAAAAAAAAAAAAATGTAAATCAAGTTAAAAATGCTCTCGAATAAACGCCTCTGCATTTTGAGTTACTGCTGGGTTCGGCTTGAAGTGTAGTGGGGGAGGGGAGGGAGCAGTATAGAGACACTTGACAAATACGCGTCTCGCATCCGCATCTGTATCATTGTGTATCTTTCGGATATCTTTTGTATCTGGCGCCAGGGCAAACGCATGCCACATTAAAAAACTTAAACCGCGCTTCGCCGACTGTGTGATTTCCCGTTGCCCCCTCCCTCCTCATCATACCTCTTTCTCCATTCCCATTTCAACTCCATTTGTTTATTTGTTTATAATTTTTCAAAGCTTAAATGGAGCGCACGCATTAAAAAAATTAAGCAGAATGGAGGGGAAAACAGAACCGACAAAACAAAAAAGAAAAGAAAGAAAAAAAAAACCAAAACCAAAGCCACATGAGCTTAAACCCAATAAAGGCCATAAGATTAAATCGTTCAAATATTATTGCTTTGGCCATTATTATAAAGGTTGATCAGATCTACCATTTCTGGAACAGGTTGCCTGCCTAGGAATCAATTAATCAGTATGCCCAACTCTTTAGAACATAACTTAAATCATATATCAATCTATTAAGTATCAATCACTTGTGAACAATATTAACTGATGGAAAAAAAAAAAACATTTTTCATTTCAATTAATTGATTGGAAATTTTAACACATAAATAGCCAATACTTTATGGTAAATGAAAAACTTTTCATTTTTTAAGTCTCTTAAAAAGATTTGCTTTCAAGATATAAATATTTTTTTGGAATTAACTGAAAATAATGAAACTCAAGAATTAATCATTGTCATTATTATAGATAATATACTAATAGTTAGGTATATATATAAATTGAAATGAAAAAATCCTTTAGATTATTGAACTTTCTTTTGAATTCTTAAGAACTGAAATTATATTTATTATGAATCTCTTTGTCTGTCTATTTAAGCAACAAATTTTGTTTAAAAATTTTTTCAGAAGCTTTAGTTTGAAATTTTAATGCCAATAATATTTCTTTTAGATATATATATATATATACATATTTTAATTAAAAACAAATGGTCACTGTACCAATGTAAGTTAAGTTAACTCATTTACCAAAACATTTGAAAGAAAAAGTTCACTTAACTCGTTTGTTTTTTTAAGGCATTACAATTTTGTTTATTGCTTCGACAAATAAATAAAGCAAGCCGACTGACGACTTTGAGAATACCCTGCCCTAAGTAGAGAAACTTTATAAAATCAAACTCCTTCGAATTTGCAATTGATTCAAACTAAATTGCTCCGTACAAGCGGCAGCAAGCTTACCCTTACCGTGCACTTGGCATTTCAGTACGAAATGTATATAGATATATCTTCTATATTTATAGACCGATTTCGATGAATTTTGGTCAGCTGATACTTTTTACTTTAATCATTGAGTGTACCAAATAAGATTACAATAACTTTATTGCAACTCTAGTTATTTGTTTTTTCTAGATTGCGGGGGCGCAAGTGGGCGTGGCAAAATTTAAATGAAACTTGTTCTGCGTAGACACTACACGAATGCTGACACCAAAATTGGTTGCTCTAGCTCTTGTAGTCTCTTAGATCTAGGTATTCATACGAACAGACAGACTTAAGTCTGTCAGAGACACCTGTTGATGCTGATCAAGAATATATATATCTCTCTATGGGATCGGAAATGTTTCTTTCTGCCTGTTGCATACGTTTTAGTGACTTTAATATACCCTTTTACCCTATGGGTACAGGGTATAAAACACAAAAACAAAAGAAAACGTTTAGTTCTTTTGAACTATCAAAACAACATTAAATCATTTTCAAGTTTTATGCCCCTCTATTCCGTCTCCCTGTCCTAACAATTAGTCGGCTATCTATATGGCAATTTTATCGACTTGACTCGACTCAAATGGTAAGCACACTATATTTTGTTTTTTCTTTTTTTTTTTTATGGTTTTGATTCTGTTGGGTTGATTTTCTTAGTACATATCATCAGTTCAAGTTAAATTCGGTTTATTGTTGATTATTATTATTATTATTGTGTTAAATGTCGATGATTTATTTTTAACTTCCATTCGGATGCTGATCAACAGGATGAACTTTGTGGAAAATTCTGCTTTGGTCACCTGTCAAGTTAAAAGTTTTGCAAGTTTCAAAAAAAAAAAAGAAGGAGGAAAAATATGAAGAATTTTGTTCGTTTTGTTTTGTATTGGCGCCCAACGTGGGGCCTCAGTGTCGGCAAAAGTTCTTAAGATGTTGTGTTTCTCTTTTCTTTTCCTTTCTTTTCTTATTTTTCTTTCTCTCTTTCTCTTGCTGTTGGCTTCTTTTATACTTGTGTGTCATGCTGCTTCTGCTGAGGCTGCTTTTTGTTATTGTTGCTGTTGTTGCTGTTGTTGTAAAATTTATTATAAAACTCACAGCAGGCAGGCACCAAAAGGGAGCAAGGGAGAAAGATTTAGATGGAATGAATGAAGAGTGAGAGACAAATTGTTTCGCCTTTCATTTCGTTTCGTTGACATCTTTTTGATGGGAGGTGAGTGCCAGTGGGTTGGACACAGAAGTGAGGGCAGAAGTGGGGGCAGTCAGCAACCCTGCTGGTTTTGATGAACTGATGATGACCTGACTAACAGAGTCAACTCTTTGCTCCCAGATCGGGTTACTCAAAGAAGAACTTAAACAGATGTTTCTTTCCCGAGAAAAGAGAGAGAGAGAGAAAAAAAATCAGCCTGACAACTTGTTATGGGATATGCTTGAAATGTCAAAAAAGAAACACAAGAAGTAAGAAAAAAGAAAGAAGGAGAAATAAGAAAGTTTTCAAAATGCAAAAATTCAACAAAAAAATAAAAATAAACACAAAAAAATGCAACAATTTATAAAAATGCAAATGTTGAGATTTGTGACACCACACAGATGATGTCTCAGCTTCTTCACTTATAGAAAGAGCAAGAGAGAACGAGAGAGGGAGAGGAATGAGTGAGAGGAAAGACGATTAAGATACAACATTATCATCAACATCTTCATCATGATGATCATCCTCTTCAACTTTAGTGGCATTTGTCACTTTCGTTTAGATTTGAAGAGGGACACACAACAGCAACAGCCATAAAGAGGTGTTGATTGTGTCACACTTGTCGCCTTTTAAAGACAAAAAAAAAAAGACAACACTCACACACACACACACACTCTCTTATAAATATGAAAAATGCCGCCTAAATATCCTTTAACTGTAACCAATGACACATCAAAGATACAAACCGAAAGATACGAACAAAAAAAAACCTGAAAACCTGAAACCCATGCGCGCATGCGTAATCCCCCGTTAAGTGTTTCGCTTTTCATCTTCTCTACTTAATTTCATCTCGTAAAACATCTGTGGTTCCACGGTGCAAAGGCATTGGAGGTTGGCATTTCGGTTTTTTTTTTTTTTTTTTGGATGGGTGGGGGGGGAGAGTAAGAAATTTGTAAGTCAAACCTGTTGAAAATCAAGAGCAAGGTGCATTGTTCTTTTTTTTATTTTTCTGGTTTCCCTAATCATCATCATGATGATGTTGTTTGAGAAAAACATATGCTGCGGATATCCTTGACAGACTGCTTACCCTTCGCATTCTTACTACTCTTCAGCTCTATCTGGTGTTCCTTTAAGGAAGATGGACAGATGTGAATTTGATCTTAGCTGTCGACACACCTTTTCTATTGTCTTTATTATTTTAAATGTGTGTGTGTGCGTGTTTGTAGGGTTTTCATTTTTCTAATGATTATGGTATGATTAGTTACAGACAACTCTAACAGGGAGTGAGAATTGAAACATTCCAAGTGAATGATTGACAAACTATTTCAAATGTTTGTTTCCAAGAACTAAAAGGATTTCTAATTATTTTTTTTACTAATAACTTATAATTTGAAATTAAGTAAATATTTGTATAACTTTTCTAATAAATTTTTTAACTATTCTAAATATATTATATAAAACGAAATTTCATCCTTTAAAAAAACTGATTGATATCAAAATGAAATTTGAGAAATTTTTGTGGCGTTCTAAATAAGTTATTTAGATATTATATGGCAAAAAATCTATATATTATTTTTTGATATTATAAAAATATATTATATACTTTTATTCCTTTCAAGTTAATTTGCATTTACATAGTTTTATTTTTTTTCACCATATATGCTTGCATATTATATAAATAATTATATATTTATGAATCCCATCTAGACATGCTATTCTTTTAAAATTTTATGCTCAATTTGTCGACTAACTAGTTTATCCCACAACTATATAATGTAATCTCTCTAACCATTGAATTTATATATTCACATAATCTTTCGAGTTGTTGCCATTTTTTAAGTCGATCTTCAAATTAGTTGCATGCAACATTTGTAGCAATTTTTGTTGTTGTTTTGCATTATTCTTGAGGTTGAGCTCAATGAACTTCCGTTTTTGATATATTTTAGGAGTACCCCCCTTTGCCACTCTCTCTTTCCCTCTTTTTCTCTCTCTTAAGCTAGTATTTATATTTTGTTATATATATATATATTTTTTATTTTTAAATTTCCTTTTTGTTGAGCCATCGCTCAGTGCAATGAAGCGTTGCAGGGCGACGTTAAAAAATTGACTCTGACTATTTTTTTTATGATTTTTTTTTTTTTTGCTTCCCCCTTTTTGGTTTTGGTTGTTTTTTTTTTTTTTTTAAGTTGAAAGTTGTGAGCCTCTCCGACCCCGAAACGCGAAACCCTCAAACCTCAAACTACCAAGTAGTTTCCGTCTATGGCAATGCTCTGCTTTAGTTTAAACATTTGCCAGTCAAAGCGAGCTTTAATTTATGCCTTTTTTATGCTGATGAAACGCAGACAGAGGCCGGGCCGTAGTACGACTGTAGACCAAAAACAACTAAACAAAATAAAAAAAAAACAAAGTCTTTCGGCTGGCCAGTAAAAATGAAATCGTTAAAAAAAGAAACAAAAAAGAAAAAAAAAACAAAAAGTCCAAAACAAAACCATAACAACAAGAGCTCAACATTCCAAACTGCCAAAAAGAGGAAAGAGATAAGACTTAAAAGTTTGGCAAACATTTTCAAGAGAAAAGTCAATATTGTAAATCATATTTATAATCCCACTTGTCGTTGCCAATAATAATCCCTATATCGGTAAAAGTCTCTTCAAAAGCTATAAAATGCAATACTAAAGAAAGACTTTTTCACTTATCGATATATGAAATATCAATATTTTCCATATTTCGATATGAGTTTTGTTAATATTTGGGTATATAAATGATATTGAAATTGAAAATATTGCAAAATCATAGCTAAAGATATGATATAGTAAATTTCTCTATAGATATAAGCTTAGAAAGCTCTAAAAGATCGAAACTGTTACTGAAGTTGCTTCAGATATAATTTAAGTTAAAGAAAACTGTATAAAATATTTTTTAAAATTTAATATCTTAATTTTAGACCCATTGAACTCTTCACTTTGTTTTGCTTTTTTAATAAAATTGAAGAGAAATAATTTTTTAAATATTTTCATCCTTTCTTTTTAAATTTTTCCCATAAATTTTATATTTTGTGTCTTTATTTAATTTAATATTTTGTTTTGCTAAGTTTCGTATTTTAAAAAGGCAAATTTTTGTTTAAATTTAAATTCAAATAATTATTTTAAATTAAAAAAATAAAAAGTAAAAATAATTTTATTTCTAATGTTAATGCCAAGTCAAAGACATTTGAAATTATTTTAAGCCATTGCAGAGTTAGGGCTTATTTAGAATGAAATTTATATAGAGAAACTTTAGTATAAAAATTGAAAATATAATTTTAAAATAAATATATATATCTTTTATATATAATAATACTTTAAATGCATTAAAAATTTATTTTCTGATTGATCATTTGTTTAATTAGAAATATTTTAATCGGATGAAAATTTTTCAAATAAAGAGGGATAAACGAATTTTCTTTTTAAATATTTAAAATATTTAGAAATACTTTTTCCATTTCAAAAATATTTAAATTTGTGATATATATACATATATCTTTTATATATTTCAATACTTTAAATGAATTTAAAATTTCTTCTCTGTGAAAACGTTTCTTTAATTAGAAATATCTCAATTAGAAATATCTCAAAATAAAGAAGAACAAATAAATTTGGATTCTAAATATTTGAAAATATTTAGAAATACTTTTTTCCAAATTAAAAATGTTTAATTTTTCTATGTAGAAAATCTTATATGATGGGTAGAACAAATTGGTTTTGTTTTGGTTTTTTTCTTTTGGTATTTGTTGGTGGACTACAGCATGACAGCTGGCATTTGAAATTTTTTTTTTGGGGCTAAGGCTTAAATTGTTGAATATACAGTTGTTTGAGAGCTGTTCGCACTCTTTACTCACCTGTATCACACGCATGGGCAGTCCCGTTTCCTTGGCCAGTTGCTCCCTAATATGGCGTGTCGGTTTCGGTGTCTGATTGAATGCCGTTTTCAATACCTCCAGCTGTTTGGCCTTGATGGTGGTACGAGGACCGCGACGCTTTGAGCCATTTGCATCGTCGGGACTTTTGTTCTCCGCCTGAGAATCACCGCGGCCATCCGGATCACCGTCCAAGGAGCCCTATATATATGTATATAACAGGTTAAAGAATTGAGAGTGAATGAGATGGGTATAGTAATAATCATCATTTGGCAATCATTAATCAAAAACAGAAATACAAAAATAAACTTTGAACCATTTACAGGCAGAACTCTACAGACAAATAGTACCATTCATTATTTGGCTTTGGGTTTGGGTTTAGCCAAGTTAATGATCTCTTATAGTATGTGTATATGTATAACTACTTCTCTTACCTGATCGGAATCGTCATGCGTATTTTTACTATCGGTGCTCATGCTTTGTACTGATATATCCGAGGTGCCCAACGGTCCACCCGCTGAGTCTGGCCCATTTGGACCAAGGACGCCCAAACCCAGTGCCGGTCCTCGCAAGTGTGGCGGATCATCATCGTCATCATCTTCACTAGCTGATCCCATTATGGAATCTAAAATGTTAGATAGCAAAAGAGAAAGAGAGAGAGAGAGAGAGAGAGAGAGAAAGTGAGATTTTGATTTACAAATTTGTTGTATGTACAAGAATGAGCCACTTAAAATACAATTGCCATAAATAATATTTGCGCCAGAGCTAAGCCAGTAACGACGCTTGAATTGGGTGCATCTACTCATTCCACTACACCAAGTCACGTGTCACCATTTCATGGTCTAAAGTAGCCTGCCCCCCCCCTACCAGCATCTTGCCATGCCACAACCGGGGTCACGTGTCGCTTTATAAGTTGATTAAGGACTCGCTTATCTCACAGTTTGCCTGGCCATGCAAAATGCTGACACGCGTCTTACTTCTCTTGTCCTTGTACTTCTGGTACTGTTCTACTTCAGATAAGAACTGACACGAGTCCTTTCCTTTTGGGATATGGCGCGTTGAAACGTGTCACTCCAAAAATCGTTCAATTCGTTTGTCTTTAGTCTAGCTAGTAGTCCCCAATCGCCATATTAGAAATCTAAAATCTCAGTTCAAGGGAAGCACACACACACACAGAGAGAGAGAGAAACACCTCTGGGAATTGTATCATCAAAAAAAGGAAGGAAAACAGAAGAATGAATCGAAACGAAACGTTATCCAACAACTTGCCAAAATAAATTACACTTTATTATGCATAATCTAATCCGCACCAGATGCGGCTCAAATGCAGTTTTTTTTTTTTTTTTTTCTTTTTTTTGGGGTGGTGAATCAGTCACCCAACCAACCAACGAACCAACCAACCAGCCAGTCATCCAGTCATTCGGTCGGCAATGGCAAGTCTTTCACTCAAAACTCTACACAGACAAATCTCATATGCCAAGCCACCTGTCAAAAGCAAAAAAAAAAAAAAAAAAAAACGAAATTGACGCTGAAGGGGAGTGAAGAATAGAGACCGAGTAAAGGAGGAGGAAATAGAGGACTAGAGCTTAATGCATTCTGAGCTCTGGCCAGCTGAGATTTGTAGCTAAAGTTGGCTTTCATCTTAGACTTGGTTTTGGAATTAAAGTTAGAGCTAGTGGTGACCAGACCAGTGAATAGAAAAATAAAAAAAGAGAATGGCATGGACGGACACAGCTGCAAACTGAAATCATCTTTACAGTTGAAATCTTTAAATAAGTTTCCAAGGGTAAAATATTTAATGCAAATGAATAGATACTTTATCTAGGAAATATATTTGAAATTTAGCAGTTATATATATATATTATTGAATTGAAAAACAAAACGGGAAACTAGAAATGAAATTAATATTTATAGAGAGTTCTTTCAAGAAAAGCTAAAAGGACTAATAGAAAAAGTCTTTAATAGATTCAAATATAATTTTTGGAATCCTTTTATTATAGAAGTTTACTAAAGAACAATATTTATATGTATATATTTCATACATAATATTGAAAAATGTTTAAAAAATATATTTTATATAAAAACTACTTCTTTTTCTCTACAATAATTTTAATTTTTCTCCCAAAATTTCTTTAATTCTTAAATTGTTTTCAATTTAAATTTAACATTTTTCAATTGTCAAAAAGGAAAATCAGCATCAGGTGGAAAAGTATTATATTAAGTTTAAAAGAAAGACCCTTTTCTTGTTTTTTTTTTTCCTCTTTTTAATCGAACCACAATTGACCCACAAGCCGTTGGCATAAATGGTAAAGGAGAAGAAGAATAAAGGACTAGCAACAATAAAACCAACAAAGGCCAAGCGATAAAAATGAAACGAAACGGAAACTTGAAGTGTTTACCAGCATCGCTTACAAATGTCGCTTTTGAAAATGAATGGGAAAATCCTCCACCCAATTTGCCAAGTTACCAAGTTGCCCAAACTGCCAGTTGCCAGTTGCCAGGACCAGAATTCAGACTACAGAATCCTGAATCCATATGGGCGCTTTAAGTTGTTGTAAACACATGTTAATAAACACGCGGCTGTCGCTAGATGAACTCAACAGGGAGACCCAAAGAGAAAGACAGAGAAAGAGAGAGAGGTTGAGGGTGTATATAGAGTGAACGATAAAGGAGGCTAGAGTTTTGTAGGCAGGAGGGTTGTCAGTACCAGCAAACAACTACAACAACAGCAACAACAACTGGCATCTCGAGCATCACTCAAATTAACTTTGAAAACCATTCAGGAACACTTCATTTGATTGCCACAAAAACCTTTAACCTTCGCTCCCAGCTTCCAGAGCAAACGTTTTCAATGTTTTTCAGCATCAGCATGGTTGTTGCTGTTGTTCTGTAATTGTTGTTGTAGCAATAGCAATTATGCCATTGAGGACAGGACAAGCAACAGCAACCCTCAATGCACACCCTTCGAGTGAAGAGGAAAAAATAAAATTTGTTTAGTATAGAGTATAGGAATCGCCTTTGCCCGGCAGCCATAAAAGTTCAAACACTCATTTTTCGCTTAGAAAAATATATTTCACTTCTCCTTCTACTTTTCTTTTTTGCGTTTTCCCTTTATCACTCCCACCTACTCCACTCCCTTCTCTTGGCGTTGTCAATGCTATCTTAACCTTCCACTCAGTTGTGTTTGTTCAATGCAAACATTAGCCAGCGGCAGCGAAGACGAACAAGTGCAAGCATCGACAGCATCCTTGAGCCTTGGCTCTTGTCCTTACACTCGCGCGCATCCTCTTCTGTAAATTTGACTGACAGCCAAGTAAACAGACAGGCAAATAAATAAACAAAACATTGGGCAAACCATGGTACGTTGGGTTACTAGTCGGAGGGTTTGTTGGGAGGGGGGGAGGGGAGTGATACAAGAGAGGCACAAACTCATTGCTCAACCATCATCGACCATCGGCCCACTTGCCATTTGTTTGCATAGTCAAGTGCGATGTTTGAGAATTGGCAACCGAAGGATCGACCAACCCCAACCCCAGGCCTTCTGCCCCTTATTACAACATGTCCTTTAACAATGAAACGGTTAACAGTTCAGCAATGTTAACATACAAATTAAATTGATATTTTTTCAACAATTATTATATAAAAAAAAAAAACAAAATAGAAATTAAAAAGATGAAATAAAAGATGTCATTATACCTATTACAGGTAATACATATATATTCCTGATCTGACAGTTCTCTAAATCATATGGAAATCAGTTGCTACATATCTCTGCAACAGTTTCATGTTATACAACTGTTAACTCACTGTTAATGTTTGAATTTAGATCAACTTTTAATAAACATCTTTTACTTTAATTATTTTATTTATTTATGTTACTTATTTATTTAACGGTTCTTTAAATACTTTTTTTTCTTTCTGAATTGAAATACTTAAATTGTAAATCGGTTTTTATTTTTTTTCAGTTTCTTTCCAAATTTAAATATCAATTGAAATATTTTATTGCATAACCTGGCATCAGACATATAAGCTTGCCTCTTGTGCCACCTTTCGTCTCGTCTCGTCTCGTCTTTGGCTTGCCATTTCTTGCGTAACTGTCATAAGCAGAAATGTGGAAGGCAGACAGACAGACAGTCACAGAGACCGACCGTCCGACCGACCCGGGGCATTCAGTTAAGGATTAGAGTCGTCGCACTAAGCCGAGATCTGAGTCTGAGACCAAAGACATACTGGGAGAGGTAACGTGCAACGTCAACTGATGTCAATGTGGCAAGCAAAAAAAAAAAAAACCACACACACACACATTCACATGTATGCTCACAGATACAGAGAATAAAGTAAATCCCATGCCAAAGATGTGGAAGAGAACCAGGTGCCAAGATTTCTTCTTCTTTTACTACTTCTTATTCTTCTGTGTATGTACGTATGTGAGTGTGTGTTTGTGTGTGTGACAATTCAAATCAGCAACGCACTGACAGGAATTAACCTAATTTTACAGCCAGCAAACTTGGACTCCACCTTCTCTCCTTTGCCAGCTCCTTGCTCTCTGCATGAATGAAGATGAGAGACTCAACGACACAACGACAACGACTTTCAGAATGCGCTCATGTAGAAAATCCAGCGATCTGTTCCACGTCCATGCCGCATTTTTCATGCCCGCAGTACGTTGTGCACTTAATAGTTGCCCATAAACACGGTCCCAGCTGGAACTGTGCTGGAACTGGGGTCGATGTCGATGTCGGTGTCGGTATCGGAGTCTTGCGAATGGAGCAGGCATTAGCTGCTTCTGCTGATGCTGATGCTGCTGCTACACGAAGGTGGAGTGGCAGTGGGAGTGAAAGATGTGGATAAATACGGGGGGAGGAAAGGAGATGAAGAAGAAGGTTTGCCTGCTGCCAGTGAGTCGATTTTTCTGCATCGTGAACCACATGATGCAAAACTAATTCGAAATTAATGTGTGTGCGCTTTGTCTATGTCGATTGAGGGTTGCTTTTTTCCCCCCCAATAGACCTGTGATGGTGGAGGGGTGGTGGTATAGATGAGGATGGTGATTTACCATGTACCAACACCACAAAAACTACACCCTCATTTCATTTTATCAAGTCCCAGCCAGGCGACATACTTGTCGTTCTAAAAACAACATAAAAATAGAAGAAAACAGAAAAAGGAAGGAGAAAAAAAAAACCAAAAGCTTTGGGGTTTATATAGATATATATATATATAAATATATATATAGATATATATATATATAAATATATATATAAATATATATATATACAGGTATTTCAAAAATAAACAAAATGAACTTTGTTTTCACGATTACTGGTTTTTTCTTCTTCTTTTATGTTTTTAAGCATTTCCGTTAGACAAATTAATTGATTTGTGATTTAAACTAATTTGAATGAATAAAACATAGTAAAAAAAATAACTAACTCAGTTTTAAAACAAAATGTTTAAGCTTTAAGAATTATTATATATATATATCTAGTTATTATTATACAAAAGTTTCTTTAGTCTATTTAATCAATTGCAATTGCTGCACTTGTGCACTTGGCAACCCTTTTTTTTCTTACTCTTTGTCATTACTTAGGCAATTTATGCTTCAACGCCTTTTAAAAACACAAAAGTAAAATTGTTCAAGTTGATATTATTGTTGTTGCAAGTGTCAAACAAACTATGTTATCCCCTCTCTACCTCTTACCCCACAATGAAAGGCTTTGAAGTCGAAAGTCAAAAACATTGAGAAAACAGTTTTTGACACATTGAACGGGTAGACAGATATATATATATATATAAATATATATATATATATACATGGAGACGATGCCAAACTTGAAAAAAACTTTCAAAATGCCAAAGCCAAGGCAACACATGAAATGAATTAAACTATTTTCTATAAAAGTGTGTGTGTGTGTGTGCGGGAGTTTACTACCAACTGTATTAGTAACAATAGAAACAGCAACAAATACCACAACAATTTGTTATGCCGCATCAAAGCATGAAAAACGCTGGCAAAGCACAAAAAAAAAAAAACAAGAAGGAAAAACCAGCCAAGACAATTGGCAAAGGGGCTAAAAGCGGCAACTTTATAACGGGGGTTGCTTTTGGCTAAGTTTATATAGATGAATGAATTGTTTGCTGGGAGGGGCTTTTTGCGTTTTCCACTTGACTGAGCAGGCCAAGTGGCTTCAAAGTGACCAAAAAGAAAATAAAGGGAGCACACACATACGTATAAATAGTTATGTGTGTGTGTGTGTGTGACTAACATTCTTTTCATTTGTCTATAAATTTTAAATGTTTGGCACGCAACACAAATAGAAATACTCGATACTTGGAATTCAAGTACAAAGTTTCAACTAACCAAGTTCGAATTTTTTGCCGTATTGTCATTACAAATGACCCCAACAACTTGAAACTTGTGTGACCTTGACGTGACGTTGGTCACTTAAAATGCCAGCACACACAAACACACACACACACACCAGACTTAAGACAGACACTTGAAATTGATGATTTGAGATGTGAAAGTTACCTTCTTCTCCCCTCTCAACCATTTGCTGCCACTCTTTCAATTCTATTTTGCTAATGACATTTTAAAAAAGAAACATTTATATACCCTTTAATTAAAGATATAAAAGAGTATATTAAATACCACAAAGTATTAGTTAAAAATTATTAAAATTTATCTAAAACTATTTTTTAGTTGCCAAATGAAAAAATTAAAGAAATAAATTAAAAGAAAAATATGTTTTAAATATTTTAAATATCTAAAAGTTTAAAATTTTTTTAAGAATTTGCTTATTTTGTGGGTAAGACCCTAAGAAAATTTGGCCAATAAATACATATATTTATCTAGATTTATATAGATATATAGAACTTGGTTATTTTATTGGTAAGACACCAAAAAACCAACAAGCATAGATGTTTTTGTATAGAAATTACTAAGATGAAATTTATAATAAAAATTTATGTTGATTTGAAGCATTAAAAAAATAAATCTATAAAAATACTAAAAATCTAAAAATATTATTTAATATTAATATAAATAATTAGCAATTGTTAAGAACTTGGCTTTTTATATTTTTCTATATTTTCTTTGAACAAATTTCAAACTGTTTCCCCTCTTTTTATTATATTTCTCAAAAGTTTTACAATTTATGTTTTTTATTCATTTTTATTTACATTTATATTAAGTATAGAAAAATGTTCTTCTTCTTTTTCTTGTAAAGATTGTAAACTCCGCCATTTTGTTTTCTTATTCTTTTTTTTCATTCATTTTATGTGTGTGTTTGGTTCCTTTTGTTGATACTGTGTCCTGTCAGCTTGTTGAGGCTCAGCTCACCTTTTATTTTTGCGGCTGCTTTTTAACATTTTTATTTTTTTTTTTTTTTTATTTATTTTTTTTTTTTTTTTTGGCAAACGACGCGTTGAAATGAAAGAATAACACAGAAGAAGAAAGGGAGAGAACTGACAGAGAGAGAGAGAGAGAGAGAGAGAGGTACAAGGATAACAATAATAAAAACAAAACAAGAGCAATAGAGGAAGGTATCTAAGGAGCAGAAGGGAAACACGGCAACTTGGTATCAATTTCAGTACAAACAACAATAATGTAAGCATAAGGACGAACCGGTGTGGCAGGGAGGAGGGGGTAAAGCGCATTTTAAATATTGTACAATGAAGAGACAGAAAGAGAGAAAGAGATGGTACCGTAAATCCTTTTTGGCACAGCTCAACGCGCTCGTGTGCCTGGAAATCCTGTTGCTTTAGGCTGGCAGAAAAAAAAGGTCCCTTCAGTCCCTGCGAACCAACAACAGCCATTCAAATACAATACACACACACACATACACACAGAGAGAGACTCAGACACAGACACAGTGAGGGAAAAAGGATCACTTTACAAATGCCCACAAATGCGGCCGGTTTTTATTCATGTTGCTGTTGTTGTTGTTGTTGCTACTGCTGCTTGTCGCTTGTGGCAATGCCGCTTGGAATAATAATAATAATAATATGAGGAACAACAACAAACGGTAGCAAAAAAAACTTGCCAAAAAGGTAACAGAGCGTATTTTTAGAAGCCAACCAAACATTTAACAGCAAACGAACGCCCCTTTTCTTCTTATTTTTACCTACAATTTATAAAAGGTTTGTTATATTAATGTTTGCTTTTTGCCCACCGATGGGAATAATATAAGGGGCGGGGCCATTAGTAGTTATTCCATAGGTAAGAGAAGTAAACCAAGTAAATGACACAATTTATGCAACGTTTTCCAACAAAGAAAAAAACAAAAATGGAACATTTTAAGCATAGAAATATGCAGCCACACTATTTACAGTTTACTGTTATGTCATTCTTATTAAATGATATAGGATAAACTTTGACTTTGGTTCAGTTAAACATAACTAAACATTGATTTCATCTTGATTTAAATCATAACAAATGTTTCTTTTCTTTATACTATAACTAACTTGGCTTATGATACTTCAACTAACTTGGCTATGTCATTCTAAACTATCAGTTATTAGCTATTGTATTCAAATAAAAATAAATGAATTGAATTTTTGCAAAATTTTTCTAAATTTAACCAAAAGTATATATATTTAGCTTCAACTATAATTCTATACACGAGATTTGCTCTAGTTCATCTAACAATAAATGTCATTCTTTCATATGACAAATTGTTGACAATAGCGACCACACACACGCACACTCATACACATAGAAATAGAGAGACAGATGAGTATCCTTCATCTGCATGAATTGCAAATGAATTGATGCGCTTTGTTGACTTTTTGTCAATTGGGATTATGGCCAGGCCCATATTCAGTCTCTGTCCCAATGTCAGGCCCAATTTCAGTCGCTGATTCTCATAGTATTGATACAGATGGACGGGCTCAGTCAACGTTCGCCTGATGCTGATGCTGGTGATTAACAATTGGCTTAAACCGTGCCAAACAAAGTGTCGAAAAGCGTACCTAAGCCTCAGCGGGTTTCGATGTCGGATCATTCAAGAAGTTGGTGCCGTTTGTTGTTATTGCTGGTGATATTCTTGTGCTGTTGTTGTTTGGTTCTTTCTACCTGCCCACGCGATCAGTAGATCAGAGATCAGAGCGCGCCTAGAAAGATTATTGGGAACGAGCCGAAAACCAAGCTGGCTCGTAGGGGATTTGTAAACACAGATCTTTTTACGGATTAAAATTAAACGAAGCGAGCAACAGCAGCAGCCGCAGTCGCTCTTGTGGTACACTTTGTGGTCATGACATGAAAGGGCGAGACGAGGAGGTCTTTGGTCTGGTTTTTAAGCCACACATGACAACAGACAACAGCCAACAGCAAATACCAAAAAAGGTTTATGCCGATCTCAGATAGTTATATATATTTCTGCGTTTAACTTCCGCCCAGCCCAGGCCACGAAAGTGAAAGTAAAAGTTGGAACAACAAAATACACAAAAAAAAAAAAATCATCAAAATTTGTAACTAAATAGAAAAAAAAAATGAGTTTAAAACGTTGTACAAATGCAAATATTTGCCAGCAATTTGACTTTAGATAAATGAATTGCAAATTTATGTTAGACAAATTTTTCAATCAATTTTCATTATTTGTTAAACATTGTAATGAGTGTTTGGTAAACTTTTAGCTTTTTTTCGTTTTTTGAAAATTGTTTTACAAAGTTTTATCATAAATTGGAAAAAATTGTGCAACTACCCACACACACACAGCTGTTTCTCTATGTGTGTGTGTGTCTTATTTTTCTTGCGTTATTTTTCCATTTTCTTTTATTTTACCTTTTTTTAATGTTTTTGGTTTTGTTTGTTTTTCCAACTAGGCTATTGTTGAAGCCTGTCAAACATATCAATTTCAAAGCAAAATTTTGTCAGTCGGCCATATATATATATATTGTATTTCTATGTATATGTGTGTGGTTTTTTTTTCTAGATTTCGGGCATATTTCAGTTGATGGATTGCACATGTGCACAACAAAAAAAAAGATAGCGAAAAAAAACAAGAAAAAAAGAAACAAAAATAAAAAAAAACCAACTTTGCGTCTAAAGTTCAAAATTATAAATCACAGTCGATATTTGTCAGGCAGCAACACGGCAAGTAACAAATTTATGTTATGGCCATAAACAACAAAGGCAACTGGAATAGCAACAACAACAACAACAATAATAACAACAATAATTGCCATGGGCGTGTAAATTAAATTGACATAAAATAGGGGGCGGATGAGAACAAATAATAAAACATAAAATTAAATGAGCAACAATATTTTATATTATATTATTTCGAAGAAATTGTTTTGCAATGCAAAAATAGAAATATTAAAAAATATTTAATAATTATATAGAAATATTTATTCTTGTTCAGCAACTATTTATATATTTGATACCATTGTTTTTTTTAAGTTAAAACTAGGTAAAACATCAACAAATAACAAAAATGTGAATAGTAAAATTTTAAAAGAAAATATTAAATAAGTCAACTTCCACTTTGTCCTTTACTAATTAACAACTCACATTTGTTTAAAGAAATTTAACTTTTTAATTCTTTAAATCCACGATTTTAACCTTATAGTGGTCCGATCGGATTTATTTGTATACTTGTAAAAGCTAAACATCTTAGAAGCTTATCTACCAAGTTTCAATCACATAGCTTAAAATTTAAGATACGAAAAGTGCAAAGTAACAGACAGACGGACATACAGACATGATAAGATCGAATCGGCTATTAATACAGATCAAGTATACATAATACTTTATAAAGTAGGAAACGTACTTAAGCGTTTTTAACTTCTGAACAATTTGATTAGTATAAAAAGGTGAAAAATAAGATATATCTTTCTTAAACTTGATAAACAATCTTTAAATATCTAAGTTTCGAAATTTATATAAGACATTATAAAGAGACTATATAATATATATTATATATAAAGTTCTAAGCAGTACATTTGCTATTCAAATTGTTACTCTATTATTAGATTTAGAATAAATAGTTTTTCAAACTAAAAAAGTTCAAGTTTTTTAAAGGACTCATAGTTTTGAGTAACTTCCCCTTCTTGGCTACTTCCATGATCAAAAAACAATAGCAAATCGATTAACACATAAGCCCAAAAAAATGCATTTCGCAAAATGAGAGATGGAAAAGAAAGAGACTTAAACGATTTGTGACACTAATAAATAAGCCAAACAGCAACCGCGTCTCATAATTTTTAATTCACTGAAAGACACAGAGAAACTGAGAGAAGAACAGAGAGAAAGAGAGGGGTGCAGTGAGAAGGCTCTTCCTCTTTTTCTTTGTTGTTATTGTATTTCCCCCTTTTATTTTTTTTCTCTCTCTTCTTATTTATTTATGTTTATAGCGTTTATCATTTGTGACACTTTGCATAGCGCCGGCAAAGACGCGTGGGACGCCTCCTGGCCAAACTGCCTTAAAAATGCCAATGGGAAAGGGGGAGAGGGGGATACTTTTTGGCTAGTGGCAACCGATCGAGGGGTACTGAAAGAAACGCCCGTGAAATTGTCACAGTTTGCCGGTTTTTATGGCTACCCAGTTGTGGCCCAGCTTTGGCTTTATGGGCCCAAGTCCAGGCACTAAAAAAAAAAAAAAAGCAGAAAAAATTCAACAAAATAACCAGCCAAACAAAATGCGAGCGCAAAAAAAAAAAAAAAACAACAACACAAAAATAATAAAAGGCACAAAATAAAAAAAAACCTCGACACTTGGCCAAAATTTATGCGCAAATGAATTGTGCATTTAATGGTGGCAGTGAGTGGAATAAGGAAGGTTGTTTGTTGTTTTGTGGCCCACATGAAATTGGCCAGCAAGTGAATTTGTGAATTTGCCTCATGTTGAGATCAGAAATTATTTGCTTTTTGCAATTTTTTCTTTCTTTGTGGAAAATTAATATTTATTTTGTTTATTAATCTTCAATACGTTTTCCCAAACAAAGTTTCTTATTAAGAAATAGCTAAAAGAAAAACCAAAGAAATTTAAGAAACAATTTACAAAATTTCTTTGGGTTCTTTTTTTTCTTCTGAATATTTTATTCTTCAAATTGATTTCTTTTTCTATTTTTTCTTATATTTTCATCTCATTTTGGTAGTTCTCATAACCCTTGCAAGGAATTTGGTTTTTCGCTCAGCCAAAAACTCAGTCAGGTGGAACAAACTTAAAAAATTTTTTAACCTGTTCCACTGACAGCTTGGTGTGCTCTATTTTCTGAAATATATATATATATATATACTTTTTTTTTCTTTTTTTTTTTTTTAAGTTTTTTTTTTCTTCTTCTTGTTGTGTTCCCTCTGCTATTTTAAAAGCCCGCACTTGGTGCGCATTTTATGTTTATTTTATTTGTAGTTTGGCTTTATTTTTTAACAGCCACTTTAAAGCCATTTTTAATGGGCTTTTACACAGAGCAGGCAAGAGAATCGGCATGCAGAGAAGGGGGGAACTAAGCCTGAAAATGATGAGAGGCACAGAGAGAGAGGGGGGCTAGGTGAAGGGCTTAGACGTGAAAATAAAGTTTTTCGCTTGAAAAAAGGAAAAAAACGAGAGAAAAAAAATATATATATATATAAATGATCTAACCATATTCAGGACTTGAAGGTTTTTCTCTGAGTCAGAATATGAAAATTCACAATTGTGTGAGTCAGTACGTCAGTCAGTTAGTCAGTCAACCCGCCCGTTAGTAAGCCGATACCAAATGACTGGCTGACTCAGACGATAAGAAAACTGCATCGACTTTTGAACTGGGTCAAGCTTAAAATGCATTTTCATGCTAAAGGTGCAGGTTGCAAGATTTCTCAGTTTGGGATAACAAAAAGAGTAAGCATAAATATAGTAAAGACGACTCTTAAATACTCTGTATTTAATAAGGTAAGTCCCCTTAAGATTAGCCATTTCAATTGCTCTTAATGCCATTTAGATAGATATTTTTTATAACAATATTATAATTAAAATAAACTCTTAAATATTTAACATAATTTACAACTTAAAATTTAAGAATAAAACAATTATTAAAGTATTTATAAATATATTTAATATTTTCTATATATTTTTCTTACTCCATCTTTGACTCTGTCAGTTTATCTCTATCATTCTCTCTTACTAACTCCCCCCTTGTGTGGGTGTATTTTCCCCCATTTTGGGTTGTTTTAGTCACTCAAACTGGGTGGTTGATATATATGTATATACATATACATATATATATATCTATATATATATATATTAAAGTACACATATATGACATGATATATGTGCAAAGAACACTCGACCAATGGCAAAGATCTCACGCAGGCGATAAGGCAAACAAAAGAAGAAGGAAGAAAAAAAAAGAATTGGCGGGGGAAAAACAGAATAAACACAATCGTATGGTATTTCCCCCCTAATATAGAAGTTTTCAACTTTAAGTCAAAAAATGGAACATAAGCTTAAAGTAAAAATTACTAAGATAGAAGAAATTGAAGTTTCAATCGATTTCAAATATGTTTCAAGCATTTGCAAAAGGTCTTAAGCTTTTCTTTTTCTTTTTCTCATCCTAAGACTGAATCCCTAAGCTAACCTTGCCACCAAACAGTCCCACTCCCACTCCCACAACTGCCTTAGTCCCTTGCATCAATATGAAACCATTGCTTATGGTGTCTCCACCAACCACTTTTAGACATGATTTTGCACAAAGCTCCGCACATTTCCGTTTCCGTTTTGTATACATAACCTCAATTCACATTTTGGCATAGCCACCCTTAAGAGGCACCTGTTTTCTCACC
This sequence comes from Drosophila neocordata, assembly GCA_018903615.1. Lineage (NCBI taxonomy): Eukaryota > Metazoa > Arthropoda > Insecta > Diptera > Drosophilidae > Drosophila > Drosophila neocordata. The sequence goes on from JAEIGI010000003.1 coordinate 11,277,206, forward strand.
AGTTGTCCCATACCCACCGTCACCTTAAGCCCTTCTTTCCAAACATTCGTCGATGGTTGGTCCCCCCACCTTTCCCTGCTCTCTCTCTCTCTCATCATCCACCCATCTTTAACCGCTTTGAACAAATGCCACCTGCACAAGCTTCTCGTGCTTTTGGTTTCGACAGTTGGATTTGTGCTTCGACCTCAGAATAAAATCCACACAATCTACACTATACCACACGACCGTCCCCATCCCCATCCCCTTCCCCACCTCACAACGTCCTTTTCTTACTTCCAAGCCCATCACCCAACACCATTTTTATCTTCATCCCAGCCCACAGAATTTTACTAAAGCAGCATCCCATTGCCGCCCATACCAACCATTATGTTTATATTTCTTTTGTTTCGTTTTGCTTCTTTTCGTTTTCTATTCTTTTTTCTGCTTCTTTTCCTTGTTTTGTGTATGTTTTCCTTAGTCAGACGCCAACGTCAAATCCGCCAAAAAAAAAAAAGAAAAAATAAAGAAAAAGAAAACCCTAGCTTCTACCCCAGTGTGGCTGGGCTCTCTTTTCCCCCCCTTCTCACTCTCCTACCCCAGCAATGGCATGCCTTTTGTGTCTTTCGCTCGCTTGCTCTTTCTCTCTCTCTCTCTCTCTGTCTTTCATTCACTCATTTAGTCTGTTGCGTTTTTTTTTTCCGTGTCTTTCTGTCCTACTCTTGCATTCGACTGTTGCCATCTTGCTTGCTTTTTGCCGCTGGCCCGCCTTTTTTTTTTTTTTTTTTTTTTTTTTTTGTGTGATTTTGTATTTTTGTGTTTTTGCCTACGCCGCAGTCGGCAGCGCAGTTTATCTCTCAGTTGTTGAGCCCTCGAGGGGTTGTTTTTTTTTTTCCACAGTGGCGTCCCCTTGCGGTGAACTGTGGCTGTCACACTGTACGAGTGCATGTGTGTGTGTTTGTTTGTGTTGGATATATGTATATTTGTATATCGTTATTTTTTCAAAATGGTTGCCCAAGCTTGAAATATGACACGATTACGTGGGATCCCTAGCTATCTATGGATTGCATCTTGCTTGCTCCCACTAACCCTCCAACCTCCCCCCCACCCACTAACGAAATTCCTCCTCTTGCCCTTATTCCATTTAGCATTCCAACATCATTGCTTTCATCAAAAACATAGAAAATTTATACATAAATCTCTTTTGAAAGATCTTTTCTTGGTGGGTTTTTTTTCTTGTTTTCTTAGTAGTTGTTGTTGTTGTTGTTGCTGCTTTTGTTGCTTTCGTAATGTGATTTTAAAGTGAGAAAATGTTATTCTTTTACCATTGTCATTATCGAAAGACTTCTTTACTCTTAGTTTACGGGGTACTCAATTTTTTGATTGGAGATTTACGAGTCAGTCAGTCTGTCTCTCTATCTCTCTTTCTTTGGTACTAAAGTTCACTCGAGTCAGTCAGTAAAAATGAAACAAGTGTTAAAACAATGATGGAAAAGGGGGAAGAGATGCTGCTAAAAGAAGAGGAAGATGAGAAGTTGGTTATTCAGTTAAATGCCTTTTGGTCTTTGCTCTAGTTTTAACGCCTCTTGTACCTAGCTCCCCTAGCTCTCCCCCCCTTTCTCAACCACTTACAAAACAAAACACATCATCAAAAAACACTTTTGATGACTATGCGTACTCCATGCAATACCACTCCCCAGCCACTCCCACCCCCCCTTTAACATACAGATACTCTACAGAGAGATTCTGTTGTCCAGTATTAGATATTAAAATGTTTTGTGGCCTAAACGACAAAGACCCTTTCTATGCTCGTTGTTTAGTTGTTGTTGTTGTTGTTTGTTGTCCGGCATGCCATTAAAGTGGCCCAAAGTGAGGACATAAAATGTGAAAGGAATAAAGCGGAAAAGGGTGTAAGAGAGATCGTTGAAGATTATTGAAAAAAAAAAGAAAAACAAAAACAAAAACAATGCTGCATTGCATCATTGTTTAAATGAATGCATTCACTATGACATACGCTTTGATAAGCAGGTGAATAAAATACCAAAAAGTGAATACTAAATAATGATTACTTTTTCTTAGTTGGTTTATGAATCAAACTATATATTGAATCGGTTTTGTTACGGAATAGATTCTTTGATTTGTGTTATTCAAACTTTTTTTTTTGATTCATTTACTTTACTTTTTACTTTGATTTATTCATTTTATCTTTGAATAAAAAATAAAATAAAACTTTTATTTACTTATACTTTTTATATATATTCTTTAGCACTTTTATTCATTTTGATTTAATAAGTTATGATTTATAATCACTAACTAAATTGGCAATACTTCCGGTTAAAGCAAAAAAGAAGAGAGAGAGAGAGAAAGATAGATAACACAAAAGAATGTCCACAAATCAAAATTAATTTTTTTCTAGTATGGAAAAACTAATGTATATGGATATATCTATGTATGTATGTATGCATATGTAGTTAGGTACTATTCACTTGTGTTGGCCAAAAGCATTTAGCCAAATGATTTACGAATGCGTTGAAAAGGCGTTAGATGGTGTTGACTTTTAGGGGTATTCGCTTTGGTTTTAACTTTTCGGCCTTTTATCATACCTTATACATCGGACAAGTATCAAATTCATGGCTCACACACACATACACACACACACTTACACGTGGGGAAAATAGCCGCAAATTTATTGTCGAAACAGAAATCATAAAAAATAAAAGTACAAAAACATCAAAAAAAAACCCCAAAGAGAGAGAAAGAGAAGCCAAATGAAGAGAAAGGGGAGCAGAGAGAGAGAGAGAGAGAGAGAGAGAGAGAGTGTGTATTGGTGTGTGTGTTGTGGTCAGTATAAAAAGTAAAAACCCCAAAGAGTCATAAAAATAAAAAATAGCCCAAGTAAATGTCAAATAAACTTTAACGGTTTTTGGTCAGAGCCAGAGCACGGCCAAAAGTGTTGGAGTGGGAGTGGCAAAAAAAAAAAAAACAAAATGAGACCATAAGCAAGACAGAGACAGAAAGCAAAAGACAGACGATGCACTGGGACAGACGTCGGTATCCACAGCAAACCATAAACTTTTGAAGAGTCTGAAGAAAAGCGGGTGGGGTGGCAAAGGGGGGAGAAGAGGAAAAAAAAAAGAAGAAAAGACCACCACATAAAATACAACAAACTGACCGAAACCGACTACCAGCAACAGCAACAACAACAACAACAATAATAATAACAACAACAGCAAAATGCCACCGCTGCAGAAAACTGAAACTGCAAATAAAAATAACCTCTAGACCAGCAGCAACAACAACAACAGCAGCAACACTAGCAGCGGCATTCAGAAGAAGCCGCAAGCCTGTCCACTATGTTCATATGCATGTATTATACTCTTTTTTTTTTGTTTTACTTTTTGGTTTTCCCTATTTTGTTCCCTTTATTTTTCTTTTTTTTTTTTAGCCACAATTTATGTAAGTATGGTAAGAGTAAGGGTAAGGGTGTGTGGAGGGGCGAACGAATGGTAAGGTAGAACGAGGGGGGGGAATGGAAGTACTATATTACGTGCCCTCGGACGCACAATTCAACGACAACCGTAAATCTGCGGTATTTTTCATGTGGCAAACCCACCCACACATAAACAGAGACAGAGCATAAAAGGAGAAAGAGAAAGCAAGAGATATAAAGCAGATAAGAGCAACATAGAACAAAAAGCAAGTTAGACTAAGTAAATACCCTAATTAACTGTCTAAATATATTTAAAATCATCTTTAAAGTAACTTAAATAGAAAGAAAACAATTAAATTATTAAGAAAAACTTATAAATGTTAAAAAAAATTAAAAAAAATAAGTTAAATGTATTTGAAATTGTAAGAAAAAAGTTTTCTGCAAGGCAAACATTTTTTAAAAAATTTTATAAAATAAAGCAAAGTGATGACTTTACTCTTTGGATTCTCCAATATGAGCCGATAAAATATAAAATATTAATTAATATAAATTTATAAAAAAAATAATATGAATTTTAGATAATTTATATATAATTTTATATATAAAAATGAAATAAATTATTATAAAATATTAAAAAATTATTTCAAAAGTTGAAAAATCTCAAAAATAGAGATATATAGACAATATAAAAGATATATAAATATAAAGAAACTATTATTTAAAAATTTACCAATGAAACCGAAAATCTATAAAAAACCACTTAAGAAGATAGAGTATTCCAAATATTTTTTAATTTCAAATACAATTATTGAGAATTTTATTAGTTTTTAAATCATTTTCGTTTTTTAAATAATTTTCACAATTTTGATTCTCAAGAAAAATATATAAAAACAGAGTGGAATATAAGTAAAGATATACTCTATCTTAGTTTTATTTCTATTTAACTGTATCTGACAGATAAAAGATAATTACTTAATGAAACTAGCTGTTTTTAGCCAATCAATAAACAATAAAAAATGTTAATATACTCCCCGAAAGAAAAACTAAAATAATTATAGGTAAGAATATATCTGTTTTTTAGCCAATAGGTAAAGTTCTGGTTAATACTTAACTTAAGTAGTCTTTGGAATGAGCAAAAGGTGTCGGTACAACCGATATTAAATAAAAAGAACAGCAAATATTCTAATAAAACTGATTTCAAGTAAGAGAAACTAAAATAAGTAAGAAGAAAAGAGATAGCCACAAGCGTTTGGCAGGAAATCATATAATGAAAGTAGAAGGGGTTGTGCAGGGGAGTACATGTTGAACTTTGGTATTTTAGCTTGGCTTTAATGGTGGGCAGAACATGTACAGAAGAGAATTTTAGCCATTTAAAGAGCAGAAGCAGCAGCAACAGCAACAGCAGCTGCTTATCTTTGAAAAGTCTTAAAAGAAGAAACAAAAAAGAGGATGTCGATTGGATACGTTGCCAATGTGAATGCCATATGGGAAGTTGACCCAACTGCCAAAGTAGGCGTAAGAAAATCGCCAAGAACAACAACAACAACAACAGCAAGAGTCCATGTGAACCAAAATCATACAAATTGTTGTTATTGTGGGTTGAGCTTGAGATCATAAAAACAAAAAACCAAAAAAAAAAAGAAGAAACCGAAAAATACATAAACGAACAGCAAGAAGAGCGGCAATGTCCAAATATTGTGTCTGAACTAAGGTCGTTTAAGGGTCATTACGGTTACACACACACACACACACACATATATATCTACACATACACACACTCACACTCACACAGAGTAGTAAATCAATTGAAGGTTTCCGCTCCACAGATGCTGGACCAAGAAAATAACTCAAAACAAAAAAAATAAACTTATCAAAAAACAAAGCAGAGATAATATTTTGCCAACTTTAAGAAACTTTAATTTTAATATTATTATAACTACGATCGTTATAATGCTAGTTAAAAACTGATTGTTAAAAGATCTTATTGATTATTGAAACTCTGAAGAGAAATGCTAAGAGTAAAGGTCAAAGATTCTAACTTGTCTTATGATTCGAATCAAAATCATTCGTCAATTTGAAATTATTTAAAAAACATAAAAATTTATATTAAAATCTTAGAAATTACGCAATTGTTTACCTTAATTAATAATCATAAAATTTTGTTCTTAAATTTTTTTGGTAAATTTCTAAAAATTATTAAACAAAAAATGTTTTCATCTTGTTGTTAGTTTTATTTTATGTTTATTTTTTTCATTTTTCCTTTTCCAATATATTGCAATATTTAAGAAATATAAAGAATATAAAATATTGGTAATTTATTGTATTTCTTGCGACCTCTCCCTCCCTGTTTTATCCCACCTTTGTGATTTGTACCCTCCCATTGTAGGATTTCCTCTTTCTCTCTTTTAGCTGCTTTTAAAACTCTCTTTTTTCTGACAGAAGTTTTATCTTTCCTCTTTACACATTTATTTATTGTTTTATATTATTTATCTCACACACACACACATATACACAGAAACACATGCACAGTAACATAATTTATATGAATAACCATAAATTTGGCATTAACATTTTATTTTGCTTACAATTCTTTCTTTCTTGTTGATTCTTCTGCTTCTTCTTGTTCTTCTTATTCTTCTTCTTCGTTTTGCACTTCTCTTTTTTTTGTTTTTTTATTGTTCGTTCTCGTTTGATAAATTTTGCAGAGAGTAATAGTCTATACTATGTATATATATATATATATATATATATATATATATATTTATATAGATTTTTTTCGCTTTGTTAAAGGAAAGTGAAAAATCCGTTGCACGTAATTAACGCAATTAAAATCAAAACATTAATGACCTGCGCTAAAGGACCTAAAGAATGCCGGCGTCGTTGTTGCGGTTGGCGTCGCTGCTCCAGCAGCTGCAGCAGCAGCGCACCAAACACACAGAAACAAAATGAGAGACAACCAAGCCAAGGAAAGGAGAATATCCAATTGGCTTTAGCAGCCAAGTGTCAAATGCAAATGAATGAGAATGATTAAAAAACAAAAAAATTTAAAGAAAATTATTAAATTTTTCATTTAAATAATGCAACAAAATTTTTATACTATTCGTATTGAAAATCGAAGAGAAATTGTATAGATTGAGAGACAAATCGTTGCCTACATTTTGGGGCCGCTTTTCTATGCGAGAGAAATTCTCACAAATAAGTGTTTTTTTTTTTGGCTCTCGGGCCGGCTTTGAGAGCCGGGCGCCGAGCGGCTGGCGTCGACGTCGACGCTCAAGTTTTGGCCATCTTTTGCGCAGTCGCTAAGATTGAGAGCGAGTATTATCTCTCTGCTCCGCCTCTCCTTTGTTATTGTATTCTCTCTTTCCTTCTTTTTGCTTTCGCTTGCTCGCTCTCTCGCTCGTTGTGTCTGGCATTTTCCCTCGTTTTTCCCCTTATTTGGGGTAAAAACAACAACAACAATAATAAAAAAAAAAAAAATGGCACCGTTGAAATATTTAACGCCGCTAAGTATGCTACGAAAATATTTTCAGAACACCCAAAAACAAAAAAAATTGGAAAGGAAAGAACAACTGGAAAAATGTGGAAAAAGAAATGTTTTTAAACATTTTTATTTTTATTTTTTTTGTTTTTTGTTCCTTGCCGACTTCGAGGCGTTGCTGCGTGTGACAGTCGAGTGCGGGTGTCTGGGTGTGTGTGTGTGGCTGTGTGCGTGTGTGTGCGTGCCCTGCATTGATGTGCACTTTAAAGCTTTAATTGCCTTTTGGCCAAATTATAATGTGGCCTTCAATTTAAAATTTAAAAAGAAAGCATCAAAAAGAGATAAGAAAAACCAATTGGAAAATGAATTTTATTTATATGTGAAATATTTCACAGTTTAAAGCTATTCGAGAATAAGCTTTAAGAACACAGACAGAGCGAAATTTTGTCTTTGTCTGTTTCTGTTGAAATCAAAACGTGTAAAGACTTTAAAAATAGTTTTTATATTTAATTCAATTATTTTTTTGTTTTCTGTATGGATTTTTATAGGCAAGGCAAAAAAAAGAGATTGTTCTCGAAATTAGTTAAGAAATAAATAAAATTAATAATAATTAAAACCAATTTAAGATTAAAATTACCTAAAATCTTCTATCCTCTTATTAATTTTAGCAAAAAAAACCATTTGAACTTGTGTTGTAACTTCCTTTTTACTTGCAGTTTCTTTTTCTATGCCTTGGCCTATCCCTCTATATATAAACGTTTATGGATGTGTATGTGTGTGTGTATGTCCTGTTATCTTATGCATGACTTTTGTTTTATTTATGCGACGCTTTTCACATTCTGTGCAAATATTTGCACAGCATTTAACTTTGACTTTCAGCCAGGGTTGTCACCATACCAAATGTTATAGAATTAAGTTAGTTTTGCATTTAAAAAACATGCACAGGCAAACAGAAACGCAATGTGCACAAAATAGATTACAAAAATCAACAGGACAACACACACACACACACACACACACAGAGACACAATTGCACGAAAATCTTCCATTTTCCACGATAATTTCAATTCTAAATATTTCTATATCAAACTATAAACAATTAAGGCAAAACACAAAATGCATGGCATAAAAATATTTGTGCAAAAAATTTGCCATTGTTATTGTTTGCAGACACACTCACTCATACACACACACACACAGACACACAGAGATACATACACAGACACAGACATTCCATGTCTATGTCTAATATCTATGAAAATTACGCCTAAATATACCCAAAAGTGTTGACAATGTGTCGTATACGCAATTTTGTATTTATTGCTGATAGCATTAGTGTGGCAATAGAAAAAAGAGTAGAGAGGTGGGGGGGGAGAGTGATAAAGATTTGTTAAGGGAATGGATATAATGGGTGGTGTGGTAATAGAGTGAACAATAGAGACCCTTAATTAGCAAAGATGAGCCCCCAGTTGTGTTATGCTTATAGAATTTATGACATTCAACTGATATGATATGATATCTGACTTACCACTCAGCGAATTGTGTCCACAGGATGGCGCCCTGCCCAGCAGATAATCGTCCTTGCAGATAAACTTATTGTCATCTAGCACATACAATTGTTCGCCAGTGCTCAGCTGTTTACGGCAAATGCAGCAAGTGAAGCAATTTAAATGGAAAACCTTATCCCTTGGCTTACGCACCAAATCCGATGGGGCAATACCCTGGCCACAGCCACTACATTTGGTGCCATAACGTCTAAAAAAAAAAAAAAAAATAGAGAATATGTTAATATAATAAATATTTTCTATAAAAGTTCTTTTTGAACATTTCTCTGCATCTTTAAAATTAATAAAATAATAATTGAAATTTCTATAAATTATTTGTTTACTCATCTGTTTTATATTTTTCGAATTTATTCAATTTGATTTGAAATCAAATTTCCAAGACGAAAACACAGAGCGATAGACAATTATGAAATGCCTTTTGTTAACACAATGCAACCTGACTTTGGCATTGCCAGTAAGAGAGAGAGAGAGAGAAACAAAAAAGAAGAAGTAGAAAGGAAAAGTAAAAATAGAAAACCAAAGAGAAGAGTGAAAAATAAAAAGGATTTCATTGTGATTTGCTAAGGCTATTTTACATGTTAATTGCTTTGACTTGGCGTATTTTTGCATTTAAATTCCATTTTACCTTTCGCTTTTTTTTTTTTTGTTTTTTATTTTTCAATTAGTTGTATTTGAATGGCAGGTGAATTCAAATGGAACACGTGAGCAAACCAGTCAGTTTGTCAGTCAGAGAGAGATTCAGCGATGCGGTGGACAATACAAAAGCCAACTACGACAAGTCAAAGCCAACTTGTCTTAATTGCTTTGATTTTGTTTCTCCATCTCCATAAACCATTTCTTATTTATTCTATCTCTCTCTCTATTACACAGTATTTCCTTTATTCATTGATTGATTTGCTTTGATTTGGACAGGTTTTTTTTTTGAATTTTTTACACTCACCTGAAAAAATCATTACGACAATAGAGCTTGGATTCCCGGCTAAAGCATTTGTCTGTCAGTGGTTGGAGGCACTCGCAGCATCTAACACAGGACGCGTGCCAGGCTCGCTCCAGGACATTGAGCAGAAATTTATCCAGTATGGGCTTATTACAACCGGCACAGGGATCGCCAACACCAACGGGCGGCTCACTGCGACCTAAAAAAATAAAAGTAAAAAAAGTAAACATTAATATAATTTATTAATCATAATTCCTTAAAAGTTATATTCAAAAAACATTCAAAAACTTATACGACATTTAATTTTTAGATCAAAATTTATTTCCTTATGCAATTTCTATAAGCCAAAAGCCTTGCCAGCAAGGCTTCTGTGTTCTAAAATAGGCCAAAAACTTTATTTGTTAAACCTTTTTTCTCTTAAAAAGCACAAATAATAAAAGAAAATGATATATATATACTTTCGTTTTAAGTATATTTTAAGTAAAATTAATTTTATTTTTCAAATTTTATGAAATAAATTAAATTTTTTTGGTTTTTGGGTTTTGTCCGTAGCCATATTCCATATACTGGACAAACTGGGCAACGCCTTTCAACTTCTTTTTCAAGTGCTTATCCTCTTTCTTAGTTGGCACACCTTCTATCCCTCTCTCTCCCCCCTTTTCCATCACCCTCTACTTTATAGTCTCCAACAGTCTGCAGTCTGCTTTGGCATACTAAAAATAAAAAACCAAAAAAAAAAAAAAAAAAAATGTGCAAAACTTTTTGAATGAAAATAAATTTCGCACACAAGTTGAGCATACATACATACAAACTTACATACGTATATATATATATTTCTTTTTTTTTGGGCTGGTGCCACGCCTTCTTCTCTTGTTCTTTAACTTCTTGTGGCTTTAAATATGCCCTGTGGGTGCTAAACAAGAAGTTCCTCATGGTTTCCTTTTTCTTTTTCTTTCTTTGCAACTTCATTGACTGATTGACTGCGAAAAGGAATTTCAACTTGGACTTGATACACACAGTGCCCACTAAACCCCCCCCCCACACCTTTACCTTTATCATTCTTTACTCTGGTTTTATATCTATCTCTGTGTGTCTCTCTCTCTCTCTCTGTTAGCCTTGGGGCTGATTTGGCGTCTATCATTATACGGTTGCAGTTTTCAGTTTCCAGTTGAGTTCTTAAGGGTGTTTGCCACGCCCACACCAACCGCCTGCTACCTTTTTTGTTTTCTGTGTTTTCTGTTTAACCCATGTTTTATTTAGTTAGACCAAAAAATCTGGACTTATTCAAAGTTTATTCAGTTGAGTGTAAATATGCCACTCATCTTGGACACTCTTTGGCACCACAAAAAAAAAAAAAAAGAAAAAAGAAGGAAAACAGGTGCCACAATTTAAAGGGTATTATAGATAATAGGGTATGGGAGAGCTATGCCAAAATTTGTCCAATTGCAGAATGCAGAATGTAAATTGTAAAGCTCTCCCTATGGTCCTGGCTAACACTCAAATGTTTGCCATTTGCCAAGGCCATCCCAGGGGTATTGCTCATTTAGGGGCAATGTTAAATGGAGAACATCAGAAGTAGATGATGGTGGTAAGAGAGGAACTGGGGGGGAGGGAAGGGGTGGTAGAGTAGCATATACGCATACATGTGCAAACTTAATGAGGCTACCAAACATCATGGCGAGGTGCTAATTTGCGCCTCGAAGGATTTTGGCGCACAGTTGGCTGCATTTTCAATGTGTTTTTGGGGAATTTACAACATTTAATTTTTAATTTTTCCCTTTTTTTTTTGTTTTTTTTTTGTGCTGTCGGTGGTCTGCATGTAAAGGTCAGGAAAGGTTAATATGCTAGTGAAATCAAATTTGTATATAGAACCAAATGGAATGTCTGTTTGATTACTCATACGCCCCGAATGACAAGTAAATAGCAGAGCAAACCGATCATAAGTATTTATATATATAATTTATATATATATATATATATATATATATATATATATATATATATATATATAGGCAAAGGATGCCAAAAAGGAAGCGAGAAAACAACAGCTAATGCCAGGGCAAAAGCTTGCACATTATAAATGAGCAACTGACACACTGATTGATTGACGAATTGACTCATTTTCGCAACGACCATTTCCGAAAGTCTCAGACCCAGACTGAGACTGAGACCCAGACTCAGCTTCAGCCTCATCCTCAGTTAGTTACCAAACTCTCTGACACCGTCTCCGTCTCTAAACGAGAGTCCCTCCACTAACAAAAGTCCAGACCTTGCCGTATATGTCAAAATTGACGGATGTTATCAATCATTTTATGCCGCTGCAGACAATTTTTAATGAAGGTTATAGACGTTTATAGACGGAACGGGCCATAACCAAAGAGAGAGAGAGAGAGAGAAAGAGAGAAGAGACTCAGCTTCACAGCAAACAACTGAAACAGGAGTCCCGGAGGAGCAGAGGGCGGGCTCTCCACTTGATGTTGGCTCAATGAACTGAACTACATTAAACACAAAATCTAAAGGAAGACAGAGAGAGTGAGAGGGAGAGAGAAAGAGGAGAATGAAGGGCAAGTTCAGGTTAAATGTTGCTTCTGTTTTTTTTTCAGTTATCTTCTGTTTTCGCTTTTCTACTCAATTTGCTTTTATATATATTATAATTATCATCCATATAAATGAATAAAAAATGTATATAAAATATATAAAAATTAAACTATAATAAAATTTCAATTTAAAACCTTTTTTTTAATTTAATAAATAAAACATTTTAATATTAAATTTTAGTTTAATATAGTAAGTATTTTAATTTTTGGTTTTAAATTGAGTTAGAGCATTTGATAGTCGTCTTGTGTAAGCTTTTTTGCTCACTCTTTCTCTTCTACTCCCCTAGTCAATATGCTCATCTCTTTCACATGTTCTTTTTCTTAATTCTTGAGCTTCGTTGGGGTTTTTCTCTTCTTCCTCTTATTATTTTTCTTTCTTTTTTTTTTTTTTTTGTTTTATATTTTGGGTTGGTTTCATTTCGAGGGGGGCATTGTGGTGAGGTAGGGAGGGGGGTGGGATAGGAGCGCTGCCTTTATACTACATATTATTGCCTTCTGGCGCGTTTTTAAAAAGCGACAAATTGTTGTTTGCAGACGCCGTTGACGTTGTTGTTGCTGCTGCTGCTATTATTGTTGTTGTTGTTGCTGTTGTTGTTGTTTGCCGCTTAAGTGTCGCAATTTAAATATTGTTGAGTGCACTTTTTGGCTACCGTTGGCCATTTATTTTACGCTGAAATTTATGTAACGATGTGAAAAATTGCCAGCTACTGGTACCATGAAGCTCTAGGCGAGACTCATCGCTAACCCTCCTTATCCTCTCTTACTCTCTCTCTCTCTCTCAGTGTCTCTCTCTGTCTCTGTGTTATGAGATCTCTTGTCTGGTAAAAGTAAAATATATATATATATATATATCTATACGTTTGAATGACCAGCACATTGACCGCAGTAGTGAACATTTGCCCCAGCTAAGAGTCACGTACAAAGCATTTTGCACAACATTTTCCGCTGTTCGTTCGCTTGATGCTCACACAAACAAAAGCCAATAATTGTGTACCCTGAGCTGGAGGAGCTTGCAATCCATACAGACTAACTGCATTTATAATGCTCAGGCAGCAACAACAACAACAACAACAACCAGAACTGCAACAGCAGCAGCAGCAGCAGCTTCTTCATGGCTCGCTGGGCTGGTCCGGGCAACACCCAAAAGGCCAGCCCAAAAATATACAACAAAAAATACAAAAAAAAAAAAAAAAATACTAAAAATATAAAAAAAAGAAGAAATAAGAAAAGGAAAATAACAAATGAACTGAACTCAGGTTTTTTTTTTTTCTTTTTGAAGCTCTGACAACGGCAGCTGCCTCTGGACCAGCAAAACTATCAGCAATACCGTAAAGATTGCCTTGGTTAACCAATTGTTCTCATAATGGCTGAAAAATAAATCCATATACAGGCATAACGATATTTTGACAGATCTAAACCAATAGAACCCTTAAAAAAAATTTAGTGCTAACATTTTAAAACAACATTTCCTAACATTTTCTCCTAAAAAAAAGTTATTTTCTTACTATTTACTTTTTTTTCCTAGCGATTTAAAATTATATTTAATTTTTATAATTTTGTTTTTTAATATTACAAAAATTCAACTTTTTCATATACATTATGGTATATTTTATATATATTATATTTTTTAAATATTATTTTAAAACTAAAAAATGAAAGCCGAGTTTTTAAAATATTTCCTTAAGGCAATTTATAAACAATTTCCAATTTAAAATATTTCAAAAAATATATTGTTTTTTGTTTAATTTAATTTAAAAACCATTTCCAATTTAAAATATTTCAAAAAATTTTGTATTTTTTTGTAGATAAATATAATTTTAATTTTGAAATAAATATTGTAATTTTTTTTAAGTTTTTGTAAGTAAATATAATTTCAATTAAAGGCAAATTTATAATAAATTTTAATATCGTAATAAAATATTAGTTTTATATATATCCTTTTAGAAAATATATAGATAGAAATAAAAGAAAATTGAATACTTTTAAAATAATAATTGACAAAGAAATATTTTTTTAATTTTAAATTGAAAAACATTTTTAAAAAAATTGAAATAGAAATAACAGTAAAAGGAATTTGTATTCTTTTTAAATAATAATTGACAAAAATAAAACTATTAAAAAATTTTAGATTTAAAAATATTATTAAAAAAATCTTTTAGATTAAAGTAACTATTATATTAGAGTATTATTATTAAAGTATTATTATTATATTGAGGTAGTTTAATTTAAAATATTTTAAAGTTCTTTTTTCATTAATTATTATTTAAAAAGAATTTAATTTGTTTCTTAAATAAAGTTAAACGATTTTAACTATTTTATTAAGGAGTTCTTTTCCGAAATAAAATCAATAGAAAGAATAAATTCCACTTTATTTTAAGCTAAGATATTATGTATGTAAATTTTTATATTTATAAAAAATAATTTTTAAAAGTATTTTAAAAGAAATTATAATTTTAATCTATTTGCTGTCCTTTATTGGGAGTCCTCATTGTAAATACTTTTAACCAATAGAGGCAAAAACAAAATAGGCGAAAAGAAAAAAGTAAAACTGTGAAAAATTCGTTCGACATCAGCAAAATGAAAATAATAAAAATCAACTTTAACTTGGCTTGTGTTTTTTTTTTTTCTCTTTTTTTTGTAGTAGTTTTGGCAAAGCACTTGCTGCCTGCTGCGCCATGTTGGTTACGCCATTTCCCCATACCCTGCCCCTATCTATCTAACTATATATATCTATCTCTCCCACTCTCTCTCTCGCTCTCTCTCTCTCTGTCTCTGTACCTCTGGGAAACGTGACTAAAATGTTAAAGCCACAAAAAGAAGAAAGAAAATTCAAGACACCAGCAGCAGCAACAGCCGTCGCTCAATCGCAATAATTTTCCCATTCTTCGACTACTTTTTGTTTTTTTTTTTTCTTTTTTTTTGTCTTCTATTTTCCTTCTTTCTTTTGGCCTGTACGCTTTAGTCGTTTTTCTTTGCAAATCTTATGCAAAAATCCAAATGGAAATGCAGCAAAGCTAAACAAATGGCAGAATAAAATGGAAAATGGTAAGAGATGCTATGGTCTATACCCTTGCTAAAGGATATATCCTTTGGAAGATGAAAAAGTTAAGAAATATAAGATTTATAGAATATATATATATAAATATCAAAAGATCATTGTCTGTTATGAAGATCACTCAAACAATTATTACTTGATATCTGTCGACTATATAAAATTCCCTAAAAAATTGGAATATTTTAGAATTTATAGTTTAAATAGGAAATATTTTTAGTAATATGAAAAATTTTGGCTAATTTTTTGTTCCTAAATCGATTATCTTTCATTTCATAATGTTTTCTTGTTACTTGTTATAGAGTATTTACAATTCGTTATACAAATAATTTGCCTTATCTAGCAAAGAGAAAGAAATCGTGGTGTAGAAGAGTTTAGTACAAACTTCCATATATTTTTTTTTTTTTTTTTTTGCGTAATATTAGAAGGATAGGCATTGGCTGGCCATGGGGGAACTGCAAAGAGAAACCCCAAAAGAAATGAAAGAAGGAAAAAAAAAGAAAAGGAAAAACTAGAAGGAAATTTGCACTTTTGAGAAAACTGCTTATGGTAAAAGAGAAAGAGATGATATTTTCTTTTTTTTTCTTCTTCTTCTTTCTTGCATTTCATCCAACCATTTTTTATGCTAATGAGGCGAAAGAGATGCAGAGGAAACACCGCAAGCCACTAGAAGCAGCTGTAGAATGCGGATTAAGTTTTTTTTTTTTTTTTTTCATCTAAAAAAACGTAAAGTTTTTTTTGTAAAACAAACTGGAAAAACAAGAAGAATAAGAAAATAAGAAGAAAACAGAATTAAGTCCAAAAAAACTAAAGATGAACGATTGAAACCAAAAACTAAATTGCTCGAAAATCACAAAAAGAAAAGCCAAAGAAGAAATGTCAAAAAAGGATTAACGAAATTATTTCAAATATAAAGTTAAAAGTTACAATTTATATTAGAATTTGTGATTAATCATTAAAGCAAAAAATTAAA
This sequence comes from Drosophila neocordata, assembly GCA_018903615.1. Classification (NCBI taxonomy): domain Eukaryota; kingdom Metazoa; phylum Arthropoda; class Insecta; order Diptera; family Drosophilidae; genus Drosophila; species Drosophila neocordata. The sequence continues at coordinate 11,293,214 of JAEIGI010000003.1, forward strand.
TTGATTAAATTGTTTAACAATTTTTAAACAAAGCAAAGAAATATCTAAAAGATTTAAAAATGAATTTTACAATTTGAATAAACAAAAACTTTAAATGTTTAAAAGAAGAGTATTTATTTAAGTAATTTTTTAATAATATTTGCTTATAGCAGTTCAATCATTCAGTTATCAACATGAATTAAAGAATTTATTCAAAATTAGAAAATTTAATTGATTCAGTGAGAGCTCTCCATGATTCAAATATTGAATTTGAATACTTTCATTAGCTTATATGCAAATCTTTACTATATTTAGAATAATCTAAAAATATATATATAGATTTGTATGCAAAATTGTTAAAGAAACAATTTTATGATATTTTTTTATGGTTTTTTCTTTTTTTTTTTCTCTCGTTGCTTCTTTCGTTTTCTTTTATCGATATTCATTAATATTCAATTTTTTGCGCCAATATCGCAACTAATTATGTAATTAAAATGTTAACAAGTTTCAATGCGAGCAATTTCCATGAGCCACGATGACAGCAACAATATTACAAAAATAGGTGTTAAAATTTATATATATATAGGTGTATATATATATATATGTGTATATATTAATATTTCAAGCATATTAACGATGAACTTTGTCTACCCTTCGTTTTTTTTTTCCCAACCATGCAACATTTAATATTCTTTATGGTTTTTTGTTTCCCTTCTAACGAAAACCAAAATTTACATACTCTTGAGTGTTGACGTTTAAAAAAGAAAAGTATATATAGATTTATATATATATATGTATCTATATATGTATGTCTCGTATGCTAACGATAACTTCAAGCATAGGAAATGTAATCAAAATTCTCAAATCAGGCGCAACAAATTGCATTAAAAATAGGAACAGATTACAACGAGTGGAAGAGATGAAGATGCCAAAGGGTAAAGAAGTGTTAAAAAGGTAGAAATAGTAGGTGAGTTATCTATAGTTATATGCCTTAATATTAAACAAGGACTTTAGTAAATTTATTAATGCAAAAATAGAACTATTAAGACTTAAATATAAAATTCATTGAAGAGTTGTACTAACAAATTAATTATTTTGCTAAGTTTAAGTTTGATAAGCAAATTTATATATACCAAATATAGTTTAATAAGAAAATTTAAAATATTTGTTAAATTTTAGAAAGTATGTTGAAACGTTTTCTTTAGTATTTTGGTTTCAAGGGAAAACAGTTTAATATATATATTTATTTTAAGTAAACTTTTATTTATATATATTGTTTCTATTATTTAAACAAATTTTGTTTTTATTCATTTCATTTGACATATTTGTTAATTTTTACTTGCCCTTGTTAAAGTATTTTTTTTTTTACTTTGTTTTCTTTCTCATTTTATTAAAGTTAATAAAAATATTTTTCTTTCTTTATTTTTTCTCTTCTCATTTTTGATACTTTATTTTTGTTGCCTTTTACATATACATTGATGATGTATGTTTGTGTGCATGTATGTACGGGAAAAAATACGCCTCTTTTTGTGTAACTCATGCATATAAAGTATCTGCTAGATATATACACACACGCACACACAGAGGCACTGGCTGAAAGGCACAGCCTGCCAAACACTAGCCCAGAAGCCATCGATGGCATCGCCGTTTCGCCTCCGACTTTGTCTTGTCCCACCATACCTCACCTCATCTCACCATCAACTCGACAAATTGTTGACTTTGCCATTTTCCAAAACCAAAAACCAAACGACTTGGTGCCCCAACCACCTCATGCCTCATTCCCATAGTCATTTCCATTAAATCCTGGTTGGCATCAAAATGTATCTGCTGCATATATTGCCTCTTGCCTATAGAGTATATATTTTTCGTTTTGCCTTTTGTTTTTATTTATTTTTTTTTGTGTTTTTTCTCTTTTTTTTTGGTTCATATCTGTTTATAAGCATCGCCTTCTGTTTCTGTTTTGTGCGGCATTAAAATTCATGTTGCGTTTGTTTATGATATAAAGCAAGAGAGAGGAGAGAGAGAGAGAGGGAGAGATGGGGAAAGATGGAGATATGAAAACGAGAACAACAATAAAGGGCAACACAGTAGCTTTAAGTAAGAATAATTTAACATTTTTAAATACTTAAAAAGAAGCAAATAATATTTAGCTAAACAACTTAAGATAGTTCAGTTTTAGTTTGTTTCTATATAATTTCAAATACAAGTTGCATTAACTGTTATTGGTAAGAGAAACCCTTAAAGCAATACTCTTATCCAGTTGGTTGCATTGGTTGATTTATTGTTGCTGTTCTTGTTGTGAGTCCTGTGTCATATTTTATGTCCCTGTCCCTGACACATCACTCATACGCTAAGGCTTATCATTGGCTATCTGTATGCTGACAAACAGCAATAACAACAGCAACAACAACAACAACAACAGAAAGAAATACGAAGACAGAAAAAGAAAGACAAGGTATAAAACGGGAAAGGGAAGAAAAAAGTGGGCGGCCAACCATCCAGTTGGAAGTAAAGCAAATCCACCCGAACCCCCAAAAAGTTTATAGATAGCTATCACACTCCCTGTCACTCTTTCTCAATTGCTCTCTCTCTCTCTCTCTCTCTATCGCTTATTCTCTTACTCCCCTTACTCTCTTTCTCTTTTGTCCTTTCTCTCTCTCTCACACTCCAGCTAACTCTATTACTTGTTATACACTCTCTCGCTCTTGCCTCTTTTGGTCTCCCTCTTGCACCATCTCATCTAGCTCTCTCTCTTTCACTCTATCACACATATCTTTGGCTTTGGTCTATCTCTCGTATCATTTTGGTGCTGCCTCTTAACTGAAGTGTGATTTTTATGGGGCGACTCAAGCCGACTCAACTCTCAACAACGGTGGTGTGACGGGGTGCAAAGGTTGTGGGGCTGCTGGGGGTTGAACAAAATAATAATAATAAAAAAAAAAAAAGAAAAGAAAGAGGAAAAAAAAAAAAAAAAGAAAAACCGACAAAGTTCTTCTCTACTTTGGACTGAGGTAATGGAGAGAATCGGTAGTGTGGGGGGCGGGAGAGAGCCTATAAAAATCTCTGCAACTGACGACAATGTTGATGATGACGACTGTGAAAATGAAAATGACGATGACGATGACTATGACTATGAAAATGGTAAATGCGAAATGTAGATGGAAAGATGAAGTGGAGAATTGAGTATCAAAATGAAAATGAGTACAAACATGAGATAAGATTTAAATTGTAAATATTAAACACAACATTTACTCAGTATATATTAAAGAAATTCCACAAAATATACTCTTCAAGGTGTTAATCAACACTGTTGATAAGTGTGACCCATGTTGAACATTTTTATGGGCAGCACTTTACCTATAAATATTAAAGGAAAACTTTTACTGCTAATCTTTTTCAACGATTTTGACCTTAAAATGAAATAAATATTAAGTGTTAAATGTTTTCCAATAACTTTTAGCTACAATTTGTTTTGTTTTCTTTATGCAGATGACAACCCTGTCATAATACAAATTAAATTATAACCTAAAATTTCTTTTAAAATATATTACGTTATTTTTTGATTTATTTTATTTTGTTTGCTAATTTTACTTTAAATTTTGTCACATATTCCCCTTTAACATCCATGGGCTTACTTTCCCCCTCTTTTTTCTCTTACCCTTTCGCACTCAATGGGTTTTGCGTCTGTCTCTCTCATGCCCGTTTAGTTCTACGTTTGCCCCTACCCCACAGACTTTGATGTATTTTGGTTTGCGGTTTTGTTTGGTTGGCATTTTTGCCTGCCTGCCAGCCAGCCTGCCCTTTTGTTGATTCAGTTAATACAAATGCTATGGAGAGGACTCCATTTTTAACCCTTTTTTTACCTCTTTTAGCCACCGTTCAGCAGTGCAGTGCAGTGGCTACCTGGGCTTTCGGTTTAATCAATGTGGTTTTGCAGGCTTTTGACATATTGTAAGTTTTTGTTCGTTTTGTGTGTGTGAATGCCTTTGTGTGTGTGTGTGTGTGTGTGTGTAGGGGTGTATATGGATGTGTTGCATATATGAACTTGGCAACTCTAGGTTCAATTGATTGATTTTAAATGCTTTACTAGCTGGCCTGGTGTTGGCAATTCATTGAAAATTTATGTATTTGTAAATTTGCATTTTTCAATATTTAATGTGGCAGACACACACACACACACGGGTGAGAGGAAAAGAGACACTGACAGAGACAGAGATAGAGAGAGAGAGCGGGAAAGAGAGCTGCATAAATTTTCGCCTTCACCACACACATACACTCTCTTCTTCCCCGTTGAACTGACTTTAGCCATCGTTTAATGCGATTAAAGGTTTAAACTTTTGTGCCAAATAAAGCGTATGCATGCAGCATTAGTTCTTTACCATCGATTCTGACCCACCTCCTTTTACACACACACACACATAACCCTCTTTACCTACCCTTTCTCTCTTTAGCATTTACCACATGCAATTGAAAATTTTGCTTTGATTTTCGGACCGAAACTTCGCTTGAAGAGATTTTTGGTGGCCAATTTCCTTGAACTAGGCCCAAGACGAGCATAATATTATGCATATTATAATGATCAGAGTTTACACACATGCACACAGACGCACACACACACACACGCACACATTTGCAGGACATTTCGTCTTGCCAGCAGGACTGCACAGGACAGGACAAGCATAAAGTAGCAAATTTATATCGAAATGGTCCTTTAATTGGTTTTCACATTAATTTTGCAAATTTATTGCACAAAATGCAATTAATAATAAACAAATCTTGAGCAACATTTTGACAGTAAAACAGGCAAACAAAACACAACTACAAATTCTGTTCAATCGATTTAATTTAAACATCAATCCATAACAGAGAGCAAATACGAAAAACCATCAAATAAAACTAGATAAAATAAGACTAGAAATCATAACAAAGGATATATATATATATATATATATATATTTTAAAAGTACTTTAACAAGTGGAACTTTCTATTTTCAAAATGTAAGTAAACATTTAATAGATTATTAAGAATTCTGTAAAGAAAACTTATTTATTTTGAATTGTTTGTTTTTATTTTTTCTCTTCCACTTTGGCCAAATATCTATTACATATTACAAAAAGTCGCTTCAGTTAATCCGATGATGAAGCAAAAAAAAAATAAAGAAATTTTATAAATCATTTTTATTTTCTTTCCTTTTTTGGATTGTTAATTTTTATCTAAAGCTGCCACATAAGTGAGATAAGAACAATTTATGCGCTACTTGATACACAGACATATAAAACTAGATTCACCCTCTATATATATATATATGTATATATATCCTTCTGTATATCCTTTCAATCACCCTCAAAGCAGAATATTTTGTTATCTGAAAATCTTCTCAGTTTAGTTTAACCTTGAATGCGAATGCACGTAGCCCAGCTGCCTTGCGTAAACCCTATGGCCTATGTCCTTTCCTCCCCCCTCTCCCACTGTACTTTACTAAAGTTCCCTTTTCTCTTTGGCTCTTTCTGTCAAATGGTAAAGTCAACTTTGACAAGGCTTATCAGTGGACCAACATCACAGTGCCATTTGGCAACAGGGTGGCTAAAGGAGAATGGCAACAAAAAATGCTAAATGATTATGGCAAAGGACTAAAGAGTAAGAAAAATAAACAAAAAGAGGAAGATAATGTAATATAACAAAAAAAATAAAGTAACTTAAATAAATTTAGAGTTAGAAATTTTCTATAAAATTATTAAGAAATTTATATAAATCAAAAATTTCAATTACAATATTTTTTTTTCTAAAAAGAAGAAATTTTAGTATTAACCTAAGAAACTTTTTATTTTTGTTATAAAAATATTGAACTATTTTGAATTTAGAAAACTTTTTAGAAAGAATTTTGATATACTTTTCTTCATAGAAGGTAATGGTGGGGGGAGGGGAGTATGTTTACTCTATCTAACCGGTTCAATTAGTTATGGTTTTAGCTCATTTTAGCTGCCACCTGGCCGTCATCATCCACATCTACATCCCCATCCCCATCTACATCCATGCATACATACATACATACACATCATCATCTTTATGATCCCATATTCCATGGCATTGTCCATTGCCATTGATGCCGTTGTTGGCCGTCTACGGCGTTTTTATTTGCCCGCCCGCTGCGACGTTTTGAAGTTTGCCGCAAATGATTTGCCAACAGCAAAACAGCAACAACAATAGCAAACAGCAAGTGTGTATGTGTGTATCGATTTTTATATAAATTTTGATTAATTAATTTGCATAAAAAAAAAAAAAAAAAAAAACAGAAAAGTAAAAGTTGCATTAATTTCTTTATTTTGTTTTTTTTGACTAAAAGAACAAAAAATATGCAACCAAACAGATAATCAAATTAATAAAAGCACAATAAAAATGCATAACAAATTGCTTCTGCTCATTCTGGCCTAAGATTATGATGATGATGAGATGATGGGATGAGATGAGATGTTCAAGTGGTTTGGGAAATTGTAGGAGTTGGAGACACACAGCGACTGTATAGAGAAGAAGAAGGTGTTGTTGCCAACGGCCACATCGTTTGCCGTCATTCAACATCGGCAGCAACATTACACGCATCATTATGTTGAGAGTTTCTTCTTCTTCTTATGTATCTTCTTTTTCTGTATTTTTTTTTTTTTTTTTTGTTGTTATTGATGATATGTAACTATATGTAGGATGATAGAGGGACGCTAGTTTTAGTTGTTGTGTAGGCAGGTAAAGTTAAAGGGAGTAGGGGTTAAGGGGAATGATGCCGCAACGGCTTCAGTTTCGGGGCCGCCCGCACTGTCTGGTAACGCTTCACTTGACACAGCGGTGCACACACACTAACACACACACACACACACACATGGACATAGCATTTTGTACACCATACAAAATTTTATTACAGATAAATTTCTATTATCAATTCATTTAAACAAAAAAAAAATATTTTTAAAATTACAAAAATTAACTATAATTAAACAAATTTGAATTTGAACAAGAAAAATATATAAAATAAAAATTAAAATAAAATTTTTCTTTATAAAAAAAAATATTTTTTAAAAGTAAATCTGTTTAAATTTATTTTTTTTTTAATTTTTTTATTTTAATAAAATGAAAAATAAAAAAAAAATATAATAATATTAAAATTATATTTATTCTTAACAAAAAAATATTTTTTTATAAAATTAAATCTGTTTAAATTTTATTATATTTTTTTGAATTTATTATTTAACATTTTCCATAACATAGTTTTTAAATTATTAGTTTATTCTTAATAAATGAAAAAAATTATGTTTTAATAATTAAATCTGTTGAAATTTTTAAATATATATATATTTTTTTATTATTTTATTTTTTAACTTTTGCCATAACGTAATAATAAAATTATTATTTTATTCTTAATAAAAAAAATATTTTTTACAAATTAAATCTGTTGAAATTTTTTTTATATATATTTCTATTTATTTTCATTTTTTTTTTAACATTTTCCAATGGCTAAAATGGACATTTTTGTATGGTGTACAAGCTGCTGTTGCCTGTTTTTTTATTTTTTTTTTTTTTTTTTGCTGGGTGCACACTTGGAACGAATTGCCGTTTGTTGCGGTCATCTGCTTCGCGATCGTTTTACTCTGGCAAGCCATTTGGTTCCAGACGAACACATCTCGCAAGATCAGTCAGACCTCCAGACCCAAAACCCAAACCCAAACCAAAAAAAAAAAAAAAAAAACAACAAAAACCTAACCAAGACCAGAGGAAAACAGAGAGAGAGAGAGAAAGAGAGGGAGCAGTCCGAGTTACTCATTTTGGAATACCCTTGAATTAGTTGTAACCAAAGGGGTAAAGAGGCAGTACAACAAGTCGTCAACAAGTGTTTGACAAGTAATGAATCATTTGCATATATGTATATATATATATATATACATTTGTATATAAACTTAAATATATAAGAATTTTCTTTATAATATTTGCTGTTTCTTTTTCCTCAATTTAAAGAAATTTTATACTTTGGTTTACAATATAATGTTATAGTAGGGTATCTTGTAAGTCGTCTTAGGGTAACTGATGTTTTTACTTTATTATTGTCTTGCGTTCATTTTCGTTATGTTGCTGTTGTTGTTGTTGTTGGGTTTTGTAGCTGTTCAAGAGTTGGGTTAAAGGTCATTATCACCACACCCCCTAAGCCTCGGGCAACTGCGTGAGAGCGTCAAGTGGCTCAATTGGTTAACTTCAACAGCAGCAACAACAGCAACAACAACAATAACAACTTGTTACCTCTTTCAGCTGCCTCACGTCTCGTGTCTCGTCTCGTCTCGTCTCATCTCGTCTCGTCTCATCTTTTCCTTCATTTTCAACTTGAGGGCAATCTTTCGGTTATAAATCAATTCCTGAGGCTTTGGCTACCGTTTTTTTTTCTTTTTCTTTTATATTTTTTTTTTTTGTATATATAAAATATATTTTTTTTTATTTCTTTTGGCGTCTTCTCTATTGTTGTTGTTGTTGTTGTTGCTGTTTGCCCTTTTTATATTTTTGCTATGAGTGAAATAGTAAATTATAATTAGAAAAAAATAAAGGAAAACCTGTTGAGTGCAGGGCAGTAAATCAAGCCAAAGGGGCGATAAGCCACTCAAATGAATTGTGGGGCCACCGAAAATGCTTGCCACAGACAAAAGCAAAAACAACAAAAAAAAAAAAAAAAAAAGAAAAAGGAAAAGAAGAAAAAAAAAAGCGCAATAGAGCTAAGCTGCTGCCTCGTCGTCTTGTTTTTCCGCAGAAAACGACACGAAACTGATTTTTTTTTGTTGTTTTCTTTTATTTTTTTTTTTTTTGGCTTGCAGTGAAATTTATGGCATATAAATTATCTCACACGTTGACTATTGACAGCTTTAAAATAATCGTAAAATGGCTAAGAAATCATAAAAGAAACAGAAACCAAACCAGAACACAGACGAAGCGAAGCCATGAATGTGAATTACTATTTCAGCAAACTGCATGGCGAGTTTACGGATAGGGTAAAAAGGGTTGGTTGGTGCCACCAGCACCAGAAGGTGTACAGGGGGAGGGGTGGGGAGGGGGGAGTAAAGTAGGGTGTGCGGCAAAAAAAAAAAAAAAAGAAACTGTCAGACAAGCGATGACGTTCACCCCGACTGCCGACTCTCTCGACTCTCGACCCGACCCTCGTCGTTCCAGTCTAGATAGATCCCCAATATATACAGAAAAGCAAAAGAGCCAAGACCTGGGCCACAGTTTGGGCCTAAGCCTGGGCCCAGGGTCTCTGCCTGGCCAAGCCTTGACGGCATAAAACATGGAATAATTCCCAACAGTTGGGGGGCCCTCATAACTTGCATATCACAGGCATGGCAGGCCAAAGACAACCCAGAAACAACAGAGACAGATACAAAGACAGAAACAGAGACAGAGAGATAGATACAAAGAGTAAGTGAGTAAGAGAGAGAGAAGAAATAGATACAATAACTACAACCAAATTCCTAGGGCCAAATTACCAAAGCCTTAACTAAACAAAGATAATACTTTATGTCTTATAACTAACTATGAATCCAAGTACTCTATTTAAAATATATTTGTTAAGCCTAATTAATAAACAAATTTAAAAACTAAGTTTTAATTAATCAATGTAATTATTTTCACAAGATTTAAGAGTTTATTTGTTACCAAAAAAAGCTACTGCAAAAAGAAGTTTTGCGGTATAACCAGATAGAAATAAATGTAAATAGATTCATTATTGTATAAACCAATAGACTTATGATGTTCCGGATACAATAATATATATAAAAATATAAAAATTTAAAACTATATATATGTATATATGCTTGTTATAGAACCGATTTCTTTATAAGATCTCAAAATTATTTTTATTGTAATTAAAGTTATGAATTTTGTTAATTTAAAGTTTTAGACAAATGTTTAAGGAGTAAAAAAATTAAAAAAAAAGAAATCTATTTCTATCTATTTAAAAAATGGAAACATTTTAAATATTTCTATATTTTTTAATTTTTATTAAAAAAAAAAAAGAAATGAGTAAGCTTTGCTAGAAATAAAATTATATTAACTAAATACTTAAATATTTTCCAATGTTCTAACAATTATATAGAACTATATTCCAAAATACATTAGATTCCATATAATTCTTAGGTTATAGAAATGCTTAACTAGTTATTTATATATAAGTTATAAGTTCCTTATTTACTTTGCTTGTAAATTTATAAATATAAAACATTTTCTTAAAAGTTCTCATATTATTAATCATTAGAAACAATTTGAATTCCAATTTTTATATGGCCAAACGAATTTAAACTGTTTATGTACATATATATATATATATATATATATATATATACATATATATATATATTTTAATGATCAAACTAAAGACTTTTGAATATGCTTATTTCGACAATTCAGCTATTGACTTTGTGTTATCTATCAAAAGTCTATATTTTTTAACATTCTTTATTATTTTATTATATTATTATTATTTTTAAATATCTTACAATTAATTTATAAAGAAGTTTAATTTTAATTTTAGTTAAATGTTTTCGTAAATAATCGCAAAATATAATATAATATTTAACTATAGTAAAGAAGCTTACCGATTTGATTATATTTGATTATACTAATTTAAAAAATTATTTATTGGCTTATTATATTACTCTTTCATAATTTAGAAAAAATCTAAGCAGAAGATCACAGTAAAAATAAAGCATATGTATATACCTAGCTTTAAAAGGTTTAACAAATAAATATATAATATAAATAAATAAAAAAAAATATATATTTGAAATATATGCCGATGCCTTATATTATTTTAGAAAATATATTATATATTTATATAATTAATATAAAAATTTGCATAAGATCAGAGATGAATTATTGGACATTTTTAGAGATTTCTTTCTTAAAAAAAATAAAAAAAAAAAAACAAATATTGAAAACAATTTAAAACATATTTAAGTACAAACAGATACTAAAATTTTCAAATATATATATATATATATAGGTATATATTATATATATATAAATTTGCATTCTTTCTTATTTTTCTTCTTGAAATATCGTAAGATCACAATCTCCTTTTGAAAGTTGTCAAACCTTCAAACTGGTTTTTCCATTTTAAGATCACTTTTTGGCTATGTTAAGTGTTTTTAAGTTGTTGTTGTTGTTGTGTCTTGCCTCTTTTTTTTTTTTTTTTTTTTTTTTGCCTTTCGCGTTTGGTTTGGACCACCCCGATGGTAAAAGATCCGCGACTGGTGATGTCAAAATATTACATATATTGACAAGAAGCTGCCTTAGACTTCAGACTCAACGCCTCATTATGCATGGCAATTTATAGACAGCCACGCCCCCATTCCCCTTAAACTGACTGACTATACAAGAGACAACCCCCCCCCTCCATTATACTTTGCCCATGTTCTTCTAACCATTTGAACGACGATTTGCCTAGACCATTTGAGGCCATGCTTAATGCGGCAGCATCTAGCTGCCCGGCTACGCTTTTTGTTCAATAAATCAATGCCAGGATCCAACATATTGGCCAAAGCTCAAAAGACAGAGAGAGATAGAGAGAGGGGGGACGAGTTGGAAGAGTAGAGAAAAGTAGAAGTATAAGTATTGCAAAACTGTTTTTCTTACTATATTCTTGTTCTTGTTGCTGTTGTTAAGCGTTTTCTTTGCTTTTTGTCTAAGGCATTGGTAAGATCGTAAAAATATGAAGAAAATGGCGCATAAAACAGAAATGCATATATGTTGAATGATGGAAGGTGAAGTCAGGCCAAGTTAAGTCAGGTTGGTCGCTTGGTGCAACCCAAGCAGCAGCAGCAACAGAGGCAACAGCAGCAACATCAATAGCAAATGCAGTAGTAGAAGGAACAAAACAAAGACCATGTTCAGGCCGGAAATATTGTTGCACGCTCAACTCAGCATGTTTATGATGATAATGATGGTGATGATGGTAATGATGTTGCTGCTGCTGCTGCTGCTGTTGCCGCTGATCATGATGATCATAATGAAGATAATAATGATATTCCTCTTCTCTACTGGCAGTCGTAAATGTTGATGAACAGCAGCTCGAACTTTGTTAAAGGCGTTGCTGAGCTTTTGTTGTTCCTGCTGCTTGTGTTCAACAACAGCAACAAAATTGAAAAGATCCACCAAGAAGATATATGTATAACCAGAAGTAGTAATATGGCAAAAAAAAAACTTTTAAACTAACTTACATATTGAATATGTGATCAACTTTTATATTACCTAGCATTCAAATTATACTTTTATATAGAAATTTTATAGAAGAAGAACTACCAAGAAATATTTCGGCATTAAGTTACAAGTTTAAAAATTGTAATACAATTTCTATCGTTAATCTTTTAAGTTATGGAATACTATAGAATACATTTTGGTACTTTAAAAATTAACTTTGAGAACTTTGCTTTTGGAGATTTTTGTAGAATCCAGTTCAGTTTTCAAAGGGCAATATACTTTTTAGAAATTTAATAAAAAAATGAGATTTATAATTGTAAAAGAATTGTGATTTATAATGTCTTAAAATAGATGGGTTTCATTTTATGATAAACGTTTAAAAATTTCGAAATTTTAAAAACAATTCCTAACTAAAGTTTTATGATTCCTTGACAGCAGCTTTAAACAATATTCCAAATTGTTATGGAAAGGTTATTGTTGAAAATTTAAAAATAGTAAATATTAATATAAATTTTACAAATAGTATAAATTTTCTAAATATTTCAATTATTTTTCTTATTAACTTAAATCACCTGCTTGAATATTACAATTGAATTTTGCCTTGCTTGTTTTTATGATAAGCGACTAAGAAATAATTTAATATTTGATACTTTAAAATTTTCCTTTTTTTTTTAACTATTTTCTATTTTTAACTATTCACTCATATACCCAGTTTTTGAAACCATAGACCCAAGGTATTTCTTTTTTTTGAAAAGAACAACAATAAAAATATGTTTTATGGCTTTAACTTGGCTCTTTTTGTTCTTTGCCTTGACAGCTATGACTATTCGGACTTCTGAAGGAAGTCGAGTGGGCACTTTTATGCAATGCTTATGGTCAATGTCAGCACGTTCAGTTTTTTTTTTTTTTTTTTTTTTTTTTTTCACAAATTTGTCGATGCAATTAGTTGAAAAAATGGTGTAAAATCATTCATTTACAGATAGAAAAAAAAAATAAATAAATAAATGTTAGGATATATTTTTATAGACTAACAAACATATTATAGAAAATTATTTAGATTCATATTTAATAATGCTTTTATATTATTCCTTAACAAATTGTCAGGGAAAGTTATTTATTTTAATTGTTTATAGTGAAAAGATTTAGTATACAATTGCAATACACTTTTATTAATCTCAGACTAGTTGAAATAAAATATTTTCATCCGATAGTATCAAAGGAAAACTACACAGAAAGAACTATAAGGGAATTGAAATTATTTATTTATAGTATACAAAATAAATAAATTTTTATATTTTGTTCTAAAAGAAACCGTAAGAAAGATTGATCAAGACTATATAAAGTTAAAAGATTCCCAAAATAAAAACAAAGAAGGAAATTTTACTTAACTATCATTATAGTTTATATAGTCAGGGCAAACTGTTGGCTAAAATGAAGAATATCCATTGGCAAAGGGTATGAAAGCAAATGGAAATGGGAAAATTTTCGCTGGCTGACATTAAACAGTCAGCAAAAGTGAAAATTTGACATGAGAGCAAATGAAATAAAACAAAAGCCAGCCAGCCAGTCAGCCAACAACAAGAAAACTTTGACAACTGCGCAAAACTTTTTGGCCAAAAACGAACGAATGAAAAACCAAAAAAAAAAACAAAAAACTTCAAAAGCGTACAAAATGGGCGTGAGGCATAGAGACGGGTATGGTCGGGTTGGTACTACAACTCGTTGTAGGTAGCATTTGAATTGTGGCATCGAGAGCCGAGGAAGGAACACACAGAAGTAGAACTCAGAGATATATCCCCTCTGCCATCCTGGCCAATACTCGCATAAACCGAACAACAACAAGAAAAAAGAAAAAAAAATAAAGGAAAAACTTTGAAAACAAGTTCAAAAGTGCAAAACTTTTCTCTGCCAAAGTAAAAAAAAAAAAAAAAAACAACAAGTAAAGAAAAAAGAAAACGAGAAAAGAAACAGAAATCCCGTCGCCATTAAGGGTGCGCAATGGAGCCCGAAAGAAGGCAAACTCTTAGCCCATAGTTGCCAGAAAAGGGATAATACAACAACAAGAACAAATAATAAAAAAAAAATAACACAAATTTTCCTTGGCCAATGACAAAATGATTAACCCAAGTGAAGAAAAACTAAAAGTTTTCTTCTGGAGTGGGAAACCTTGCTTAATATTAATCTCATACCAAGATTATAAATATCGAAATCAAAGATTGAAATATAATTCCAGATGCTATACATATGTCTATATGTACTATATATACATCTGATAACTCTTGGTTTACTTTTCATTATATCAAACTCCCTTTCATATGACAAACACTAGCTAAATTTCAACTTTTCATTGTATCAACGAAACGATCTATACAGATCAATACGTTCTGATCTACAGATCTATACATTATGTAATCCTCGAACATGTTTTATCATATATCCGTATATTTATCTTAATAGATTTAGACTGTCATAAAAAAAAAGTTAAAAATTTTATTGAAAACGTTTAATCCTCAAGTAAAAAGCCGTCGCCTTTGCGCAAAGTTTTTAACAAAAGCACTTGATCCTTAAGAGAGTGAGGGAGGGATCATTTGGTCAATTGACTTACCGATATTATGCTGATTTGTGTGTAGAACCGCACCGAATGCCATTAGATCCTTGACCGGTGGTGCTCGGCTACCGAGGGCGGCAAAACCGTCGCCCAGAAATGACGCCAGCGCGACAGCCCTAAGGGGCGCTTTGGATGCCTCGGTGAGAATTTTGTTGTCGAATATGTTTAAGCCGGGGGTAGGAGTAGGGAGTTCTGTATGTTTTTGGTGGGTTGTGGGTGGTATGCGAGAATTTTCAGTGCGCGAGCAGTTTAGTAGGAGGCTCCCACACAAAACATACACACACACACACAACAACTGACACGGAGAGATGCAACGAAGCTGTGGCAAAGGAGGCAAAGCGACGGTTGCGGTGGCGGTGGCGGTAGCGGTGACGATGACGGTAGACGGTAGATAAAGCACGTGGAGCCTTTTGTGTGCTTATAGGCCGGCGGCAAAACACACGGCAGCTGATTTTGATTTTCTTTTTTATGGTTTCCTTCTTAACTTAACTTTTTGCATTGGTTGGGTGTATATATATATCTATATATATTTGTTTAACCAGATTTTCTGTAGAAATTTCTTTTATCTTTTCTCTTTCTTTTTTGTAAATTTCTTTTTGTAGCACTCAACACTCTTGCTCTTCTTCTTCTTCTTCTCACTCACTGGCAAAAAAATTAACTTTTCCTTTTTTTTATTTATTTTTTATTTTTTTATTTGGTGGGGGGTAAGGTCGTAAAGAGGGGGATTTGCCAAAAACAAAAACAAAAAATTTGTATTGAAGCGAAAACGCGAGACGCGACGGTGACACCGAAATATCGAAATGGGTGGCTTCAAAACAGCTGACTTCTGTCTACTGAGACTGACGAATGTCTAACGGTAAACAAGCGATCGAACGAGCGATGTGAACTCTCCTCTGTGATGATGGCGAGCCGCTTCACGCGAACGTCAAACAAAAACTGAAAACGGCGACGGCTATACGAAACGAACGACTCTGAATACTGCTGCCTCGTCGGCAGCGAACGATAGCGGTGGCAAAAGACGACGAATGGCGCGAAGGCGTGCGAGTGCGAGACAGCCAACACACAAACTGAGTTGCAATGTGTTTGTGCCCCGTACCTGTGGTGCTGCTGCTGCTGCTGTTCTGTTGCCCAAAACGAGGGTCGAATCGCATGCGCGCACACTCATACACACACGTACCCTCTCACACATACACATACACGCATTCGCACACACACAAATTGACGCACTCGCTCAATGGCAAACAGTTATTTCCCCTGCATATAGACTGCGCCTCTTTAATAATGGGTAAGAGCGAGATAACTAGCTAGACTCTAGCTGCTGCCTTCTGCTGGCTAAAATAGCAATGGAGTTCAGGTTGAGTCTGACATTTGTCGCAGTCGCTGCGACACTTGGCGTCGCTGTCAGCGTTATTTTTTTTTCTCCTCTTCGTTTGGTTTTTGTTGCTTTTTTCTGGTTTTTTGTTGCCTTTCTGCGGTTAGAGGGGGCGTTGCTAAGCAACTGGTTTTCAAGCTATTCGGGAGAGAGATAGAGATGCGCAGAGTGCAAAAAAAAAATGTAAGGATTGTATATATATATATATGTGTGTGTGTGTGTGCATGTCTGTTGTATTTTTTTTTTTTGTTTGCTTCAGAACCAATGGCATTTTTCAAAGTGACATTTGCGTGCGCTTTTGCTCTTGTTTTGTTACAGTCACACTCTCTCTCACTATGTGTGAGTGTGTGCGTGTGTGTGTGTGCCAAGGTAAAATGTCAAATGCTTTTCGGACTGTCAACTGTTGGTCGTCGCCCCAAAACACAGAAAAAAGTTCGGCGCAAACTTTTGCGCAACGAACGTCCGTCGTACGTACGGTACCAACAATTGTTGCTGCAACACAACCATTTTCAACGCCCCTTTGGCGTTTTAACGCATTCGAGCAAGAAGAACAAAAAAAAAAAAAAAAACAGGAGAAAAAAATAAGAGTAAGATGAACAAAAAAGTAAGAAAAAAAAAATAGAAAAAAACTGAGAAAAATGTAAAAAAATAAACCGAAACCTGCGTTGTGTGCATTTTGTATTCCGGCAGCGTTCGCATTTCGCATTCGACGTGACATGGTAATAAGCCAAAGATCAAGCGCAATAAAAAAATTGAGGGGGAAGCCCACTGAGAGCGAGAGAGTCGATTTTTTTTTTTATTTTTTATTGTTACTATCGTTGTTCTTGTTGTTGTTGTTGTTTTTTGCCTTGTTCTTCTTCTGTGCTTTGCTTTGCTTTGCTTTTACTGTTATTCATGTTATGAAAGGGGGGTTTTTGGGGAAAGGAGGAAGGGGGTGTGGGCGCCCTCTATATATGACTTTCTCTATGCGCCAGAACCAAAAGATGCTTCGACAGCTCCCGCGGGAACGGAGGGCTTTGCGGGCAGAATAAGCGAAGAATGGTAGCGGATGGACGTGGCAGACGCTCCGTTTTTATATTTGTATTTGTACTTGATGTTGTTGTTGTTGTTGTTGTTGTTCTTGCCATTGTTGTTGTTGTGTGGGAGTCAAAAATATTGCACATTAGGGTGTTAAGCTGTGAAGTGCTTGGCTGTCCTGTCCCCTCTTTCTCTCTTTCTATTGCTCTTGCTCTCTCTGTCTTTCTCACTCTCTTGCTCTCTTTCATTGCTTGTGCCCCACTGTCTCTATGTGCTTGCGTGTGTGTCTGTGTGTGTGTGTGTATGTGTGTGTGTATGTGTGTCTTGGGTCCCGCCTGCGTTCATTTGTCTGATGTTTCACTTGTCACTGTCTTCCATTAAACAAGGATGCAAAGTATAAGGGAAAACGGAAAGCAACGGTTGGCGTATTACTTTGACACGTGCTTCTTCGTTCGCTCTTTTTTTATTTTTTGTTGTTGCGATCGGAAACGTTAGCCATATGTTTTGTTAACTAGAATAATTATGCATACTTACATGTACATATACAATACGTACGTATCTTGTAGATACTATCTACATGCATATATATATATGGATATAGATATTTGCCGGAGTATTTGTACAAGTAATTGGCGCAACAACTTGCAAAAGGCAATTACAAAATATGTAAGAAGATTCGATTTTCATTTTTCTCTTGCAATATTTAAACGTTTTCAATTAAATTTTCTTTATGAAGGTCGTTGAATTTTCTAATGATTTGTATTTCCCAATTTCAAATTAATAGTTTGGTTACTTAACTTAACTTAACTTAACTTAACTTAACAAAAGTTTCAAAACTTTATCTCACAAACTGATACTGAATTCAAATTTTGTTATTATAGAAAAAACATATGAATGAATGAATACATATATCAACCTATATTTATACACTTGCAGAAAGAGTTATAGTTAAAAGCTAATATATATAAAATATATAAAATATATTAAATATATAAAATATATAAAATATATAAAATATATAAAATATATAAAATATATAAAATATAAAAAATATATAAAATATATAAAATATATAAAATATATAAAATATATAAAATATATAAAATATATAAAATATATAAAATATATAAAATATATAAAATATATAAAATATATAAAATATATAAAATATATAAAATATATAAAATATATAAAATATATAAAATATATAAAATATATAAAATATATAAAATATATAAAATATATAAAATATATAAAATATATAAAATATATTTAAAAATATATAAAATATATAAAATATATAAAATATATAAAATATATAAAATATATAAAATATATAAAATATATAAAATATATAAAATATAAAAAATTTAAAAAATATAGAAATATATTAAAAAAACTTAGCAAGGAATAAATCTTTAGTTTTTATATTGGTAAAAGTTTAACAATAATATATATATTATTTTTGCAAAACTTGTTTAATTTTTTGTTATGCAAAATGTTGTCTGTTAATATTAAAAATTTTTAAATAATACATTTAATATTTTAAAAATAGTTTATGAATCTAGAAATCAGTTTCTATACGTTTCAAATCGATAAACTAAGCCATTTATATTTAGTCCTTTTCAAAATTGTTATTGAAACGCGATACCAAAAAGGAATTTCTAAATATTTCTTTAAGTTAGAACAAAATAAATTCTAATTTCATTAAAATTAATTAGTTTTAAGAGGAAAAAAAAACTTAATATTTCGAATACTTAAAAATTTCAATGACAAATTATTATTAAAGTAATTTTTATTTTCTCTTCTTTGTTTGTTTGTTTTAATATTTGTCTGAAAATTGCTTGGTAAATTATTTGTATGAAAATATTTACACAAACTTAAAGCACAAACAAGGGCAAAGAGCCTAGAAAAAAGTTTCTTTTGCCATTTTGGGTAACAAAAAAAAAAAAAATCACATAAAAAAAAAGAGAAAAAGAAAAATTGTTTGCACCAGCACGGAACAAATTTTTGATTCATCTACACACAGCTGCTCCATTTCTTTGCCCCATCATATCTGCATGCCAAATCATCTTTGTTTTTTTTTTTTTTTTTTTTGTTGCCAAAGAGAAATTACCTTTCCCTTTTCCTCTTCGCCGAGCAATGGCGGTGGCCCCCAAGTTGGCCAAGAGTCGTTCGTTCAACACAGAAGCGAACGCCAACAAATGTCAGTTATCAAAAATCGCATGAGCAAACAAACAAGTAGCAAGAAAATGTTGGCCAAGCCATGATAAGGAGGCAGCCCGTAGAGTACACGCCACACCCCCGTGTATGGGAAGCGGTGTGTGTGGGGGGGGTCTATACAAACGGATCGGTTCGGTTGTTGGATTCTAGAGGAAGGTAGTATGCGGGGTAGAGTTGGGTATGGGGATGGGGATGGGTATGGGTATGGGGGGTTAGGTCGATGGCCAGCAACAACAAAAGCGCGACGAGGTTCGCGACGCGCCATAAACTTTTGGCACGACAACGTCGACGACGACGACGACGGCGAGGCAAACAAAGGATGTGGCCCTGTTTGGGAGTCAAGTGCTGGCGCCGCCTCCTCAACCACACAGACCCCTCTCCATACCGCCCCAACCATCACTACCCATCTGTTGTGTACCCTCACAACGTAGCGCGGCCAGTCACGAACTGAACAAACAGCAAAACGGACGTCGCCATGTCAAGAGGGGAGTCCAAAAAGGAACTGAATTGTCAAGGGGTGTGGAGGGCGGTGTGGTAGTGAAAGCAACAAGAAGCGCACAAAAACAACAAAAAAACAAGAAAAAAGAAATAAAGCTCAGGATGTAGATGAGAGCGAGCACGACACTTGGCCGATCGCAGTGCTCAGATATGCAAACACACGCGCTCACTACACCCCAACCCCCTTCCACCCCATACCTTATCCCTATCCATATAAAGTCAGGACTAACGGTACAAGCAGCCCATTGCCACCTTTTCATGCCACCCATAATACTCTCTTTCTCTTGCCACTCAACGAAAACGAGCAACAAGAATCTCTCTAAAAACGAAAAACCAAATCAAAGCCAAGCTAAAAACGCCATGCAATGTGGGCGGTCGCTATGTGCCACGCCTTGCATTGCCCCCAGCCCTAACCCATATCTATCTCTATCTCTCTCACTCTCTATGGGTGTTTGCGTGTGTGTGTGTGTGTTTGTGCACGGTGCATGCAACAAGGAAAAAGCTGCTGCTTTGTGTCACTTTTGCTTGTTTGTTGCGGAAAAATACTTTTTATAAACCAAATGCCAAATAGGATAGCAAAAGGTCGATGTGGCTCAATGAAAATAAACCAACAAGAAAAACAAGAAAAATTTTAATAAAAAATAATGTCTACAAATATATTAAAACAACAATTTTATAACTAAAAGTTAATAACAGAAAAGAACGCAAATAATTGTTAATACTTTAAGATTTAAACAATTGTTTATTCTTTATTGGAAGTAAAAAAATATCTTTAAGGCATTTATTAATTAATCTATATTTTTAAATAAATAAATTAATCAATAATTTTCAGAAATTATGGCACATAAATTAGAATTCTTATATTTAATAATATTTAGAATTTACTTATGCCTTAAAAAAACAAAATCTGCTAGAATTTAAATCTTCTTAAGACTTGGAAACAAAACTTATAAAATGAAATATTTAAAAAAATCAATCTTAAGTAAATATATAAAATTGGTTTAAATTAACAGTAAAAACATTTACTAATTTTTTAAAAATTGATGTAGAATTTACCTGTTAAGTTTTTAGGATTTAGATAAGTTGTTTTTGGTTCTTTATATTGAAATCTTAACTAAATCTTAAAAACTTATCTAGTTAATTTTATATAGATTTTAAAATGTTTAAACGTTTGATTTAAACTAATTTAAATTTAAACTAATACTTTCTTATATTACATTTTCTTTAGATCATTAATGAATATAGGTTTCGCATTTCCTAACTTTTCAAATAAATGTAGTTATTACACAAATTTTAAAATAAAACATTTTATTCGTGAAGAAATATTTTAAAAATAATTGAAAATATTTATTTAATATTTTGTACAAAATTGAGGCAAATATATATAAGTTATATATAAATTTTTTTAATATAATATTAAAGGTAAAAATATATTTTACCTAATTTAATATAAAATGTTCTAATAAAGTTAAATCTATAAAGAAAATCTATAAAATTGAAATTTTGTATATTGAAAGAAGTTACAAAAATTAATTGAAAAAATTGTTCTAATTTTTAAAAATATTTTTTCTTTTTTTTTGTAAAAATAAAGTTTTTGATATCAAAACAGATTAAAAAGTATTTTTTATATATTTACTTACATTTTTACATACATTTTTATTGTATTTTAAAATATTTTTTTTTTTTTTGTATAAATAGTTTTTGTATTAGAATAGATTTAAAAAATACCTCAAAATATTTATAATTTATATTTATAAATATATAATATTTACAAATTTTATAAAATTTTGTAATTTTTAAAATATTTTCTATATTTTTGTATGAAAAGTTTTTAATACTAGAATAGGTAAAAAAATATTTTAATATAGTTTACATTTTGATAAAATTTACAAATTTGATCAAATTCGTATAATATTTTTAAATATTTTTTATTTTTTGTATACAAAATTTTTAAATCAGAATAGATTATAAAAATACCTTAAAATAATATACATATTGATAGAATTTACGAATTACATAAAAATTTTCTAATTTTTGAAAATATTTTCTATATTTTTGTATAAAAAGGTTTTATATTAAAATAAGGTAAAAAAATATTTTAATAAACTTTAAACAAGAAATCCGTAAAAATATTAAATAATAGTTTTTAAATGGTTGAGCTTACAACACAGATAAGGATCACAGATTAAGATCAATATATTATTATATTTAATACTGCGGGTTTTTAGATAAATGTAAAAATACAAGGTGAAGGGGAGGAACAGCCATATTTATCAGGGTTTTCACCCGATTCTTAGAATAATTGCTTCATTGCTTAATTATTGTTACAAACTTTGGGTTTTTAAATTTATTAAAAGATTTATTGTATTCATTTGATTAGATATTTATACACTTTTTATATATATATAAATCGAACCATTAAGTTCTTATTTAACATTTTTTTTTTTTTTGAAAACTTTTAAGTAATAAACAAAAACTGAAAGAAAAGGGAAAAACAAATTCCATGTAAATGATCTAAATCAAAGGTTTCGTTACAATTTTCTTTATTTATTTAGTTTTTGGATCGATTGAATAAACCTTTTTCGATATTATTTGATGATGAAAATATCGTTTGGTTTCGATACCGATTGATGCAACAATTTGTGCCTGCCACAGGGCAAGTCAAAGTTCGATGCATTTGATGGTGAAATACATATATATATATTTTTTTTTTTTGGGAGTATTTGTTGTTGTTGTTATTGCTATTTGTTTTCTGTTTGCCCAGAAATTTGTATGAGTTTTACTAGAAGAAGAAGAAGAAGAAGTTCAAGCTTCACTCACTCCTTCTCATTCATTTTGAGTGTTTGTGTGTGTGTGTTGACTGCGTGAGACATACAACAACGAGACTAGAAACAACTGTACATGTGTCTTGTCTCGCTCTAGCTCCTCTCTCTCTTCCCCTCCCACCACTCTTTTATCATGGTTGCTGTTGTTGGTGTTTGCCTACATTTTTGCTGTTGTTGCATTTTATTCTAATATTTGCGATTTCTGATTTAACCAGACCTGAGAGAAAGAAAGAGAGAAACTTTTACCACCTTCCATACCTTCCCCCCTCATTGCCACAAAACCCCTCATCAACGTTTACCATTGCCCACACCGAAACTCAACGGTTTTGTTGTTTGTTTTGGCAACATAAATGTCACTTGTTTTGCCAAGTTGTTCCCTTGTCGCCGTAGGTAACTTTTACCTTACCCAACCACCTACAAACCGTTCACCATACCCTTACCCCCCCCCTATGTACCACATGCAGACATAGACGAGAGTCAACCACAACCGCAACACAATCTCTCAAACCACTAACTTTTTTAGCCTCCTTCCCCTCCACTTCTACTCTACTGTAACCAGCTCTTGCATTTGGAGTTACTCGTATATATAGCCCCCCTTAGCCCCCTTCCTTTTGTTCCATTTGTCCATTTACGGTATCTTTTCTCATTTTTGACATGTTGTCAACTTCACGTAACGTCGTTCATTCTCAAAAGTTTTCTCTCTATGACATGCATGCATGTATACACTATCTCCTCCTCTCCACTTTGCTTACCCCACCCCATCCCATCCCATCCCACCACACTGCATTGCACCACTGTACTGCACCTTCTATTACACACCACTCCTATTACGATTTCTACTATTTCTATGTCCTCTTGCCTCTTCTTTATAACAAGATTTCAGTGGTTTGGTTTAAATTGTTTCTCTCTATATTTGGTTTCTTTTTTTTTCGTTTTCCTTCTTTCTTTTTTTGTTGGTTTCATTTTGTGGTTTTGCTTTATTTCCATCTCACTTTTACATACTAATATTAAATTTGACCTCCTCGCATTTATTTGAGTTGCATCAACAAATTCAAAATTCCAAAATTTTCCTAGTTGCTAAGGCTAAGGATACACGCACACACATACATACACATACATACAAGTGCATAACTGTATTATTTATGTGACTCAAAATGTCTTTTGGTAGTTTCAGTTTTGCTGTCTTATCTGAAGGGAACAACGACCTGCTATATAATATATATATATATATATATATATATTTATATATGTGTGTACATATGTATATATTGCATGCCAGATACATTTGTATCTTATACTAGTAAATCGGTATCTTTGTATCTTTTGGTTTGCAAACCATGCAAAATGACTTTTCTGAAATTAAACTGTACTGTTGTTGTCTTGGGCATAAATTTTGACCATGTTTACGTGATTTGTTGCAATCAAGACAAAACCTGATTGCAGGCCAACAATTAAAGCACTAAAAATACTTTTTGGCCTGGTCTTAAAGATCTTCTTGGACTATTTCCCATTTTGTTTTTAATTACCAAGAGCCAAAAACAAGAAAATACATTTATTTAGAAATCATACTTCATAACTTTTCTATTATATGTAAATAAATAAATAAATAAAAAATTCGTTTTCTTTGCCGATTTGTAAAATGTTTTTAATGAAATTGCTTTAAATTAAAAATAATCTTTAAATTTAAATTACTTTTAAAGCAAAAAAATTGTAAAACAAAACAAAATTCCATCTCGTAAATTATAATTAACATTAGTTTTATTTAAATTTTTAATGTCTGGTAACTGGATTATAGAATCTAAGTGTTTAGTTACAAGATTATGGAATCCTTCGTTTTTTGTCTTAATCTTTACATTTGTATAACCTAGCAGAGGGTTTTATGAATTGTTTTTAACGCATAGAAATATACGTTTCCGAACGCATAAATTATATATATTCTTCATCAGCATCAATAGCCTAGTCGATATAGCCATTTTCGTCTGTCTGTTTCTTCGCTTAAAATAGACCTTAAATTTTAAGCTATATAATTGAAAATTGGTAGACAAGCTCTTTTATTAAACAGGTAGATAAAGTATAAAAATCAGTCTGATCGGACAACCATAAGATATAGTGAATTGACTTTAACTGCCAAAAATACAACAAAAATATCAACAGGTGGTATGAAAAAAAAACAAAAAGCATTTAAACTTTATTTGCTGGTACAATACAATATAAGTTCGATTAGTGGCATAAAAGCGGAACCGCCATGAATTGGTTTGGTAGTAGGTAATGAGAAGTTTCTCTTTTCTAAAAAATTTTTTAATTATTTTAAATTTTGCATGTAAGTCGATGTGACAGAAAAAATAGTTAATTACTTTAGAACTGCAAAGGTAAAACAACTTCGAAGTTAACTTCTTTGATTTTTATGAATCGTAATTATTAATATCTTAATTTATTACTTAATAATTTCTGTAGGTTTGTTTTTTTTTTATTTGTAAATTTTTTAAATATTTTTTACTAATTTCTTGCAAATATTTACATTAGTCGCCTGAAAAGAAGTTTGCTAGATTTTAATAATAATTAATATAACATTAGAAAAATTCAACCAATTTAAAACAAAATTATGACAATATAAAATAAATAAAAATATATGTATAAAAAAATGTACATAAATATTTTAAAATATTTTACTTTTCAAATAAATATACAAAAAATGTTACTTTTCAATTTTAATATAAAAAGAGTTAAAACAACGCTTAAAAGTATTTGAAATAAATTTCGATTATCATTCACCTTAAAATAAACCAAAACTTTTTTTTAGTTTTCAATTTATGTTCCTTTTCAATTCAAATGAAAATTTTCAAACTAATTTAGAAAATTTTTTAAATTTATTTATTTTTATACTAATCTTTCTAAAAAAATTTAAAGAAAGGTTTATTTGTTTAGTTAATGATTAATTAATGTAAATTTTGTTAATAATATCAAATTTTTTTCTAATTTTAAAGGTTTTTTTGTTTTTAATTATTTTATTGATTCTGCCATTTTGTTTTTATATATAAACCTAATTTATATATTTTATATATCTATATACTTTATTGTACACTTTTCTTAAATATTTATTTATTATTTATTTTATATATATTTGGCTTTTCATTTCTAATATATTTTACTAACTGTTTTTAAGCTGCCAAAAATTGGTCTTAAAAATGAAAATGGAAAAAAACCAAAAATATATAGCAAGAAGCTAAAATATTGTAGCTTAACGCCCTCCATTTCACATAATTTCTATTTTTTTTTTTTTTTTCGTTTTATAAATGTATATACATATATATATATATAGATACAAACAGATATAGATATCCTTTATACTGTGATGTTGTGTTTTTGCTGTTGTTGTTGTTGTTTCAACTTTGTGTGTGCCTGGCCACAAAAAATAATGTAAAAAGTTTAATATGCATAAAGTTTCATTGGGTTTTTCGGGCATCGTCGCTTGGGAGTTGCAGCCAGGATAAGGACCAAACCGGACCGAACCATGTTTTTCACTTTTGCGCTAAACAACAACAACAAAAACAATAGCTAAAAAAAGGCCAAGGAAAAGAAGAGAAAACGAAAAAAGTATAACAATAAAAGCAACAATAGGGTGATACAACAACAACAACAATGGCAACAAAAGGTGTTACAGACACATAAATGTGGCAAAGATTTATGTTTGGTTTGCCAACTGTCTGCTTGTTAGCCTAAAAGTTCCACACCAAAAGTAAATAACTGAAATATTTTGTCAAAAATATATTTTCCATCCAAAGTCAGAATTTCTGTTTTCTTTTATTTATTTTCATTTTGTTTTTTGGTTTTTTTTTGATAAATTTTTCGTTGCGCAATGCCGACAACCAAAAATTGGACTTAACCATACAAAAACAGAGACTGAATAAAGAAACGAGACAGAGAGATGAAGTGAGAGAGGGTTTAGGGGGTTGGTGGGGCAAGTGCAACAACATTCAAATCCATTCAAATATGTGCAAGTGACCAGTAGGAAAAGTTAACAAAGTTTTTGTAAATCAGAAAAAGTAAATGCAAAGGCCGCAACTTACCAAAAAAAAAAAAAAAAACTTTATTTCTAATTCAAATTTTACTAAATTTATATATATATATATATATATTTTGGATTAAGATTAAGTTTATAATTTTATATTTGTTTAAGCCTTTGTTTTCATTCAACAAATTCATTGGTCTAAAATTGCTGTTTCTATATAATCATGTTTAAGTCTCTGAAAATATAGAAATTAAAATTCAAGTTAAATATTTCCTTTATAAATTTTAAATTTCAATATTTGTAAATAAGAAAAATTCAAATCTTTGGTACTTAGAAACCTAAAATTCAACTCTTAATCTAGAAAACTTAAATTTTATATTTTTTTAAGTGAAATTTGCAAAATTAAGTTGAGAATAAGAATTTAAGAATACAATTAAAATGAATATTTTTTATAATAAAGGGAGATTTTTTAAGTGCAGTTTTTTTTTTAAATCGAATAAAACACACAAATTGATAATCATATATTAAAATTGTTTATTGGGATCGTTAAATTAATCTTTAACATTTAGTTTTTAAAGATAACTTCAAGTAAATGTTGCCCGCGGCTCCGTTTTTAATGATTCATTCGAAAGGTCCAATTTTGCAGCACTTTTGCGAGCATTTCGGCCTGTTTTCCACGAATAACGCGCGTTATGTTATCCTGTAAGGCTTTAATAGTTTTCGGCTTGTCCCACAAGAAATAGTCAGGAGGCGTCAAATCACATAATCTTGGCGGTCAAGTCACAGAACCATTTCGAGAGATAAACTGCTCACCAAATTCATTGCTCAACATGACATTGTTTCACGAATTGTGTGGCAGGTGGCACCGTCTTGTTGAAACCACATGTCAATCAAGTCCAAGTCAGCAAATTCAAAAAAAAAGTCGCGTATCATGGCTAGATATCGTTCGACTTTGACGGTTACGTTTCTTCCAAGGTCGTCTTTTAAGAAAAATGGATAGATGATGGCCCCAGCCACACCAAACTGTTATTTTTTTGAGATGCATCGGTAGTTCTTATACTGCATTCCAGATGCGACAGTTTAGCTTATTTACGTATCCGTTTGGCTAGAAATGAGCCTCATTGCTGTTCGCTTGTAAGTCTTTTCATGATAAAATGGTAATATTAACCGAGCATTTTAAAATTTGATCGATGACGTTTCCACATCAAAATCAACCAATGCTGACAACATGTAAAACTTAACTCTTAAAAAATCACCCTTTATAATTAATTTCATCAATCAAAATTGATTAAGTTATACATTTTTATTTTATTTCAATAAAAGTATTTATTATTTATTATTATTAATTTTTAAAAAAAAAAATATATTTGGCATTGCATTTTCTATTTTATATTTATGCAAATCGAACAATCGGTAGATATTAAGACTAAGCTAAAGATTCTTAAATATATACATTTCAGTAACATTTTAAAAAATTGATTTAATAGTTATATAGGAAAAAGCAAATCGAATTTGTATATATATTCATAACCGTTTAATTGAGTACAATCCATCAAACAATTTGTCCAAATGTGAGCAATAAAAAAAAAACAAAAAAGTGTAAAAAATTCCTTAATTGTCTGCACTCGAAAAAGAACTTAAATAGATAGATAATTAAAAAATATATATTTTAATAACTCAAACCAAAAACAATTTTTTTTTAGTTATATTTTTCTCTTCTTTTCCCACAAAAATTTTTGAGAAAAACCATTCTTTGGAAATTATTCTTTTTTTAGATGCAAACCTTGTTAAAATTGTAAACAATTACTGAAATCAGAATCAATATTAATCAAAAAATGATTAAAGCAATATCTTTGTTGTTAAATTGCTAACAAAATAGCTTGTCAAATATTAACTTTACTGTTAAATTGCTTTACTTTAATGGAACATATCATTGGATCAACATTTGATTAATCGAAAATGTCTCCAATCAATGTAAACCAATGAAACGAAAAGAAATTACTAATTAGTTTATATAATCATGGAAATATATTTAATCGCCTACATATAAATATAAATATATATATTTTTAAAAAGTGTTATACACTGGCCAAAAGAGCTTTGTATACCAATTAACATCTACTTATATTGCATCTAAGGTTTGTTTCTATGCTGAAGAACTGCACTAAACTCCATTCCCTTACTTATATCTATGGCAAGCATAATGTACTAAGCTATCAAAATTAGCTTTTGTTATTAATGCTAGAGCCAGAGGGCTTATGGCTTATTACGATTTGATCTTGACCATGTATGCAAACGGCTTATCGCATTTCTACTGTTTATTAAAAAACAAAACAAAAGCACTGACCTCGAACATGTTTACTAACTTTTATCATCCTTTGCTGCGGACTCTTTTACCTTCAAAACTTAAGGCAAAAAAATTGATCTTGGCAAATGTCCTTTGCGCATTACAGCCAAAAACTACGACCTTGAATTTGCTAAATCAACATACCACATTTTCGTTGACGTTAGTTCCACTCTAAACATTCCCTTTTAACTCTTAAATTTTCTAAAATAATAATGACTTTTGGACCTAAAGTTTAAATTCTAAAGTTTGAAATTTAAAAAGCGTATAAAAAAGTAGAAAAAAGAGAATCTCTTTAAATATTAATGCTATTTGCAAATGTTTTTTAAATCTATAACTTGATGATCTATATAGAGGTAAAGTTTCATAAATATTTTCTTGTTGTTGGTTGCCTTATTTTCTTTATGGCCAAAACGGAGGCAGTAAGAAAAATGCTTGAAATTTATGCCTTTTACGAAAAATGCTGAAAGTGGATACATCTACAAAAGAGATATAGAGAGTGACAAGGCGAAAGAGAAGGAGTGGAATTAAGAGAGGGCAAGTGGGGGGGTGGGAAGCGGAATAAACTGGAGTTTGGGATCTGTTTGGAGTACGTGGGAATTATTGTGGCAGGCAGAGAAATGTTCGAAATGGAAAGGATAACACACACGTACATGAGCACAGAACAAGAGCGAGCGAGAGAGAGAGAGAGAGAGTAAAAGGACATGAAAGACAGACCAGAATGAGGCATATAGTGGAGGATGACAGGACACGGCAGTGTAGAGACGGATGGTTTGGGGGATAGGCAATGGTGGTACAGAAGAGTAGCTGCATTCCATAAATAAAAACGGCAAAATGGCGCACCACAAAAACTGAACAGAGAACCCAGAGAATGTTGAAGAGGGAGATGGCAAGAGTGAGGCACGAACGAAATCATCATGAATGGCGAACGTGACACAAATGACAAAATATCTGGCTCTGGGCACAGTCTGAATCGGAGGCAGAGTCAGAGCCAGAGCCAGAGCCACAGCAATGGCCATGGCAACTGTCGTCTCGTTTGCCGCCCTCCGCAACTCCCATTACCATTCCCCTTTGAAATTCCCCTCTTTCCCATAAACCGCTATCACTCCGTGCCTCTTTGGGCTCTCTGGGGGATTTGTGGGATTCAGACATACACACACACACACATATACATATACTTACTCACTCACCCACACCCATACA
Source organism: Drosophila neocordata (assembly GCA_018903615.1). Classification (NCBI taxonomy): domain Eukaryota; kingdom Metazoa; phylum Arthropoda; class Insecta; order Diptera; family Drosophilidae; genus Drosophila; species Drosophila neocordata. Next base: position 11,323,509 of record JAEIGI010000003.1, read on the forward strand.
CACACATCCTTATATAGACACACACAAACGGAGGCCGTATGGACAGCCGGAAGAGGTCGTTGGAGTTGGATGGAGGCTAAAGCTAGAGAGCTGCAGTCAAATGGAGCTGGAGGAGATGGCACACTTGCTGAGTGTGATTGTCTGTCTGTCTATCTATCCATCTGTCTATCTGTCTGTTCGTCTGTCCGTCTGTCCGTCTGTCCGTCTGTCCGTCTGTCTTTGTCTCTCTCTTTCTTTCTTTTTTTTTCGTGTCGGTTTCGGTTTTAAGTGGCAACAGTCCGCAGTGTCAGCATTGTCCATTTGCTCCCCCAAACCCCTCCCAGAAACAAAAAAACCAAAAAAAAAAAAAAATAAATAAACCTAACCGAATCTTATCTAATCTACAAAACGAAAATCTACATAATTTTCCTACAAAATACTAATCAGCTACTTTTCTCTACTATCTAACTGATGATTAAAATGAGATTACAGTTTATATATAGATATACATCCGACAATGAGCCAGAAAAAATAAAAAATTTTCAAATAAAATAAAAAATAATATATAAAATAATATATAAAAGAAATGTTTAAGCATCAATATAAAACACAGAGAGCTAACTAGATCCTTGATCCTTAAGTATTATTAAATATCGGTGGATATTCTATATATGGATAGAAATATATAATGTATTCCCTTCTGCAATATTAAAATAATAAAATGTTGCTTTTAGCCTTTTATTTCTAATTCGCTTTTGTTCTTAAAATGAGATTTATTGGTTTATATTTTTGTCAACTTGTCGTATGAGTAATATATTTATGAAATTTTTGGTCCAACTTAAACTACAATTTAAGTCATGTTTTGTAATTATAAAACACTTTATTTTATATATATAATTTAATAATATAATAAATATATTTTTTTTTTTCTTTCTAATAATGCAAACAAAAATAACAAACAAAATTGAAATATTTTAAATATTTTTAGACTTTTTCAAAAAAAAATTAACTTAGAGAAATGACAATAAAGAGAAGCTTTTAGCATTATAATAAACATCATAAGTATATAAAAATATAGACAGTTTTAATATATAATTTTTAAGCACAAATTCAAAATGGTAAAATCGAAAACAGAAACTGAATTTAACAAATTGTATTGCCTACTTTTTGGCGTAATTTGTTGTTTAATATTACGCTGCTTAATGCAGCCTGTATATATATACATACATACAAATATATTTATATATATATACATAAAAAAAGAAATGATCCAACTAGAATCGTTTTACATTTATTAGTTGAAAATTTTCATTTTACGTTTTCATTCCGTTGGCACCTGCAGCGATGAGAAAACAAAGTTAAACCAACCGCAAATCCAGAAGAATAAATGTCCATATCTATGTATATATATATATATATGTATATATATACATATATGAGTGTGTGCATGCATATATATACATACATGTGTGTGTGTGTGTGTCAAAGCCACAGATAACTAAAGCTGACTAACTATTTCTGTTTCCTGCTGGCCTTCACATCGCGAAACCATTTCGCATACAGTGAGCCATACAGAGAGCTGCTTTTGTGTTATGCCACAGTGGTGAAGAATAAAATATATATTATTAAATACTTTAAGTAAAATAATTCTAAATTATATAACAGAGTTTACAATATTATAAGATCTACTTATTCATTGATTTTCATGAAATTATTCCCAAAGAAATTATTGACTTTAGTTCTTTTCTATTATTTTATTACTTATTGATTGTTTTACTTTTACAATTAATAACAATTATTATTACAAATATTTTTCATTGTATTTCTTGTAGAACTTGTAATTTGATTATGAGTTGAATGAATATCTTTATATATATATATTATTATTTTGGCTGCGACTAATCCACCGTGCAACATCATCGAGAGTTTGAGTTTTTCGTTGGTTTAGTTTTTCTGTGCCATTAAATGTTGCCCTTGCCACAACGATGATGTTGCTCCTGCTGCTGACTCGCAGCTCTTGAGGCCCCTCATCTCTCTCTCTCTCTCCACTCCCCTACTTTCAGTTCCTACATACAAACAAACATATATAGGTGGTGCTCTGGCTCAGTGTGGCTTTTATGGGATTTGATTTCTAATAAGCGGCAAGCAAGGCACGTACTACACTCATACACACACACACACACACATACATACAGAGACAAAATAGAGGGCTATTCTAGATGAAAAAGAGAGAAAGAAAGAAATGGAAAGAGAGACAGAGAGACAGAATCATAGAATCTACTCGTACCGATTTTTAGGCAACGTTGACAGGCACCTTGTTGTTGTTGTCAGGGAACATATAAACATATACATACACACAGATTTGTGTGTGTGTGTGTGTGTGTGTGTGTTTGTATGTATGAACAAGTCCAAGTGGATTTTTCTCGTTTGGCGCACAAGCAACTCAGGAAAAATGACATGAACAAAAAAAAAAAGAAAAAAAAACGAAAATGAAAAAGCAAAAAAAATAAACTAAAAGTAAAGAAAAAAAAAAAAAAAGTAAAAGAGAAAAAGAGGAATTCGCTTTTCGCTTCATTTTTTCTTATGTTACGTTCTTCTTCCTTCTGCTTCTTCTTCCTTTCCTTTCCTTTCTTTTTGTTTGTTTTTTTCTCTTTCTTTCATTTTTTTTCTGTTTTGTTGTAAGGTTGCAAAAAGCTAAATTGAGTTTTTCCAACAACAACAACAAAAACAACAATCTGCCCTGCATGCATACACACATATGTATGAGTGTGTGTGTGTGTGTTTGTATGTGTGAAGGGGAAAGAGATAAAATACAAAAGCTGGACGCGTACGTGTTTATGGCCACGAAAAGTTGCCGAACAAAACGACACAGCGCAAAAATAAAGAAAAACCAACACCAACAACAACAATAGCAACAAAAACAACAAAAGAAAATGGTTGGAAAAAATATAGAGGTAAAATGCAATGCGATTGCAATTGGTGAACACATTCATATGGCATACACTCTCAGCAAACGATTGAACATCAGAGCAATAAGTCTGAGAAGATGCCACGGAGATCCAAACCAAAGTCGCAAAAAAAGGTGACAAAAGATGTGAAAAGCATATGGAAACCAATATATATATATATATCGACAAATGTCCTTGTACTAGTACAACTGGAAAATGAACTGAAGGCTAATCAAGTTACACATATATATATATTCCCTTTGCATTCTTCCGATTGGTAAAAACTTTAAGAAAATATCTAAAGAAAGATAACTTTTGGTTAAAAAAATTATTTGATATAGAAACTCTTACCGATCTATTATTTTATATGTGGAATACAATTTGAATTATATTTCTATTACTTGAATATAAAAATTGTACTTAAATGGGTATTCTTTTGATTTTTTATGAAAAATTATTTTATTATATAAAAAAAAAAATTATAAATATTTTAGTATTAGTATTATAAAATTTTTCAAATGTTTGTAACCCATAGAAATATACCCCATAAAGTTCATCATTCTTGATTATCATTAATAGCCGAGTCGATATTACCATGCCCATCTGTCCGTCTGTCTGTTTCTTTGCTGGAAATAGACCTTAAATTTTAAGCTATATAATTGAAACTTGGTAGATAAGCTCTTTAATTAATTAGGTAGATAAAGTATGAAAATCATTCGAATCGGAAAACTAGAAGATGTAGTAAATTGACCTTAACCTCCAAAAATACAACAAACATATATTTACTGGTGGTGTGTAAAAGAGACAAATAGCATTTTAATTTATTTTGCTGGAGCAATGCGATATAATTGATAGGATATAAGCGGGCCCGCGAGGATTTGGTTAGGTGGTATAGTAGAGAATGAGAAGTTTCTCTTTTTTATTAATTTTTTTAATTAATCAAAAATTTTACATGGAAACCAATGTGACAGAAAAAATAGTTAATTAGTCCAGAATAGCACTTGGCAAGGACGAAGTTAAATTTTTTGATTTTTTTTATAAATTGGTAAGCCATAAAGTGTAGATTAAATTCTTAGCAAATTTATAGATATAAAATACAACCACTTTCATTTAACAATTATTTCCTTGCACGGTTTATTTATTGTTATTTTTATCTTTGTTATATATATAAAATTTATCTCAATATTTAACAGCTTAAATAAAATCTATATAAATTAAAATATATTACAAACATTTATAAGCTTCGTAAATAAGTCTATAATTATAATATTTATTAGACTAAAAATATCGAAATATCTATATAATCTAATAGAATACGAATCAGCTTAAATAAATCCTAATTAAAGGACATTCATTTTACCTATAGAGAAAGATTCACATGGACTAAGAAGGACCACTCCCGTCTCAATAGACCACAAAAGGCACAGATGCAAGTAACGCAATGCAATGCAGATTACCAACCGTTTGCAATTTGAGCCACGATAAATAGCTTGATGGATGTAGATCCTGACTGGATTATGACATGGTGTGGCTGCCGGTACATTGGGATGATGAAGTAAGAGGAGGCCAGAATTACCAGAATAATTGGAATGTGCTTGGTATTGATTATGCTGAAGTTGATGCTGATGATGAAGACCGGTGGCAGCTGCCGCCACAAACATCCTGGAAATATTTAGTGCTAGTTGTCGTTGCCACATGATTCTGAGGTGTTCAAATTGATGTTGCGTTTAGACAATCTGTGGCTTGGTTTTCACTGATCAATTGTGGTCTACAGGGATAGCCAACGAAGGCGAAGGGCTCACCTTCTTTTCTTATTATAAATCGTAATCCAAATGTGGCAAAGAGTTAGTTTAAAGGGACTTTATGATATTTGGTTCATATGTAGAATGAAATCAAATTATTGAATATTGAACAAAATTTTGTTTGCAGATATATGCAAAGCGTATCTATATATAACTTCTTGGTCCAGGCATAACGATAAGAACAAAAAAAAAAAAAAAAAAAAAAAACAAAAAAAAGAATGTAAAGAAAAAAACGAAACGTGTTTACTTTGTGCCTTAGGGCATAAAATCGTTTTGGACAACTCGCAGATTCTACAACTTACCACATGTGGCAAGACCATATTTTGTCTTCCCCCTCTCTTTCGCTTTCTCCCTCTCTCTCTCTCTCTCTCTCATAGGCATTTGTGTTTGGATTTTCAATTTATTTATTTACTTGTCTCTGAACGAAATTTTAACAAAGTTTTAATAAAAATGCTGAAAAAATATTTTTTGGAAAATATGGCAAAGGATAAAAGTCTAATATATATATATATATATATATGTGTATATAGCTTATGCCTTTAATTTATAAATTATCTTGATCATATTAGAAAGTAGTCTTGCAGAAGAAATTGAAACATGGAAATAGCCAAAGGACAAAGGGACTTCAACTCGTATAGCATAAATGGCAGAAGGAGCCATATAGAGTGGGTTAATCGTACATCATGTCGTTAACACACAGACGCACACACATACACACAGACAAACATCAACATAAACACATTCATTTATGTATGGGTATCTGTCACTAAGAGCGCAAAACTGTAAGTACTTTAGGCAGCTAAATATAATTAAATATTTAAAACACACACACACACAGAGAGACACATATACTTCTATACGGAGTCTGGACAGATGTAAGGAAGGACAATTTACTGCCTGGTATAACTCTGGCTATGCTTAATAATGTTTTAATGCTTTTGACAAAATTGTTGTTGCATACTTGCAGGCGGTACGGCAATGCTAATTATATGCTACCCCACAACAACAACTGCAGCCATAGCAGTAGCAATATTAATAATATATAATATAAGTATAATAGTATTAAAAGCAATACTAATAATGAGGAGCGGGGGTCGGTACAACAAGAAGAAAGTTGACAATGAAGAACAAGTTGCATTTGAATTATATATGCTACTATATACATGTATATATGATATGCCGATTTCAAATTATTTTTCTCTTTTAACTTAATTTTCAGTTTAAAAGTGTTTTTTTTTTTTTTTTTTGAGTTAAAGAAATTTTTAAAGATTTTTTGAAAACTCCTCAAATATTAATATTTTAGATTAGACAACTTTCAAATTTTTTTTTTAAATAATTTGTTATTATAATTAAATTTAGTAATTGTTTTTTTTTTTTCAGTAAATATTAATGACTTCAAATAGAAAAATAGTTTCAAACTGTCAAATCTCGGAACAAAAAATTGCTAAAGAGAAAAAAAAATGTGAAATAGTTTTAAAAATATTATTTAGTTTGTTAACTTAAAATAATTTATTTTATTTGGAAAATTGATTTTATATTTTTTAAGACATTTCCAATATTGAAAATTGGATTTTGGAAATGTATTTTATATTTTTTAAATATTTTTATTAATTATTTAAAGCTTTTTTTCATTACTAAAAAGATTTATCTAAAATTTTAATAGTTCCTTAGGGAATTAAACTTAGGTAAAATTTTGATTTTAGAAAACAATAAAACATAAAACTAAAATTTGCAAAAATTTGTAGTAATTTTATTATATTGTTTTAATATTAAATTGTTAATAATTTTTAAGTCTTTTTGAAAACTTTAAATGAAAACTGTTAGTTTGTTTTAAGTCTTTTTAAAATTAATTAAAATATACAAATTTATTATAATAATTAATAAAAAATATATATACCTATAGTTCATAAAATTAATAGACACTTTGAAATCCCTTTGATATTTTTATTTTAAATTGAAAGTAATTCTTTATCTTTATAGGAATATATGAATTTTATAAATTTCGAAAATTGTATATAATGTATAATATAATATAGTTTATTAAAGTTCTATATATTAAATAATTCCCAATTCTATTTAAGAATAAAAAAACTTATTTTCATTTAAAATTAATTTAAAATGAAAAGAAACTTGTAGATTATATAACTTTTGTCTATAGATTTAAAATGTACTTTTAAGATAGGAATATCGGAACAAAAAATAGTATGAAATTAACTTAAGTTTACTTTGAAAAAGAAAGAATATACATCTATATATCGATAACCTTCAAATGGACAGGAAAGTTGGAATAAAATTAAAAAGATATTGCTTAAGATTACTTTCGTAATGATAAGGAATATATATCTATATATCGATAACTTTTATCTATCGATTCCAAATTTACTTTTAAAATAGGAAAATCGGAACAAAAATTAAACCAAATTTATTTTAGTTGGTTCATTTAAAGATTCGTAAATGCAAAATTTCCTATACATATATGTTAATCCAATTTACATATACTTGCAAATAATGTATGTATAGATATATAGGATCCATATACTCTTTCAATATGTAAAGCATGTATATAATTAGGGTTGTAATTGTAGTTTATATATTAATTTTTATAAAACCTTTTTTAAATTCTTTAAAATTTTGATAAATTTAAATACTGAAAATATTAATTTATTTAAATTTATTTTAAATATAAAGATAAACTAAGTAATTTGTTTTTATTTAATTTTCAATTGTAATATTGAAATTGTATGTCCTTAAGTAATTATTGCTTAAAAAGTTAAAACTTTTAATATTATTTTATATACCTAATACAACAAAGGTTCTACAGTTATATATATATATATATATATATATATAGTATAAGCCAAGGTTTATGTTCCAGTAAAAAGCAAATGGTTAGAAAGCATAATAAACAACAACAACATACGCAAAAGGATGAAAACTGCTATAGAGCATTGCTTTGAGTGACCAAAAGTGCAACTGGAAAAGAGAAATATATTCTATCTTTGTTTATATATACATATATATATATATATATATCTTAACTTGGTATCTGTTTTTGTGTCCTGCTCTTTGAAAGTCCACTAGAACAATAACACACACACGTACACACACACATGTATAGAGATGGAAACACATGTATTCACATGACAGAAAATTACCTGGAGGAAATTTTATGAGTATCGTATGAACGGCACTTGAAAGTTAAACAGACGCTTCCATGGCCAAAAGGGGTTTTTGTGTTGCGTTGTTGAAAGAGCAGAAGGAGTTGGAACAGGAGAAACATTTGAAGTAGCAAAAGGATGGTTCTGCTCTCTCTCTCTCTCTCTCTCTTGCTCCTTCTCTCTGTTTGAGTGTGTGTATCCTTGTGCTAATTGTGTATGCAACTTGTTGCATTTAGTACGCTTCCTGCTATTGCTTCTCTTACTCTTCTTTGCCCTTACAAGTTACATTGTAAATGTTGGTTTTGTAATTAGAAAATTTTGCTAACCACTAACCCAAAAAAGCAACACAAAAAAAAAAAAAAAACAAGAAAAAGAGGAAAAAGAAGTAAAATGGAAAATGAAATAGAGCTAGATAGAAAATAGTATGTGGTAATCCTGAACTTAAAATCTGTGACATTTATTAGCTGTAACTTTGACTATAAACTATCATGTACAAGATGGCTAAAGAGCAAAAGGAAAACCATTAACAAAAATCTCAGCAAGTCATAAATCACTCAAGTAAAAACTAAGCAAAACAATAAGAGCGTATAAAATAAAAAACTAAACCCAAGTAGCTGACTTACGTGAGCTCAACATGAATGCCAATAAACGAACGGGGTTAGGGGTATTGGTAGGGGTAGGGTTTAGGGAATTGGTAAGTGTATAGGTTGAGAGGTGCTAGTATACCTTTACCTTGTAGCCCCCTTCATACCATTCTATAACCATATCGAAAATATGGCAGCAACAGCTGCAGCAATTTAACGGAAGTTGCAATTTGCATTTCAACTTGACCAAAAAGCTGCTCACCAATGTGACGGTCACGTGCGGAGTACACCACTTCACTACATCTCCCTCTACTCTCTCTCTCTCTCGCTCTCTCTTTCTCTGCTATAGTCTCGTCCCCTGGACTGGCTGTCTGGACTGGCGCCATTTGTGATTTGATGCCTTTTCGACGATGTTCACGTTGTTGCTGTTTCTGTTGTTGTTGTTATTGTTGTTGTTATTGCTGCTGCTGTTATTTAGCGACGTATGCGTAATAAATGTACAACAATGTGAATAACTAGAAAACATTGCTACCAGCCAAGACCACCAGATGAGGCTAACAATAATCTCATACCAATAGAGTAGAAGGGTATATTAACTAGCGAACTTCATTTACTATAATTTGAATATTTTTATTTTAAATTTTAAATAGGACAAGTTTTCTCAAGGATTTGCATTTTTTATAAGGGCATAAAAATGAATAAAAAAAACTTTATTTAACCGTTGCCAAAACTACAAAGAATGATCAACTTATATTATATGTATATGACATTAGGTTAATGTCCTAATGATGCGGCAATAAGTATTATAAGTTGGTTCTTTAAATAAAACTCAACTTAGAAAATTTACTATATGCAGTCAAATTAACAACAGTTTTCTATCAACAAGTTTTCTTTTCTATAAACAAGTTTTCTATCATCTCATCTCTCTTTTATTTGAAACTGAACAAAAGTTGGCCAACTTAGAGCCACATAAGAAGAACATTGAACATATTCTTTATAGAAACCTTCACTTCACAGTCCAATTTTGGGCGATTTTGAAAAGTTATATAAATATTTGCTTCTCATAAACGCTTTCTTTAAGTAGCAAACATTAGAAAACTAATTTACGTTCAAAATCTTGCAATTTCTTACGATATAACCACAGTGAAAATTATGAAAAATCTGTTTGATATTTTTCTTTTAAATTTTACAAAATTCAAGGCATTATACAAAAAACGATTCTAAGAAGATTTAATAATAAATTTTTCTACATCCGCCAAAATTTAACTCATTTGGAACCTTGATAAATTGGGGTTCCTTTAAAGGATATATTCAAACTCTTTCTTAGGTTTCTTTAAGTTAAAAAAGCTTCATATTGCAGCTTTAAGTAGAAAAAAACTACCTTAAAACTTTTAAAAGTTAAAAAAAAATTTCAACAAATTTTTGCAATTTTTTAAAATTTTCAAAAATCTAGTAGAAATGTTTTTTAGATTTTGATTTAGATATCAAAAGTCTTAATCTAGTTTCTACATACATTTATGATTATATTTAAAATAATCCTTTTTGAATTTGTAGAATAGATGTCCTATATACAATCTTAAGGACAAGTTTTTTAAAGTTTTTTGCCAAAATAAAGGAGTGATAGAGAGAGAGGAAGAGCAAACCCTTGCTCTAGAATCCAAAGTCACTGAGGAGTACCACTTTCCCCCATCTCGCTGATGCTGTCAGAAAAAGGAAACTCAATTTCCGGAAGTCACAATTTGAGAAAATTTTAAATATTTTTTTCTATTTAAGAACTTTTTCTCGAGAATCTTTTAACTAGCTTTAGAATCAAGATAACAAGTTTTTATTTAAGTTTCTATTCTGCAGTTTTTTAGCATCAAAAATAATAAGCAAAAAATGTCTTATTTAGAATCTTAGCTAAATATTTGTGTTTTTCAGTATAAGTTCAATATATTTTCTTGACTAAATATCGGTTGAGTATATAATATATATCTATATAAAGCTGTCATTAAAACATATAACAAAGACAGAGAGAGATAGAGCTAAGTTTTTAAATACGCATATTAAGCTATCTACAGCTATCGATTGCCAAATGAGGCAAAGGGTATATAAACTTCGGATTTAGTATATTTTTTATTTTCCTTTTTTCTTTTTTGTTGCATTATTGTCGTTGAGTGGTAACTACTGTTGATCGCTCGTGAGCTTTTCAATTTTCCGCTAATGTTCCGTTTCAAGTGTTCTTTTTGTACTTTTAATTTGCAAAGTTTTTTTTTTTTTTGTTTTTTGTTCTTGGTGTGCTTTTCTTTATTGTTTTTTTGTTGTCGTCTTTTTTTTTCTTTTTTTTTTTTTTTGATATTGCATGTCGCATTTGCGGCAACGTTTTGTGTAATGCGCTCGACTGGTTGCCAGTTTTTATGAGCCTTTTTAGAGTGTTTTGGCCATTTGTGATTTGTAATTAGAGTTTTGTCCCAGTCAGTCGGTCGTCAGTCAAGCCAGTTAAACAGAAGCCTTCCCAGTTTTCGCCTATTTTGTTTGAAAAATGTTGCGCAACAAAGTGACGCGACGCAACACGATCCGATGCCACAGCAGTCACCGCAACACTACGGCGCGACGCCACGGGACACCTCGTAAACGAGGTACTAACAATTGAAAATTCATTAGTCCCCAAAATAACCAAACCTAAAAACAGAAAAAAAAAAAAAAAAATAACTCCCCAACCAATAACAAAAAAATAAAGGGGAAAAAAAAGAGTAAAACGACATAAACGAAGAACACTTGCAAACCGGTCAAATGGCTCACGCACCGAAAAGCTAATTAGGCAAAACGTTAAAACCTGATGATGACTGCCCCCGAAAAAGGGTTATAAAACTACACACACACACACACATATATATATAAACACAAAGTTTCGATTAGGTAAACACGTTGTAAAACAAAATGTTAAAGACTGCAAAATATAAAAAAGCAAAATATAATAAAAATGGGAATATAACAAACAATTTGTCATATTGAAAAACGTATCCTTTCTAAACCAAAAAAAAATACCATATATATATATATATAGATCTATCTTTATGCATATATATAATTCTTAATTCTGGCACAGGAAACAATTTTTTTTTGTGTTTTTATTTTAGATCAACTAAGCAAAGAGAAGAAAGCCAAGAAGAGGATAAGGCATTTTGTTACGGTGGCACGTTTGCATTCCAACTACAAGAGAAGGTAACAGCAGCAACAGGAGGAGGAGGCGGATGATGATGAGGAGGATGAAAAAAAAAAGAGGAAAAAAATATATATAGAGAAGCCAAAGGAGGAGGCTAAGACCCCATAGCAATTCTCAATTCCAAAAGAGGAGAAAACAGGAGAGAAAACAAACTTCCAGAAGTTATTCAGTTCGCATAACGATAAACGCCCATCGTTTTATTTTGATTTCGCGCCACTCCCCCAAAAAAAAACCCATTCATATATATGCAGGCGGGCATAGAATAAGAGATGCTTGAAGAGAGGTAAGAGCAAAGAATCCTATATATATACATATATATACTTAGATATATATATACATAAGTATATGTACGTTTATATATAGTTAGTTTATATGCTGCTGGGTTTTTGTATCCAAGATATAAAATTATGGTTATGGCTGGTCTTCTCCTTCTACTTTTACTTCCACTTCTTTATCGCCAACTCGTCTCTTACTCTTTTTGGCTCTTCTTGGTACATTTGAATTGCACTTCTTCTTCTATTTGCAGCAAAGTTGCAATTGCTGCCATTGCCATAACATTTGTGTTTTTCTTGTTGTTGTTGCTGCTGCTACACACACACACACACACAGTGTACACACAGGTAAGTGTTTAGGGTATCATAGAAAGAGGGCCATCTAAATTGTATGCTATCCACAAGGTTCTTCAAAATGTATAATTTTCTTGTCAATTTTTAATAAATATTTGAAATTTTTCATTTCATTTTTTTACACTTTTTAGCCCTAAAATTGTTAAGTTTTTTTATATTTCATAAAATAATATTTATTAATATTTAACTCTACTTTTCACTATGGATTTCTATAAAGCAATATTATAAACAATTGAAAACATTTAAGTTAACTTAAATTATATTTTACCTATGGCAATTTAATCCTAAAAAATTTTACTTACCATCAATGTTCGAAAAATAAAGAAAATCTTCAATGAATTCAAAAATTCTTAAAGTTTTCAAATTCTTTAAACTAATCTCTAACTGGAATATCAATTTATAAACAATTATCTGAGATTCTACATATAAATTTTAATTATTTCCTAAACATTATGCCACAAAAATGTTTAAATTAATAAAATATTTCCTCATCTTTACTACATTTTAAATTTTAGTACTTAAAAACATTTTAAAAAAATTTAGAAAATTTTTTTTTAACTCTTTTTAATTCTTTATTTAAATACTAGAGCCAAATAGATATTGTCTAGTCGACTACCACATTCCCTTACTTAAACAGAACCGCAACTTGTTGTAGCATTAAAAAAACAAAAAAAATGTGTGTTGCATTTGGCTTTTAGCTGTAACCGCAAGTAACCGCCCGGACCCAAACCCGGTTGAGGTCTCTTTTTTTTTTTTTTTTTAATATTTATATATATATATATATAATTTTTTTTTTAGGTTTGGTTTGGTTTGGTTGGTAATCACACCGCGTGTGCTGCTCACGTAGTGGCGCGGTTGTGGCAAGTCAAAGCCAACAGCAAGCAGCCAACAGGCAGCAGGCAACAGACATCCGACATCCACATCCACATTCACCACATCCCCCAGGTCCAAGTCCAGGTCCAAGACCAGGTCCCAGGTCCCCAGGTCTAAAGACCAATGCCCAGAGACGACCAGGCACGTCGCAACTTTGGCGGCTGCTGTTGTTGCCATTTTTACCATTTTTTTTTTTTTTTTTTTACCTTCACTTCAATGAGGACATTCAGCGCACGTTAAAAGGGGGAAAAACTGGGTAGATTGTTGTTGTTGTAGTTGTTGTTATTGTGATTATCATTATATCTGCAAGATTACCAATTATTTGTTGTTGTTGTTGCTGTTGCTGCTGTTGCCGTTGCACTATGCTCTTACTCCTGTATTCTCCTCTGTCGTTATATATACATACAAAGATATTGTATATATATATATATATTGGTATATATACATATATATATATATATATAGTGCTGTTTTACTCTTCTTTTTTTTTTTGTGTTCAGTTTTCTTCAAGTTATTTTTTATAATTCACGTTAATTTTTCCTTTAAAATGAAATTGCAATGGGGCAAACAGCAAGCAGCAACCAGCAACCAGCAGCAACATTGCCAGCACCTTCTGGTACCAAGAGACCAAAGTTGGCTGTGGATGTTGTCTCGATTATGTCAGTCGTGTGTTGCCTCCTCTTTGATGTTGAGAGATGCTTCTTCAACCACAACACAGACAAAATGTTTCCACAGCTGCTGCTGTTGCTGCCGTTGCTGCCGTTGCTGTTGCTGCTACATCATATCTTCACTATTGTATACGAGTTGTATGCACCATCCAGTAGATGATGACTTGAAGTTGCATGAGAAGCGACAAATGTCAGGACCCCAAAAATCTAAATGTTGATAAGGTGGCCCCCATATTTTCTTCTTTTTAAATATATTATATATTAGAAATTTAAGTTGAATTTTTTTTTAATTGATAAGAAATAAGAATTTTCATAATAATTGAAAACTTTTCTTCTATTTATATTTATCAATTAAATCAAAAAGAGATAGGGCTATAAAATATTTTATTATTTATGATTCCTTTTTGGAAATTTGAAAACAAAATAGTCAAACATTAAGGATTTTTTTTTTAACAAAAAAATAGCAGATAAAAAATAAAAAATTTTAGTCAAAACATAAAAAACGATTTATATAATATCAAAATAATCTTTTAACAAAGTTTTCTAAGCAATTAAATAAAATTTGAATTATAAGAAAATTGATTTAAGTTTTTCGTTAAATTATAGAAATCATATTTTATCCTTTCATTAATTAACATAAAAAATCGTTTATTTAAAATTAATAATAGATATTTTAAAGTTAAACTTAAACATGATCAACTTTAATGATAATTCTCAATATAAAAAAATTTATTTAAGTTTTAATTAATTTATTTTCTTAAACAAACAATTCTTTACCCTTTTATTTATTTACATGATATTTAAAATCGTTTATTAAAAATTAATATTATAAGAAAATTTAAAGCTTAGCTTAAGACTTAACAACTATAAAGAACATTTTTAAAAAGAGTTATTAACATCAAAAGATTTATATATGTATATCGACTATATATCGATTATATATCGATATAATTTTAGGCTGAGGAGTTTCTCAAATAATGATTATTAGCCCCTTGCAAAAAGAGTATACCCTTTTTAGTCAGAAGTCTGCAACACATAGAAGGAAGCATCTATGACTATAGAAAGTATATATATTCTTGTTCAGCATGATGCGATGAGTTAATAAAGCCATGTTAGTCCGTCTGTCTGGATCAAGGATCAAGAAAGTCTCCTCCCTTAGAGCTACAGAGCTGCTAAGCTTTTTTTCATCTTATTGCTGCACTCATTGTATACCTCGGAATTCTCCCAATCGGTTGACTATATCCTATAACTCTTATAGGTCGAATACAGAGCTTAACATCAATAACTTTAATGTTTTTCAATCGAATATTAAAAAATCAGTATTTCTGAGTCTTATATATTTCTTAACATAACCATTAAGTTTTATCAAAATTTGTTGACTATATCATATAGTTTCCATAGGAACGATCTGTCAAATATATGGTTTAAGATGTATAACTAACGAAATTTGGTATTTGTAAATTTGGCGTATATATAAATTTCTCTATTAAGTTTGAACAGTATCGGCTGATTATATGCTATAGCTGGCATAGAAACAATTGGATCAAACAAACTTTTTTAATTGAACATCTTTTTTCTTAAGCCACAAAGACATTGACTAGTTTTTTATATTTTCGCATTACTCTGATAATTTTAGTGCGAGAAAAAAAGACAATTAGCAAGGGTATTTGAACTTCGGCACGATCCATTCTTCTAGTTTTTAAGTTAAAGTTAATACAGCAATGACTCTATATATATATATATATATATGTATATACATATATATATATATATATACATATAGCTCCTGTTCTAACTGTTTCAATTAATTCACTTTTATAAAAATTTTCATATTTTTTCCTCCTTTTTTTCCAAAGAGATAATCATTATACCAGATATATATATATTATATATATAGTCTTATTCATACATTTTTTATGTATAGACATATATAGATTATATATAATTTATTTTTTTATGAATAAATTGTTACATTTTTCTTGTTGTTGTTATGTATATATATGTATATATCCTTTTTTTGTTTGCAACATTTTTATTGGCCGCTTCTTTCTCATTCATTTTGTTCTTGTTGTTGTTATTTTTTTTTGCCGCTGCTGCTCATCGTGTTGATGGGCAAAAGTGTATTTTGTCATTATTGCCATAAATAAATATTTGAATTAACGAGAACTGGCGACAATGGCAACTCGTTGATGATGGTGTCGACAACAACGCAGCAGTAGCAGCAACAACAACAATAACAACAGCAACAATAATAATAACAATAACAACAAACAAGAACACACAACTGCATTGAAAGCAACAACATATATATTTATGCATGTAACATGTTTCTCTTCTCTTTTTTTTTTTTTTTTTTTTGTTTTTGTTTTTGTACCAACATAAGTATTACAAAGGGCATATGCTCTTTTCTATATACCCTTATAAACAAAGGGCATGTGCAATGTGATAAAAGGAGGACTAAAACAAAAAAGGATTACAATTATTAACGATTACGCTTTAAAGTTTAATTTTAGTTTTTGTTTATACTTGGATTTAAATAGATTCTATAACTATATAATCTAAACAAAATTATAAAAATTATTATTAGAATCTTTGATTAAGGAAAAAAAACAGAAATTTTTATTAAAAAATATTAATAGTAGTAATAATAATAATAATTAAAAAATAATAATATTTTAAAAATAAATATAAAAAATATATATTTAACATTAAAAACATACAAATAAAATAGTTTTTTTTACTAAATAATCTAATTTGAGTGTAGTTAAAGAAAAAAAGACATTAAAATTACAAAAATTTTTTTTTTAAATATATCAAATATACATTAATATATTAAAAATACATCAAATATCCAATCAAATAGCTTATTTTTCTATATATATACTCTTTATTTATTTATATTAAATTTAGATATAATAAAAATAAACATTATCTTATAACTAAAGAACTGGCTTTGATGACTATATATACTTGCAATGTATAAACATATTATATATATATACATATGTATTTACTTAATTAATATAGTACTTATCATATATATATATTTCGATTTTATTATATATATATTAATTGAAGAGTATATCTTTCGTCTTGTTTTAATATATTTCCCTTTTTTCAGCTGTTTTTTTTTTTTGTTTTACATTTTGCTTTTTTTTTACCCAGCACATTTACAATAATAATAACAATTTTCCGCTGCGCCTGTTTCAGTAAATATTTGAATTTTTAAGCATATGCACATCAAATTTATTCACAGTTTTTTTTTGTCTTCTCTTCTCTTCTTGTTTTTTTTTTTTTTTTTGTTTTTGAACTGTTTTACATTCTACATTTTACATTTTTATTTTACCTACTTAAAGTAAACATGCGGACAGGTTTATTTGCTTTTTGTTATGGCTCTCTGTTGCCCTTACTATGCCTACTTTCTGATTAAATATAAATTGAAATGAAATTGAAATTGTTAAAGTTGCAACATAATTTTTTTTTTGAATTGAAAATAATATAAATCGAAGCTGGTTTACTCTTCCAATGAGTAGTTAATTTATTGAATTTATTTTTTTGTTTAATAAAAAGCTTTGAAAATTTAATTAAAGGCTTAAAATATAGATTAAATATACGTTAAATATATATATTTATAAATTTTAGAAAATTAGCAGCCTTTTTAAAACTAAATAAGCGATTTAATTTAAAGTAAAATTTAAATTAAAAAATTATAAAAATATGCAAAAGTTTAACAAAGTTTTTTTTTAATGGGAAATATTTTTAGTTTTCATATACTTCATATCTATTTTTAATAAATAAAAAAATAGGTAAAAACAACAGTCGATCTGTAACAGATTTCATTTATATATATTATATATATATTCAGATACTTATATAAATTATAATTTATCAAAATAGTTCGAATCTGTTTAATATATTATTAATAAATTCCTTTATTTTTTGTATTAGAAATAATCTTTAAATGAAAAAAAAATATATATAAATAAAATTTTAATATTTAAATCAAAGATTAGAAAAAATATATATTTAATATATTTTTTATTTAAATATAATATTTATAGAAAAAAAACTCTTTAATAAAATATAGTTTAAAGCGTTAAGCTATAAGAACTCAAAGAAGAATTTAAACATTTAAAGTTAGTCAAATTTTCAAGTCGTTTTAGATTAAATTTAAATTTAGTTTATAAATATATTTATATATATATATATTAATACTAATGTAAAGAAATTGTTTATATGGTGTACATATTGGCAAAAAGAATTAAAATTAAAATCAAATAAAAAGAAAATCATGCAGTCAAATAACAAACATCTGCACATTTGGCATATGGTTGAAAGGAGATTTATATATATATACATAAGTACTATATACAATATTGTAGATACATGTAAAAATATGTAAATATGCACAGCACACACACATAGTAATCAATATATACGATATATATATATATACATCTGGGATTAACATGTAATTACTTTATTACTTAATAACCAAATCATTCATGCTGCTAAAGTTATTAAAACTCCTAGCAAAAAAAGGTATACAAAAATTTTAAAAAATATAATATAAAAAATATATTAAATAACAATTAACAATATTATCTATCTCTTTTTCTCCTTATCTTTTTGTTTCTATCTATTTGAGACCAGTTATAAAGTTGTAAGGTCATTTTAGATGCATAAAACTAGACTTTAGATCAGATAATATTATCATTTAATAAATGTTTAATAATATAGACATAAAATAAGTTGAAATTATAAAAAAAATATTTACCTTAATATTATATTATTTATTTAAAAAAAGCTAGGAACCAAATCTACTAGCTTTAAAGTTAATTTCATTTAAAAATACTATTAAAAAAAAAACTATAAAGAAATATATAACATATAGATCTATTGTTTAAATAGTTATAGTATAATATGATAGATTAATTGAACTTGATCTTTAACTGAATTTGAAATATATTTTGCTTAATTATAAATGACATAAATATCGACCCACACAGAAATGACAACAGTTTATGGTATTAAACGTTTTACCAATTTATCATATAATGAATTTGATACCAAATTAGACGCCTAAGCACTAGCAATAACAACAACATAAGCTACAACAAAATAACAAAAAAAAAGAATTTATTTGTCAACATTTAAAATGCAATATTTTATGAGATTTATGACTTGCATTTTAATTGAATAGATTTGTGAATGGTTGTCCATATGCATAACTGTACACACACTCGCACACACACATATATATATATATATATATATATATATACACCTGACCAATCAGTTAATGGAATCTAATAAACGTGCCTCTTATCTTTTGGCCACATCTAATCGTTGCCGCACGACGATATTAACCAAACGGGAACAGACAAAGAGTGAGAAAGAGAGAGAGGCATAAAATGTTTAAAGCGGAAAGGGGAGTAAAGAAGGCACATTGACTACTGCATTGGCTACTGCTCATTTAGCCAGCGGCAAGGCCACTGCCACTGCCACTGCCACAAAGCCACCGCTACAGTTGCAGCTGAACATTGAACACCCTGTAATTAAGTTGCCAAGGCAAAGTAAGGAAAATGAAAACGATCAATGAGATCAGTGTGAAGCAATATATATATATGAGTATATATAGATATATATGTATATAGCAAAACTACTTTTCATAAATTAGGACGGAACTACGACTAGCTAATACTCTTTAAGCAAGCAAATCGCTCCTGCCGACTTTGAGTTTACCCTGTACCAATTATAGAAACATTATAAAATCAAACTTTTTCGAATTTGGCATCAATTCAAGCTAAAATTCTTTATAGAAGTGGCAGCTGCGAATGCATGCGGTCTCGCTTACTCTTACTACGCAATGTCGCATTTTAGTACAAAATGTATATAGATATATCTAAAATGTTTTTTACCCGATTTTGACAAACTTTGGTCAGCAGATACCTTTTGGCCATACTATTGAGTGTGCCAATAAAAAAACTCGGGAACTTTAATACATCGCCAGTTATTCGTTTGTCTGCTGCAGGGCGAAAGTGGGCATGGCTAAAATTTTAAACAAACTTGATCTAGGTAGACACTATACAAATGCTCACACCAAATGTGGTCACTCTAGCTCTTATAGTCTCTGAGATTTAGGTATTTAAACGGACAGACGGACATGTCTGAATCGACTCGACTAATGAAGCTGATCAAGAATATATATACTTTAGTGGGTCGGAAATGCTTCCTTCTTTCTGTTATATACCCTGTGGGTAAAAGGTATAAAAAACCACTCTTTTTCCAGTTTCAGACAACAAACTTTTATGGATTAGTCATGTAATTTGTAATGTAAATGTAATGGCGAATGCAATACGTTTCGGAAATTGGCGTCTTTTAAGCTCTGTTAGGAACATCGTAATTCTAGGAATAAAAACTTTCTCAAAATTGTACTTTAAATTACATTGTTCATCGATTTGTAAAGTTTTAGTGGGCTTTTGTTTCGTAGTATGATTACTATAAAGACAAGCTTTGGGCGTAAATTGTAGTTAATGTAAGCCGGGCAAATCCAAGGAGACTGAAAATTGTTTATTTTGACAGTTAATGACTTTATTTTCATTGCATTGCTCTTGTGATATCTTACTGAATTAGGTCATCTGCATCTTTATTCTTAGGCTTAAGACTGTCTCTCTTTGCTCGTGTGATTAAGAAGTCGAGTAATACTAACACGGCAATTCCTTATGCTTCTTCAATCCTTTCATTCCCAATATTTTGTATCCTTCTTGCATTACAGGTTTATTGGTAAAGGAATTGATTGTCTTGGTCATTGTTAATAATGACTCAACTTTACATAAGATAAACCCTCCAAAGAAACGCATGTGTTTTAGTGACTTCGAGGAAACTTGGATTAAAAACATTCCTATGCGCGACTCCTGGTTCTAAGCTCTCTCTACATGTAACTAATATGACTATCTTTAGTTTATATATAGATATATATACTGCCCGACAATTTATGTAGAGACCTTTGTTGGAATCTTTATAGCGACAACCCATAAGTTAGAATCTTTATACCCTGACCCACCCATAGGGTAAAATAGACGACTTGCTTACCTTATTTTGGTTTTAAATACTTTTCAAATCAGTAAGGAAATTGGTTTGAAACTAATTTTAGCAAAAAATCTAGTACGAAACTTTTTAAAAAGAAAATATAAATTATAAAATGTTTGTTCTCCAGAATTTTTAATTAAAAAACAAAGCTTAAAATTTACTCGTTTTATAGATAACAGCCGATAAGTCTAAATACTATATAATTAACATTTGAGCATTAATTATAATAAATTAATTATAATAATAAAGTATTTAACGCATTTACTAACTGTGCTGTTTTTTCCGATAAGTTATATATATATTATCTTTATATTATGCCAAAAATTTAGTTTATTAAAGAGGTATAAAAAGTCTATTGATTAAATTGTCAAGATTCCTGAGAATTTTCGTTGATATTATTATTCAGAATTTTGTTGTCAAGTTTTTTTCTTTGCTTTGTTTTTTTTTTTTTTTGTCACATTTTCACATCATGCCTGGTGTTAATTAGGCTCAGGAAATGGGAAAATTCAATTTCCAAACATCAAATATTGAAAATGAGTTTGTTTTTTTTTTCAATTTTTTATTTTTTTTTTTTTTTTGTGGCTTGATGACTTGACTTTGCATTTCATTTTTGGTTTGCTTTTTTTTTTCTTACATATTTTGTTCTTGGTTTTGATGAGTTTTTCCGCTTCATTTTCTGTTGCTGCTGCTCATTTGTCACACGGACAAAAATGTTTTGTTCCCTCACCTCCCGCACTACTATCTACCCCTGTTGGATTTTTCCACTGTCGTTTGAAGTGTCAGTTCAGTTTCGTGTCTGTGTCACTCAAGCCGCCAACAGTTTTCGTTTTTTTTTTTTTTTTTTGTGTTTTGTTTCTGGGTTTCAAATTTTTTTTTTTTCGTTTTTCATTTTTGTTTTTTTCTGGGAGGATGGAAAGGAGGTTTTTGCGATTTGGATTGCGATCTAAAGCAAACACAGGGACAAGCTAGCAAACCGAACAAACAAACAAATAAACAAACTATGGCCATGGCATAACCGCCGACACTCCAACTAACTAACTAACTAACTGTCTCATGTCTCCTGTCGTTGGTGCCATCTCTTTGTCACCCTATGTCTGCCATTTGTTTACTGGGGCTGTCCATCTTTTTGTCACGAGTACACACACACACACACACACAGACACACCCGCACACCATACCACGCCCACAATATCGCGAAATTCGTGTGCGGGTTAACAAAACACAGTGGGAGCAAATTATAAAACGATAAATTTTTCTTAAAATATTTAAATAAATTTTAAACTGAAATATAACATAATATTTGACAAAATCTATATGTAATTGATCAAGAAACTATATGGTTATGCTGAATATATAAAATATATATGGACATTGCTTTTTGAAAGTTGATCATGTTAATTCTAGTGATATGAAAGATTTGATATTAGCTTTAAAAATGAAACATTTAATACATCTAAATTCATAATGCTGATCAGGTATATATATAAAAAACATATATAAAAATAAAAAGAATATAGAAATATATAAAATATACAAAATATATAGAAGAAAAAACAAATCCTTCTATAGCTTGTCAATATAAAAAGTTTTTTTTAACTTCCAAAAAGAAAATTCCAATTATATCAACTTAAAATGAATGGAAAAATATATAGAAAGTTTAGGTTCTAAAAATATTAAATATATATAGTATAAGAAAATAATAAAATATTTTAAAAATATTTCCAATATTTTTAATCTAAAATTTAAAGTTAATATTTAAATATTTTCTACCACTGTGATTTGGTAAAAGTTTTCATTTTTTTTTTTTTTTTTTTTTTTGGTTGCCTTGTTAATTAGCCCTGGCAACGTGGCCCAAAGGAAAAAGAAGGAAGCAAAAAAAAGAACCTCCCAAAAAATCTATTTCAAATTTTTTCCTTCAATTTTTTTTTTTTTTTTTTTTTTTTGTTGCCTTTTTTCATTAGTTTTGTTGACTTTAAGATGCAGAGGCGATAAAAGTGCTAAGGGTTGGCGGTGGCAGAGGTGAAGGTAGCGGCAAAGGCATCATCATCATCGGCAACATGATCATCATCAGCAAGGACAACAATTTACAAGCGTGACAACAGCAACAACAACGACAACAACAGCAATGACAAGGATGGGTTTGAGCTCTGGCTAAGGGCTTATCGGAGACGAGGCCATCTCAATGACTTACTTAATCACATAGAGCAAATCTGGTTACAGGATATCCGACAGGACGACCACCACGACGATGACGATGATGACGACGACGACGACAACAAAATTGTGGACGGACGTTGGGAGTCAGGGACAGCATTGAAGGACTCACGGACAGCGACAGCAGGAGGCAAACAAATTGAAGCTCATCTACTTAACGCGCTTGCTCGCGGCTCACAATGTCGTCAATGTCATAGTCGTTGGCGTTGTCCTGCCCAGCTCATATCCTGCGGCAAAACAGTCGCCGCCCCTCAACACCACCTCCATACTCACACCCACTAGCCATCTCTTTCGCTCATCTGTATCGGTGTCGGGTATCGCTTTCGGTGTTTGTGTGTGTGTGTGCGTGTGTCAGGGTCTAAGGATAATCTTTGGCATAATTATTACAATGTCACCATGTTTCGTTCTGTACATCCTCTCATTCACTCACTCTATCCCTATCCCACACACTCTCTCTCTTTCACTATCTATGTCTCCCTCTTTGTCTTTCCCTTCCACTGTGTCGTCCTTCTCTCTGGCAATTTTTCTGCTCATCGCCATCTCTTGTCTCATTTATTGCTTGCGGTGTTTGGCACGTTCCCTTGTGGTTTACAGCGTGAAATAAGATTTTCCTATGGCCTGGCAGGACCTGCCGCCTCCTTCTGTCATATCCTCACTTGTCCTTTATTATGATTATTTGCGCTCGTGTGCGTGGCCATTGCCATTTGCGTTGCCATGGTCAGTAGCCAGTTTCCACACAGTTACCAATCCATCCCATACCCTCGACTCCCTCCACCACCTCCTTCCCCACATTCTTTGCCCGTAAATGGGCGGTGACCTGTAACTATTGCCAGGAGACACACAAGTTACAAGACACAAGACAGGCAAGACACACACACACAGGAGCCTTAGACGAAGTCTTCTCCGCTTGCCACCAAACCAACTTGCCGCAAAGCCAGATGGTTTGACACTTGTGTCCGTCACAAGTCGTCGACACTTGACATACGACACTGACACACGGCTTCTATTTGATACCAACACCATTTTCCCTCTAACCCATGAGATGACCCGCCACCTAAATACCCCAGCCACTTTATCTATCTATGAGGGTATTCTTGAGACAACCATATGGAAAATGATTAAATCAATGCTAAAAATAAAAATCAAAACTAAAGCATAATTAAAACTAACTAATCAGAAATGCAGCCGGACTTCTTCCTCCAAATAGTTCTTAAAATATTAATTGGGAAGAAAACAGTTAACAACAGAAGTTAAAAACAGAACTGCTAAATTATACATAAAATCAACGAATCAGTTTAATTTACTTATTTAAACCTAACCCAAACATTATGAAGTTTCTTTTGAAATAAAGAAGAAGTCGTAGCAGCGTACACATGCTGTCTCGTTCACTCTTACCACGCAATATTGCATTCAGCATTTTAGTACAAAAAGTATATAGCTACATCTTCGATATTTATTGTCCGATTTCGGTGAAACTTGGTTAGAAGATACCTTTTGGCAATTTAATTGGGTGTGACAAATTAGAATGCGCTACTTTCCATACAACTCTAGTTATTTGTTTTTTCTTTATTTTGGGGGCGTAAGTGGGAGTGGCAAACATTTTAGCAAACTTGTTTTGCGTAGATATCAGATGAATGCTGACACCAAATTTGTTTGTCCTAGCTCTTATAGTCTATGAGATTTAGGTATTCATACGGACAGAGGGACAGACGGACATGTCTCAATTGACTTGCCTGTTATAGCTGATCAAGTATATATATATTATACTTTATAGGGCTAGAAATGATTTCCCCCTATTACATAAATGGCTAGATTCCTCCTATGTAAAAATAAGCTATTAAAACTATTTAAATTTTATATAAATGAATATATTAAAAATTACAAAATAAAAATAAAATATTTACTATAAATTTTAATATATTGCCTATAATTTAAAATAATAAAATCTATAACCAAATAGTTAAATATTTATTTTAGGTAATTTTATTTAGGTAATTCCATTATTAAATTACTTTTCGTTTAATCTAAAAATTGCCAACAATAAGTCATTTAAATTTTTAAAAAGAAAAAAATTGAGCAACAAGGCATGACCGACTGAACCATCAGGTAGAAATTACAATTGAGCGGACTTAAGAATACAACCACAACCAAAAATACATATATATATACATATATATATATAGATATTTGTATATATGTATAAACCTCATGCCGCATTACACTTTGGGCTCATAATGAAAGTAAAACGGTGGCAGTTTTGTGATTTAAATTTAAGATAAGGCACAACTGTCAACCGGCACGGGGTTCAGGTCAGGTCAGATGATGGTGGTGGTGGCTGGTGGTGCTGGTGCTGGACCAGACGACAAATGATGATGATGAGCCGCACGCGCATGAAAAATCCCACAAAAGGAAGAAAAAAAAAAAACCGAATCCCAAGTTGAGACTGAATCTGGTCTTTTATTGTATGCAAATCACCGTTGACACTTGTCCCGGCAATGATCTTTGTCTACCCTCTCTATCTCTCTCTCTTTCTCTATCTTTCACTCCTTTCATACTTATATAATACCCTGTAGTTTGAGGAAAATGAAGTGTAGATTAGAATATTCCAAAACACAAATAACTTTATATATGGAATTAGAATCGAATAGAATTTTTTAGTTTACACGCTTGTCTAAGATTATCTTTAAGCTACAACTACATATAGGGTATTTTTAAGTCGTTGCATACAATGTATATTTGCAGTTACAATTACAGGTACAAAGTGCAATTTTACAGCTGCTATCTGTTGTGAATGGGCCTCACACTAAGCTGTCGGCTTTGCCACTAAATCCACTCCTTCTTGCACCTTCACTACCTTATCCATACATCCCCTCGGATCTTTCAGAGTTTCGCATATGTTTCCACAGATATTTTTAAATCTCTCATATAATTTTCTTCTTCCTCTTTTTCATCTACTTACAGGTCAATGACGATAAGTGGCAAAGGTCTGACTTTTTCGTTTTAAGAGTTTAAAAACAAACAAAAAATGAGAAATAAAATTTCATTCATAAACAAATGGCAAATATATATGATTATAAAATATATAGACAAATCAATAGCTAGCTAAAAAAAAATAAATTTTTTAAAGAAATTAGGATTTATTTTTAAAATTCAAATGTGTTTTCTATAATCTAAACAAATTTAAAGGCTTCAAAACGAGCCAAAACTTAAGGAGAAAAATATTTAATTAATATTTTAACTAAAATATAATATAATATTATAAATAATAATATATTTTTTTATTTCATATATTCATTTCATATATTTCAATCTATCCATGATCCAACTAAATTCCATAATTAAACCAGATTAAACAAAGGAAACTTAAGCAACTTTTAAAAAAAGAAATGAAATTGTATTTTAAATATAATTTATTATTAAAATTAATATATAAATCTATGTATAATAGTTAATTAAAATATTTATATAAATCTTTAAAATATCTCATGGAAAATAATTAACTTCTTATAAAAATATATACATAGATATAATACTTTTAAATATTTTTTAATAATATAAAACTTTTAATACCCAATAATTTTAAAAGTTTTTTTTTAATATTTTTTTTTTTTTAGTTTTTTAACTTTCTCATGGCAATTAAAAAATTGTTGCTTTCTATCAAATTAATGTTAAATGATTGTCACATTTTTTTCTAGTTAATATTATTATTTTTTTTGTGCTGTTCTTAGTAAAGGATTTTTTTTTGTGCCTCTGTAATTCCTTTGATCAAGTTTTTCCATTTAACCTGCAGGCGAATGAATGCCAAAAGAAAATATTCATATTCATCAACTTTTGTTGTCCTTTTTTTTATTATTTCCTTTTTTGTTTTAATCGAAATAAATGCATATATAGGAATTAATTTAAAATTGCACTTTGATAATTTCCTGCATGAAAGTGACTAAATAATATATATATATATATATATAAAATATCTCTCATAGGCCCAAACTAAACTGCAACTGACAGTTTAGTGCGCGAAAAATATGCAAAATTCTGGTAAAACCAATGGAAGGAATCCACACACACACAAAAAAAAGAGGAAAAAAAAAAACGATAGACAAAAAAATAAAGTGAAACGGAACCAAATGAACCAAATTTATGAAACCAACCGAAACAACTAAAACAATTCAGGCAAACATTCATATATATATATAGATGAATAAATAATCAACAAATTTAATATAAACCAAGATAAAATGCAAATTATCTGATATCCATTTGAAAAGTAAAAAATTTAATTGAGGCCCTAACTAATAATATTATAGAAGATATATACCTATGTAGCTATATACAAAAATCATTTGATTTTCAAATTTTTATGGTAATATGGTCTAATTTCGTATTTCAACTAATACCCCTTTATGATCTTTAGATCATTGTTTATACGATTTGCCTTAGTTTTATAATTTTACATAATATATCAAAATAAAATATTTCTTTATTTTAAATTATAGCAAATGCCAAGCTTGAAATATTTTTTTTGTTCTTTCTCTGTTTTTTTGATTATTTTAACAATATATTATTTGAAGGTAAGTAAACTAGGGAATAAGTAAACAAAATCCTAGAGTATATATTTCAATCTTTCACAACGTTTACACAAAGTGTCCAAAACTTCCCGCCCAGCTGATTTAGGGGCACAAACCGCCTAGCGCACAGTAAGAGTCGTACGGAATCATTGAGAAATATAAAGACAATAAAACGATAACTACGGAAACAAATTATTAGTAAAAAGTAAAAGATATATCTGGACTAATTACACCATAGAGTGGTTTATAATTAGCTGACAGGACTCAAAAGGGGTTTATGCCAAGCATAGTTAGTGGTACTAGAGATAAGCCATTGAAATTTTTTTTGGGCACAAAAGGTAAAAAATTTAGTTTAACAACTTAGCCTTAGTTATACTAGGTTTAATATTTTATCAGAAAGCGATATTTATAAGAAATAATATAACAATTATTTTCTTGATCAAGAATAAGCAAATTGTATTCTAAATAAAATTAAGAGCAAACAAATAAATATTTTATAAAATTTATATTTTAATATCTTTAAGTTGTTAATTTAATATTACAATTAGTTTTAATTATGCATTGAAGAAACAAACTAAAAACAATTTCAAAAAATATATATTATTATATTATATTATATTATTCTTATTTTATTATATTATTCTTTCAATTGCATAAATTCTGATACAAAGAGGTAAAAAAAACAATTTTTATATACATAAAACAAATTTTTGAGATTTTAAGAAATTTTTAAATGAAATTCAGAAATTTCTTTTAATTTTCTTAATATAGATAATGTTTTCAATTAAAGTCATAAATTTAATAAATAAATAAATTATAATAGACTATTTTTATTGGATTCAATATTTGTTTCACTTTCGTTACACAAATGACTAGTTAAATAATAATATTAGAAACATTGAAAACATTTAAATAAATCCAAAAGCTCTTTCTATAAAAAGTTCAAGAATATAATTTATTAATTATAATAAAAATAATAAGAAATCAAAGTAAACCTATATATGTACATATGTATATAAAAAACAGAATTTAGAATTATTATCTTAGAATTTAGAACAACTAAAATATAAACTAAATATTTTATTTTAATTAGAAAATATAAAAACATGAATAAATATTTAACTGAAAAGGGTCATCCATCAACTAGAGTCTATATAATATAGATATATATGTATATATATATTGTCACATGGGTATATAAAAATATGTTAAATATGTCTGCTTGTCAATGCTTCTGTTTCGTCACTTTGTCATACTGACGGCTTGTCACTTTTCAGCGCCAAATTGTCGCCAGAAAATCAAACTTGAACCCAGTGAACAATTTCTTGAATTTATGCTTGAAAAGTATTGAAAAAATGTTTATATAGCAAAATGTTGACTGGGTTTTTTTTTTGCTTTTTTTTTGAACAAGTAAATATTCTATTTTATTTATATTGTTGTGTATATGAATATATATACACACACACATGTGTGTGTGTGTGTGTGAATGATGATGATGAGAGCAACAACAAATAACAACATCATCAACAACAAAAAATGATGATGACTGAAAAAATTGCACAAAAATTATAAATAAAATATTTGCATTTTTATTGAAAATTAAAATAAATTTTTGCTGCATACGTGCACAGATATATAATCATCATATATATATATATATATATATATATATATATATATATATATATATACATACAGCAGACTCGTCGAATTTTGCAAATACAACAAGAACAACAATAAAGAGAGACACAAAAATATGTATTTAAATTAAAATAGAAAATATTTTTATATAGACATTACAGAAAATCAACTCAACAACATTTGGAGGGGTGTGGCAGGGTAAAGTCAATGATAATGGATATTTGTATATATATATATATATATATATATATAGTAGTTTTGTATAACCACATTATCTATTCATGTAAAAATGTATCCTTTTCCTGTTTGTGCACAAGTTAAACTATAAAGATAGACTTTTCCATATCCGTTCAATTATATACATTTGTTTTTTTTTTTTTGTTTTTCTGAAATTTAAGCTATATAATTTGCATTCTTTAACAGAAACATAACAAACTAAATTTATGTTTAGCCATTTAATTTATTAAAATTTTAAATATTTTCATAATATTTAAAAATGTTTTCCTTTAAGAAATATATAGATTTTATTTGAACAAATTATATCTAAAATTTGATAGATATTTATATCAATATATAGAAAATGAATTTGATTTAAATAAACTAGATTTTCGGTAACTCAATAAAGTATTTTAGGTTATTTATTTTAATTTTTTTCATTACTCAAATTAAGGATCAAAGATCATGCTAACCTAAGAGCATAAAACCTACTCCTTATCCCACAATATTTCAGGCGAGGCCTACGGAGAAAATTTCTTAATATTTCTCTTTATTTATTGTAAAAGGGAATAAGAAGGGAATTTCAGAATAAGCCGCTTGCTTAGTAATACTTATCTTAAGTACATATGTACTGACAACTATATATTTTTTACAATCAACTAAATCTAGTAAGCACAATATTACTTTTAATACAATTTCAACACAACGCAGATAAAAGCGTTTCAAAGAGTCCAAGTGGAATTAGTTATCAGCCCAAGAACAAAAGCAATGCATATGGGTTAAAGTTTCCGGATCTGGATCATATTGCTGGTATAGTTATTTAGTTATTTAGTATCTATCCTTGTCATAGACCGCAATGATCTTTTAAATATGTTGTTAATTAGTTCTTAATATATATATATATATAATTTTTTGGGCTAAAGCTAAGCTGATCTACAACCAATTGAAACATTGCAATTAGTCTGCTAAAATTTCTTTTTTATCATATAAATGTGAAACAAATGGCCAATGGAATTCCTTTCACAACAAAAATCTGTTTTCCATTCTTGATTACGTCTCTCACTAGTTTATTTCTCACCAGTTTGGAATACTCAATCCTACGGCAACTTATCAAATAAATCGGGATCTTAACTAGACGTTTATTGATTATTGATTGATTATTGATTATTATTGATTATTGAGATCTCAGAGACTTTAAAGAACATAGCTGTGTCCTAATCAAGAAGACGTCTTTTGCTTTGTAATCTTTATGACTGGATGTTATATAGATGAATATATCCAGTTCTATATCATCTAATATTATCATCTCGTTTCTCTATTCTCTCTACAAATTTTATCAAACCTTTTTCTATTCTCTCTACTGATTTTATCACACCTTGTTCTATACTCTCTACTGAATCTATCAAACCTTTCTCTATTCGCTCTACGTTCGAAAGTCCTGGACTTCCTATCCCTATTCTCTCTCTACGTTCGTATTGAACTAAAACTGAAATTTTTTCTAACTTCTTTCAACTGCTGGCTTTCTATATCTGCTTTTGCCTTCTGACCTTTTCTCTTTTGTTATTAAATTATTAATTATATTTACTCTATTTGCAAATTGTTATAAATTAAAAGTTATTTATAAAATTTTCCACTAAAATAAAATTTAAAGAAAACTCGGCAATTGCTTTATTTAATTGACTTAAAATAAATTTAAAAATTAAGTAATTAAACTTAAGAATAAATTTCAATTGTTTCGTATAAAATATTTTAAATTTTTAAGGAAAAATATTTAGTTAATAAAAATTTAAGTTATTCTATATGAAATGAAAAGAAATTAAAATGAATATATAATAAATTGCTTATGATTCATATTGATTCATTTAAAACATAAAAATAAGAAGAATTTCTGGTTTTCTCTTTATTAAATTAATCAAATTTCAGTTAAAGACAATTTTTAGGCAAAAATTATAACCTAAAATAATAAAATAAGTTACTTAAATAATTTAATAGAAATTATAAATATAGCTTAAGTTCTTTTGTTTATAGTTTAATTCTAAATTTACTAGAAACATTTATAATTTTTGTTTCTATCTTTTATTTTATTGTTTTTTGCTGTAATAAACGCATTTATTTGACTACATATAGATATATATGTAGCTATATATGGTCAAGAGAATAAATTTGATGGACACCGACAAAATCAGATATAAATTGTTCTATGCAAATTGTGATGGGCGTTAAACGGAAACGGAAAACGTTATGTAGACAGCCGCAGAGAGACAACATAGACAAAATGGACAGCCTGGAGTGACATATGAACAGATATATGTGTGTGTGTGTGTGTGTGTGTAGGAGATACAAACATATATCAGTATATATATATATGTATCTGTATAGGCAGCGGAATCACATCACAGAGTCAGTCAGCCAATTAATATTTTGTTAATTTTTTTTTTTTTTTTTTTTTCATTTTTGCTCATCTCATTCAACAGAGCGATAGGTAAGGTAAATGGTCCAAACCAGACCGGACCGGACTGGCTCGTGTTATGGTCACAGCAATTTAAATGTATTTTTTGTTTGCATAAATAAACAACACAGAAGAGACAGAGAGAGAGACAGAGAGAGGGAACTAAGCAAACGTCAAAACTTTTAAAATTTCAATTTCCGGTGCAACGAAGACAACGACGACTCCAACTCCAACTTCCACTCTGACTCCAATTCGAATTCATTCACAAAACAAGACTGAGAGAACAACAAAAACTGTAGAAAAAAAAAACCCTGAAAGGTATCCGAAGAAATCAAAAGGCACAAAAAGAAAAGGAAGCATAAGGCCTAAAGAAAACGCCAAGAAGGATCTCGCGAATGCAGAAACCGAAAAAAAAAAAATATATTAATTTTATTTTGATATTTGCCCAACAAATTTACCAGCAAAATTATCACAACAAGTTATTTTTCTTGGCCAACAAAAAAAATGAACAAAAACTCAAATTTATCAAAAGCGACAGGCGTAAGAAAGGTGCACATCCTCCTTTACCCTCTCCGCCCACTTCTCCAATAACCACTTTAATTTTGGCCAAGAAATATACATATAACAACTCGAAAGGAAATGAGACAAAAAATTTTAATATTTTGTATTTTGCATGCAGAAAATTAATGAAAATAAAAAAAAGTTTGCACTTTGCCAGCGGAATATGATTCTTTTCCAACACTGGTAAATTTCAAATACTTAACCAAGAAGTGAAATATTTCTCTTAAATATGTTTCTCGAGGCAGACTTAAACTTTTTAGGGTGATTGGTCGGATTTAGTTACAATATTCTATTTAAATATATATATACCTATATAGATTTGGCTTTACATAAAGGAAAGCCAAGCTAAAGTAAAAGGATTGATTCAATTATATTGAAGATTTATTAATTTATATCTTAAGTAATTATCTAATCTGATTTGATAAAATTTAGTAAATAGACTTAAGGTATATGCAAGTAGTACTGAATAGGGAAAAGGGAGAAAAATGTATTGTTTAACACCAATTGTTCCGATAGCAACTATATCTTTCAGTAGTCTGATCCGACTAGTTTTAATACTTGCTAAACCTATACATCTAAAAAGCTTATCTTACCTTTTTTTAACCACATAGCTTAAAATATAAGTCTTTAAAAGAGCATAGAAACATTCAGACGAATGAACGAAGAGAGGGACATGGCTATATCGACTCAGCTTTTAATGCAAATCAAAAATATATTTACTTAACTTAAAATATAAATCAGCTTATATATATATATATATATATATATACATTTTCTTTATGCTGATGTTTGACTTATATGGTTTACCTTTAATTAAGTGGAATCTTTCTTCCGTTGCATTCTGATGTAGCTTGATATAGTCCATACTGATTTAACACCCACGAATACACACACGCACACACAGTAAACACTCAATATGAAGAGATGAAATAGGCTAGTCAAATAATAATCAGTTCATTCTATATGCAATCAAAACTGTAAGTATTACCCCACGATCCGCAACAAGAGCAAAAGCAAAAAAAAAAAAACAAAAACACAAGACACACAATTGAGTTTCATTCATAAAGAAGAAAAAAATGAGAGAAAAAAAAAAACCAGAAACCTAATGTAGCATGATCCATCGAAAGATCCAAATCATGAATTGGGGAGCAGTCGACGTTTTTTCAGTCTGCTTTTGAGTCATTTATCGAGATATTTCAAAAATGATAACAACACAAAACCAAAACGAGACTAAAGCAGGAGGACGCAATACCAAATGACGGCCCACACAGTAAACTGAACCAAAAAACAAAAAAGTAAGGGGAAAAATAGTGGAAATCGAGACTGAAAGTTGTTAACGTAGTAGCAATAGTAGTAATAATACAATAGCTAAAGGGGTGTGGTGGCAGGGGGATTTGGGGTAAGGAGACAATAACTGACTTTCTGGCCTGTTGCAAAACCCAAAGCGACAAAGATAAACAAAATGGCGCCCTAGCCAAAAGGGATCCATTGGCTAAGTTATGACCAAAAAAAAAAAAAAAAAACTCCAATCGCATGCAAATGCGTAGTATGCTCCCCCCGCCATAGCGAAGAACCCCTTTGCATCATCCAATCGGACACCCCCCCTTTCTCTCTCTCTTTCCCTCTTTGTCTGTCCCGCTCTGTAGGACCCTCTGTAGTGCGTCTGCAGCTGACATGATATACGCTTTGATGTCTCGTTTTTTTGATAAAGTACTCAATCTATAAACGCCAAGAGCAAAAATGCAAAAAAAAAAAAAAAAAAAAGAAAGAAAAAAGAAAACCAAAAGGAATGAAGAGACCACAAAATAAAAAAAAGTGAAAGAAAAAACGAGAGCCGCTTCGCCTTTTCGCTTTGCACTGTCCCAGTCTGGGGTCAATGCAAAAATATGATATGGAATTGCATGGACCAAAAAAAACCAAGAGAGTGAGAGAGAAAGAATAAAAAAAACGAAATAAAAGATGAATCAAAAGCGAGACTGCAACCAAAAAAAAAAAAAAAGAAAAGAAAAAGGAGACAAAAAGGAAAAAATGGCGAGCTTGCAACGCTTTAAAGGTAAACACTCCATGGATTGGGCATTGGCAACGGCTTTTGGCTAATTCGCGCTGCTCCACAAAAGGCCAAAAGGAAAACAACATAGTGTGAGCGACAGAGATATGTATGGTTGCATCTTCAAATCAAAATAATCAAATCAACTAACTAATACTCTATGAAATATTAGAAAACAAAATTATTAAAGAACAGGAAAAGCGGAAATGTAATTTACTTTTAAAACTAAAATAAATTAAATATTTACTTTAACTTTAAATAAATAATATTAAAGAAGTTTTACTATAATTTATACTATAAATTTAAAAAATAAAAGTTCGTATTGTATATCGTATTTTTAGTACATAAAGATCGTTTCATCATGTTGTATATCGATATCTAACTATTGCTTTTATATGCAAATGTAAACTAAAATATGAAGCATCTAGCAACATGTACACTAAAAAATAACCTATCTGGCAACACTATATTGAACTTGATATATTGATATATATGTATATATAAAATTATATAGTATTTTTAGCACATAAAGATCGTTCATCATGTTGTATATCAATATCTAACTATTGCTATTTTGTAGAAATTTAAACTAAAATAGGAAGCATCTGGCAACATGTACGCTGAAAAATGAATTATCTGGCAACACTTGATATAAAGCTTACTTAAGTTACCTCTTAGTTCTCATATATACAACACTTAAGTAATTCAGTCCAAAATAGTTGATATTGGCCAATAAAATGTAATTATTGTTTACAAATTTTACAAAAATTTTAGTTTATTAACAAATTACATATATAATTCAATATATTTGAAAAAAAATATTTTATTTATATTATAGAAATATATAAATATATATTAATAAATATATTTTAAATTTAGATTTTTAATAAATATATTTTAAAACATATTTTTTATGCTCTAAATTTTCAACTATATAAAATTTGTTTTATTTTTTATTCTTTTAACTCTTCATATTAAAGTCTAATAAAAATACTTTATATAGCAATTTTGCATTAATTTCATAAGACTCATCGTATGGTAAGGGTATCATCAGAAAAAAAAGCTGAAATGTCATTCATAAATCATACGCAACGATGTTGCCGCATCGGCTACATTTCGTTTCCATTTGCTCAACGTTTCTTTCCGTTTTTCCTTTACATATATATATATATATGTGGTTTGGTTTGGACTTTAAATCGATTCGCAAGCAAATTAAAACATTTCAAGATTTATACGCACAACTGTCAAAAAATGTTCACGTTCGTTTATCAGGTACCCGCCGCCTCGCATCACCCGCATATCCTCGAGAATGCAATCCAAGGATCATTCTGTATGCATTTGCATGCGAAAAGCACTTCCGGCATTAATTTTGAACTTGGAACAAAAAGGAATGACTAGCACACGATACAATTTCTACATTTTATCTCTATATATACATATATATGCACTCTTTAACGAGGGTTCATCGATAAGAATTACTAACTATAATATTATATGCAAATTCTAATTCAATGGGAATCCTTTAGTTTTTAAGGTTTAACAAGAATATAATTATAATAATAATACAAAGTTCTAGCTCAAACATATATACAAATATATTAATCAATAATTAATTAATTTTATATATATTATTAAATTTATAAAAACTATAGAAAATTATTCTAAAGCTTTCAATTAAACTACAAAAAGTATGGCAAAGGAAGAATAATTAGAAAGTCTTTCAATTTTGAAACATCAACTTATTAAACCACCCTCGTATATATACATATACTCACACTATGTATCATATATATATGTACATATATATATATATATGAACATACATATGTATGAAAAGTCAAAGCATTTGAGCGAAAAATGTTGAACTAAAACTTTTATCATTTTCATGACGAAAGTTAAAAATAGTTGCAAAAATGAAAATATTATTTTAGCGGAAAGTGGAAACTGCAAATGAAATCATAATTGCGTTTTACTTCATCAGAAAACAGATTTCAAAATATTTCTATTTAATATCTGCGAATTCTGTTGAATCGGAAAACTAAATAAATGTTCAAAAACAATAAAAAAAAAAAAAAT
The DNA here is from genome assembly GCA_018903615.1 of Drosophila neocordata. Classification (NCBI taxonomy): domain Eukaryota; kingdom Metazoa; phylum Arthropoda; class Insecta; order Diptera; family Drosophilidae; genus Drosophila; species Drosophila neocordata. Next base: position 11,360,213 of record JAEIGI010000003.1, read on the forward strand.
AAATAAAAACTTACAAGTTCAAATGTTAAAAAAATATAAAATTAACTTAATTACTTATTCTTAAATATTAATTATAAAAGTTACACTAATGCAAAGCCTTGGGTTGAGTATTCTTAAGGATACTTTTGTTTAGATTTTTGTAAATTTGTTGGACAAACTTTAATTATTTTTTTAAACCAAGTTAATCCTTTTTGTATTCCAGTTAATTTTTTGTTTCTGTATATTTAGTTTCTAAATATTTTTTTTTTGTTAAATTTACAAAAATTGTTCAGTTTAATTTTAAATCATCCATATAGAATCTGTGCCCGGGTATCAAGAATTTACTGAACTGAATTTTCATTTATATTATTTAAGTCTAAATTTCAGCTAAATAATCTGAAATCTCTGGTTTTTGAGATGCTTTTAGCCCTTTCTATATCCCTTCTAAGATTGAATTTCAATCCCTCATCATTTTATTAAGAAACATTTTCGCATATTCAAAAATTTCGCTTGAATTTTTCAATTTAATTAATTTAAATAATCAGCCCACTGTTGACTATCCTTAAGCTGAACCTAATCTTATTGTAAGCCCAATTTTAAATTAAAATTTTAAATATTACATAAAATTCTTATAATTAACTCTAACAGTTTAAATTGAATAATATTTTAAAACACTTGTGTTTATGCAAATTTGTCATAATAATTGCCAATTTAAATGTAAACAGTTGTTATTTACTATTTTCCACTTAATATTTGTAATAACTAATCCAAGGAAAAAAAATAAAAACAAAATAAATTGTTGCCAAATGAAAGTAAGGTTAAAAAAGAGATTTAAATACAAAAAGAATATTTTTTTCGATTTTAAGAATTTAACTGTTTTTAAGAAAAGAATTCTACTGTCCAAATAATATAAAAAATAAACTAATTTATTAATAATTTAAATATTTATTTCGTTTGATATATCCCCAAATGCATGCAATAAAATTAGTTCAAGCACAGCTTAGGCAGCTGTCGCCATCTAGCGCATTTGTTGTGTTGTATGGTATTGAAGTTTCAAACCATTGGTCAAACAAATACGATATACAAATACGATAAAACAAAATGTTAACAATATCGTCTACAACTGTTTAAAATAATTAAAAAAAAAAAAAGAATAATAGAGTTTTAAAGCTGGCAGATTTAAAACAAGTCTTTGTTGTTGCATATATAAGGATATGCCAGCATGTAACGGATTCGGGACATATTTTTTAAAAGGATATGTTAATGGAAAATTAATACAAAGAAGAGTTTCAGAAATCGAATTCCAAATTTATGATGATTACAATTGCAAATATTTTAAAAGTTTCCCCAATAGCAAAAAATGGATTGCAGTACCAATCATTTTCAAATTAGTCTCTTAATGAATAATGAAAATATTTTTTTATGTTTATATAAATTAACTAAAAAATTAATTATATAAATTAAGTCACCAAAAACTTATTAACAAAATATTGTAAAAGCACATTCTTAATGAATGTAGACAACAATTAGTACCAAAAATTTCTTTAGTAAAATTTTTATATTTTTTTAAATTTACAAAAAAAAATTAGTAGTAAAATTTTATTTATTTAAAAAAAACCCAAGCTAATTAAAATTTATTATACAACTTTTTTTTTAAAAATAAAAAAAAAGATAAATAAAAATATTAAACTTTATAATTGTTTCGATATTAATATTAACTATAATATTATAAAAAAAGAACTTTATATAAAAGATTTACTATAATATTATATTTATATTTCTTTTAAAAAAAAGGTAAAAATAAGAAATAAAACGTTAAAGATATAAAAAATTAAAAAACTAAAATATACAACAAAAAATTCAATTTTTAAATCTATATCAACTATATTATAATTAATATTTGAAAGATATTTGAAGCAATAAATTTATAAAAATAAAATTTATAGATTCATAACATAAAGAAATATATATATATATATTCATATTATATATTCATCGTTTGAGTTTGGTGTCGTCTATAATTATTTCTTATGGATCTTTAAATTTAACTTTAGTTTTTTTTTTTTTTTTTTTTTTTTGTTTTTCTTAGTTCGCTTAGGTGGTAACCGGTTTTCGAGCGGTGTCTCTTCCACATTTCTTGAATGCAGAGCGAATTGTGTTTTTGTGGTTTTTGTTATTGTTAGTTTCTGCGCGCGTCTCGTGGAAGTTGGATGTTTTTCTACACTATACACGTATCTTTAACATATACACATACATATATATATATATATCTATTACATATATTAAAGAACTTGCAAAAGGAATAACTTTAAAGAAATTGATCGCTTATTGTTTGTTGTTTTTGTTATTGTGCAAAATTTACATAAAAACAAAACGAAAATTGTAAAGGAAAAAAAAATAAACAAAATAACAGTGTTGACAGTTGCCTTGAATTGCTGTGTCCATGTGTGTGTGTGTTGAAAAGTGCACAAAGTTAAAGCTGTTAATTTTTGATTTGGGTAAGTTAGAAAAAAGGACTTAAAATAAAAAGGAAATAATATGGAAAAGAAAAATTAAATAATTCTTATTAATTATATATTGAAGTTTTTTTTTTAAATTGATTAATCTATATTTAATATACATATATCCAGTAATTCAGATTGATAAAATAGAAACTATTAAAATTTACCCGTTTAAGAGATAAAATTTGAAAACATATTAAAGAGTTTAATCCAAACACTTAGAAGTTAGTCTTTGATCCTAGTTAATATCGAAGCCTTTACTTAAAAAAGACTGTAAGTTTGGGTGGAGGTTGGTGGGGGGTTTCGTTTCAAATTTCAGATATCGGCAGTAGCAGTCAAGATCATGTGTAAAGTTAATTAAGCTCACATCATCTGCCATTTGGCATCTTAAAAAATTTTTGCAAAAGATTTTGCAGGTTTTTTTTTTTTCTTCTTTTGCGATTATGTTTCTTCGGTTTTTTCTTTAGTTATTTATATTTATGACTTGACCATTCACCCAGCAGACCCACAGTGAAAGAGTGAGATAGAGGGACAGAGAGTAAAAGAGACCATAGACTCTTAATACGGATGCTGGATGGTGCCAGAGAGAGGTAAAGAAATCAAGTTTAGAAGCAAGTTCTAGTCCCCGTTCCTCATTTCTTAACCTCTTATATCCCATACTCTGCTCTCCTTTCCCCCTTTTATCTATGCAGTCACAGAATCAAGATGTTGTCCGGTCTAGGAAAATTCTTCTTGGTTATATTTCTCTGTTCTTTGGTTTTGTTCTGTTTTAGTTTTCGTTTTCGTTATTTATATACATATATATATATTTTTTATCAACATTTTCTTTTGCACCCAGAGACGAAACAAGTTTCCCAACATTTGAAGTTTTTCTTTTTCCTATTTTCATCATCATCATCTCAACCCATACCAGACCACCTCTTCATCTCTCTATCGTTCCAAGGCGTTGTCTTTTAGCTGCGCTCCGCTTGACATCGCTTGGAATTTTATGCCACAGTGGAAATTGCAGTCGGTTGCAGTTTGATGCCTTTGCCATATGCAATTTTCATTATTATTATTTTTATTGCCAAACACATACACACAAACACATACACACGCACACAATAATAGTTGGCAGAATGAACAGGGCGGGGTATTGGGGTAAGAGAGGGGTATGCCAACTGGCTTTCTGCATATAACCAAATGTCAAATAAATCATATGGATAAGTGATTTTTGCATCAACAAGTTTGAAGTTTTGAAGATGACAAACAAAACCAAAAACAAAAAATTACAATCATCATTTTTCCAATACTTTCTTACAAATTGTAATTAACAATTGTAATTAAATGATAAATAGAAATATTAGCAGAAGTTTAGAAATCATAGAAAAGGTTTGCAAATAGGTTTCCTGAGTTCAAAGTTATTTGCTTTTTTCAATCAGATGATATATCTATTTGTCTAATATCTAATAATAAATCTATCTTTCAATCTACATATACATTTATATATCTATCTATCTATCTATATGTCTATCTAAATTCTATCAATCTACTAATCTGTCTATAAATGTATCTATCTTTCAATCTATATATATATATCTTTCTATCTCTCTATCTATCTGCCTTGCTATCTATATATTTATCAATCCATTTATCTATCTTTCTATTTATCTGTATATCTATCTATCCACCAATCTCTCTATAAATCTGTCTATATTTCTAGCCTTCTAACTTCTATCTATCTATCTGTTGATATGTCTATCAATCTATCTATCTTTCGATCTATATATCTATCAATCTATTTGTCTATCTTTCTATTTATCTGTATATCTATCTTTCCACCAATCTCTCCTGTCTATCTATCAATCGATCTATCTACATATCTGTCTATCTATCTATCTGTCTATCTACCAATCTCTCTCTTTAAATCTGTCTCTATATCTATCTATCAATTGATCTATCTATCTATAACCTATATATCCATTAATTTATCTTTCAGTCTATTTAACTTTCGTTTTATATATCTATTCATCTATATATCTATCTGTCTATCCATCGATCTTTTTAACTATCTATCTACCTTTATATCTGTCCATCTATCTACCAATCTATCTATAAATCTGTCTACCTTTTTATCTATCTATCTGTCGATATGTCTATCTTTTTTTTACTATCTGCGTATTAATCTATCTATTTCTCTATATATCTTTCTATCTTTTAATCGATCTATCTTTAAATCTGTTTATCTGTCTATCTATCTATTCATTTATCTATCAATCTGCCTTTCCTATCTAGCCTATCCCAACTTATTAACTACAAATAATACCTTATTTGCTTTAAAATTTGGAAATCTGATCTTGTATTACACATTTGCTTCCATCTATGCTTCTGCAAACTTCTAAACATATATAATCTACCCTTTTTGCAAGGGTATAAAAAGAAACTTCAGATATTGACTTGAGTCATGTGTCAAGATCAAGGAGCAAATGTCGTAAAAGCAAAAACATGACACTATTGCCCTTCCCCTTTATGATAGCATAGCGATCCCTATGACAAGTCTCTAATGCGATGCATCACCTCCTTTCTCCTCCCTTTGCTTTAGTTTAAGCCTTTTTAAAAATGCTTATTAAAGATAAATTTCCATGGTTTCTTTCTTTTAATTGTAATTACACAATTGTTTCGCATAATTTGTAAACGAATCGATGAAACGTTTTTGAACAACAAGCTTAACAACCCGGTTAAGAGGGTATACCACTTGAAAACTCTTTCGTTTGGTCAACATAAACTGGTTAAGAGGTTTGCCTGTTTCTTTTTTTTTTTTAATTTGTTTTTACTTTTTTTTTTTGCATTTTTTGTTTGGTTTGTTGTTTTTTTTTTTTTGTGTTTCGTTACCATTTAGATGAGTTATAGGTGAAAATTTGTCGCGAAAGTCGTGAGTTATGAATTTGCTTACAAGATAAAAAAAATATAATAAAAAAACAAACAAACAAGGGAAAAACTTAACCATGAAGGTCAAGAAACTCTTTTGTAGCCGTTTTTGTGTTTTAACAACCGATGCTGCATTTAATTAATTATACAAGTAAATCACCTACCTTTTTTTTTTCTCCTACCAAAAAAAAAAAAAAAAAAAAAAAAAAAGAGGCATTAATCATACAGAAATTAGCTCACATTTCCGTTCACCTTCAATTAATTTGATCTGATAGAGATACCGCAATATGCGGGGCCCTTTATATATATACATATATAGCCTATATATAGCCCTTGCAAAATCTTGTTGCAAAGTAAAACCCTAATTAAAAGTACAACAACAACAAATAAAAAACAAGAAGAATAATGATTTAAATTAATATGGAAGTTACAGATGGTAGTTAAGCAGTAAGAGAAGAGAGATGGGGGGGACCTTGACTAAAACTTCCGTGCCGTGTAATTCTTCTTCAACATTTTTTTTTTTTTTTTTTTTTTTTTTTTGTGGGGCGTTAACTTTCTGGGTGTAAACTTTCTAAGCTTGGCAAAAGTAACCTGTACATATTTCCATATAGAAAGTAAATGGAATTTGCGCGCCTTTTTAATGAAAACAACATTGGGGAGACAACGGAGAGGGTGGAGCAATCACTAGCTGGTACTTGCTAATAGTTTTTTTTTTTTTGTATGCCAAGAGATATATACATATATATGGTATGAAACGACCTACACCTGCAACATTGTCTGGGTTTGCGTCTTTGCCGTCATGCGGCATTGTCAACGGGCAATCAGTGAAAGTTAAATCGAACAATGCAGTTTCTATCTATCTCCCTCTTTAACTTCATCATCATCATCATCTCTCTGGCGCTCTCTGTCTGTCTGTCTGTCTGTATCTATCTCTACCTCCATTTGGCTGTCACTCACAAGTTGGCCCATTGTTGTTATTGTAATTTCACACTCTCGAGAAAAAAGTGAAAAGAATCCCAAAACTCTTACGCTCACGCACAAGACCCCAAAAAAAAAAAAAACAACAAAAACAAAAAGCTATAACTGACACGAAGAGGAAGCAAATGAGTGGACAGGTGCGAGAAAACGGGACAGTAAGCCAGAAGAAGATAGACTTAGAGACAGAGAAAGAGGGAGAGAGAATGAGAGATCATCTGAGACAGTCAATTTAATTAAGGCGCGTGTGAAGTCAAAAGAAATTTCATTCAACAATTCAACTGAACTGTTTCCAAGATACCCTGTAATTAGATCTAACGGAATTTTTAATAATTGATGTCCGTCAAGTAAGCGACAGTCGCTGTTAACTCACTGTTAACTTTTTTCATTTTTTAAATTCAATTAATTTGCTAATTACAAACTTTTTTGAACCAAAAAAAGATAAAATTTAATAATAATAACAAAATCGATTAATTTTATTCAGGTTTTGCTAATTTCGGGCTACACAGATTCTTAAAAATTGGTCATGAAAAATCAGCTCTCCACATAGTGGACCATAGCTCTACACACAGGTCATCTTTGGCAATGCACGATAGTCCAGTCTATGCTCCACATATTCATAAACATCTCCACAAAGTTTCATCAAATTCGTTAGACCAGTTTTTGAAAAATATCAATAAATGTGTGGATACCTTGGGTATACAAATAGTTTAATATATGAGTACAAATAAGCGCCCTAGCAGTGTTGGAAAGGGATTGGCACATCAAAAAGTGCTAGTATATTATTAACAGCTAGTCACTTTGTAAGCAAGTTCTCTGTTAGTAATTTAAATAGAATAATTTTAATAAAAAATAACTGAAAATTCTCTTAAAAATGAGATGTTATTCATTACAACATTAAAAAAATAAGATATTTTTGCTTCTTATGCTAATTTTTTTTATCTTTTCTTATACATTTTTGAACTTTTGTGCACTATTTATTATCTTTTTTGTCTCCTTCTTTGCTTTAATCTCTTACAAATATTTTGATTTATTCATAACAAAAATTTAGTGGCTTCTAATATACCCTTTCTCACTCTCATATACATGTATAGGGTATTTTTATAATACCAACAATATTCACAAATTATTATTATAGTTCGTTTTAACAAGTAAAAGGTAAGATTCAATAAAGAAAGTATAGAAAACACAAATATATATTTTTTAAATTTAAGTAAAATTTGTTGATTAACCAAAGTGAGATTTTAGTGAGAAATAGTTTTTAAACAAGAAAACCAAAAAAAAATATATATTAAAATGAATATCTTAAAACATTTTTAAGATGTTAGCATTGTTTTCTATTTAATTAACAAATATTAGGAAATTAAAATAAAAAATAATAATTTTAATTAAATATCAATTAAAATTTAAGATTATAAAAAAAGATCGTCTTGTAAAAAGTTATATATAAAACAGATTTTCTTTATATAAAACAAGAAACATGAAATTCCTAAATAACATATAGATTATATTAATTTTCCCCCATTTATTTCTACATTTTGTTTAAAAACCGATAAAAGTAGATTAACATTTTTTATATATTTTTCTTTTCTATTTTCATTTTTCGTCTTTTATGTTAATTTGCATTTGATTTATTTTGATTATGTGGTTTTGGTTTCCAGTTTTTGGATACGGTTTTTGTTTCCAGTTTCAGTTGCATTTGCCAACATGTTGGCCAGGCTCCCTCTCATAAATCTCAATCTCTTTGGCTAAGGCGGTAGGTAGCCTTTAGCCAGAGTCTCTGAGCGTTGTAAGTGGAACCGCAACGAATTGATTTTGGCAACGATCTCCCTGTCTTCCTCTATTGCCGCTTATCCCCTCTCTTGCTTGCCAAGAGAAAGGTAAAAACCAGTAAGTTACAAACAGCAACACAGGAGCAATTCACTTTCTAATGATAAAAATATACATGGCCTCCCCCCCTTAACACTCTCTCCTCCATCACCCCCTCTACAAAAAAAATAATAAAAAAAAACAGTGCACGAAAAGTCGCCGTTTAACGCCTTCGGGCAACAAAATATGTATATATATATATATATATATAGTAATAAATATTGAAAAATAATGTCCTTTCATAAAATTTTCAAATTTATGTGGCAAATTAAAATGCAAAAATGAAAAAAATATGAAAAATTGAATTATATGAGCAATTAAAAAAAATACCCAAAAATTTCAATTGGTGGTAGTTTTTTTTACCGGATAACTTTATGATACCTTCTACCAAAGGCATTTTTATTTGAATTTTTTAAACTATTTTTCAATTTTTTAAACTATCTGCTAATAGTTTTGATTTACTACTCAAATTTTAAGCTAATTTTTTTAATTTTAATTTATTTTTAATTTGAAAGTTTTCAATTTTTCTCTGTTAAAATACTCATATTTATTTTCTACAGAAATACTTCAAATATTTTATTTATATTTGAAAACAGATAACATTTAAAAATATTAACAATTTAATTTTTTCTATAATTACCCCAAAGAGTAGAACCAAAATATTGAAAACAGATAGTAGATCTTATTTATATTATTTAAAACTCAATAAAGTTATAATAATTAATACTTGTGAATTGGTCAATTTGTAACTAAATCTGTCTTAACCATCTATTGAGCCTATCTATCTGAACTCCAAGTTTGTTTAATCCTAAAAAATAATAATATTTTTTTTTTTTTTATTACAAAATTTTTACTTGGTTTTGATTGAATCCTGTGTCTATTTGTGGAAATTTCTTCTCTATAAATTTGTTTTATAATCATTTCTTTGTAGTTTTTGACTTCATATTTACTTGCTTATTTAGCCTTTTAACTAAAGTAAGTAGCTCAGTTTTGAAATGACATAGTTTAGAGTATGTAGCCACAAAAAAAAAAATATAATTACCGACTTTTGTATTACTATTCAGGTGGTTTAAAACGAAAAGTAAAGTAAACTTCGGGCTTTCCAAAGTCCTTGCTGTTCTAGACTTATTGGCAATTTTTTCCGTAACATAGATTTTAATACAAAATTTAATGAAAGGAATACTTTGTTTAATAAAATATCTTATGATAGTCCGATCCACATAATTTATATACTTGATAGACTTAAACATCTTAAAAGCTTATCTACCAAGTTTCAATCATATAACTTCAAATTTAAGGTCTAAAAAGTGCAAAGAAACAGATAGACAAATGTACGGACCAAGGAACATAGTTAGATCGACTTCGCTTTTGATGCTGAGCAAGAATATATGTTTACACTATATAATATGCTATGCATTTGTACCATCTGATCAATTCTATTAAATCCTTATACATTTTTTTATAAATGAATTCAATTTAAAGTCAAAAATTAATTAAGACTTTTTAATCTATAGATAAATGAAATTTGATTACTAATCTAATTTCATTAGATCTTTGAGATACTATCACACTGAAAGTTTTATTTAGATATAGCAAGTCAATCTGAACATTAATCAATACAGTGAATCAAATTGATAGAAATTCTAAAAATCTGAAAAAACGTTTTCTCTTTTAAAGCTAATGAATATATAGAAAATATATATTTTATATTATAAGAATTCGAACTGGACTTACATTGAAATTGATCTGAGAGAATATGCCAGGAAGTAAACTTAATTTATTTGCATTTGGGGAATAATTGACCCAACCCTCGCCAGCATTTCATTAAATTGTCAAAAGGTTTCTTCGCTTAATTTGTGTTTTTTTTTTTTTGGGAGATTTTGCTTAAATTGAAACTCGTTTCACATTGCAAGTGGCAAATAAAAAAAAAAAACAAAACAAAACTGGAAAATGAAAATGAAAACAACGAAACGAAAACCCCATTAAAGAGATCGGGTCTTGGGTCTTGGGTAGGGTCAACTGGTTACTGGTTACCAGTTACCAACAGACATGCCGACTAGCCAACCGACCGACCAACTGACAGGGCGACGGCGACCGTCAAAAAGACAATGCAAAAATAATAATCATAATAATGCCAAGAGCCAAACAACTAAGATTAATGTCGCATGACAATCATGACGGAAATCTGAAACTCTCCCAACTGGACAGCCAACAAACTAGACAACACACACACACAATAAAAAACTAAGCCCAAGACATGAGAGAGCAACAGAGACGACCAATGGAGGAAAAGTGAAAAGTCGTTGCAAAAATTGACAACACTTTCAATTGTCGCATGTCGAGGAGACATGGCCAGAAATATGTTTAAACTTTATTTGAAATGAAAACAAAAGTGAAATAAACTAAATATACACACACACACACACACACCGCACAAGTGTGTGAAGAAACAGAAACACCAACAACTAACTAAAATAAAAATAAAAACAAAATTAAAAGTGGTTGGCATTAAAATTTAATTAAGGCACAAGGTTCACAGTATTAACCAAGTCATGAGATTTGGTTAGCAAGATCAGTTAAACCAAAGAGGTGAGTCGTGGGAGAACTTGACCAAAAAAAAAAAAAAAAACTAAAATAATAAATAACATTGAAAAAGTTGGTAAAGCAAACCGATATCTAAACGAATCAGAAGAATAATAAATGATCATAGCTCATTCTTGTCATAATTATGACTTAAATAGGATAAGTATTTCATTGTTATATTTAAAAAGCATTTATTTAAAGTTAATTAATTTAAATTTGAAAAGTACTAACTTTTTAAATCAATAGAATATCAATTGATTATTCCAAATATTCCAAATTTGTACAAAACTTTTTTAAACTTACACTGCGCTCTTCCTTTGCATTCTATGTTCATGTTGAATATTTTCTAAATCTATAGTATGAGAGACTTACAATTTTTTTTACAATAAATTTTTATAAATTGTTTATAAAATATAATCAAATTGCCTGTCATGATTTTTAAAATAAAATTTTAATAATTATTTAGAAAACGTGTAGGAAAAAAATGTTATAGTCAACAGGATAGCGCCATCAGCAATCTTAAAGTATATTGAAGATATATATAATATTATACAAATACACTCAAGCTATATTATATAAAATACTGAATCTTGGAACTCTTGAAACATTTAGAAAAATGCTTTAAAAATTTTAAGAATTTAAGAATTTTTAAAACTTTTTTTAAAAAAGTTGCAAGAATTTCTAATTGAATAAAAATAGTTTTACTGTTTGCTTAATATTTTCTAGAAAAAATTTTAAAGTTTGTTTAAATTTTGAAAAAGTTTATAACCAATATTAATTATATATATATATTTATTATTAAATATATATAAATTTATTAGTTTGCAAAATCTTTTAATAAGAAACGAATACTTTCTGTTCTCTGTTATGATATTATTATTTTTATTATTTACACTTTGGGCTTATTTATAGATCTATAAGCCATAAATACCAGAGTTTTTGGCTGCAGGGATTTTATATATTTCGGAATCATCCAAATCGGATGAATATATTTTATAGCTGCCATCGGAACTATCGGTCAAGAATAGGGCTTAGCATCACATTTACTAGGTGTTATATCTCAATCAAATACTTATATGCTATTATTGCAGAATTTACAATAGTTTTGGAGATTTGGGTAGAAATCGTTGCTCATGTGTCATTTTTGTATATTCATGTTGAAGTCTTATCATTTTTTTTGAGTTTTTCTTGGTATTTCTTTATGATCTAAGATAAGATGAGAATATGCACTAGCTAAGTTGTTAATAATGTATTTATCTGTTTATGTTTAAACTGTTTAGATTAAGGAAAGTTGCTAACTTATTGGCAAATAGGCACTTATCTTTATGTATCTGGATACCTATAAGAATTTTACTTTTTTTTTCTATTTAGTAGGGTAGCAGGTGGAATTATTTATGATAAATAAAGATATATTCCTACATTTATGTATATAAATATTTTATTATTTTATTTTCTTTCTTTAAGTAGATTTTTTTAAACATTTTTCTAACTTCAGCATTTTATGAACGTTAATTAAATTTGATCACCTAAAACACACACCCACATATATATAAATTTGTATATAAACATTTGTTTTAATCAAGTTTATTGACTTTGTCGAATTTTAATTTTTCTTTCTTATTTTTGTTATTTTTTTCATATTTTTTTTTTGTTTTGTTTTTGGGTCTCTTTTAATTTGATTGTACTTAAACTTCAACGACTTCATGTTGTCATGTAACCTTCATGCACTTGGATTTTCAGCTGTTGTTATTTCTTGACAAAATATATATAATATATGTATATATATACACAAGAGAGTCACAACACTCACACAGTGGGCGAAGTATCCACTGCCACGCCTCCTGTTAACCCTACAGCAAAAGGCATTGAAAGGTTTCACCTTGAAATTGCATTCGAAACGGGAAATGTATTTTTTTTGGTAACTTAATAATTTTATATATACTCTTCGCAATGGGAATATAACATTATCGGTTCTTATGGAATATACTGGAATATATATATATATATATATATATATATATATTCTTGATATTAGGTGGCTAAGTTTTGCTATATACTAAAGATTTAGATATAAATCATCAGCAGAAATCATAGATACTAGATAAAAAGATCTTGGTAAAGGATTTTTCTCAAATTTTTTAAAATTATAAAACAAAACTTAAAAAACTTATTATACCACCCTCGCCTTAACTTATAGAACTGCAAGAGTATAAAAATTTCGGCATGTTTTGGGTCAATTTCCTTGTCTGTGGGAACTTTTCAAGGTTAACGCCAACTGGTTCTGCCTATATAGCCAATATGCATAATATATATATATATATATATATATGTATAAATCATGATTAGCATTATCATAATTTGGCAAAGATAAATGGCAGAGTTGAAACTCAATATAAAAATCTCTAGTCTACTTTTGGGAGGCTTTTGTTCAATTAACAGCACTTGTTAGCCAACAACCCAAAAAAACAAAACAAAACATAAAGAAAAGGAGAGAGATAGAGAGAGAAAAAAACGCTAATCATGTTTATTAAATACAACAAATTCATGAATCATTCTTGAAAATTTTCCATGCAATTATTTTCAATGGCGGAAGTAGGAAATTATGACATGAAAAGCCACCGCCGAGCCAAACAACAAACAATTATTAATTGCTTTAAATGATTACAAAAAAAAAAAAAAAAAAACAGAAAAAGAGCAAAAAATACATTTGGTTTTTTTTTTTTTTGGGAGCATGCAAAATTTGTAATCAAGTTAAAGTAAATGGATTCTTTCAATAACAAAAGCCACAACAAAAATAACAACAACAATAAAAAGTAACCAAGTCAGTGGGTCATTGATGATTTGACTTGAGTGGCAAATGGCAAACAAATTTTTTATAACCACGTTTTCATTTATTATTTATTTGTTTAAATACAAAAAATTGGTTTTGCATTGAAAAGGTCAAAAGTATAAAGAAAAGAAACAAACCAAGAAACAAACTTAAGACGATTATTTGATCAAGAAAATATATATATTAAATGGGAATTGAAATGATTTAATAAACAAACAGAAGGTCTCAGAATCAATAAATTAGCCATCTAAAGCTTAACAAATTTCAAATATTTACAATTCATATTGATAATAAAATGATCATTTGGAATACCTTACGACATTGATTGATTATATTGATTTTTCTTTAAATATTTGAAATGGAATTGAATGGAGGAAATGGAATTGCTACATTTAAGTGTTTTAAGACAGATTTCTATATACATATAGATAACTTGTTTAATTGTCTGATTTCTTAAGACACTTCCTTCCTATAATTAACAACTCTATTTCAAATCACTATGGCTCTAAGATTGTTTTTGTTTGCCCGCATTCAAAACAAGTTCTAGATACAAATGGAATATATATATATATAAGTTACTGTACTCTCAAATACTCTACTCTCAACTCTATCTAAAAGCAACAAATTTTCAATAATGTAAGTGTGATTGTCATGAAATATAAGTGGGAAGCACCTTCTTGAGGCTGCCGGGTCCACAGAGACCTCTTTGAAGGAGGTCCAATAACTAACTTGGATGATGGGGTCAGACGGTCTGAATTAGGACTAACCAGAGTGAAGTTCTGGCTTCTTCTAATAAAGAATTCAAGTTGTGCTAAATAAATTGACTTGAACATCGAAAGTATTTATAGGACTCTTTATTTTAAAACTGGGATCATCCTGTTGGAAAGAAAAGTTTATGCCAATTGACCATGAATACAAAGACAAATTTCTTGATCCTCGAGAAACTTAGGGGGAATCCCAAATTCCAGAGGTGGAAGTGAGCGTGGAAAACTTTTAAGCAAACTTGATCTGCGTAGTCATAAGACAAATGCTGACACCAAATTTGGTGGCAGTAGATTTTATAGTCTCTGAGATATGGGTGTACAAACGAACAGATAGTCAGACTTACATATCTCAATTGACTAGGTTATTAATGCTGATCAAGAATATATATACTTCATGGGGTGGGAAATGCATCCTTCAGCCTGTTACATATATTTTAGCGACTTTTATATATATTTTTACCCTTTAGGTAAAAATAAAACCTTAAAAGCAATCTTAAAACCTCTTGAATAAAAAGTTTATAAATTCATTTAAGAAATGTCATATATAAATATTACTAACAAATAAAACCTTTCAAATACAAATTATTTTTCTATTTTAATTTAAAATTTAAACCTTTTTCAATTTATTTAATAGTGAATTAAAATTTTAAATCTTTCCATTTAAAAATAAAATTTGAATTGAATATTCCCAGTAACTGCCCTTTGAACAACCTTAATATATTATTTGATTCATTGGATCAATGACAACTCATAGAGTGACTGAAAACCTATCATTATAATGTCTGATAATCAGGTATTATTACCAACCTTATACCATTATTGTTATTATCATTGATCAGCCAAATCACATACATATATGATGAGCAGTTGTTGTTGCTGTTTTTTTTTTTTGTTTTCTGTGATTATCATCATCATCATCAGGAAACGCAAAAGCAAAAGTGTGACATAATAATAATGAACACGCACAAATACATACAGATACAAACACATTAGCTGGGCTTTGGTACTGATCATAAATATATATATAAATATATATTTTTATGCAGATTATCTGCGGTTGAATGCAACAACTAATGCCACACAATTATGGCAATTACAATACATTTGCATATATGACAAGAGTTGAGACTTTGTCTTACTGGTTCCATTTGTTGTGGTATATTTCTTTTGCATTGTTTGCCAGATACCTGCTACTTGAAGATCGATTACAACCAAACACTTCCCCATATTCCATAAGATAGCTCCCTACCAAAACTCTTGATTCAGTCAAGCGAACAAAAAAAAAACAAAATAAAACCAAACCAAACCTTAATTGCAAGCAACAAACGAAGTAGGTAGCAAATGAAGTCAAGCAAAACCTTACCAGAAAACTCAGTCATCGCTCAGTCACTCGTCACCCCCCACAATCCCCCTCCCCACCTTCATCTGATAGTTTCAGTTGCAAGACCATACTAGCTATCACATGACTCCATTCAAGCGTCAAGCATTTAGGTGCACAATCAACCAACCCTTCACAATATACAAAAAAATAAGCAAAACCAAAATTTGAATACCCTATAAAATACAAATTTTGGTAACTCTTATATCTATATTATATACTTAAACGATTTTTAGAAATATTTTTTTAAAAGATATCAAAAATTTACTTCTTTTATATGTTTATTTATATAAAAGCTATATATATCGTTTATATTGCTTGATATTTATAACAGTAAATAAAAAGTAGAGTATATACATGCTGATATGTAAGCCACTTAACTATAAACATATTAAATTTATTTGTTTAGAAGAAAAGCAAATAAGAATACTAAATTTAACTTTTTTCCAGAAAAGAAAAATATATTTATTTATTTATTTTTTTTTATATATATTTATTTCTTTAAATCAAAATGCATATACCCTAATGCAGACAAAAAAAAACAATGTTAAAAAAAAAAGGTGTCGGGGCTTGTACGTAGCATGTAGTTAGTATTTACTGGTTATTTACCACTACAAGCCAAGGCGTTGGCCCATTGTCTTTTGTGGGTCTTCGATTTTAATGACGACGATGATGTAATGATTTCTCTCTATATATCTCTCTCTCTCTCTCTATCTCTCTTTGCCTGCCCTTCTCACTACGTAATCAACAAGCAACTTGCTTAATTTGTATTTGTTGATGGCTTTTGGTCTTCCTTTAAGCTTGATTTTATAGTCATCTTGGTTTGGTATCGTCCCATCAAATGTCGACAGTCATTAAACAACCTAAAAACAACTTGAAAACAAAAACAAACAAATACAAAAAAAATACCATTCACATTATTTGAACATATTGGATTTGAATTAAATTGCAAAAAAAAAAAAAAAACACACAAAATCCTATCAAGTAAAAGTTTATTTCTTAAAAAAAAAATATAAGCAAATATGTTTAAGTATCTAAACAAAATATCTTTAAGCACTTTGGAAATGAAAGTCATATTTGCATGAAAGGAAAACAGCTAAAAGGTGAAATAGGTCAATAGGCCAAGTGGCTAAAGATAGATAAATGACTAATTAATAGTTGAAAGGTTGCTTAAATATTTGAAATGAAATATAATACGTTTTTTTTGCAGTTAAATTTTACAATATTAAATTAATTGCTTAGGCAATTGCATTGACTTCACAAGAATGAAAGTTAAATCTGAAAATTTTGTTGGTAAAAAAGAAAAATATTTATTTAACATATTAAAAATTAAAAAAAAATATGAGTAATCAAAATTTATGGAATAGTAAAATGGAAAAAAAAACAAATATAAGAATTTTACCCTTATGATATCTTAAATTTTGATCTTTTACATAGACTAGATTGAAATTTTTGTTTTTATATATAAGTATATGGATCTAGTTATTATGTATTATTCATTATAAAGTCCTAAAGTTTAAATAAATGACTTAAGGAAAATTTTAAGTTTCAACAGAATACTTAGAAGATTAGATAGAAAGTAAAAAAAAATTGAGCTTAGAAGTCTCAGACAAAGAAATCAAAATATTTTTGAATAGAAAATTTTTCAATAAGAAAAAAGAAGTAAATCCAAAATTAAATACAAAATAAAATCATAAAAATAAAATAAAAAATAAAATAAAGAATTGGATAAAAAAGAAATAAATTGAGCTAAAAAGTTCAAGATCATAGAAAATATTTTCGAATGGAATATTTTTTACAAAGTAAAAAGCAATAAATTTTATATAAGAAAGGATTAAGGATAAGAAATAAATAAATTGAGCTAAGAAATCAAAGATCTTGGGGAAAAGTGAAACTGAAAATTGTAATTTTCAATTAGAAAAAAAGAAATTTATATATTAAAGGATTTCATAAAAAAATCAAAGAAGTTAACTTCTTGCCTTGCCTTGTCGAAGTTATAAAAATAAATTTTGTATAGGAAAGTTCTAAATAATTTTTCCAATTTTCTTTTCCTGGTGCTCTCTATCTACTACACCACCATGACTTATACAATGTTATTACAATAGTAATAGTAATACTTATCCGATCTGATTAAAACTTGGTGTATGCAAAACGAATGAAAAATAAAATAACATTAATTTTAATACGGGCTAGATACACCTTCTGTTTTGTTGCGGTTAAAGTCTATTTACTATATCTTATAGTTGTCCAAACCGACTTATTTTGATACTTTATCTGCCTGATGAATTAAAGAGCTTATCTACCAAGTTTTAATCATGTACCTTAAAATTTAAGACCTATTTCGGGCAAAGAAACAGACAGATGGACAATTTTATAATACTATCTGGAAGGTAAAATAAATAAATCTACCTAAAAATTAAAAGAACTTGGAATAATATGAAACTGAAAATTACAATATTTCAATGAAAAATGAATTGAATTTTGTATAGGAAAGTTTCTTTAAAAGAAATTTAGGTTTAAATATAAAAATAAAAAATGAGTTTGGATAATAATAATAATATAATATCATCAAATCTTGATAGTGTAACAGATGTAAAGATATATATATGTATTAATTAATTGTAAATAAATGGGTCACAGTTATTTAACACTTGAAGAAAATGAATATTGTGAGACCGAAACAAAGTTTGTCACCCTTAACAAATTTTTGAATTTTATTTTGATTGTAAATTTTTTATTTAATTCACACTTGAATTTTAATTAGTGCAAATGTCAATTTGATTATGGTTTTTACTTTTTTATATATATATATAATACTCTTGCAGAGAGTATAATGAAATTAGTAAGAGGTTCGTTACAGTCACTCGTAGACTAATGATTATCCATATAAATCTATAATTTCATATATGAAAGTAATTTAAAGAAGAAAATTATGAAGATGGAGAAATCCAGAAATCCAAAAGCTAGTTGGCATACCAAGTAGAGAGACTTTGGAAAGACATTTAGAAGGACTTTAACAATTAACAAAATACTCTACAAGGGTATATAAATTTCGGAATGAAATGATAAATTACCTTTTAAGATATTTGTTTTTTCTATGTTTTATTTTTTTCTTTTATGATTTTTGGATTTCCAAATTGTATTTCAAAGAAAGCGTGACTATGCACACTTTTCGTAGGGCGGTCAAATAATAATAAAAAAAACACAAAAATTTGACAGCTGGCAAAAAAAAAAAACAGAAAAAGAAGAAACCAAAATTTGTATTTTATTTTTTTTTCGCCCTTCCTATAAAAGTTGCATAATCAATGTCATAATCGAAGTTTTTGTTGGTTTATTTCATATTTTTTTCTCTTGTTTTTTTTTTTTTATTGTTTGCTTGACGAAAATTCTTTTTTGGCTGGCATTTTGGGGGGTAGGGAGTGGGTGGGGCGAAAAAGGGGGATGTGGGACATAGGCGTGGGGCGTAGCCATAGAAATCAGCGCATGCTGTTTTAAATTTTGGTTTTTTTTTGTTCGGTTTGTTTTTGTTTTGCTTGTACTTTTTACCCACGCCAAAGAAAACAAAAGACTTAGGAAACGAACTTGCCCCCAAGACAAGTGATGTAAAAAAAAAAAAAAAAAATATGTGGCACAGGCAACAAACAAACTAGGCGAATTAGTTGCTCGCATTGTTGTTACTGTTGTAGTTGTTTCTGCTGTCTGAGAGTTGTTGTCGTTGTTGTTGTTGTTGCAGAACAAACCGCTCATTAGGCGCATTAAACTGCAACTGTGAATTTTTGTGGTTGTTGTTGTTGGCAATGTAATTACCCGAGCAGGCGCAACTTTAATGTTAACACAAATTCTCTACAACTGCACACACACACACACACACTTGCATATACACACACGAGAGTTGACTTGTAAATTGTTATTATTATTTTTTCTTGCATTGAAAACAAATAAATTTGCTTTTTTAACTTAAACTTTATACTAGTTAAAGTTAACCACTAGTTAGTTAGCAATTGACTAAATTGCATACAGAAAATAAAACATTATTTAAAACTTCAATTTAAAATTTTTAAATATATTAAATTAACCTTTCTTAAAACAGAATCTCTGGTGAAAAGTTTTTGAAGAAGAATTTTTAACTTTATTTTTTATTTTTTCCTATTTTTGTCATCTCTGAAAAAATTATATATTTTAAGCAATCAAATCCCATATGAACAATAGTAAGTTGATATAAACCTAACAATATATATATATATATTTATATATAAATATATGAAGAATATATACTTTGCATACGACTTCTGTAACTCACATTAAAGGCAATTTAAACTCAATCTATATATTATTTTGCATTCAATTTGGGCAACAAAAAGAAGAAAAAAAGAATACTTTGATCTGTATATATATCAGATATATATATTTTTAGAAACCACTCTCGCTATGGCTAACTAACTAACTGAACTAACAATACTAAAGTAACTAAAGCAAAAGGCCCTGGAAAAACTTTTCCTGTGAGACTATGTCAACTTTATTGTGGGCGTGGGAATTATGTGTGCAGGTAAAAGTGCAACCAAATGGCGGTGCATCTTCCATAACCCCATGCCAAAGCCCCCCCCCCCCACACAGGCCCTCCCTCTCTCAGTGGGCAAATCACGATTCCAGTGAATTGAGATTCAGTTGGCATTGTGTCTCAAGTCGCTTAGTTGCCATGACATGAGAATTAGGCTCAAATGCGCACACAAAGTCGGAAGAGCTTTGTGCTAGATACTTATATACATATACACATATATATATATATATATATATATATCTGTCTTGTGCATATGTATATCCTCTTTACTCCACTCAAGTCACTACTAACTATACAGGTATTGGGGTAACGTTCATCACGTTTCGCCGATGCAATTTCACAGATAACTGTTTTTCCATGTTTTTTTTTTTGCCAGCATTCGAATTGCAGCTCCTCTGAATTGCATAATCCACCAGCTTGAAAATAAAGACAATGCATAGACCAGGCCAACAAGCCAGGCTTTAAAAAATGCCGCAATTATCTACCAAACAGAAGAAATAACAACTTTGGTAGAGTGTTTAGTTTTTATTTTTTTTTTTTTCAGTTTGTTTTTTTTTTTTTTTGTGGGTCACAGCAGCCAGCCGGCTGTCAGAATATAATGTTGTTGTTGTTCTTGTTTATTTGATTTTCTATACTCTATAATCATTTAAGTGTTATACAGTAAAATCATCAAACAAACAAAAGCAGAAATCAGTTTATTAAATTGTCTCAAAACAAGTTCTATATAGCCCGTAAAATATCAATGCCAAACTAGTTTAAAAGTTATATATACTATAATGTTTTCTTTTCAATATATACAGGTCCTTAAATAGCAGGATAATACTGGAAAAAATGTTATATATTCGATTAACTTTTAGCTTATTTTATTAAATGTTTTTCATTCAATATTTCTGGTACCTTAAATGTGCTACAAAATATTGTTTTCCAATACAGTTTTTTTTACAAAAATTAGTTTTCGTTTTTTAAACCTTTTTTTTATTTAATAAATTAATTGATTTCAATTAATTTGCTTTATTTTCTGCTCATTCATCTTAAGTTTGAATTAAAGTTTTTATTTTTTTTAAATAATTACAAAAGTTCTCTTTATTTTTATATATTTATCAAAAGGACCTTTTGACTACAAAAACATTTAGAAAAATTAAATTTAAAACTTTGCTTTTTAATCAACAACTTACTTTAGGGTATTTGCAAGTCGTTACTACTCAGTTTTAATACTTTTTCTCCCTCTTTTTATACATATTTTTTTATTCGCCTGTGAGCAAAAAAAATTTGGGTTTGGTTTTTATGATGCTATTTGTCGCTTAGTTTTGGCATTTCAATTGCAATTTTTGGTTTATTTGTTTTGTCATTTTTTTCTTTCGTTTTTTGTTATTATTATATGTCTTTTTGTTGTTGTTATTTTTTTTTGTCTTGTTATTATGACATTTTCATGTGCCATTTGAATAAATTGTCTAGACTGGTTTTATTATTTTTATTATACCCTTTCCCCTCCCAAAAAAAAAAAGGTGTATAAATGTTGTTTAAAAGTTTGTAAGGCCTAAAAATAAACAACTTTTGCAAGGGTATACTAAATTCGTTCACATTCCATTCATATAATTTTTTTCTGTTTATTTTTTGGTTTAATTTTATTTATTAACAAATTACATTTAATTGCAGCTGCTGTGTATTGAATTGGCAACAAAGGCTACAATTATTTTGGTGAGTTATTTTTTTTTTAATTTTTAATTCTTTAAAAATTTTTTTTATAAACAGAAAGTTAAAATATAAAATATTATTATTTAAAGTGATTTTCTTTTGACTAAATAATTAAATAATAAATTTTAAAAATTAAATAAATGTTTTACTTTTATTTTTTTGACTCTCCAAAGTAAATCTCAAATTCTGGGCAAATTTATAATATTTTTTTTTAAATATTTTAAAATAATTTTTGTATTACTAATTTTTCCTATTCTTACACAACATTTTTACAAATATTTTTCAAACGTTTTTTTCAAGCCCATTAAATTTTACAAAAACAAAGAAAAGCTGAAAAAAAAAGAAATATTTGAAATATCATTGCAATCATGCAGAAATATTTATTTATGTATAAATATTTAAAATGCATTTTACATAAATTGTGCCATTGTCATGTTTACAATTTATGATTATTATTTTCTTTTTTTTTTTTTTTTTTTTTTTTTCATGATTCGTGTTGTTGTTATTGTATATTGCTTTCCATTTGGTTTGTCTCTTTGTCATTTTCACATGGGCAAACGAAATGCATTTTGGGTCGGTCTGGAGGGGGAGGGCAATCCATACAAAAGCCACATTAAAATGACATACAAATATTTTGGGTGTTAATTTGTTTAGCCAACAAAAACAACAACAACAACAATAACAGAAAAGAAAGTTAATGAACCAGCAACAATGAAAAATATGCACTAAATGAATATAAAATAGAAAAAAAAAATAAAGCAATGCACTTTGCATTTGAATGTAAAATCGTTAAGAAACAAAGAGAGTGACAGAGAGAGAGAGAGAGAGAGAAAGAAGAGTTGAAAATAAAGTTACAATACCAAATCAATTATTAACAATATATAGGTGCACAAATATAGATATATATATATATATATATATATATATATATATACAAGCAATGATTTATATCATAAAATTAGCATAATTATTTCCCCTAAAGGGAACAATGGTTAAGTTAAAGAGGAAGAAAAAGAAATTGGAAAGAAATATATAGTCAGTAATCTATATGTTTTCTCGTTAAACAGAAAACAAGGAAGCATTTTTAGCTTTATTAACTTTGTCGGTTATAAAGTTAATGTTTAACTATGCGTATACGTAACTTTTAATTAAAAATCAACATTTAAGGCACATTTCTTTATAACTTTTAAACCAATTTGTTGATATATAAAAAGATTTGTATAACTACATATATCTTACTGTAAGAAAGTTTTCTTTGGTTTCATTGAAAATATTCCTTTCTAGGCCATTTAAAAGGCATTTTCATTCCCTTGCAAAAAGGGTATATTAATTTGCAACACATAGAAAGAAACATCTCCGACTATATAAACTATATATATTCCTGATCAGCACGATGAGCTGAGTTGATATAGCCTTGTCCGTCTGTCAGGATCAATGCAATCTTCTCCGAGACCCTTAAAGCTACAGAACTGAAAATTTGCACCTAGGCTTCCTTTTGCTAAAGGCATTGTATATCTCGGAATCATCCCGATCGGATGATTATATCATATAGCTCCCAAAGAACCGATCGGTTTCGAATAAGCCTTAACCTCAATAACTTTGTTGTTTTCCAATGAAACATTAAAAAAGCCGGTATTTGTGAGTTTTATATATATTTATATATATTTTTAACATATCCACCAAGTTTCGTCAGAATCAGTTGACTATATCATATAGCTCCCATAGGAACGATCGGTCATAAATATGGATTTCGAGCAATAACTTGGTTGTTTTAAAAGCGATTATCACAAATTTTGGTATTTATTAGTTTTATATACTTTCTAATATATCTATCAAGTTTTATCAGAATCGGTTTACTATATCATATAGCTCCCATAGGAACGATCGTCCAAAAAATTAGTTTTAGATGAAAATCTTGGTTATTTTAAGAGCTATCCGCAAGAAATTTGGTATGTTTAAGTTTGGTATATACACAAATATACTTACTGAGTTTCATTAGAATCGACCTACTATATGCTATAGTTCCCATAGGAACAATTGGACCAAAAAAAAAATGTGTGTATTAAAAAGTGTGCAAAGGTAATCAAGTTCTAGTTTCTCATATTGTTTGTGCCTAGTTAAAACTGTTAACACTTTTCCAAACTCTTATATAAAACTATTTATTTTTTTTTTTAATCCTTTCAATTTGCTTGATATCCATGCAACTGTGCAAAAGGATAATTATAAATATAAAATGGTAGCAAGGAAAAAAACTTGGCCAAGTTTGGGCATTGGCAAAAAGTTGACATTTTCCAACAATCGTTTCGTTCGTTCCTGACACAACAATGAAAAGTGAAATTGTCTCGATAAGTTCAGTTGCAGTTGCTATTTTCAGGTTTCATTTTTGTTTTTGGCACGTTTTTTTTTTTTTTGTTTTCTGTTGATTTTTCACATATTTCGGGGCAGACACTAACGACAATCGCATGAGGCATAAACCGAATGGCATTAAACAGAAATAAAAAACGAAAACCAAAAAAAAAAAAAACCCAAATCAATGAAAGTCGATGTCGAGTAGGCAATTTCGCATGTTCGCATAATCATGCCAAAAATGGCAAACAACGAAACCTATTGAAAAGCAGGAGAAAGGCAACTACAAAAAAAAAAAAAAAAAAATTCCCGCTATACACCACCTGGTTAGGTGTGGGATGGCATCATGGAATAGGATTTACAATATGATATGAATGAGTCAAAGTTTTAACACACTGGCCCAGCCACAAATCGAACCTATACACACACACACACACATACGCACACATGCTAGTGAAGTTCACTTGTCTTTTTGGCACATTTCTGAAGGACGACACCAAAGCCGTAAAAGGTCAAAGCTGTAGCAAGTGAAAAATACAACAACAACAACAACAACATACACAATTAACAATTAAACATTCAAATGTTTAAACATGACAGGCAAAACAACTTTCACCACCAACTCTCATGTCAGGCAGACAAAAAACCAGGCAAAGACACAGAGAGAGGGAGAGAGGGGGGACACACTGAGGAGACCCAGACCCCACACAGACACACACATCTAAACACTATATATACCTGCCACATGGCGACATTGAAGAGGACTGACTCTGTGAGGTACCAAAAAAAAAAAAGAAAAGAAACGAAAAATTGTCCATCAAATATGCCAGCCACATATATATACGTATATATAAATATATATATATCGGCATAACTACATGCAGGTTGATTGCTCTTCAAATGAAATTTCATTGAGAAATATTGAAGGTTAACAGGCAATTGCCAAAAGGTGCATGAGAGGAAACTTAAAAAGGGTTACAACGTTTTTTTTTTCGCCTCTGCCTCTACCTCTTCATCTTTTTCTTTCCCTCTTTACACTTCTTTTTCTCTCTCTTTCTCTCTCTCTTTTACTTTGTTTGTAACCTCAACCTCATTTTGAGTGGTGTTAAATTTTACATATTTTGTTGGCTCACTTATTGATTTTGCTTTGGGCCATAATCCTGATTGAATAAGGTCAATTGATCGGTTCAATACTAAATTTTTTGTTACTTAGCCAAATAAATAACATTATAAATTTTGCAATTTCTAATTTAGCTTTTTCTCAAATATATATATATAAATATCATGCCAATGCCATTTATTTCCTGGCAAATTGTTAATTCAGCAAATTTAATGTTTTCCTTCTTTTTTTATTTTTTAAGTTATTCATTTTTATTTTTTCTTAGTTTGATAAATTGTATGATTCATACTTTCTCAAATGTATTGAACATAAACACAAAAAAAAAAAGTTTCTATTTATATAAAAAATTATAAAGTGAAAGTGCAGATCGGTCACTCACTCAACTCAACTCAAATCAACCTAACATCAAAATCGAACTCGAAATCTTTCAACTCCCCACAACTCGTATGAAAATCAATTATTTATTGATCATTTATTTTGTATATTTATTTGTTTATTTGCCTTGTCGTTTCATGCAATGCCTCAAATATTTATATTTACTTTATAATATTTCATAATAAGCATACAACAACAATAACAACAACAATATTGTCATCATAATAACCATAATAATGGATGGTTTAATGCCAAAATAATTGTTAACATTAGTTAACAACAAACAAACAAACAGAAGCCATTAACATTATAAAATATAAAACTTAGAAAATCCACAAAAAAATACTTAAAAAATTGCAACATTTTTTTACTATGACAGTGAAGCCTCATATAACACGCTAAGTAACGTATAGAAATGGAAACAAAAGAAAACAATTTAAACAAAGAGATACAAAATTTTAATTAATATTCATAATTAAGATGACGTTATACAAATGGCAACTCAATGATCACCTCCCACCCCTCAATAACCACCATCAGCACGTCTAAAAACAGCACTTGCCCCCTTAATGACCATCACAATGACCAATGAAAGGGTAAACTAAAGTCTTTAGATATATAGATATATGGATTCTATATCAGTAGTAAGCTTTAAAAAGATCTTTAGTCTATAAATTGTTAGTTTTATCTTTCACTTTTGCCACGCCTTTTAACAATTTACGAGTTACAGCAAGTACAAAATTAGCTAAATATTTAAATAAAATATAAATATATAAAAAAATAAATGAGTGAATTAATTTTTTATTTTATTTTTAACAAATGTATTTTTTCTACAAAAATTTTTAACTATATCAACTATTTTCTGTTTTAGTGACAATTTAAAAAATATAAAGATCATTATTAAAATTTATTTGTTATTTTTCTTTTTTTTTTAGTTTTTTTTTTAGTATTTTTTTATATTAAATTTAAAGGCGAAAAATTTAAATAAAAAATATCTATTAAACTTAACATTATAGAAAAAACTAAAAAATTGTAGAGTATAACAAAGTCGAAGTAGAAGTGTTGATTGAATCTATACATATGTTAGATTCAAGAAAAATAAATTTTTATATATTAAAAAAATTAAAAAACAAAAAAATTATTGTTTAATTTTGATCTAAAGTTTGTTTTTTTCTAGAAAAAATTTTAACCAAATAAACTATTTTCTGTTTTAGTGACACTTTAAAAACCGTAAAAATTATTAAAATATTTTTTTTTATTTTTCTAATAATTTTTAAATAATTCTTAATTTTTTGATTTAATTTTGGAATTTTTTCATATTAAATTTAAAGGCGAAAAATTTAAATAAAAAATGTCTATTAAACTAAACATTATAGAAAACACTAAAAAATTGTAGAGTAAAATGTAGAGTATAACAAAGTCGATGTAGAAGTGTTGATTGTATCTATACATATGTTAGATTCAAGCAAAATGAATTTTTGATTAAATTAAAAAACAAAAAATTATTGTTTAGCTTTGATTTGTTTTGCAATAATAAACTTGTTTCTCCTTCTTCTTCAGTTGATTATCATTATTTTTTATATGCATACTAAAAGAAGGGAGGGAGGGAGGAAGGTAGGGTTACATCATGGCATACTATATACATTTATGGCTATACGTAACCTAATCATCGACACAGAGTCAGGGAGTTTCTCGTACTGTTTTTCCTGATTTTGCGTTGAACGCATCTGACAGGTGCTGATTAGCTTGCAACTTGCTTGTTGCACATTTGCAAATTTTTAATGCAACAACTTGAGTCCCATAAATAACACCCAACAGCCTCGGCCTACAAATAAAAAAAAAAAATAGTTTTCTTTTTTTTTTTTTGGAGTCTTATGCAACAGCGATGTAAAACACAAAACAAAAATTTCAAAGCAAAAATATTAAAAAAAAAAAAAAAAAAGACTTAAGACACAAACTTTATCTAAATTTATTTATTTTTTTTTTTTTT
Organism: Drosophila neocordata; assembly: GCA_018903615.1. Taxonomy (NCBI): domain Eukaryota; kingdom Metazoa; phylum Arthropoda; class Insecta; order Diptera; family Drosophilidae; genus Drosophila; species Drosophila neocordata. The sequence goes on from JAEIGI010000003.1 coordinate 11,388,083, forward strand.
TGCTTCTTTCGTGTTAATGTTTTTGTAACTGTTTCAACTCCAGCAGCTGCTGCTGCTGCTGTTGCTGTTTCTACTCATTTCCTATTAATTTATGTTAATTATTTTTAAAAGAAAAGGCACACCATGATGATGATGCCCCACTTGGTTTGCTATTCGCTGCTTGCTGGCGGCTTGTTGTTGCCTCGTTGAGTCCCAAGAAGAGTCTCAACTTTGAAGCTTTTTCTGCTGGGCACACACAAGTTCACTGACTTGTTGACAATGAATTGACAAAAGAGGCCCCCAAACAGGCAGAAAAAAAGAAGAAGAAGAAGAAGCCAGCGACACCGACACTGACATCGACACTGCAGACACAAAAGATAGCGGTAGAAAGAGATGAACACTAACTATAAATATTTTAAAGTGGGAATGAGATAGCAATAATGGAGATGATACCACCAAATGCCAGACATAGTTAAGTACATTACACACATAGGTATAGAACTTTGCTATAGAAATAACATTCGAATAGATAGACAACAACAAAAACAAAAAGAAAGAGAGAAAGGAAACTTATAAAGCGAATATATACAGAAATACAACAAAGAGGAGGGTATTGCAAATACTTTGTGGCTAAAATAAATGTAAGTTGATAATAATATATCTAAATATTTTATAATTAAAGAAATAATAAGCAAATACATCTAATTTTGCATTATATAAGCAAATAGTTTTCATTTCTTCTAAAGATTTTGTATTGTTAAATAAACTTTTTACTATAAAAAGTATTTTAAGACACTTTTAACTTTATTTTTAGCTTACTTTTAAATCGAATTTTGAACTTTCAATAGACTCTTAGAAAATCTTTAAAATATTTATTTATATTTAAGATATACTCTTGATATTAACACCTTTTAAATATGTAGTAATCTAATATTTAATACTACAGGTTCTTGCTCTCTGCTCTTTGTGTTCTAAACTGAAAACGCAGTATGAATTTGCCTTTTGGACTTCTTTTACTTGACCTTTCTTCTCTTACTAGTACTAGTTAGGCATCTTCTATCTCCACTGAGCTATTGAACCAAGTAGCCTTAACAATTCCTTATAGACCTAATAGAAATCATACATCTTTATCTCTTCCCTGCTATACTATCAACTCTGCAATACATGAAATCTTTACGAGTTCTGTGTTCTAGTTACAATCGCCTTTATCATGTAGACAGTTTTAAGCTTTCTTTTTCTTTACTAAGAACTTCTTTCTATCCTTTCATATTAAGTTCCTAGCTGGCTTTAGTTTGTGTTTTGTGGATTGTTCCTGCGACACGAGCTGTATGATCTGACACTCGTTCGGTTAGGCGGAAGATGTAAACAATTTATAGATCAAATTTTACTATTCAAAAATGCAAGTAAAGAAAAAAAGTAAATAGAATTTGTTTTTCTGCCCTAGCAAATCAATTTAGCATCCTATTATGATATATGATATATAAGATATGATCTGTTCTCCCTAAGAAAAATAAAATAACCTTATAAACTGCAATAATATTAACTTTAAGTATTGATTTCTAGAATATTTTAAACCTGCTGCTAGCTTAATTTAATTATTTAACTAGTTTAACAATGATTTCCTTCTTCCTTGTTTATTTATTTATTTTTTTTATATATTTCTTTGTATTGATAACTTCTCAAGTAACCCTCACATTTTAGCGTCATGCCTCTATAAGTCGCATCCGCAAAGCCCCAAAAATAAAACCAAAAACAACAGCAAACAAAAAAAGAAATATATATATATATGTATATATATAAAAGAAGAAACATTAAGACGATTTACTGGCAGACTGATTCTCTTCTTTCAGATACTTTTTTTTTGTAGATACTTTTCTTTAGATGGAACTTTTTTTTTTTTTTTTTTTTTTTTTTTGATAATTTATATTTTTATAGTTTTTCTATATTTTTTTTGTTATTGTGAACTAAAGAAGAAGAATGTGCTTGCGGCGGGCGCAAATTAAAAACATGTATTTAATTTTTTCATCGAACATTTTGTTGTTATTTTTTTCTTTGGCTAAGAATTATTGCCAATAATGATAATGATGATGTTTATAATTTTTGGAATTTTTTTTTTCTTAATTTTGTTAATTTCGCTTGCTGATGTCATTGAACGTTGAGAGGGGTGAGGAGAAAACTATTGATTGCTTACCCGACAATTGTAGAACTTTCCCAAAAACAAACACAAAGAGCCATATAAAGGAAAACTGTTGACCACAATATTGAATGTGGGTGAAGTGGTTGGGTGGGTTGGGTATAGTTCGTGACCATTTAAAGACCAAAGATTACAGTTAGACGACTATGTGTGTCATTTGTATGGCACTTTTATGCAAATTGCGTGCATGACAACAAATATTTTGTACCACTGATTGATTGAGAAAGGTGCGAGAAGGACAAACAGACAAATAGAGAGAAAGACTATTAACCTTGATTTGTGTATAAACAAAACCTACAGATATACCTACATATATATACCTATATATATGGAAAAAAAAGAAACAAAAGTCGTGCAAATGAAGTCATTTCGAGTACTGGCCTTTCGATTGAGGGCAACAGCAAAGGCAACAACAACAACAAAAGCTACAACAAGAGCTACACACACACACACATAAAAAAAAAAAAACTTGGCCAGAGATTGCCAAGAGAGCAACTCTTTGAGCTCCAAGCAGGTGATGATGGTTGGCTTTTAAAGTTGTGCATAGTTCTTGGCGGAAATGGTCTAGGCCAGAGGCCACAAAACCAAAGATTTCCAGCACAAAAAAAAAAAAAAAACTTTCAAAACTTATTGCACAATTTAAAGCAACAGAAAAACAACAATAAAACCAAATAAGAAAATTACAAAAATTAAATTGTCTATTTAAAAATAAGTCAAATTAGGTAAATTAAAGTTAAACAACAGCAAAAAACAAAATATATATAGAATTTTATTCTTAATTTTTAAACTTCAGAGTTTTATATTAAAAGTTTTTCTACAAATTTTTAATCAATTTAATTTAATTTTATATTTATGTTAACGAAATTCTTAAAAAATAAACAAAAATAAACAAAAACAAAGATATATTTTTTTTATATTTTATAAATTTTAATATTTTTTATTTTAATATTTATATTTTAAAAACTTTTACAAATCATATGGAAAATTCCTTCTAAAAAAAAAGTGTGGGAAAGTTGAAAAGTTTTTGCAACTTTTTAATAAGAAATTTTATATTAAATATATTGTTGAAAATTAAAAACCACAACAGAAAAATTGATAAAAAAGATTAAATTTTATATATATATATACATCTATATACTTGTATATATATACATATGGATGTATATATGGAGACTATAAATTCCATACACAATAAAAGTCTTGGTTTATTTTTGACTTTGGCTTTCAAATGTAAATTTTAACGCCTCTCAATGAATGATAATGCCACGCCCAACGACGCATCATTGATAAATTGATCGATAAGGCAAACATCAATCAAAAGAAGAAAAAAAAAAGAGAAATAAAGAAAACAAAAGCTTTGCCTGTCTGCAACCAGACAATTAATTGGATCAAATTGAAATGGAATTTGATTCCAAGATATTTTACATAAGCACAAGTATATATATATGCGATATATATACTTGATTATACTTGGTATATATATACATATATATTTATAAGAAAATGTTGTTTCTTTTCCATTTTTAAAACAAAATCTAGTTTGGGTTACACACAGCAGCTATGTGTATATATATAGCAATCAAATTTGGACAATCTTTACGCCGTGTTAACGCATCGTAACATTTGCAATTACAATAAAACCCCTTACCTCCTACACCTACCACCCCCCACACCGCTTCTAGTTAAAATTAAATGATATAATTACTGTTTCTACTCGGTTCCTTATTCAACATTAACTCCAACCTCATTAAATTTCTCACCAAATGTTTTTGGTTTTGCTTCAAGAATTTTTTCGGGCGCGTGTCTTTGGCAACTAGAGACAAAACCCCCATAACCTTCTCTTCATGTCTCTTCTTTCTCTGTCTCTCTCTTTATTATTGTTCTGCAATTTCCAGGAAATTTCGTTAAGAATTCTATGTCAGCACATGCCAAATGAACTTTATATATATATATATATATACCTATATGGTCAGGTGTTAGGTATCAACATTAATGTCTTAATAACTCATGGAAAACCATTTTAATAATGAAACTATTAAATAATTCTTAGATTTTGTGTAATTTTCTACTAATTATAAATATAATACTATGTGGAAAATATATTTTTTTAATTTTAATTTTAAATTTTATAGTTTTTTTTTTATATTTTTGAAAGTTTAACTTATTATTTCTAGCTCAGCTTAAAGTTGGTTTTAATATTATTTGAAAAGGTTTAGTTTTAAAAATATTTCTATATTGTGATTGTGTATTGTATATATTTCTATATTTTGAATTAACTATTTAATAGTTTTTTAAATCTTAAAAAACCTATAAAACAATTTACTATATAACAGTAAATAAATAATAAAGAAAAATTTATATTTTACAAACTTCTTAAGCAAAGATATTTCAAATTTCAAAATTTTTTGTATCTCACGAGTTTAAAAATTAACAAGACACGCCCATAAATTACATGTCTTACTCTATATATATGTATGTATATATGTATATCTATATATATGTCTGTGTATGAATATGTTTAAAACTACTTTTCAGTTTTCACCCAATCTTCAATCAATTTTAACCGCCAACGACTCTTCCTTCCACCTCTTGTTATTTTTTTTTTTTTTTCATTTTCAAGCTGCTTGAAAGGTAATTTATATAGAGCTAATCACATGAAATAGATCAAATTTCTTTTCTTTTTTTTTTGTCGGCACAGTTGAGATGATGATGATGATGATCATCATCATCATCATCATCATCATTGTGATCATGTTGATGATGGGGAGAAGTTGGAATTTCACTTGCTTGGCTGACAAGTCCGATTGAGTGGGTTGACTTAAACTTAACTACATACTTATATAGTATAATAAATATATCAACTAGATGAAATGGAAATGCTTAAGCTTTTATATATACCCTATAATACACAAAGGTGGGTATATGAGAATTCTAAAAGCTTTTGTAGTAAAAAGAAAAGTAAACTAAAGTTTATATAGTTAAATGTTAGGTGAATTATTAAATCTAAATTTGGAATATATAGTTAGAGTATATGATTGTAATTTCTATATAACTAATAAACCAAAAGTTCTATATCCTTTTTTAGGAGTTTTTTGGAATACATTTGTATATCATTTGTAAGCAAAATCTAGGGTATTAAAAAGTCATATCCTTGGTAATTTGTTCAACTTTAAAGCATAAAGTATACACTAACTATTTCTTTTTATCTATCTCCTTTTCTCATCTCTTGCACTCTCTTTCACTCTCCATTTGCTCTCTCCTTCTTTCTCTCTGAGTCTGAGGAGGCCTAATCTTGACTTGATTGGTTTGTGACTCTGCTAATGATGATTACCCACTTTTACCCAAGCACCGACCACATATAAAAATCAAAAGCGGTTTAACGCGTTTCTCGCAACTCTTTTTCTTATTATTATTATTATTATTATTTATATATTTTCTTTCTTCTTCTTCTTGAATATTTCATATAACTTCTTCTCTTCCTCTTTTTTTTTCATTGCAATTCAATTAAAAATGCTTAGCAAAAGTTGTATTCAAAGAGTGTCCAAGATGAGAGTATCGTCTGTCGCACCCCAAAATGTGGCAGACATATCCGTACGATTCAATGTATGAATGAATGAGAGAAAAAAAGAAAGAAAGAAAGCCACTTGTTTCGGCCTCCTATCAAAATAGGCGTGGTGGCTACAAGTACAAGACAATCTCCTCTTCTTCCTTAAGCCTTGCCGATTTCCAATTTCTCCCAAAAAAAAAACTGAAAACCGAAACTAAATATTTTTGAGCAACCAGTTCCCAAGTGAATTTAATTGCAAATTATCGTGTCGTATATATGTAATCAGTTTTTGTGCTGTTTTTTTTTTTGTGTTTTTTTTCGTATAGTTTTTCCATCGAAACGAAAGAAAAGTGAAATTCCATTTATGTCAGCAGGTTAGCAGAGATTTGTCAAAAGCAAAAAATAAAAAAATAAAAATCCACCAGCAAAAGTTGGTGAAATCTTTCGTGCTGAAATTGCATTCCCAAAAACCTGAGCAAGGTCATTAAATTACAACAAAACTTTGTATGGGTTTGTAGTTGGATTGATTTTTTTTTTTTTTTGCTTTTAATGTCCAAAAGCTATGTCTATCAATTTAAGATATGTCACGACTTGAACCAATGGATTTTTCGTTTTATAATGAAATGTATAATTCAAGTCAATTGAATTATAACTTGTCTATATTTCTCTCCATCTCTCTATCTCTGTTTCTTTCTCTATCTATCCATCCCTTTTTGTTTTTGAATAGTTGAATTGTTCAGTTTTGTGCTTTATCATGCTTAGATTAAGCAATTTGTTAAGTACTTAAAGAATCTCACAAAGGTCTGATTGCGGAAGAGGTAATTATAGACCAAAAGTTAACAAAATTTAGAGAACAAAATGTTTAAACTAGATCAGCAGTAAAACCGAAAATTTTATACTCTTTTATATATATTTCTGAATACTCTTTTAATATTATTCTGAAACAGCACTAGGACAGTTTGTTTTATACAATTTTTTAATATTATTTTAAAACACTTTTTTTTAATATATTTTTTTAACATATTCTTAACAAATTTGAAAACTTTTCAAATATTAAAATTTATTTCCTTTAATTAATAAAAATATCTTATAGTGCTATAATTTTGATCTTTCAATAGAATATTAACAAAAAATAAAGAAAATTAAGTTGTACATAAATCGAAAGTGTCAAGTTCAACAAGAGATTGATTATACCCTTGTTTTTAAAGCTCTATAGTTAAGGTAAAATATTTTTTATTTAATTTTTAAAAAGTTCAAAGTATCTTAATATAAGAGTTAACCCACTTGAAGTAAAGTTTTTAAGAAGAATGTAAAAATTTTAAAGTATTAAGAAAAACTCTCTTGAAAACTTCTCCAAATTGTAGCCCTTTCAAACAAAATAAATCAACTAAGCAGCTAACAAAAAAAAAATTTTAAAAATATTGAAAAAATATAGTAAAATCCATGTAGTATATAGATTGATACATTTTATATATTTTCTCTACTATCTATATCTATATAGAAGGTATATATATATACACAAGGCAAGAAGAAGGATCTTAAAAAATTGTTAAATTCTTGCTTTTAAAGATAATTTTATAAGTTAATTATGGATAAAAATATATTTTATAAAATTCCAAAAAATATTTAAATATGTAAAAACAAATCAAGAAAACATTTATGATTTTTTAAGTTCACTATCTCAAAGAAAGAAAATTTAAGAACATCTTTCGTGTGTTGAATGAAAAACAAAAAAAAAAATATTTTGTATCATAATTTAATTATTAAATAAATTAACTATTAAATAAAAGAATAATATTCAAAAACATGCAAAATAACATTTACGATTTCTGTTAACTTTTTAAATTTTTAATAAATATTTTTTTTAAAATTCTTAATATTTATTTTTAAAATATATAAATTTATATTTTTTTTTAAATATGGATCTATAAACAAAGGACCCGTAGAAGAATCTGGATCATTGATTTGTCTTCATCTTAATTTAGCTCCTGTTAAATTTTTTAATCTACTCCCAGAATATCTAAAAAAAAGTATATTAAGAATATATGAAAAACAGAAAAAATATATATCTTTTTATCTTAATTTAGCTACTATTAAATAAATTAATCTATTGGCTAATCAAAGCATGGATTAGAATTAGTAAAAGAAAGAATATTTTAAGCTAAAGATGGCAAATTGTTAGGCTAACTTTAAGCCATTCTTTTGCCCAAAAAACAACTTCCTACAAAGTTTTTGATCGAAATTTGTTAATTGTGAGATAGCGGGAGAGACAGGAAATAAGTAATACCAAGAAACGGACAAAAATTGTGCCAAACAAAAAGATATTCTCATGGAAAAATATCGACACCTTGACTAAATTTGAGCATTTCCGTTTTGGTAATCAGAATTACTTTGTATTTGTAGATTTCACTCTGACTTGACCAAAATGGCGAAAAAAAAAAATAACGACAAACCAAATAAAAACTTAAATGCCAAGATTTTCACAAAGTTATCTCTGTGTGCGTGTGTGTGTGTGTGTGTATTTGTGTGAAATTAGATGGAAAACCTGTAGAATGCACTATGAACGGCTTTTCAAAAAGTGCTCAATGCTATATCAATAACACACTAGCAAAACACCAACCACATCAAGAGTTGCCTCTGTACACCTGTCTAAGCCAAAAATAATAACAACAACAGCAGCAAGCAACAGAAAGAAAAAAAAACGGCAAAAAAAAAAAAAAACGCATGCACTGGGCCGCCAGCCTCTTTGGCCCAGGGCCGATGTTAACGTTGCTGCCGCTGCCACTACCAGTGGCTCTGCCACAGTTGTTGTTGCCGCTGCTGCGCCCAAAAACCCAACAACTTTTAATTTCAACACATTCCAGCACAAGACACACTCTACCACAATCAAGACTTGACGCACCTTGGTACCAAGTTTATTTCAAAATTTGGTACAAAATATAACACAAATTAATTTAAATTATAAAGATTTTAAAATAGTTTGGATCATAACGAGCTAGATATATTTTCCATATTTAGAATATTGCAACAATATCCTATTATTTTTTTTTTTTTCATCACCTTAAAGGTTTAAATTTCTGTCAGGAAGAAATATACATGTATAATCCAGCTAAATCGTGTTAATTTGTCCCCTAACTAATTAATAACTTGAAAAAATTCAGAACAAACTAAAAATGATATTAATAAACCATTTCTCGTTTTAAATAAGAACTGCTAAAGAACTTTGAAGAACTTTCGTTACGATTTTGAATAAGGACTTTTTCATTCTGTATGATTAAGTTTTCTATATATAGGTAACTCTTACTTTAACTACAAAAATAAAGATTCATTGTATATATTATATATTCCACAAGCTTGATTTTTGAACCATCATATACCATATATACGTTAATCGAATATTTTGATTTTTTTTAAGTTTTCACCATATTTTCTAAAATAAAGTTAGGGATAAAATAGAATTTGGTATAAGTAAATCAATAAATTCTACTTGAATATCTCACAGATTGAATATCATATAAAAAATCATCAGAAAAACTTATGCTGAACTCAAAAATTTTTAAGCAAATGGAAAATTTGATCTTTTAAAGTAAAAAAAATATATATATATATATAAATACAACAAATTTCAAGTATATGGAAAATTTGAATATTTGTAGCTCCTAAAGCAGAAAAAAAAGTATATAAATATATTCGGACTTAATTTTGAGTCCCATAAGCATAAATAGAAAACAAATATTAAGATACTGATCTTTGTAACTGAAATTCTTTATAATTTTGATCATTAAAATGGCATATATACTTAATAGTATATAAATCTAAAAAATAAATCATTTACCATAATTTATTAAATTTAATCAAAAGCAATTTAAGATTAACAGAAAAATATTTTTATTACTGATCTCTGAAACTATTTACAAGACAACTTTTTCCATTGGCTTCGTAACCACTGTGCCAAGCTATGGGGTGCATATATATATGAATGTACGTATACAAATGTGTTGTGGATACCTGTAGATGCTCGTAACTCTTTGTATGTGTATGTGTGTGTGTGTGCGTGTGTGTATGTACGCGCGACTTGACTTTCTTTGCGGCGGCTTACAAACCAAAAGCAACAACTAACAACAAAAACAAGTTCGGGCTCGGATCGCCGCACAAACTCGAGCTACAATAACATCAAAATTGTGGAAGAGCTATCGGGCCGTTGGTGGTGCCGCCACCACCACTACCACCAGTTTTTTGAAGGCAGTCAGCCAAGTCGCAGTCAGTCGTTAGCTGGCGTTCAAACCGTTAAGACGCGCGTGACGGACGCGTTTACCGATTTCAGTATAAAAAAAACCCCCCCTATCCCTCCCCCCAAAAAAAAATAAAACAACACAGTTAAAAGAAGGCCCATAGAAAACGTTATAAAAAAAAAAAAGAAATACACTCTGGTTTTTTTTTGATTTTGTTTTTTGTTGTTAACAAAGGTGTGTATGTGTGTACGAGAGAAAAGGAGAGAGAAAAGGAGAGAGAGATAGAGAGAGAGAGAGAGAGTGAGGTACTGACAACGAGAGAAATGAGAGATAGAGCGACCCATTAATGGCTCTCTTTTTGCAATTACCGTTAATCAAATAAGTTTTGTAGAAATTTAAACGCTCCACTTCGGTATTTGTCTCTGTGTGAGTGTGTGTGTGGAGAGTTTCAAACGGTTCATTGATCGAGTTCAAACATAAAATAGAGCAAAACAAATGGAGAATCCAAAATAAGTAACAGTGCAAGTGTTTCTCCCCTCTGTGTCTGTGTCTGTGTGTGTGTATGTGTATCATCATCATTGCCATCACCAACATAATTATCAGCAATTGTAAGCTGCAAATAAGCTTAACCCATTTCTATGCATAGAACCAAAGAGAAGCCAATAAGAAAAAATTACTGATTGAAATTCCCCTCAATGAACAAAAGTCCATGCATTTCTATGTATAGAGTATACATGTATGTATGTATGTACTTGCTATGAATGCGGTTTCGTTACCAAAAAGAACAGGTGTTATTATGGCCAAGTTAACATCATAAAAGATTTACATATTCGCAAATTGTATATTTAATGCTTGGCTAAACACTTAACAGATTGTTTATGCTAAATAGTGCTTTTAGTCAAAACGTATTTGCTATCCCATGCTGGACACTATCTATCTTTATACGTATGTAAAGTAATACTGTTTTTTTATTTTGCAAGTTAAAGACTCAGTTATACCCTCTATCAGGCATATTTAAGTCTTATAAACGCCTTTGATTGATATATTCTTGAGAAACTTTTAAACATTTCATAAAATAAATAAATATTTTCGTTATACTTAACATTTTCATAATAAACGAAAAGTTTTAAAAAACTTTTAAAGTGTTTTAAGAGAAATTCCTATATCTTTGGGTAAAACCTTGATATTTTCTTGAGAAATTTTAAAAAATTTTATAAAAAAATAAATATTTTTGATATACTAAATATTTTCATAAAAAAGTCAAAGTTTTAAAAAACTTTAAACGTGTTTTAAGAGGAATTCCTATATAACTCTAGGTTTTATATTTATTAATGATCAGACAAAATGTTTTTCAAATATCAATTCCATACAACATGTTTGTAAAGTTTAGACAAATCGATTTTATTCCATCGATTTATTTGTTTAAGAATTTTTATAGATACTTTAGGAAGTTTTCTACAATATCAAAACGATAAAACTCAAAAATCTAGACAATGTTTAATTTCGGGAATACTATATATACCGATTGCTTAGAAAAAAATCAATATATATATAATAATATATAATATTTATAATTTGATTTTGCATATTTTCTTTACTATATTTCTATATTTATATAAATGATCTATCCATCTTTCGAATCATGTTTTCTATCTAAAAGTTTTCTTAATTCTCTTATTCAGGCACTGATTTAAGATCTATAATTATGATCTCTCTAAATTTCATATAACCTTCTTTTCTGAAAAAAAAAAATATTTATATTTCATAAACTTTTTCTTCTACTTAAACAAAAAACAATTAAAATTTTAAATGTTGAAATCAATTTAAATGTTAATACTAAATGCAAATGCCAAATACTTTTTTAACGTTAAGAATGTTGTTTATTTCATTTGATGGTCTCATAGATATTTAAACTTTTCTATTTTTATAATATTTATTATTCACGATTTATTGAGCTAAGAATGAATACGCAAAGTGCATGCAAATTGATTTTGAAATGAAAAAATTTATTGAATATAGATAATAAATGAATTGCGGTCACGTTTTCAGACTTCTTGATAAGTTTCAAATTACAAAATGCAATTTTTTGTTGTTGGAATTTTAAGTTTACTTTAAAAAACAATTAAAATGATATCAAACATTTGCTAGTATTTGTCATTACATATATATTACTTAGATATGATGATCATAAATGCTTTTTATCACCGTCGGAAATGTCAGTTCTATTTTTATTTATCCAAAAGTCAAAAATAAATTATAAAAAAGAATAAATTTGTGAGTGATTGTTAATACTAATCTACTAAAACGTGTTTTTGGCCATTAAATTATATTTTGCGTATTTTAAGTGGAATTTTTGTTTGTGTATGTTTTTTTTATTGTTTAACTAAAGCTATAATTTGGTTGGAATTTCTTAAAAAAGTGATTAAAAAACTTTGGTTGTTTTCTAAAAAAAAATGTTAAACAAATGTTAATTTTTTTTATGAACTTCAACACAGCTACACAAAAAAATAACATAAAATAAAGTTAATATATATATATATATACATCTTGTTAGCCTGATCAATCATATTGGTATGTACATATATATCTTATTATTGGTATGTACATATATGTATATATATACCTTCTTTTATCAAAAATTTGAAAAAGTTTAGAGATTTGAAGTAAATATTGAAAAAAAGAAATCGAAAACTAAGTAAAAGAAAGAAAGAGAACTAACCTAAATACTAATTTGATTTTATGTACATATATATTTTACCTATATGGTTATTTGATTGTTTTTTTTTGACTAATTTTTTTATATATATTTTTATATTTTTAATATATTTTGTATTCACCTTTAAGGTTATTTGATTGTTTGTTTCTTTTGAATAAATTTTCAATATGTTGTTAATTTAATTTAGTTTTTTTTTTTTTTGTATTCAAGTTTAATATCTAAAGTTTTAATTACATGTGTTTTCTTTATATATTAAATATTATATTTGTTTTAAAAACTCTTGAAAATATTTTCAATTATTTTAATTTTCTGCGGTCTCCAAGATTTGTCCTATATACATACATTTATTTCAATGTATCTAAAAACTTTTAGTTCCTGTTTATTTAAAATTATATAGATATTTCCATTACATGAAGTTGACTGAAAATATTTCAGATAGTAGAAATTTTGGTAACCCCATTAAATTATTAAAATTTATATATCTGAAATTTGATTTCAAGTTATAAAAAGTTCTTAGATCCAGAGTTATAAAAACTATCTATATACACACTTTAATTTTATATCTAACCAATTAAATAATAATTTTTCAAATCAGTTTAAGGTTTTGAAAGATATATGTATGTATATATATGAATATATATGTATGTATATATATGTATATATGTATAAGTATATAAAATTTGATTATAAGCCAACAGATAAAAGTTAAATTTTAAATTTTCCAAAGGCTTGCATATAGATGGAGGGTATCTCGAGGGCCTTCCCCTTAAATAAATGATTCCTATGGAATTTTTAAATTCTTGTTTTTATAAAGAATATGTATATAATATATATATGTATACATATGTATATATTTTTTTATACATATGTATATGCATGTATTTAAATCCGTTTTGAGGTTAATAATATTGCTTGTTTAGCAGTTTGTTTATTGTTACTGTTGTTGTTCTTGTTGCTTGGCTTTTGTGTCATATGTAAATTTTTTAAGCACACAGACACACACACACATACAATACTCTATAGCATTGACTGAGTGGAGATATTAAAAAAAGATACAAAAAAAAAAAAAAATCAAAAAAACAAGATTCTTTGTAGCCTACGCCGCACAACAAGTTGTACAAGATCATCGATTATATACATTATTGAAGAGATACAACTCACACACACACATACTCACTTCATATATATTCGTTGAGATGGTGACGGACGGGTTAATACCGTTGAAATTTTTGTGGTTTTGGCACCAGTTTTCGACCAGATAGATTATGACACATTCATTTAAATTTCTTGACTTGTCTGGACTTGATTTGGTCTTGGTTTGCCGTTAGGATGGCATTTTTTTTATTTCCCCCCCAACCGTCCAACGCTTTATGCATTTTCAATCAATTTAAATTCCATATGAAAATTTATCTATAATGGAAATTTTTCTTGGATTTGGTTTTATGACTGCCATAAGTTGTCATAATTTTTGGTTTTCTAAGAGGGAAATGTTCTAAAGTCAATTTTCCACTAAAATGCCTAGGAAAATGTAAAGGAAATAAAAGAATTATCATTTGCTTGATATAAAAATACTTTCTCAAACATTTGAGCTTTATTTTGAATGATGGAGCTATAAATCGTAGATTTATAGACCTTTTTCTTAGCATTTTTATAATATCTTTCAGCTTAACTCTACATATATTTACAATTTTGGGCGAATAATCTACCAAGTCTTAAAGCTGTTTTCTTTTCCACTTTTATTTGCCATTTCCTTTTACAATATTTTAAAGAACTTTCAAGTAAAGCTATGTTTAAAGAAAAGTGTGGCTGTATATTTATATAAACTTAATGCCAAATTATAGTCTTACATATTGATTATAAATAGATTTTTAAAATTTTATCAAGCATATATTAATATTTGCCATTTTCTTTAACAAAAGCTTTGAGATCTTTTAGCGATCTTTAAGCGATGTTAAAAAAAACTGTGGCTGCATATTTATATAAAATGAGAAATTACAGTTTTAAATATTGATTTTAGATCGATTTTTAAAGTTTTTTCTTTAGATACATATGATAGAGTCGCCCACATTTTTTGTTTCTAAATTTTTAAATATATTTCTAAACGTTTATTCCTATTTTCAGATGCATTTAATATAAACTTGTTTAATTCAACGCAAACACACAAAGGCTAAAACGACAAAATGGCGCTACGTTTGCGTCGGGATGTACAGAAAGCCTCATATTACGTATGGTTTTTGGGTGCCGAGGAGGCAAAAGGTTTGCGTGGAGCTCGCGTAATTAACTCCGTCTTACCTTATCTGGTAGACAGATCAAGGGGCCAAGAGCCGCTCAAGGTGACGCTTCAAGTATCGCACAAGGGCATTAAAATTGTGCAGGTAATTTGTTTACATTTAATTAATATACATTTTTCATCCTACTTACCGTTTCTTATGTCGTTTCTTGGTCATAGGGATCGTCGAAGCATTTAATACCCCACAGTGCCATAACCAGCTCCGTACAGACCGATGATATAGTGGCTTGTGTTTTATTATTATATAATCCAGCAACCAAATGCCCATTGCATGTGCATGCCTATCGTTGCGATTCGGAAACAACGGCCGAGGCACTGCATCTACAATTGCAAATACTTATCAATCGTCCGGACAATCAGAAGCGTTTCGAAGAGCTAGAAACAAGGTAAGTTGAGAAATGAGATGATAGATTAGCCATAATTTAAACATGGCTAAAAACAAACGAAACACTTTTGCACTTCCCATGAGAATTAATTCTGCACCCACAAGCCATCGAAAATGTCAGCGCACCCATATTCGGTTTTAATGTTAAATGTTAGACAGCTACCCGTTATGGCATTTTCAAGGAATGGGTAAAGAGAGGGTAGTCATGCTATCATGGCATTACCCTAAATGGTTGATGGTGACATTTTGGCTTAGTTTTTTTTTTTATGCATGAACAAAGTATTTCTTTCTCATAGTTTCCTATAATGATGAATGGTTTAAATAGACAAAAACGTTCAATCAAATTTCCGGTTTAAAATGGTTTTTAGCCACTTTTCTGGTAGGCAAATATAGAGTAAAAAAAATTTTGAAGTTTTGAAATTTGAACCCAAGTAAATTAGCTAAAAATTAGCTTGATATATATTCAAAAGGCTTTCTGTAGATAATAATTTAATTATATTATATTTACTCCTAATTCCATTTATAGATTGGGCATTTTGCCACCCATTCCCAGCAATAGTAATAACCACAATGGTGGTGAGAAGAGACATGACTCTATACAGAAAACCACATCATCGTCATCGGCAGGACATCATCAAACGCAATCATCGGCGGCGGGTTATTCGCAACACCATCAAAATCGTCGACATGAGACTTCGTCCCCGAAACGTTTCAGCAGCTCTTTGGGCAGTGATACTGGGAATAGTACACGTGAATCGGAATGCAGTGAGGAACACGGTTTGGGCAATTCACCAGTATCCCGATCACCACCACATGGTAAACATCAGAACCAGCATTCACAGCATTCGCAGCCACAGCAAATGCATCATCCGCCGTTGACACCACAACAGAACAGCGAACTCTTTGATTCCCTTGCAGCGGAATTACGTGCCAAATTGAATGGTAATGGACCACCGTTGCTTTTGCCGCCACGGGACTATGATACAGTTCATCGTTCCAAGGGTAATCTAACGGCAATCGAGTTGAGAAGATGCCGCAATGCTTTAATAGTGGGTGGATCTCCACCCGCTGGTAAAGGCAGTGTACCAGCTGGTGTTACAACTGGTATTGTAAATGGAAAACAAGTATCATCAAGAGGTTCTTCCGGTATTGGTTCGGATTTGGCTCCAAGTCCCGAAAGACAAGAGCTGAATAGTTCAAGTGGTAAGTATTATAGCTTGATTAGTTAGTACCTTAATCAATGATTCTATTTTAATTTCTACTTACCAGATGATGAACATTGGTCAAATGAGGCGGATAACTCAGTTATAGCTCTGAAACCGTCACAAATTTCCGTCCCTCCGGGCCAATTGAAGAGAAAAAGTGCCGTACAACCGCCAGAGGATAGTTACCTGAGGGATTTACCTGCTAAACCCTATCAGCCTAGGTCAACAGACAGAGAGATTGAAAGGGAAAAGGAACGTGAAAGGGAAAGGGAGAGGGAAAGAGAAAGAGAAAGAGAGAGGGAAAGGGAAAGAGATAGAGAAAGGGAACGTAATAAGACTCCGGCATCAACATCGAACAAATCGTGGACACGAGAGGATGATATTAAACCAATTATAATGAGACCCGCTGATTATGATGCTAAATTTAATCGGGTTATGCAATTAGATGCACCACCCCAACAGCCGAATAAACTAAGGGACACGGATAAATATAACGAAATAAATCGTTTACTTAACAAAAAATTGGAACGCGATCAGCCACACCGAAAAAATGGCGGTCGATCCCATCATGAAGATGATCTTGATGATTTCGAAGACTCCGATCAGGGTAGCGAACAGGCTCATCAGTCGATTCATCATTACCGCAAGGAAAATCTCACAGATAAGCAAAAATTCATGAAACAGCAGCAACACCAAGACTCACAACGTTATCGCCATCGTTATGTTGAGCCAGAGGTACTCCAAGTGAATCCGCCAACTCAGGCGGCTCATAATAAATATGCAGCTGTTCATCGGGGCACTACCGAGAGGCGTCACGATCGCGAACGTGACAGAGAGAGGGAAAGGGAGCGAGAACGAGAACGGGATAGAGATCATTCACGTGATCGTAATCCCTATCGTGAGGCAGAGAGCCTTCCCTATATACAGAGCATGGAGAAAATGATGAAATCAACGGGCATGCGCTATGCAGAGCCACCAATCCCCAATCCCTCTAAGCCACGTTCAGAGAAGTCTCGTGAAGTTGTAAGGGACCGTGAAAGGGAACGCGAACGCGAACGAGAACGTGATTATCCTCCATCAAATCAGAATTCTCAACGAGACCGTTTTCATGATGCCAAGGATAAGTTCAGGGCAATGGAGCAACAACGATCGAGTAGCCGCTACGAAATGGATGAGCGAGATACCCCTGCCCCAGATCCATACCGGTCATCGTCACGTCGTCGCCGTGGTTCAGTTGAACCACCAGTCAGCTATGAGCAATGGAGTGAGGAGGAGGAACCACCAGCACCTCCACCACATCTAATTGGCAATCGTTCGCGTGCCAGATCCCGCAGTGATTGGGAGCGAGAACAAGAACCGCAACAGCCCATACCTAGGCCACGGGAGAGGGAGCGTGACCGTGAATTTAATCGTCGAGTTGATGACTTACCAACACACCGTGAAAACTCCAGAGATCCTTATCGAGAGCGTGAGCGGGAACGAGAGCGTGAGCGAGAAAGGGAGCGTGAACGAGAGCGCGAACGTGAGAGAGATCCACGGGATCATGGGCGTCATCCGATGCGTGCTCAATCCCGCGAGTATATGCATGAAACAAAGTCCAATTCTGGATCGGCTCGTGGGGGCTCATCACATCATGTTGTAGTTGAACGTTATCCCTCACCAGCGCCAACACCCACAAGCAATGGCAGAGGTGGCGGCGGAGATGGCGGCAATGGCCACAACGGTGGCGGCAACAGATCAAATGAAAGCCATACCAATGGTAATTCTTCATCGTCCGGCAAACCGTTGGCCAATATGCCCAAAGGCTATCGTCATAGTTATGCGGAGCCGGTGTTTGCCCGAAATGGTGGGCGTGTCGGCCTAGCCGCAGTCAATCCCTATTAAACTGGGACCAAAAACAAACAGAATAACCGTGCAACGAAACCCAAACTAATTGGATATAAATATATACCGATATATAATATATATATATACATTTGTATATGATAAATATAGCAACTTGCAAGCATATGCAGCGAATATATCAACGAGCTGCTCAAAATAAATACATTTTCAAATACTCCAATAATGAAATCGAACGATTTTAAAAATTTCAAAAACAGCAAACGGCAATATTCGAAACAATCGATCTGCATATGCTATATAAATAAATACATACATATGGTTATATAATATATATATATATATATACTCAAATCAATTGTAAATTAGAACATTTCTCTAATCTAGCCACAAGTCCAACCGTATACGAATCCGGTTCCGTATTCTCCCCCATATGCGCCTTGAATGGGGGCCAGGCACCAAGTGCCTGCCGCCTGCCCCTGTAATTATGTGCCTTCAAAATAATTTACATGGATATACATATATATATATCTATAAGTATATGAACAAACTGTCCATTAATCGTAATGGCAATGTATATGTTAAATAATGGAAATTGATTTTCTTTTTTTTTTTTTGTGCTAATATTAAGTTGCGCGGTTGGTTGGTCATTCATTTTTTTTTTTCTATATACACATTTATACAATATTCGATACCTGTATGAAAATGAATCTATATAATATAGATATATATATTTTATATATACATAGCTGATGTATCTATTGTTGTCATCTTGATATTTGCATAAATAAAACGCTAGTAAAGAAACAAAAAAAATATATATTATAAATATATAATTTTCACTTTAATTTAATGTCAACTGTAAGTACTGATATCGTTACTTTATAATAGGTATTATATTTTCTCTATTTTTTACGAGGAATTATAAATAAAGAAAAATCCCAAAGAAATTTTCTAAAGAAGCTTCAACTGTTCCACGAACTACCCAAATCTCGGTAATAAATATGTTAATATATAAAGGAATGACTAAAGTATGATCTATATTACCATCTGATCGCATATACCATATACCGGTTTATCCAGATGGTAAAATAAAATAAAAATTATAAGGTGAAAACTGGAGATCTTTCCTGGACCTAAAAAATCTCAATTTTTAAACAAATTTCATACTGACCAAGACTCATTGGTTTCTAATACTTTCCAAAAGCATTAAATATCGTTGATTATCCATATATAACACAACTTGAAAATATCTAGATCAAGAATGATCTTTACTTAAAGTTTCAGCCTATATAGAGAGATGATAGCACATCGCAATGTTATCGATAGCAACACTTTACTTTCACTTCAGCTTGGACTTTAACAAGATCATTTTAATATTTTTTTGGCATTAGAAATCCTTCTAAAGCTTTTTCCTTTACATCTTGTCTATATAAACTTAAATATTTCATAAATTTAAGCTCGATAACTAAAGAAAACACCATTTATCGATAACATTGAAATCTGATCATTGATAAATACAATACAAAAAATCCATTTTCGTAAGTTGCTATAAAAAACTTAGTTTTCTGGTTTTGTTTTGTTTGACATTTTTATTGTTTAATTTAAAAACACTTTGTTTGGTTTTTCACAATAGTTGTTGTTGTTGTTGTTTGCTTTTATGCATTTTCTTATTATTTTTTTTTTTTTTTTCAAAACAAAAAAATTCAAGAAGAAAAATATTTTATATAATATATTTTTTTCTTTTCTCATTCAAGTTAATTTAAGAAACAATTAATCAAGTTCTTAGTTTATGATACAAATTTAAAAAAAAATAGTAATTATATAATAATAAAAATAATAATTATAACGGGGGGAGGGGAAAAAAATGCAAATAGTTGTTGGTTGTTTTCTTTTCGTTTGTTTTTCTTTCTCTTGTTTTTTTTTCCTTTTTTATATATATATATATAAATCTGTTGTATCTGTTGTTGTATCTGTACTGTACTTTTCGGCTTTTGTCTTCTCTCTTTCATTTCGATGCACAAAAACGACAAAGAAAATTTTGGAAGGGGAGAGTAAAGCGAAATATTTAAGAATTTAATAGTGGGTTGGGGGTGGTTGGGTGCGGGGATATAGGGGAAGCAATTCTGTGATCTTAATCGAGAAGCGATTCAGATTAATTTAGTTTGATTGTCGTTTATATACTAAAGGATGTCCAAGAAAAAAATTAAGGCCATTGCCAGAGGGTGTATGTGTGTGTGTTTGCGTGTGTATATATAGGTGTAAGTGTGTCTTTCATATATTTCTTATTTGTGTGTGTATGTGTTGTTGTTGTTTGTTTTGTTTCTTTTCTTTTTTTTTGTGTTTGTTATATTTTATGTCTAACATTTCTGATTCTTATGCATTGCTCTATACAGACCCAAATTTTTTAGTTAGTCAAAAAAAAAAAAGAACATTTCGTGTTTTGCAGGGTTGAGAGAATGGAGCCCAGAAGGAATATAGGGTATGTTGTGTGTGTGAGTCTGTGAGTGTATGGGTGTTGCTGTTCTTGGGGAATTTTTGTCGACGTCGACCGGAATAATTGATTTTCTCTTATGTATTGTTTCTCTTTCTTTACTTTTCTTTACTCTGTGTTTCTTTTAATCATTTTTTTTAACTTTTTTTTTCTTTCCTTCTTTTCTTTTCTTTTTTTTTTTTTTGGGACGTGGCGGCTTATGCTGCTGGCGGCTCTCTTTACATATTCTCAAATTGGTCCACACGACGCTTTGTGTTGCCCTTACGAATCTCACGCAGTGTCTTGTACTTGTCACGACCTTGACGCACATTCTCGCGATGAATCTTATCGTTTGGCGTCTCTTTCGTTTCGTCACGTGATTGCGCCAGATCTTGTTTTAGGGCCTGTAAATGAAAAAGTTAAATGTAGTTAATAAATCAATTCTTCTTTTGTAAAATTATTATTATACCTTAAGCTGATCGTGCAAGCGTTCATTACGCTCGGCCAGCGTGCGTCTATCCTCAATGGGATCCTTGATATGCTCATCAGTGTCCAAATCGCGACTAACATCGCCACCAGCATCGCCATTCGTCAGCTCCTCTTCATTTTCATTCTCATCTTCGGCCACATGATGATGTTGGGGCGTGGTGGATGCGGCCAACAGAGCGGCAGCAGCTTCAGCCTGTGAATAGTAATAAAAGGAATTCCATAAATATTTAAATTAATTTAAATAATGTGATATGGAATTTACCTGCTTGGTTCTTGCTTCTTCGACCTCATCTTGCAAACGTTTTGTCTCCTCATCCTTGGCATTGACCTCATCCTGAATGCGTTGCACTTCCAATTGCTTGGCCATGATCTCCTCCTCAAGTCTGGCCTTTTCAGTGGCCTCCATATTCTTGGCCTCTTCGAGACGCTGCAACATGGCTTGCAATTCCTTTTGACGCAACTCAAGCTCATCCTTGGCGGCCTGCAATTGTTTAAGCTGCTCTTCCAATCGGCGTATCATCTCCTGGGCCTCAAACAGATCACGCTGTGAACGTTCCATTTCTTCTTGCATTTGCTTCAAACGATCCTCATACTCCTGCTGCTTCTTCTCAGCACGTTCGCGAGCGGCCAGCGCCAGCTGCAGCTTCTCACTAAACAAAGGGAATGAAATTAAAGTTTTATTTTAAGTTTTATTCGACAAATTTATTCAATTTGTATTCTTACCGCTCCTGCTGTTTGGCATTCTTTTCCTCGCGCGCCTGCGCCTTCATCTGCTGCACATCGATCGTGTCGGGCTTGCGACGACGCATGTACAGCTCATGATTGCCCATGCATAAGGCCAGAATACGCTTATTGATGCGAACACGTGGTGCAAAGAACATAAAATCAGGTGCCTTCTTATCGATTGGCTTAATGATGAATTTCTTTTCCGAGAAGGAAATGTTACGAATTTCCGACCAGGGGAAACCAATTTTGGGTGTTAAACGATCATCCTGTTCATAGATATTCAAACCCAATGCATCAACACCCAGCCAGAGGTCAGTGCCCTTCTTGTTGCGAATTTCAAAATAGTTAACACCATACATTTCCAAATCTTGGGCAATTTTCAAATATTCCATCATGGCATCTTCGCGCAACATGCTGCGATGCTCCTGCCACCAGGTCATTATAGATTGTTCCCATTCATCCTTGGACATCTTGTGCTGATCGATGACACGTTGTGGCAATAGGCGATCATTTGCCAAAAAGCCGGCTGTGTGAGTCGTCTTATTGTGATCACCGTGACGGGCCTGGACGGCATACGAGGCCAATAGTACCGATGTCTCTGGCGGACAATAGATCTCATCCGTTAATATGGCATTCTTCACTTGCAAATAGAATAAACGAAGTGTGATATCCTGTATCAGCTCTTCGGCCACATCTTCCGGATAGAATTTGGCACGGAATCTGAATTGCAAGGGATTCTCCTTTTTCACATCCTGATTCATGACCTATGACGACAAATAAACAATCGATTAACAATATTTCAAAGTTTTCAGAAGGAAATAAAAACGAAAAACTAAATATTAAAATAAATTTAAGTGCGAGACTGTTTTTTTTTTTTTGTCTTGTGTTACCCATGTGGAAAACGGCATTGATCCAGTCTGTGCATTTGTTTGTGCAGCATTAAAATTATATAGAAGAACTTATTAAATATAATTTTTAAAAGATGAAAGACGACAAATTTTTATTTTCATATAAAAGATATGAAGCTAGACAAGCCTAAAAGTATGCTACGCTTTATATATTTTCTTGTTTTCCTTTAGCCAAGGTGTTTGGGGTAGATTGGATTTCTTTCTTTTTGTATTGATTATAAAAAACAGGATCGATAATCGGTATTAAGATTACTGGCCTACTATGGGAAAAAGGGGGCTTGTATTTTGCATTGGATTTAGATAACATTATCGATCGCCCACCATATCATCAGCATCATCATCCTCTTCACTTGTCTCTGCCTGACTGTGTCCATTATTATCGGCTGTTGTCTTTTTATCCACATATTTCTTTACACGTTTCAAATATTTTATGGTCTTTATGGCCGGAGATTCAGGCTAATTGATATATTTATATATATATACATTTCATTGGTTTAATTTTATTGATTACAACAGCACAGTAGAAGCATGGAATTATTTAAAAAAAAATATTACCTTTTTGTATAGCTTAATCCATGTGGAATCACCCTTTGAGTCGGTATACTGCAGTCCAAAGAACCAAACCTCACGCAAACCAATTGTCTTGACCACTTGATCGAACAATTGTTTGCCCGTTGTTGTCGACTGGATGGCGAACTCCAGTTCGGCGTCCATTGTTGTGACGCGCACATTTAGCTGTAAGAAAAAAAAAAGGGAAAGGAAAGGCAAATTATAAATTAAGTTATAGTAGGAGAGTTAAATATACTTTTTAATTGTTTAAATTTTTATTTATTTAAATCTATTTCTATTCATTTTAAATCTATTATTCTATTCTATCTATTAATGTAGTATTTGTGTTAATTTAAATTAGGTAATATTTTGATGCAATTTTAATATCCTTTTAATGGTCTTTTTTTATTTTTCTATATAAACAAAATTAAAAAAAAGTTATATTTCAACTCATCTAAAACAAATATGTATGAAGGGATTCCCCCCGACAAAAGATTATTATTTTTCATTACTTTTGCCAGGCAAATATGTTCCCATAACACTTTTCTTAACGATTATTATCTATTATCTTAAAGCGCATTTATTGGGCATCTTTTTAGTAACTTCTTTTTAGGTACAGTCAAAAAGTCTAATTTAGTAGTTCGTTTATTTAAAGGATTCTTCGACGATGCGCCGATCTTATTATCTCATCTAATTTTATTTGTGTTAACTAGAATTTTAACACATATTTCAAATGCAATATTAAAGATATATTTGTATATATTGATTTCTTTAAATTGATATTTCAATTGAAGTCATAATTCGCTTATGTTGAACTTATATTTCTGCAATAGACATAAACTGATTTGAATTCTAAAGTAAACCTGAAATTTTAAACCCCCCAAATATATAAAAATATTATACTTAAAATTTTAAATATTATATATTACTACTTATGCTAGTCCTAAAGTTTATAACTTCTTCTGTGTCTTTTAACCATTCCTTCCTCTTTTTGGTTCAAAATTATTTAATTTGCATTGTAAAAAGTTAGTACAGTTTCGTTTCAAATGCTTAGTTACATTTACTTGAGCTGTCTATGTGTGTGTGTGTGTTCTATCGCAGGTAATGTAGACATATATTATATATTTCCCTTTTTATATGGGTCGTGCGAATCTCAAAGAACCTAAACCTCACTCACTGGGCCATCTCGGCACACACATACACACATCAAAGTAGCGGTAATTGGTAATGCTTTCATAACAACAGAAAACCCCACAGATAAAATTGGTCAAGTGACAAACACTCACACACACACACACACACATATGCAATTGCGCTTAAAGCGCGACATGTGATGATATGAGGTGTGTTATACAGTGACCGGGCGGGGGGCGAAGAGACAGTTAAGAAGAGACTGTTACTTGTATAACCCGGTGTACCCGTCCGTCCGTTCGTCCAATCCATTCGTTCATTTGGCGATCCAGAGAAGTCAGTTACAGTTAGAGACACAGACAGACAAGGCAGATATCTGTATTTATCTCTCTCTATATATATGTATGTACATTCAATTGGCATTTTGTTTTGTTGTTGGTTGTTATGCTTCTTCTTTTTTCTTCTATTTGTGTGTTGTTGGTTGTCATGGTTGATTGATTATTGCGTTTTCCGAGCGTGATTTTCCCTTAAAAAAAAGGCGCTTTCTTCTTTTTGTTGTTGTTGTTGTTGGTGTCGTTTTGCTTTAGCTTTGAAACGTGCATTTAACTGAAAACATGGCTTATGTAAATCCCAGCAAAAAAAAAAAGCTTAGCTCATGACACGTGCATTAATCGTGGCTACAAATACTAAGCCAAGAATCTTGACCAAATTCCATTAAATCACTTTTATTTTTTTTTAAAATGGATCTACCTGTCTAACACAGGTGAGTAATTCGTGCCAAATTTTAATTTAAATTGCCAAAAATAAATCAAATCTTATCTTATACAAATTAATTTTACTGCAATTGTAGTCTCAAGTCATTTTAAGTCAAGCTTCAAAAGTAATGACATAACTGTACCTTAACTGTTAACCTTACTACACTTGACTACCCTGAAATGATAGCTTACCTAAGCTCAATAATAGCTTTTAAATGAATAACTAACTATTTATATGTATAATAATATAATAAAACAAGAAGGAACAAAGTTTTTCTCATCACTTATGAATATCAAAAGTCTATGATCAAATCTATAATACATAGGATATATATATATATATAATCTATAATACAAAGGATATACATATATATATAATCTATAATACAAAGGATATACATATATATATAATCTATTTATAAGGAATATATGATATATAAATGACTGACAAGCTGATTAATAAAATTTTGTTAAAAATAAGAAATTAAATTGTTTTCAAAATGATCTTTTTAATATCAATACTTTTAGGATTTAAAAAACGTCTGTAATTACAAGAAATGCTTAATTGTTGAAAAGTAATTGAACTTTTTTTTTGCATGATTCACAAAGTATTCATTCTGTTGTATGTAATATGAAATGAATACAAGATACGAGAGAGGAAAACAAATAACACAAAAGAAGAAGGGAAAAATGCAAATATATCTATCAAACGTGACACAATGCTAAGGAAATTGAAAAACGTTTTCATTTTCAATCCAATTAACGTTTTTGGGTTAATGCATGTATAGTGAATGTGAGCCTTCCCCCCTTCTCTCTTACACCGTTCCTCCTACTTCTCTATCTACTTCTTTGAATCTTTGAAATATGGTTGCAACGGAAGTCCAATTTTAACATTTATGCGTTAAACCAGTTGCTCTGCTTGTTATTTTGGTATTTCATCAAAACTTGTATTAACTTGGCTTGAATTGGAACTTGATTGCAGTACCAACAGCAGCAACAGCAGCAGCAGCATGACAAATTATACTTGAACAAAGTTTGTCTATTTGCCAAATTTATGTTTTTTTTTTTTTTCGAAAACGGAAACCATAAAACTGCATTCAAAATGTATAAAAGAGACAAACATATATGTATGTATGTATGTGTGCAACAAACCGTTTTACGTTTCACGCTCCCACCGTAACGGGGTAAACGGACACGACTGTCCGAAACGACGACCATTTTGGGTCGTAGTGAATTTTTCAGTAATTTTTGAATTATTACGAATTGTTTTTTGGTTAAATCCCAAAAATTTCTTGTTAACAACTATCGCTATAACACACACACGTACACACAGCTACACAAGCACAATCACAGTAAGTTAATTTAAATGTGTGTATGTGTGTGAGAGAGAGAGAGAGAGACAGACAAAATAGAGACAAAGAATATAAAGACAATGCGCGTCGTTCTGTAGTCCAGCGGCAACTAAGGAAAATGGAAAACTTGGCCCAGGTATTTAAGTTGATTTTCTGTTTTCCCATTTATACGGAAAATGGAAATGAAAGAAAGTAGTGGGGGACAACAAAAAAAAATATAATAAAAGACAAAAAGAAAAAAAAAAAAACAGTGGAAACGATGGGTAACTAGATGGATGAATGGCCAGTGAGAGAAAGAGAAAGAAACTAAAAATTTAAATTGCCAACAGACTGAGAGACAATAAGTCAGACCGACTGCCTGACTGACTGACAAGTCAGTTAATAATTGCATGTTAATTATGCAGCTAAAAATAGAGACAGAGCGGTGGTGGGGGGGAAAGAAATGATTGGACTGTATATGATGATGATGGTTGCCCGGTTGCTAAAGGTCAGTGGAGGAGTCCCCCCTCGTACACTCCCCCTCCTATTACAACAAACCAAATGTTAGTTGGTCAAACAAATCACTGTCAATCAAAGGCACACGCCTGCAATTATGACTAGGGAAATTTTCTATTTGTGATGGGGAAAAGCGAAAGCTTTTTGCTAAAGTCAAATAAGAAGAAAACTATAAAATCGAAAGAAAGAAGAAAAAAAAGAAAAGAAAGCACAACATGCAAATAGATCGATTTGGATTTAACATATTATTAATCTATATATACTATATATAAAGTCTTGATTCTATTTACATTGCTTTATAATTAACATATTTAGTTATCCTTTGACATTGGCCTTATAATAGAAAATATGTCTATACATAAAAGAATATACTGTAATTGGAATGGCAGAAAATGAATACTATAAAGATAAATGTTCAGGAATATATATGTATATGCATATATATATATAATTATATAATATTAGTTTATTCCTTTTAAATATATTAAAGGGCTTAAAACTAAACTAACTAAAAAGTAAAAGGATGGGCTAACTTCGGCCATGCTAAAGTTTAAATACCTTTGCAAACTATTTATTAAAATTTTTTTTTTTATCCGATTATTCCTATGGAAGCTATATCATATAGTCGGCCGATTCCAGTGAAACTCAGTAAACATATTTCTATATATACCAAACTTACATATACCAAATTTGGTAAAAATCACTCTTAAAAAAGACAAGTTATTCATCTAAAACTATTTTTCTGGTCGATCGCTCCTATGGGAGCTATATGATATAGTCAACCGATTCTAATAAAACTTGATAGATATATTAGAAAGTATATAAAACTGAGAAACACCAAATTTTGTGCTAATCGCTTTTTAAATAACCAAGTTAATGCTCGAAATCCATATTCATGACCGATCGTTCCTATAGGAGCTATATGATATAGTCAACCGATTTAGATGAAACTTGGTGGATATGTTAAGAGCTCACAAATACCGGCTTTCGTTATATTTCATTGGAAAACAACAAAGTTATTGAGGTAAAAGCTTATTCACGACCGATTATTCCTATGGGAGCTATATGATATAGTCATCCGATTGGGATGATTCCGAGATACACAATGCCTGCAGCAAAAAGAGGCCTAGGAGAAGATTGCGTTGATCCAGACAGACGGACAAGGCTATGTCAACTCAGCTCATCGTGCTGATCAAGAATATATATACTTTATATAGTCGGAGATTATATGTCGGAGATGTGCGTTGCAAACTTCTGACCAAAATGAATATACCTTTTTTGCAAAGGTATAAAAAAGAAAAAATTTCTTTAAATTTTTACAGTGAAAACTCTTTTAAAGGATACGCTGTTTATTTTTTTTCTCATTTTATTTGCTAGCAATTTTAGTTCTCATTAATTATCAGATAATGTTATACTATTACATTATAATTGAAATTTCCAATGGTTGAATGAAACTTTTTCGAAATTAGTGGGTAAATAACCTTTTTAATCATGTTAATTAAATCTTTTTCTTGTTTTTATATTCGAAATTACAATTATCTTTATTCAAATCTGAGAGACCGTTTTTAGTTAAAAGTAGATTTTAACTTAACACACACACAGACAACCATATCAATTTGATGTAAGTACATTTAAACAGCATGAGCTAGCAGAAACTATTTAACTTAGTGTTCCCTACTTCAACTACCTCTCTCTCTCACTCTTTCGCTCTGGGGTGCTCCTCCACCTCCTTCACCCTTTGTCACAATCTTAGATAACAATGAGACCTGTCTAAATGGTTTTTGGGACAGCGATTTCCGCATATATATGTATATATACAATGATCAGATGAGAGTCTGTCTCCTGCCAATCAAGAGTCAGTAGTAAACTTATTTTAAATTTTTTTGTTGTTGGCATTTCACTGCTTTAGTTTGTTGTTGTTTTTTTTTAATTTTATTAGTTTGTCAGTTGGCACTTGAAAAGCGCCCAAGACAGGGGCACGGTCAAGTGTATTTTTGTCGTTTAAGAATTGGGAGTGCTGTTAGATGGAGGTAGGTGGTAAGAGAGTGGGCGGCCGATTGACAAGTGTTTTTTTTCAAACTAGAGAGGGAGGGAGGGGCAGAAAGAGAAAGAAAAAGAGAGTGGGTTCGGTCACGACCATGACGTTGTCTCTAATCTCTTTCTTTTACTATCGACGTCATATGCACACTACAGACATCAGCAGAGCAGACCCAAGAAATTGGCGCTAAGCCAAGTAGCCAAGATAGTAAACCCCAAAAAAAAAAAAAACACTCACAAACACACACACTTAGTTAGAAAAAGAAAGACTAAAAGACGTCAACGGAGGACAATGACGTCTCTCCTTCTGCAAAACATCTGATGAATGAGGCAAAAAAAAACCTGAGCTGATGCAATTTATATATAGCTTGTTATCTATATAACTATATAATATAATATATCAGCAGTTATCTTATCAAGATAATAATCATCATCTTGAATTTTAGAATTCATAACTAGAGACAAATATGCACTGAAGAAGGCATACTCTTAAGCATTGCAAGCTTTGCAACTCCATATTTTCACTGCATTTAGTTGTAATTCCCAATTAGTTTAAGCATTATATTAGTGGTTTCCGAGAACCTGCTCATAACTGAACTTAAGCCGGCTTCAAACTAAAGGTATCTATAATTTTTGCTTCGTCATTCATTACATTAGTTCCTTAAATAGCTTTTACAACTTATGATTAACCTTTAAATTGTTTTAAGCCCTTTATTTAACCACTTTAATCGTTCTTTTGAATTTTAGTATCTATTTCAAGAAGTATTTGACCTTAATAAAACTTTGATTTCTACAAGAAAATATGGATTATACAATATACATTACTTACAAAAGTTATGAAATTTATATATAACCTAAATACACTTTCAATCTAGATGTATATATCTATTTTAATATTTATTTTCAACAATTTTAAAGCTTTTTGAATATGAATAATCATTGATAACAATCGATATGTATGTATATATTCGTGTAATCAATTGATATGTATCTATATATCTATATAGTAAAATATATACAACTTTTTGAAACCTTTTCTAATGTTAATAGTCATTAATGTCATTCGATGTTGATGGAGTAAGACCAAACAAAGGGATTTATATTACCGAATTATTATTATTTTAATTCAAAATAAAGTTTGTTAGCTATCAATTTCTTCTTCATTCTGTTTCAAAAACTAACTGTAAATTTACTAAGCGTTTTCAATTGTTTAAAGACGATCCACTTCTTATTTCAAGTGTTGTCGCTACTTGATAACTACAAATTGATATATATATATATACATATATATATATTGTACATACATTTAGAGTATGTATATACACATGTATTTTTTGTATATATATACAAATGTTGTATTATTATCTATCTCTATACGATAATATATATGATTATTTCTACATATATATTTTTCTCGTTTCCTCAATGTACTCTTTTATCAATTTTGTTTCGTTTTATTTGCAATTCTATTAAATTCTATTGGCATATATCATTTTTTTTATCATTTCTTGATTTATAACTCGTGATTAACAAAATTTGTTCATAAATTAATAATTAAAATTCATTATTTCGGTCTGTGGAATTATGATTAATGTTGACAATAAATTGAAAATTTAAATACAATACAATTGAAATTGCCAAAAATACCAAAAAAAATATTAAGAAATTAAGCCAAAAAGAAAAGAAAAGATATGCAAGAAATTTTCAATATTTAAATTTGAAATTTGTGTTTTTTCATCATTCTAATTCTCTCCTTAGTTCATTTTTGTATGTTTTATATAGTTATCTCAATTTTTGTTACGTTGAGTATAGCCAAAATCATTTGATTGCTCTCTTTTAATTAATTATAATTTTATTATATATTTTTTTGGTACTAATTTTTGTAATTACTTACCGATTTAGGCGGCATTTTGCTGCTTTTCTTGTCCTTTATCGCCTTAGTATTTGTTGTTGTTAGTTAGTTTTGAATTGCTTTTACTTGCTCTTCTTTTCGTTGTGTAATTGTGTCTGTGAATGTTGCTGCTTGGAGGGGAGTTCGGGGGCTCAAAACTGCAAAATAGATTAATGAAAAAGAAAAAAGGTTAAGTAAAACAAAATAAGACAAAGCAAACAATCACTTCGTTCTAGAACTTAACTACTAATGTGGGGTAAAAACTGTACCCGATGACTTTTTATATAGATATGCAATTTGGATCAACAAAAGAGAGAGAGAGAGAGAGAGACAGAGAGCATGCTTGTAGGCACGTAAATATATATATATATATATAGATGACATGTAGATCATTTGGTTTATAAAAGTATTTATGATTTCACCTGGCACTTTGACAATATTTTGATAAAACTGTCGCCTTTTAATACAGTTCAACTAAAAGCAAATCATTTCAATAGACAACAAAATAACGAAATTTTGTTAGAAACTTTTAAATAATTTCATAGCATATAAAAAAACTTTATGAAAATGATTTAAAACTTATGTACACATTAATTGTATTTTTCAGGGTCAGCAAACAATTTGATTTTAATGTTGGTGTCAAATGCGACAGGTCAATCAAAAATGTAATGTTTCCTTATTTGGTCACTTAATATAAAAATAAAAAACATTATTTTACATTGAAATTCCTTATGGACAAGGTTGCTTATCACAAATTGTAGTATGCAATTAAATTTTGATACACACACACACATACACATACATACATTCATACATATACAATTAACATTTGACCGAGAGACCCAAACGGTCCGACAAAAACAAAAAAACCAAACTTTATGACGTCAATTCGAAACTTTATTTGAAATGTTAAAACAAATGTTAAATCAAAATACATGCCCAGTGAGCGAGTGTGATAATATGAAATGCTTCTTTTTTTTTTTTAAAAAAAAAAAGGGGGACAACGGGGCGGGCGGGCAGGCAGGCAGGCAGGCAGGCAGGCAGGCTGGTTAGGTACCCATACAACAATATTATTTCATAAAACAAATTATGACATCATGCCGTATTTATTATCGCTTCTGCGTTAACTTCAAACATGTATATATATATATATATATAGATTTATACATATGTATAAATATCTATCTATATATATACACACATAAGTATGTAAGTAAAGGAAAAAAATAAGTTTTGTCGTTTGTTAAAAGTTAATAAAAAAAAATACAAAAACAAAATAAAAAGAAAGAAAAAAAAACAACAAACTAAAGTAAATGAAAATGAGCTCATTCAATGGCAGTTGAGTAAGTTTTTGTTTAACATTTTTTGTGTGTGCTTTTTTTTTTCTTTCTTTTTTGGAGCTGCACCACTCATCAGCCAAGGGAAATTCCTTTGGCCTGAATCAAAGCTAACAAACAAACAGTAATAAGTCATCATCATACACCTAATACCTATAAATATTTATATATACAAGGCATAAATATATATATATATATACAATTATATAGTACAATTTCATAGTATTTGCCAAAGAAACGTGGCTAACAGCTTTTTGGTTTGCGTTAGCTTTTGATTGTTGTCCATGAATCACCTGACTTGGGCATTGAAATGGTTGGTTTAAGTGCATCACTTTGCCATTTCATCAATGACCAAAAATAAAAAGAGAAAAAAAAAAACTACGCACACACACACAGAGACAAAAAGATTTGAGTCATTTCCTTAATAGACTTACACATTTGATTTAATTTAGTTAGAAAAAAACAATCAAAGGAAAGGAATGGAAAAGAAAGAAAATAAAATGAAATAAGAAAAGAAACCTAAAAGACTTTTTTTTGTTTTGTTTTTGATTTGTTCTTTTAAAGTTTTGCCGCTGCAAGCGGAAGTGATTTGGCAACAAGAATAACAACAATAACAAACAGGCAAGACCCGACCATGAAATTGAAACTTTGAAACCGAGGACTTTTGCTGATAAATCATCAACGGATATATGTATAGTATATATCTGTATATAACAGGATATATATATATATATTTATATATCAAAGCGATAAACATAAATTAAAACAGAAAGAGAGAGTGAAAAAACGAAAACCAAAATTATTCTCAGAAACAGAATTTCTTGAAAAAAAAAACACAAAAATTGAAATTTTAACTGATTACTCCATATTTGAAATTCTTTTGAATTTCAATTCTTTTGAATATTCTACTACCACATTTTTCTTAAGATAAACTTTGTTTCTACCTATTTGAAATATAAATAAAATAGTGTTGGAAAACGCAATACACAACTTCTGTTTAAATATCCATAAAGATTTTTCAATTTTCTAAGGTTTATGTTTAAAAGAGTTAATTTATACTTATTTTTGGTATTTTTTCTTAATAAAATTTAATAATTAATATAATTTTAATAAATTTTTTAAGTATATTTTATTCATTAAACTAATAAAATATTTAAGCTGATTAATGTTTTTTTTTTATATTTAATAAAAATTCAATTCAAACATTTTCTTAAACACGCTGTAAAAGCAAAAGAAGACTAAAGTAGAGATTTAAAAATGTATATTTTTATTCATTTTGCAACACTGGACAAAGAGAGCTAATATGAAACACATTTAGATTGTCATTTATAGTTAATTGTGGTGCCGAGAGGGGAAGGCAAAAAAATTAATGAATGGTTTTCTACATTGTTGTCATTTTTCCCCCCTTTGACTTCTCAAACTCCTCCTTCTCCTACTCTTTTTACCCCACATACTCATCTTCATTTAATCATCATCATTCATCCATCAGTCATTCAGTTGGTTCATTCAGTTATCCAAACGTTTACATAATGTGTCCGTGCCTTTTTTTTTTATTTAGTTTTGCTATTTGGAGACCCCCTACCCCTCCCATTGTGCTATATATATATATATACATACATATATATCTTTTTTTTTGTTTTGTTTTTGTTTAATATCCATTAACTACATTAATGAGTTCAACTTTAAAAAGCCAAAATCACGTTTATTGTTTGACCACTGGAACCGCCGAACCACAAACATAAACACAAACTAAAGATGAAGAAGAAAATCAACACAACACTGCGTATGCGCAACGTTGTCAAGAGATAAACGAGAAGGGCTATATATATGTATATATATATAGGAGGGCAGTTAGTGAGAGTGAGATAAGAAAGTAGGCGTAGATTTTTGCTTTTACTTTTCATTTTTCAGCTCATAATATTTAATATATAATGAACGACAAAGCAATTTTCATCTTTGAACCAAACTTAATTTCAGCAATTATTTGTCTTTTTCATGGAGCGATGATTTTTGTGGTCGGTCAATAATTAAAAGAAAAAAAAAAAACCCAACCAAAAAATGTAGAAAAAGACGACCCTCAATTTAAGTACAACGAAGTTTTCTATACACTTTTTACCTATAATAACTTTGGTACATAAGCGCTGCTAATTGGATTCAGATTTGCAAAATCAATTAAGCTGAACAAGAACATATATACATATGTATATAATGGATCAATGAACTAGTCTTTAGAATGGCTTCTATATTCTTTTTCTTACTTTTCAAATTCAAAATAAATCTTGTGAAAAAATCTGGATAAAATTAAAGAAATTTATAATATTCCCAAGAGAAAGAGAGGAAAAAAAAATAACAACAAATGAACTATTTTAAAGGTAAATGAAAATTTATGGCCAACAGCGAAACAAATACAAAAAAAAAAAAAAACAGAAACAGACTTTAAAATGTTAATTACAGCAAAGTGGAGAAAAAATGATATATATACATATATATAGCTGTACATATATACATAAATACAAATGTATATATGTATTGCACAGCTGTTAATTAAAAAGCAGCACAAGAACAACACAAGAAAAAAAAAAAGAAATAATACAAAATAAAAGACAAATCAACTTGGCAGCGGCAGCAATTTTTCTTCTTTTAAAACAATAAAAAAAAAAAAAAGAAAAAAAAAAACAAGCAAGCAATAAAATAACAAATGTGACGATTTAATGAAGCAAATTAGGCTTAAATGTTCTAGATAGCAAGCCAAACAAATTCGTGCACGTAAAGAAAATACATACAAATGACTGACGGACTGACGGACTGACTGACTGGCTAGCTACAACAACAATAGCAACACTAGCAACAACAAGTTGGCTCTGACAGCAACCCACACGACACGACATGACACGACACACACATGACACGAAAACAACATTGGACACCTTTAAAGAAGAGAAAAAAAAAATGAAAACATCAACGCGGCCATAATTAACAGGCACACGAGCACGCACATAGCCAAAGAAGAAAGATATAGAAAACAACACACATGCATACATATATACATCTGTATAGGTGTACATACATAAGTATATAGCAAAAAGTGATACATTTTAAAATTCCTAAAATTCATCGACTTTCGTTTTACCCTCTCAATATTTATTGGAATAAAGAAAGTCTCATAGTAACAATTAGAGTAAAGTAACTTTAAGGCTTCTCTCTGCACACCACGGTTCTTTTGCATGGAAGGCTTTTCCTTTATTTGTTAATATAAAACTAAACAAGTGCAATATAGTAAAACACACTCTAGAATTGAATATTTCTAAATTATAATCAAATTTTGTAATGATTTATGAAAAATTGATACATTAAGAAGATAATATAATTCTTACTTAAAGGGACTTTCATTTAGTTTCATTCTTTTGTGGGAATAAATCATTAAAATTTTAAAATCAATCGAAAAGAAATTCACAAATTTATATGTTTTTTTTTGAGAGTCCCTACTCAAGGTTCCCTGTGTTTAAAAGGGGAGAACTTCAGAGCGTTTTACGGAACCTTTTCTATTTGTTTAAAGAACGTACGTGTAAGATATACTGCATATTTTGCGCTCTACTTCCACACACAATTTGTGGAAATAAACTTTCTTCATTTAAAACAATTATTCAAAAATATTGTAAAACTTTTTAACATCTTTAAAACTTGCCTTTTTTTTTTGCACCGATTTAAACTTTACTTTCATAATCTATCAAACGTTTCTTGATTATAAAATATCATTTATCAGTCTTTTTTTCGGTATTTTCACGCAAAATACTTCTTTATAAAGTTTACAGAGTATCAAAATGCCTACCAAAGTTAAGTAAAGCATTGTTATCAGTGTGTGTGTGTGTGTTTGTGTGTGTATGATTTAATGACACTTTGGCTGCTCACCTGTCTGACTTTTATTTTTTGCTTTTTGCCAACTCATGGGTCAAAAATTAATGTTTTTTCATGTAGTTTGTGTTTTTTCTTTTTATTTTCTTTATGAATATTGAGACACGGTGCTCTTTTTTTTTTTCTTTCGTTTTTAGCCAACACTGGAAATGACGAAAATTTCAACTATATTTAAATATTTAACACAAAATATGTTTTAGCAATCGTGTCAATCAAAATATGACAACTTTTCTGTTTAAACGTAGTGATTAGCTGTCAATATTCTTTGCACGCTTCAGCAACATGAATGCAGCAATGTGCTAAGAATTCAGGTTTTTGACCAAAAGTATTTTGTTATTTTGGCTAAATGGCTAATACTAGTCAATACTTAAACGCACCGGTTAGCTCTATAAGCTTGACATATATGAGAGAGAGAAAGTAGGGAAGCTACATTAATGTTAATAATAAATAAATAACTAAACCTGAATTTTTTGTGGCAAGCATTTTAATCTACATATAATTTTGAAAATATTAAAAGATATCATTTTTTGATGGAATTAATTAAACGTTGTTATCAAACTAATCGTTGGCTATTATTAAATAGATAAAATCAAACTTAATAATAGCTTTGTTTAACCAGGAGACAATTTAACGCACTTAACTACCGTCCATGGAGATTGCAATCAAAGAACACTGTGAGGGCATTTTTTTGTTGTTTTTTTTGGCGTCACGCGTGCGTGTTTTCTTGAGATTTGCTTTTTCTTCTTCTTAGTTTGTTTTGTCGCGCGCTCTCGTGTTAAAACGCATGTGCCACACACATGCGAAATATGTGTCTACGTGGGTACATTGCGCCAATAATGTAGTATCTTGTCGCGCCTGTTTTATCATCAATATATGTTTGTATGTCTTTAATGATATTGGTAGAGGGGATCGGTGGTTGTTTAGAGTAGAACATGCGACCCAATTGCTCGGGAGATTGTTGTTGGTGTTTGCTAAATTTTATGGAAAAACTACTACAACACCACAAAATGACAACGACAACGCCCCAACGCTTGGCTTTTTTCTTGAGTCTATTTGCCAATTTGTAATGGTTCTTTTTCGGCGGGATATAAAAAATTTATATATATATATTTTTTGTTTTTGTAGCACACACACACATACTTTTACATAAAAATTATTAGTGTGCGTTGTCTTAGATAAGATATGCACATATGATTCCAACGGAAGTGACGTTTGAACACAACATTAACTTTTGATTTTATTACAATTTTGTGTTAACGATAGACATTTTCATCGTGATGATGAAAATCGTACAAAATCAGAAGAAAAAAAAAAACAAACAATTCGTGCACTTCAATTTAATTGCTTTTATCGCATAATAATTAAAGAAATCTAAAAGACCGTTAACACACACACACACACATATACGTACATACACTGTCACAATACTCTCTCAATGGTCTATGATAAGCTCGAGCGACCGAACAACTGACCGAGTCCGATATCACGTCACATTATGTAATTTGACCCAATTAAGATTATCGATAGAAAAATAACGTCATTTCAGTCTATTTGCTTGTATTGACTTTTAACTTTCATTTCTTTGTAAAGTGAATTATTTTTATATTTTGTTTGTTGAAATAAAACAGATTTTTTAATTGAGGGGAAAAACTTTCCAGTGATGTAGTAAATTCTATTTCTCTATTTTAGATATACCCTATAATGGGAGTATTATAATTATATTTTAATATCAATTTCCATATACAAATACTTTGTATCAAGTGGTAGACACATCTTTTTGTCTCTTTACATTTTTAGATCTTTAAGTCTTTTTATGTATTACATACATTTGCCATATTCTAAGATACCCCATTATAGGGTATACAATATCAAAATCTATAACAATGTGGACTTTTATAGTATGTTTTGCATGCATGTGGCTACGAACGAGATACGTTGACAATTGACAAAAACAATTAACAACAACTAATGATAGAATGATAGACAGGCCAAGAGGGGGTAAATGGGAGACATAATAGATAGACAGAGGGAATGAAATCATGGCAAAAAATATATAGATATTGTGGTTAGCAATTTGACATACATACATACATATATGTATGTACATACATTCAAATTTGATTAGAATAGAAGAGAGAGAAAAAACAAACAGTACAGTTAATTGTGTTAAGAACATTTATTTGCTAACTTTACAACACTGAAAAGTAAGAAAACTAAATCATTGCTTTCTAAACCTGTTCTCTTTCTCTCTCTATATATATATATATCTCAAATAGATATTACTCATCAATCATTATCATCGTCATCGTCATCATTGTCGTCGTCATCATTATCATCAACAACATCATCTTTATGATCATTATACCCTATATATATAATTGTTTTTTTATGCATGCCTCGTTTTTTGGGCCAATTGCGTGTCGCCCACTTATTGCTTTTTGCTTTCGTTTTCAGATATCATTATGAAACCAGCGAATAACAACGAATTTGCATGCAAAAATTGTACACACTAAACGAGCGACATGTTTTATGATGCAACACACACACATATATATATGTATATACATATGTAAATTCAATCATCTCTCTAACTCATCTGTCATTGTATTGCTATTATTATTATTACCCAGTTATATATATTTTATTTGCAACTTGCGACAAAAGTGCCACGAAAACCAACAAATTTTAAGCAGAGAATTGTTGCAACTTTATAAGCAACGAACTTTCTATACCCTAGCTTTGTGTAATACTTCATTTGATCACACTCCTATCAACCTACTACTTCAATATAGTCATAAAACTGAGCAATACCAACAAATTTGCTTAACGTTGTCACTTAAATAACAAACAAGTTTTAAACTTTTAAAGCAAAATTTGTTGTTTTTTTGGAAATGTTATGATGGGAGGAGCACTCGTTCGCCTAGCAACAAACTTTCCCAAAGATGGATCACACGGGTAGGGGGGGGGGAAGAAGATGCGATAGCTTTTAAAGTGATGCAACTAATTTGCGTTAATAACTAACAACTAACTGAAGGTGCCTCTCACTGAATGGGAAGGGAGGCGGACATTTTGTAAAATCTTGACATATATATTTGACTGTAAATCATATTATAATGATTAAGAATGTAAATTTTGATTAGCTTTTAAGTAAAACAGTTATATATATATCTATGTATATACTCTTATTCCTTCACCTTTGCGCAAGGGTATAGAAAAACACTCGTGCAAATAATATAAGAGACAATAGAAACTCGTAGAATAATAATAAAAAAAAAAAAAAGTAAATAATATGCGTGACATTGAGTTTTGAGGTTACGATGATACATACAAACAGACATCAAATGTACGTGTATATATGCACATACAAATACACATTCAATTGTTCGTGTGTCTTATCACATTACACTACGATAAAAATACAACAACAACAACAACAACAACAAAAAGCAAAGCTAACCCGAAAGGTAACCCAATGAGACAGCGACTGTCAGCAGCAGTAGCAGAGAAAAATAGCAGTGTTGTAAAAATTAATCAGCGGAAGTGTTGATTAATTGCAGCTGCAGCAGCATCCGTTGCGCTACTCAGGCAAAATAATTTACCTTATGTACAATTAAAGAGAAGAGCTGCATTGATGTAACCCAATCAAAATATGATGTATAGATAGAGCATTGTGTAATAGATAAGAACCCAACGTTTGTGTGTGTGTGTGTGTGTGTGCAGCCAGACAGCCTTCAACATATCAATCAATGAGAAATAATCCCCTAAAAAAGTTGAATGAAAACAGCGCGTGATCAATATATCTTTATATATATATATATATGGATCTATTTTCAAACACTAATCAAAAATGATTAAAAAAGATATATATTTGCATTACAGTTTCCCACCTGACATCAAACACCAACACAACCACCTGGTGAGTCATTGAGCGGCGGCATTAAATTAAATTGGTTGCGGAGCAATCAATGCCTTCCCTTGGATGCGCTTAGGTTAATAACAAAATGAAAACCATAGCGGGAGGTAGTTAAAAGATAAAAACCAAAACAACAACAACAACAACATAACAAAAAAAAAATCACAATCAATTGCAAAATTAGTCATTTTTTTAATTAATAATTGAAATGACTATTTTTAAACCTGTATCGAGAGACAGAGTAGGAGAGGGTGTGGAAGCATCGGCTACAAGTTGATGAGCTCAGTTTTGAACAATTTCATACATACAAACGCATCACTCAACACTCAAGACACACACACACACACACACACACAGAAACTTATTAACAATGTGTTTGAAGATTTATTGTATTTTTTACACCTTGAACTTTGACGCAACAATACCGAAAGCGACGCGTCGTCAATGTGGTCGTCCGTCGTCGTTGTTGTTTGTCGAAGGTGAGTGTGAGTGAAGTGCAACAGCAACATCGGGTCGATCTTGCTATATTGCTACTACCTTCAGATGCGAAACGTGCCAATACATACCTACATATATACATAGTATGATAGATACACTTGTCCCACATTATGAACAATGATGTTTTAGCATAGTTTTTGGCATTTTGTCCTTGGAAATATGCAGCCACACTATTGCTAAACGAAGGAAAATGTAAACAACAACCTGTTTTCCTTATTATTATTGTCATTGCTGTTTAGTTTTTGACATTTTAAGCTTTGATTTTGTGTGCTAATGACCAAAAACTACACACACACATAGACACAACATACATACGTACATATACACACACAATAAACCTAAAGAAGCGTTATCAGTGTGCACATATCTATGTATATGTAAATAAGTCATTTAAAATCAATGAAGCGAATAAATACAACATTTGGTATTAACTCATTCAAATTGTTTTTTTTTCCTAGAATTCTTTTAACCTTCAGAGAGAGAGAGAGAGAAAGAGAAGCAACTACTGCCACTAAATAACTTGGGTGCGGCAAATTAACAACTTTTGGCTAAATGCTGTTATACACACACATACATACAAACATTTATATGGTTATCTATACATATATATATGTATGTATGCAAAAGCAGGTGTTGTGTATAGAGAAGAGTGAAGCTGCTGAGAAAGCTACATACAACACCATACACATAACAAAAGAAAGCTGTGGAATTTTAGCAATGCGGCCAACATAATGGCCAATGGCCCCCAAACCACCAGCTAGACAAGTCTACATACATAGTCATCATAGTGTTAGTAATAGTAATTGTAGTAGTAAACATTTATAGTCTTAATCTCCTCTGTGACTGTATTTCAAGCTTCTTCATCGACACGACATGGCTAAAAGGAGAAGGCACAATGCAAGAGTAAAATTAAAAGAGAGTTTTAACCTAACTAAAAGAGAGCGAAATGCACACACACACACACACACACAATTATTAAATATTAAATTAATAACAAAATTATATGAAAATATGTAAAATTAAAAAGCGAGTTTTAATGCATTGAAGCACGCGCGCACAATTGTTGCATGCAAACCGAAGAAACTACAAATAAAATAGCCAACACTATTAATGATATTGAAATCTGAA
The DNA here is from genome assembly GCA_018903615.1 of Drosophila neocordata. Lineage (NCBI taxonomy): Eukaryota > Metazoa > Arthropoda > Insecta > Diptera > Drosophilidae > Drosophila > Drosophila neocordata. The sequence goes on from JAEIGI010000003.1 coordinate 11,430,067, forward strand.
TCTTAATTCGATATATACAATGTATTACTATCTATATCAAGTCTATATTTTCAAAAACAAAAGTTAAAAAGTTATTAAGAATTTAAGTCCACTAAGTACTTAAAATCAAATAAGTCTGTCAAATAGTTCCATTTAAAATATAGAATAAGAATAGAATTGTGAAAGTATTTTAAAGGAATAGTACTAGATGGTTTTCTTAAGATCTTGACAGTTGATTCAAATGTTTCGATATATGGAATACCTTGAAGATACTATATAGATATAAATGATGGGTGATCTATAATACTATATCATTTAATTCTTCACAGACTTTTTTTTTAATTAATGTTCATCCAATTATCTTTCCATTTACAGAGAACACTTCACTTTTTCTTACTTTTAAGTACCTAAAAGATGTTTTCAAGGTTTCTAAAATTGTTAACAACGCTTTTGGCATTAAACAATTATTCCATTAAATTATTATTTTAATTCCATTTATAGAATAAAACTTGTTCGAATCATCCTGTTTTTTTTTTTTTTTCATTCTCAATCACAGCAATATCATAGTTAGATAATAGTATTATTTTTAGTATTATTTTAAAAAGTTTATAATAAGTTTTCATATGTTTTGAATTGCATTTGCATTTACAGATTCAATGCATACGCACACACACTCAAACAGCTCTCTTGATTATTATTTTATTTTTTTTCTTTTTGCTTTACTCTCACTCTCTCACTTAGGTTGGCTTTCTTTCAGTTTTTCTCTCCTTTATGGTCCAAAAAGGCATTTTCTTTATAAATATGCGTCCACCGTATTGAGTCTTGTCTTTTAACTTGTTTAAGAGAGAAAGACAGTGAGGTGCGCAGCAAATGGCTGGTGGTTGTGATGGTGGCTAATGGCCAATGGGTAGTGGGATAGTGGGAGGTGGGAGTTGGGTGGTGGGCGGTGGGCAGTGGGAAACCTGCTGCTAGCGTACATTGCTCTACGACTCGATGGTCAGATTTTTGCTGCTTTTAGAAAGTATGTCAATTTAGAAATGCCGTTGATTGTCCACAAGCAACAATATGGATAACTACTACTAACAATCATCACATTAGATTGAATTGTAATTTTTTTTAGCGTTCGTTTTGTTTTTTCTTTTTGTATTTTGTTTTTGTTTTATTGAAATACCAACCGCAGTTTTTTTTTTTTTTTTTAATTTGTGGTTGCTTTGTTTTTTCCGTTTTGTTCGTTTTGTTTTTGGAACTGCACAAAATGAATTGTTAGAATTCGTCGCGGGGAGTTTTTATTTTTGAATAACAACAAAAATCAACAACAAGAATGTTAATATAATACAACAGAGAATGCAAAAAACAAACAACTAGGAGTCACATGAAAAAAAACATTCGCGTCTGCTTGAAACAAGCGCGCCGTCGCGACTAACTTTAAAGCTGTTGCGCTGCTAGCAATGTTGGGGCTGCTTTACACGCGGAGCTTGTTTAGAGAGAGAGAGAAAGAGAGAGAGAGAGAGAGAAAGAGAGAGAGAGTACAAGTGAGTATGAAAGCAACCACTTGCTTGGTGTGAGAGTTTGTGACTGTGCAAAGAGAGCGTGGGGGACTTGAGGGAGATTCAATTTTGTACAGACGCGTAAGCAAGTTTGCTGACTAAATGGCAAAATTTTATGCCCTGAAACCAACCAAGCAACCAAAGACGAAGCTTAACACATACGCGCACACAAACACACACATTTCCAAAGAGAGGTGGAGAGAGAAAGAGCGCGAGAGCAGCGTTGGGTAAAAGACAGTTAACAGGCGCAACTCTTACTATATAATAACAACTACAGTTTTGTTGCTGCGCAAGGTTTTAAGATAGCGCAGGAAATAATATCTCACATCTATATGTATGTATGCTTAAGTATGTGTGTACCCATACTTGTGGGGCTGCTATACCTAACCTAAAAAAAAAATAAAAAACAGCAACTCCGCGTACAATGAGTCGGAGGCGACTAATTCAATATACCCTTACTTTTGATATTAGGAATATCCAAAAAAAAAATATTTTTATTTTTATTGTTCGCTGCAATGTTTATTATAAAAGTTAACAGTTAAACCGTTAAGTAAATAGACGTTGAAATCAAGAAACCGCGTTTTCGGATTTTAATACATTTCAAAATTAATATTAATTTCCAAAACGTACTAGTAATCTGTTATTTACCATTCTGAATTAAATATATTTTGGAATACTCTAATACTCTACTAAGTGAAGTGATCATAAAATATCAATAAGCATAAATTTGGTTATTCATTTTGTCGTATTAAACAAGGATATATAGAAAATACAATAATTGTTTTAAAACTTCTTCCTAGGGAAGTTTTTAGAATTACAAAATAGCAAAAGTATTTCCGTTTGAAATGAAGAATGCCGCTTTTACAGTTTTTTAATATGATAAGATTTATGCAGGTCTTTGGCGCGTCATCAAAACACTCATATCAAAGATGTTTATCTTCTCCAAATGGGTTTAAATACCTCATGAATGAGATCACTCTAAAGAAATAACAAAAAAAGGGTTTGTCATATAATATTCTTTATGCTTCTTGTGTAATTTACTACTCTCACTTTGATTCTCTCGCTCTTAAAAATTTATCAGTTATGCCTAATTTAGAATTAACACTTGTTTGTTTTATGATCAACAGGTGGCGCTATTCTCTTCTAGTTTTTTGTTAGGACAATTAAGCTTAATCGACCGATACTTGAGATTAACTAGCACTTAACCATTGCATATATGGCAAAACATTAAAAATTTTGCTATGATCAGACTTCTTGAGCTATTTTGGAGTTTTCCCCCTCTTTAGTCATACTATGCTCTTATGATAACAAGAAAATGTTTTATCAATTCTTAAAAACTGATAAAAGAAACAAAAGCACAAACTATTTCATTCTCTCTCTCTGGGTTTGTTTCTCATACTTTTACGTAATGTTCTAATTTCGGTTATTATACGATCGTTGGAATCAAAAATGGGAGCGCCAGAAGCAAAAATGGCCACGTTATCACCACATTCTGAAATTCTTTGATATTCACATTGTTTATATATGTATGTATGCATGTACAAAGTATAAAGCCTTGCGCACTGTCAATTGCACTAAAGCGCCATCTGTTGAAAAATTGTAAGTAATATAAATACGTTATATGTCCATGTGTATTTGTTGTTTAAAACCTTCAATTGTGTTATTGATGATATGCATCTGTTAGCTAGTCTGGGCTCTCCATATCACACACACACACTCAGTCATAAACGTTTAAGAAACTTCAAGGTTTTTACTCGCGTCTAACTTTTCATATCAGAGGTATACAAAAGTTCTAGAACTTTTCATATCAGAGATATACAATAGCTCTGGTATATAAAATGTAATCTAATATGTCATTAGACAGGAACTTTTCCATATTATTGGAAATTAATATCCATATGCAAGCCGGGTAATACATTTGTATATCATCAGCTATACATATAGAGATAACATAGATTTTTTATACTTATTATAATAGACTGGAATCACAATGTGCCGCCCTTCAAAAACTCTTCCACCGTGTCGAACTAGACCCAATGACCAAAAAAATTTAATACCAGTTTAAAACTCAATTTAATACAGTGAATGAATATAAGAAATAGATTATATATATAGATCTGCTCTTGAACTGCTCTTGAAAAAACAAATCCTTTATTCTATTAAAGTACTTAATTTTCGGTTTATTACATATTCCAACTCTTGCCAAAGATGGATACTTAAGGATACTTTTAAAGTACACCTCTCAGGCATTATAAACAAATGCGTAAGATGATTCTTGGGTATTGGAAATCAATTGTTTTAAATTAATCTCCTAATAGTTCAATAGAATTACATTGTATTCACAAATGTATGTATTCATATATCAGTTTTCAATTAAACAAAAGTTATTCGCTAAAGAGTCATTTGGCTATTTTGCTATAGATTCACAGTTTGAGAAACATTTAAGTTTTTAAATAATAAAATTCATTTACCTTTTTTTCTAATTTTTACTATATAGCAAGTAATTAACTAGATATAGCCACCTAGTGGTAGTATTATATCTAGTGACTCACTTAATTGCTATAAGGGTCAATAAAATTGTTGAAATTTGCTTTATAAGCAGATTAGGAATTCATCTCTACTAAACTAATTCATTGATAGATCGGTTGAAAGACCGATTGAATCCGACAATTTTGAATTAAAATCAATTGAATCTAAATTGTGTATACACACACACATACCTTCAAAAAATATCTACATCCATATATATGTAGTATATATTTATGAAAATATATTTATTCACATATATGCATATTCACATGTAGATTGTCTTTTACCATTAAAACTCTTTCACTTTCAAAAAAGTCACAAAATAAAAAGTAAAAGCCCACGCAATTAAGACGAAAAAGAGACACAGAAAGTGAGTGGGAGAGCGAGAGCTAAAAGAGACAGAGAGCGAGATTGAGAGGAGAGAAAAGAAATACTGGAACTGCAGATAAGATACATATTATAAACGGGTAAGCCGGGGGGGGCGGCGGGCAACGGGTTTGAGATCGTCGGAGGTCACCACAAACCAGACGCGGTTTTGACCCACTAAAACGAAGAATGGTAAGGGAATGGAAATAGGGGGAAAATCGGATGGCCAAGGGGGGTAATTGAATCCCATGACTCATTTGATTAATTTCTCACGCCTTTTGAATAGAAGTGAGAGGTGTTAGTGATGTATGCGAAGGAAGTAGTAAAAGAAGGAGGCAGTGTTACTTACTTGATAGAAACTTCTAACAATTTTTGTTATAACAAAAAAAAAAAAAAACAGTGAGCACAGACACTAGCACTTACACAAGAAAAATTAATATATATTTTTTATACAAAAAGCTCAGGCTTCTAAATTAAAGCCTGGCTCTCTCTCACACGCACTCTCTCTTCAAAACACACGCTATTAGACACTCTCTCTCTCTCGTTTTAAACCGTTTCTTTTTTTTATACTGACCACTGCACGTACCGAAAGTCAAATGCGAAATGAAGCTATGAAAAATGAATGCAACAGGCGCAAGAGAGAAAGAGAGTAAGAGACGCGGCCCGGCAGCACTGCCATAGAGAGGGAGTGAGAGACAGACTGCGGGAGAGAGAAAAAGAGGGACAGACAGCGCATTCAGGCAGCATCAAAAGATCGTTGAGCGTAACCAACAAGTGTCTGTACATCAGGTGGCAACTCTGCTACTGCTAAAGGCTTTCAATTCAAATTTCGAACGCTTTTTTAACGTTTTTCTGTTTTGCTTTCCATCTTTCTCTCATTACGTAACAAACGTTAGACGATGATGCTTTTTCAACTCTCTTCTCTACGCCCCGTTGCCTTTGACTCTGCGCCCGCTTAACTAGTCAAGCATAAAAAACAGCAACTCGTTTTGGGGTTAATTAACATACAAAAAACGGTACAAACACAGATACACACAAACACATACACTTGTTGCGTGACAAAAAAAAAGAAAAGAGATACCCCTCCCCTTCGTCCAATTGGTTGAAAATGCAAGTCAAATAAGTTCCTACAAATATATAAATAATATTCGATGACGTCAGTTCACAGTCGCAATCTATTTGTGCAAATTCTGTTTCTCTGGGTTTCAATGCCAAAATAAAAGTACACACACACATACATAAGTATACAAATATGCATACACCCCAACAGACAGTAGAGAAACAGAAGCTATTCCCAGAGACGCAACCTAGGGATGAGCCAAAACTCAAAGAACATACGACCAATATAATGTCTTACAAATCTTTAGATTACAGATTTCAAAATGTAAACACAGGCAAAAGACGATTTATATATAATTTTTTCTTTTTTTTTTCTGAATAAAATATCTAAAAATATCTTTCGTTTACTTTCCCTTTAAGCATTACTATCGAAATACCTCTAAATGCTATTAAATTTCCCTAAAAACGTACAATATTTTATATATTTCTATGGTATGTCAAACCCCTCTTTTGCCATTTTCCTTTTTGTAAGACTTATTAGTTCGATCTTCACTATCGCATACTTCACGCGCTCATCTCTAGCCAACAAATACGTTGGTGTTTGGGTGCTGTTGCTGCTTACCTCTTCTACCTGTATGCTGTGCCTCATCCGTGCCGCTTCTGTGTTATGTCCGTCTGTTTTTGCTTAGCGCGAACATTATTTTTTTGTGGCCTAATAAATGAAACAACAAAAAGAATGAAAGGGGGGAGAAGATCCCAAGAGTATGGGGAGCTGCTAGTGCTTCATGGAGTCGACAACAATAATACAAAAACAAAAAAAGAATTCTGGCAAAATGGCAACACTGGTAGATAAAAACTGGTTTTGCCTGCCATAGAGTGTGAGAGAGAGAAACGGAAAAAAAGAGAAATATATTAAATAAATGCAAAAATATGTAAATAAATATCCAGAAATGGATAAATGTGCTAATTGAGTAGAGATGAGAGAGAATTCAGCAGTCCAAAAATTACAAAACGATAAATCAAATAATGAATGAATACAAACGAATTCATACACACAAACCAGCATAGAGAGAATTAAAAGAGAAACAAGAAGATAGAGATAGCAAAAACAAATTGTAAACAAAGCGAAGGCAGCAGACTCAGCATCCGCTGGTATTAACGTCACCAAACGTAGGCGGCGTCGAGTGTTTTTGGTCCAAATGGAATTGGGCCAAGCGCAACAAAACAACAAGAGAACAAACAAGGCATAAAAGAAACAGAAAGAGAGACATGAGTAAGATTAACATTTAGCAGGATAAATTTGCTTGCGCAAAGCTATTACCAAGTTGACTGGAAGGGAGAATAATTTTACACAATACAGATCACTGATCTTTTTTAGATAAGTCTTATTTGATTTTGAAATTTTACCAATTTGGTTAATCGAAACTAGAAGTAATTTAATACCGTGACATTCTCCATTTAATAAATAATTTCTTAGGGTATTTCTATAGCCTTACGGGTCTCCTTTCTTCCATTTCGATACACATATATGTACATGTACTTACATCATGAAGGCATATTGCTTTTTACAACTATAATACTAGAAAAAAAAAACCGTTACAAATCGGCTCTTAAGAATGTTGTTGGCTTAGTGGCAAGATCTAAAAAGTTGACAAATCACAAGAAGAAAACCAGAAATCAGAACAAGTCGAAGAGATCCGCTTAAAGCTAGATACAAAAAAAAACTTAAACACATTCTTTAAATCGTAAGAACGACTTTTAGATGCCCATTAAATAAATATCAAAATTATGAAATGACATTAAACTGCAGAATAATAGCATAAGCTGCGTCTCGCTTACTCCTATAATGGACAAGCGAAAATTTGCTTGAGATGGATTCCAACAGCCATGAGCTAACGTTCACCCACCCATCCATGCCTGAAGTCAGTTCCCACCGGAAACAGAAAAAAAAAGTTTTATTTCAACTCACTTTTAACTTTACATTGCCGCTAAATTATTCACTTTCATTGAATAAATTTAAAAACCGTTTTCTAAGCTTGGTTAAGACTTGCTTTTTGCTAATGATCAAGAATGTTATATACCCTTGCCTTGTAAGATATGCAAGGTATACGAAAACTTAAACTCAAAATGGAATCGGAAAAGAATTCTAACAGCTTCTTGATATTAAAAGCGGGCCATCTTCTTCTTCTTCTGCTTACGCCTTATTCTAACTGGAAAATGTGCGCTGGGCAGATGAGAGACTCCTCTTTAATGCTAATGAGATAATAGAAGAGAAGTTAGAAAGACGCACACGTGTGTGAGTGGTTGTCTAAGTTACTGTGTGTGTGAGTGTGACAGAAGAGGAGACATTTGATAAAGACGGAAGTAAGAGGCAAAAGCAAACAACACACAAAGAAACTTGCTTGGAAAAACTTGCAAGGAAAATTATGGTGGTTGTTGGTAAGGGTCAAAAGGAAAAAAAAAAGAAAGAAATAAAATGAAAACAAAGCAATAGGGAGCGAAAGGTGATGCGACAGCGGCTGCAATAATTTTCACACGCTTTATGATTTATGAGCAGCTGCAACAGCAAACAAAACGAAGCATGGAAAGTCACTTTAAAAGTTACCTCAACTCTGACATTTTGGCAAAACGACCAGAAAATCGAATATTTTAATTTATACATATGCATGCACACACATGTAGCAAGTATGCATATAAATTTATTTAAATACTATATTATATATAAAAATGTTTTTTTTTTTTTTTGCAGTTCAATATTTGTTCACTTTTATATGCAGGCTCACACACTTAGGCCGGTTAATGACTCACACTCAAAGCCGCTCTCTCTCTCTCTATCTTTCTCTCTGTCCCTACCGGCAATCGAGAACTCACTCGTCTAAACCGCTGCGATCATAATACCGCATAGGAAACTCACTCTTTTTCTTACTGACTGACTGACACTCGCATTCACATTCACACTCAACTTTTGTTCTGTTCACAAAAACACCAAAAAAATCTTGAATTCCATATAATTATTATGAATTTTACACTTTTATATGTGTGTATGTTTTCTACTAGTCCGTTGTTGCTGAGCACACAAAAAACAACAACGTCAAGAACGTCAAAAAAAACACCGTCTTGCTTTTGCCGGTGGCCGCGTTTGTGTGCCAGAGCGGGATGGCTACATTGGAATTAATGTCTTTGTGTGGCGGCGGCTTGTTGCGCTTTTTTCTCTCTCGTGTAGCGGAATTTGGTTGACAAACTTTTTTCCTTTATTTTTTGAAACTTACTTTGAGCTTGGTTTTTCGTAGTTTTGACTTCCGATGCTTTACAATCACTGTTATTACAAATTTAATCGTTTTTTTCTATGTGCTTTATTTTTCTTGTTTATATCCTAAATGCACAAAATTTGTAAAAAAGTAATCAAAAAAAAAGCAAAAAAAGAAGAAACAAATAGTGTGACCGTGAGTCACGTATGTTAAAATGACTAACATTTTATTTGGTAGAAATCCCAATACGAAATTTCGAAAATACTTATAGATGGCGTTGGTGTGCGAAAAATTACAACTCTGCGTCAGATAGGCGGAAAATTTGGATTAGAATAAAATCGATTTTCCTGCTTTTGATTTTATTTAAGTTTCGGATAAAACTGAAAGATTAAAAATTTATGTGATTCATAAATGATATTTGCAAATGGTTGCGAAATAAATTTTTCTGAAATATTTTTAAATTGTAAAAAAAAAAAAGACTTTTATTCTATAACTTGAGAGTTATACATATATTCAATACAAAGGTTAATAGAATAGACAGACATTTGATGTCCCAACAATTTTATAAAATTTTTGTAGCTAACTTAATTTTTCAAATATTTTTGTACTAATTAAAGAGAAAAGATGAAATCGAAATGTGCATTAGATTGTCTGACTAATTGATATCCCCAGCCGCTGCTGCAGTACGTACCAATCGCTCTCGACTCTCCTGAGGATTGAGCAAAACCTTAACCAAATGCTCGACGGTGGGACGTTCCGCAGTACAAAAGACTTTTAAGCCTTGTGCCTCCATGGCTCGTCTAGTGCTTGGACCAATTGCAACTAGTTTCCATTTGTCCAACGGTATCTGATGTGCTTTAAAATACTCATGTACACAATTGACACCCGATGGCGAGAAGAAGGCCAAATATTCAATATTATCCGATGCCTGAACTAGGGCCCGTTCCAGAAGCTCGCCCAGCTGGGGATTACATTTCGTTTCATACACCTCACAGGCATCCACACTGAAACCATTCTCCACCAGTTTCGAAAGCAATGTATCTGTGGCCAAATTGCCGCACGGCAACAACATAGGCAAATTCCTTGAACCATCAAATGTATCCACAATATATTCACCCAAATTCCGGGCATTGCCCGTCTGTTTGCCATGGGTAAAGAGCTGTTGTAGTGTACTCAATGCCAGATTATGGGTAACCTCGCCGACAGCATAGTTATGCAATAGTTTCCATCCACCAGGCAATTCACTTAATTGTAATGCCTCCGCGACTGCCTCCACACAACGCGGACTTGTAAATATGATTCCGGCATATTTGTCCGGATTCTGCAACTTTCCGTACAGCTCATCTAAATTCTTATAGCCAAAACTTAAAGTGGGCACAAAGATCGGTTGGAAATTGTGTTCGTTAAGGGTTTCGGCATAGATCTCGGTACTCTCCGATTCCGATTTAAATATAATTACCGTGCGCTGCGGACGACTTGTCATCTTGATTGAAAATGAGAATATAATTTAAATGTTCAATCTCAATCTTTTCAATTGGCTAGATATCGAAATAAGTTGCCTGCCGCTCCACCTCCGCTCTGTCATCACCTGTCCCTCCTTCACTTCGCCTGGGATCTGGCAGTGACCGAAAATATTTGTTGCATTTACTTTTAGATTCTTGTGTCTTTGCTTGTATCTAAAATTATTGTTGTTGTTGCCACTTTCTTTGTTTCGTCTATGTTTACCGGCTTGCCACAATCGACTTGACAAAAATATCGATAGCTATCGATTACATTGGTACTAGTGTGAATAAATTTTGCAAGGACTGTAAGCGGAATAAAAATTTCAAATAAAAACGTTTAACATAAAAATAATGTCTAAAGAAAAAAATTCAAGTACAAAAAAAAAGTAATAGAGTTTGCTTGATTTTTGTTTGCAGAATAAATCATATATCAAAATATATTTTTCCCCTTAATATTCGAATTGAAAACATTTCAAAATCATATTTTAAAAATATGATAAAGTAATCGTTGCTGTTATAATTTTGAATTTTGGATATCGAAAACAACGTATCCCTCTTTTCAATATTAGCTTTTTAGAAATTTGTAGATCTAGTATCCTTGATTTTTTTATGTCCCAACGGAAAGTCTATATACCAACTGGTCCAGCCATTTTTTATATAAAAGCACAAATTATTAAAAGAACAAAGTTGAAATCATTTTTCTTTTTGTAAATGTTTGTTATCTTATATTTCAGCAGTGATTGTACTATATATGAGAATCGAGGAGGAGAGCATTACTTACATAGTCTCAATAACTAATCACCTACGCTTCTCATAGACATCATAGATGATACTACTGTCCTCCTCGCTTCTCACATGTTATAAAATAAATAAATAAATACTATATTGGCCTTGCTGAATTTTCTATACTCTTGCAGTTCTAGACCAATTAACTGTTTTTTAAGTCAAATAGGTTTCAATGCTAAATTTTAATTGATGCTAATCAAGAATATATATACTTTATATTATTAGAGCTCTCTGTAGCGTAGGTGATTAGTTAGTGAGGCTAGGTATGTAAAATAGTAAACATGCTCTCCTCCTCGATTCTCATATATACTACATAGGAGTGCGTAAGTTCGAAGTAATCCAATTGATGCTGTCCTCCTCGCTTCTCAGATGTAGTGCATAAGAGCACGTATGTTTATTAAACAACAGCTTGATCAACTTCTAATGTGAATTTTTGTTGGAATTGATGGCAAATTCGAATGAGTTTGATTTAATAAAGCTCCTCTACTTGGTACAGGGTATACTCAAAGTCGACAGGGACAACTCGTTTGCTTCATTTTTTTTTTTGTTTTTGGAGAAAAAAAGTTTAAATCCTTTATTCAGAAAATAAATATCAGTGTATAAATTATAAAAATTAAACTATTAACTAAATAATATAGTATATAAGACCCAGAATTGTTTAAATCATATATACAAATTGAACACGGAGCATTAATTTTGTTGTTGTGGTATAGTTATCCTTGAGCTGTTAATTACGCTGAGGCTGGGCACGCGATGTGGAATCCACCCATTTGCGTAAAAGATCGCCAGGCTGGTAATGTGGACGACTCGCACCAAATGGCATATCATTTGGTGTATGCGAGTAGAGAGATGAGGTGGTGGGCAGTGGAGATGCCAATGGTGGAGGCACAATAGAAAGTGGACCAGATGGAGGAGCAACCGAAGGAGATAATGTTGCTGACTTTTGCCAACCGTAATCATGGAACGGCATTTGAAGAGATGATGCGGGAGCCGTTGCTGGTGCGGAAATTGGAGCAGAGGCAAAGGCAAAACAATTCGCCTGGGATTCTGGTCTGGGCTGTGACTCAAAGCCCGATGATTGCGAAGATGTTCGAGAGAGTGATGTCTGCATTAGACTGGCAGCGGTGTTAGCGGCAGTGGTATCATGTTGAAGATCTTGTCCACTAGATGCCATTACCCAGGCATTCACATCATGGTTACTATGACCAATATTCTTTGGAATGGCGAGACGTGGTGGCATTAATAATTTCTCTCCAGATCTGTATGTTGAACGTGTTGAAGGAATATGTGGCGAATGAAGAGGACTATGACCCAGAACGTGATGCATATGCTGTTGCTGATGATGTTGCGGCCAATCCGTATTAATATAAGGATTTGGTGACATTGGTGATGAAACATAATTAGAACGCCAGCCCAATTGATCCATACTGCTGGCCGCATATAAAGCAGTTGGTTGGGGCCGCCTCATACCACCAAATCCATTCCTTTGTGATGATAAATGGAGGGAATTCAGTGATAGCACCGATGGAGCTCTATTAGTTAATCCATCGAGACCATTGTTGTGCCTTCTATGGCTCAAAGTGTCATTATTACAGATGGACGATTGCAGGGATGACATTCCCATGCTGCTGTTGCTGCCACCACTGCAATTCAATTGTTGACTCAACATGCTAATTGTCTCCTCATCACTGATGCACTCATCTGCGCACAAACGATGAAAACTGTCGCCAGCAGATTCATCATGAAGTGCCGATGATTGTCTTAAGAGATTTATTTCTTTGGTGGCCAGGAGAATTAGCGTTAATATGCTGCCCAAAAAAATGCATGTAGTATTATCAATCGCCTCGTTAAGAAGTACTGATGTCTTTGCATAGACACTCCATAAAACCAGCAATAGAGTGAAGCGGGTAAATTTCAAGCCATCGCATATATTATGTAGAAAACTGAATGCCATCATCAGATAAGGATATATACTGATGTAGCATGAACTTAATGTGGCATTTTGCACTTGCAATTGATTTAAGCCCACCGAATAGAGCAACAATTTACTAAATGTACGTCCATATAACAAAGTTTTGGCTATACCCTGTTGCTCCTCCAGCATGGAGCCAACAACCCTTAAAAGGGTCAACAAATGTGAGTAGCCAAAGAATATGGGTTTGGCCAAATGTTGTCCAAATATGGCAATAAGTTGCTCACGCGTAACAATTGGCATGCCACAAAGAAGTGCCACCACATTGCATATGGTCAACAGGACCATTAGGAATTGATAGCGTTGCAATTTTCTTTGCTGTTGTGCCCGGGCCAAGCGATTAAAATGCGGCTGCTTAAGCAATGCGGCACCCTTGATGATGAAATTCAGGAACTTTGATCCCAAGACCATTTTTTTCTTTTCATGGAGTACTTTGTTCACATGTCGTTCACAGCTGGAGCATAAACGAAATTTTTGTTCCAATTGATTTCTAAATAAAAAAATATGAAAATAACCGGCATTAGAAGCAATTTAATATATTAAAATTTAGATTTCAAATGTTTTTTGCTAGACTTACCTGTAGATCTTGAGTTCCTGCTCATATCGTGATTCATGTTTGGGTTCAAATTGTGCCAACTTTTCCACTTTAAGACGTTGAGCCTCATTGCATTGATCACAGAGTCCATTATTTAATGATGGGGACGATGAGGCAATATCCCTATAATAAGCATTGGCACATGCCGATTTTGTTGATGATGAACTATTGCTACATTTGGAGGTATCACGCTGCATTAACATATCACGATTGTAGTCACCATCCTTGGTGAAGCCATTGTATTGCTCACATTTGGGACAGACGAAGCTATTCCTATCCACAAAGGGTACTCTTGAGTTTTCATTGCAAAACCAGCAATTTACCTTGGCATCATACCGGCAACTAAAAACAAAAAAAATAACAGTTATTGAAATGTTGAGAGGATGGTTGGTTGAATAAGATGAGTGGGTGGCTGGTTGGTTGATATTCCAAAAATTTTTTTTTACTTCATTTACCGTATGCTTATATATATTTTATATGTAAATAGTCCGGCAACAAAAATTAGCGGCAAAATTGGTACCGCTGTGGCGGCTATTGTAAGTAAAACACTCTGCATCTTTATCGAGAGGCAGTTTTTGATTGTAGTCTTCGTTTAAACTGTTTTCACTTTTAGCTTCTTATTTAAATTATGAACTAAGAAATTAAACTTAAAATTAAACTACTAATAGAATTTTTGGGCGCTTAACGGACCTAACCACAAATTAAATCACTATAAATAGAAAAGACCGATGCGATTAGCATGGTTCTTAGAGCAGGTTTGCGCGTCATAGTCACTGTTCATATCGTTACATCAATGTTTTTGTATCGATAAATGTATATCGATATTAATCGATTGGTCGATACAATTTGTTTTCTTTTATTTTGAAGCAGCGGCTAATGCACGTGTTTCTTTAGTTTTTTGTTAGTTATATTAGCAGAATCAGTAGCTGTCATTTAAATAACTAAACAAAATGCAGAACGACGATGTAAGTAAATGAAAAAGAAAAGAAGAAAACTTATTTTAATTGTCTAATGTCTCTGCTGTTTTCAGGTGGTTTGGAGTATTATCAACAAAACGTTTTGCTCCCACAAAGTCAAGTGAGTGTTTTAATTCATTCCAATGCAAATTTAATTGAAGTGCATTTTCTTTTTGTTGCTTTACAGAACGGACACACGAACGTTTTGCCGCCATGAGTACAATTTGACGGGTCTCTGTACACGCCGTACCTGCCCATTGGCCAATTCACAATATGCCACAGTGCGCGAAGAGAAGGGCATCATCTATTTGTTCATCAAGACAGCGGAACGATCCCACATGCCGAATAAACTATGGGAACGTATCAAATTGTCGCGTAACTTTGAGAAGGCCATCGAGCAGATAAACGAGAATCTTGTCTTTTGGCCAAAATACATGATAGCCAAAAATAAGCAAAGATTCCTAAAGATTACCCAATATCTGATGCGTATGAGAAAATTAAAACTACGACGACAGAAGCTTATTGTACCTTTATCCACAAAAATTGAACGACGGGAGGCACGTCGTGAACAGAAGGCATTAATAGCGGCCAAAATTGATAATCATATTGAAAAAGCATTGCTGGATCGTCTTAAACATGGCACATATCGTGATATATATAATTTCTCACAAACTGCCTTCAATAAGGCATTGGAAGCGGAACGTGTTGATGGTGAGGAAGAGGAGGATGAAGATGAGGAGGAGACGGAACTTGAACGTGAAATGGAATTGGATCCCGATCAAGATCCAGCTGAAGCTGCCGAACTCCATCGTGCTCTATTGGATGAAGAGTTCGTTGAGGCGGACACAGATGATGATGATGAGGAGGACTATGATAGCGATTCTGGTCAACGGGAGCAAGTGGAAATGGATAGTGATTTTGATCAGTCTGACGACGACGATAATGATGATGATGATGAGGACATTGAGGTAAATTTTTTGTTAATTTTCTTTTGGTATTACTTTTGGTAATTAATCAGCACTAGAATCAGTACGCGTCACTTAAGAACGATCCTTTATTTGGACTCCTGTTTTTTATCGAGGGAAAACTTCTCAATTTGTATCAACTTAGTTACACATAGACTCAATGCTTGGCTATAATGAATGATAGTTCAAATACGACTCACAAAGTGCTTATAATGATCCATTTCAAAGTCCATAGCTTAGAAAAACGGATCGGAATAGATTTAAGTAAACTAGTTAAAGATTAATGCCCCTTAAGTATACATAAATGAATGTGACAACCCAGAGGGAGAGGGTTGCCCGACATTAGGCTAATTGTACAACCGGTTCCGCTCCTCCCTCTACCGAATCTTGTTTTGTTTATTTTTTGCATATTCATTGCAAAAAATTTAATGTATATTTTGAACTTGTCGCTTTTTATATCACAATTACCATAATTACAAAACGAACAAGTTCAATAAGCCGCCGCTGCCGCTATCGAAGCAGCTGGCGTTACAACTACTGCGCTGCACTTTACCGGCCCCTTCATCCAAAAGCTCTTTTAGAGCGCTACGCTTAGAATTTTTGAATGGCGAATATCATCTTGGCATCTCCAGTAGCTGCTCGGACGTAGAGAATACCACAAAATAGAAGCGGTCGTGTGCGTTTATGTTTTCTTGTTGTTAATCAATTGCCAAAGTTTTTTTTGCCAGTGTTCTTTTTTCTACGTTTTTCATCATTTGTTATAAACTAAAACAATTTTCAGGATACTAAAGTGCCAGCAAAGAAAACAAAAGGTTCAGCTACAAAGAAACCATCATCTTCAGCATCTGGAACAACGAAACGTCGTCGCGCCAAACCAAGATTGGAGGTGGAATACGAATATGAAGTTGAAGCTGAGGCTCCACAAAGGGAAGTGCGTTATTAGTCAGGTACAAAATTTAAAGAATGAAGAGGAGAAAATTCTACAGATCCATCTAATATATATATATATATGTTATATATATGACTAAATATTACTTTTAAATTAAATAATAACATTGAAAATCATCAAAAAGTGTTTTGTGAATATAAATACGAAAGAGATGGAGCGAGTAAGACAAAAACAGAAAGAGAGAGGGAGAGAGAGAGAGAGAGAAAACATAATAATCTCCACTTATGGACTAGCTGGAAATTTGACATTGCTGGAAAAACCAGTTATAAATAACATGTGGTCCGACTTAAAGCTACCTCTTACGCAGTTCTTAAGATCTTACTATGTTTCCCATTTGTTCTTTTATAAGCAAAGGTCCTCCGTTTTCGATTGTCTAAAGAAATATTTGTATATTTCTGAACATTATATATTATGTAAACTTGAATCCCTTCGTAAAGTAACGTATGAGTTCATTGTGATTTGCAAATTTGTAACTAAAATAATCATATTCAAGTATCTTTCCATTGTATCATATAGTTAATCTTTTTGAAGTACTTTCCAAAGACAGGTTCGATGTGTAATATAGGGAATTTTTTAAAAGGGGAAATAAACACATTAAAGTATCTTCTGAAATATGAAAAGCTCTCGTTATAGTATTTTATAGCTTAAACAATAATTTAAGTTTTTAAAGTTCCCCGATAATTAAAAAACTTTATAACGCTATATAACAAAATTTAATAGAGGGGAACCACAGGCTATTCAATTTAAACGCTCGATAATTGCATTCTAAGGAAGTCTTTATTCTAGCTTGATGAATACCCGTGTACCCTTACCTAACCACTATGACTACAGGGTATGCGAGAAAATAACAGAGTTACAATTACATATAAAATAGAATATAATATAAAGTTGGACTTGGCTAATTAAAAATCACACGCCAAGTTCAATGCAGCTGAAGCTCGACCATTTCAAGGTCGTTTACCGTTAAAGCTGTGTGCTAAGCTTTAATTTCTTTGTGAAAATCTGATGATCCAACTCTATGTATATATATATATATCTATAGATACATACTTATAAAAGTAAGTGGCAAAATCCAAAGGTTCTATTTACTGCTGACATACACACAACCATAGAGAAGTATTCATCGAAACTCGAGACGTAACTTTGACTTATCAAGTTTTATGACATTTTTAGTAAATTGAAATGTGGTAAAATAATAATAAAAAAACAATTGTAAAATATGTACCATAAGTTACAAGTGTGCCACCCACATAATGCCATTGACTTTAAATTTTATGATACTTTGTTAGAACCTGAATGACTGAAAGGTAATAATATATTATAAAAAAAAAAACTAAAAGAAAAGTTTTTTTTTTCTAACTAAACATAGTTCTTAAGGCCTGTTTCCATAATCGTATAGATGGCAATTTCCGATTCGGTATTCTGCATATATCCAATTCCCGACATGGAAATGTTTTCAAATAACTTTTTAGTTACCTAAATTGACTTAGAAAAAAACACTTAAAATCCCATATAGACACCAAAAATTACTTAAAAACAAATCAGTATCTTTGAAAAACAAGTCTCTAAACGGAACATAACTTTACAACAATTTACAATACAAATAAATTACCAAAAGTCCATGAGAAATGAGTAGAAATAAATGAAATTAAGATTTATGTTACCTTCTAGGTGCATTTTCCTTCTTTCGGTATTTTCATGATCAGTTAAAAACAATCAATTTGGTTCAATTAGGTGTATATACATTATACATTATTATTAATGTAAGTTAATCTTACATTACATTAGTCAATATTCTTAATTTTTTTTTTCTTTTCGATTTCATCAAGTGTTACATTTATCTTGGCTTTCTCTTAAGAACTTTGAACTTTGAAGTGAACGCACACACGTACAAAAAAAAAAAAGGTGGCGAACCATCAAATAGGATCATTTCATGTATATAAAAGTGTGTGAGGATTTTCCAATAAGTTTCACTTTTCTATCCATTTTTTTCTGAGATATTTCTGACTGACATCGTTAATTTGTTTTGTTTTAATGAATAACCTATATATAGTTGGTGTTTGTGGTGATGAATTTTGGTTTATATGATTCAATTAGGCATTCGGACTAAATGCCGCCTGGCGTAGCAGCACATAGATTTTCTCTTTAATCCAATCCTTATTGTAGGGTGCATAGGTATTAGTGCTCTTCTGATATACCATGCAGCTAATATCCATTAATGTATCAATAAAATCAAATAATTGACTAATATCATAGGTTATCGTTGGAGTGTTTGGATTTCGTCGCTTAAGATGTTCCTCATAGATTTTGCATACACCTTCCATGCACTCGTTGACGCTCTCGTAATCGCAATAGGTGCGCGTTTCGGGACGCACGCCGGGCTGTACCAATAGAATGGTGTGGGACATTTTTTTCTCCTTTTATTCGATGCAACTGTAAAGATAACATAGAGAACAATTTGTTAAAAGTAATTTACTCATGTTCCCTCTTAGACAAAGTTAATATCCGGCAAAATGTCTTTAAATTCTTTTAATGTTCTTTTTTAACCATAGATTTTTTTTTCAATAAACCAAATCCTATGAAATAAAACAGATGGATCTCAGCATAGGATTCTATAAGTTTTCATAATACAGGGTGACATTTCTAATACTTTTGTAGTATTTACAGGGTGACATTTCTATTAATTTTGTAGTATTTCTAATAATTACCAAAACAAAAAATGTACTCAAATTTTTTAAATTCTTTAAATGCCTACCATAATAATAAACGTTGTAGTGAAAGAGAGAGGGAGAGAGAGTTAAAGGAAGAGAGCAAACAAATGTATTTTTAATGCTTACCACAATATAAACGCTTAAGAATTGTTGTTGCTATTGAGGCAATTTGTTTCCGAGACTCCAGCAATGGGAGTTGATGCTGTAAAATGCAGATATTTATAATAGGAAATAAACAAATTTGAAGAAATATTATTTATTTGTTTATTTAAGCAAATACGATAGGGTCCATGCCGCACTTATTTACTCTTCTCTCCTTCTCTCTAACGCACTCACACTCAAACACACACACACACACATGTGTACATATATATATAGCTTACACATAGATTTACGCTTGTGTCGGCATATGCAAAATTTGTTGCATTTTTATTCGAAACATCTATCAAAAACGAATAATATTGTAATTTCATGTGAACTGCAATGGACATGAACTATTATGGCATCGAAAGCTTATTAAAACTCAACAAAATTTACACATTTCATTTGCCGCTTTAAACATACACCTACACAATCACACACGGCACATTTTACTCCCGCAAATGCAAGTTGCAGCGGCCCGAGGTGTTTATTGCTGAACAAATGATAGATTTTTTTAAATTAAACATTCGCTTACCTTTAGTTGACAGTGTTGTCGTATTTACACCGACTTATGTATATAGATGTATATATGTATATACTAGAATTCTTATTTTTATATTACTAATAAATCGTTTTGCCTCGCCAGCTCTTCTTTTTCATAGAACTCAAAGGTTATCGATAGTATCGATAGATGGAATTTTAAAATAACATTGAGGGGATTCAGCATCTCATCAATATATGGCAATTGTTTATTCCTTATTTATTTATTTATTGTTTTAGATATATTAAAATGGAAACGATTTTCTAATTAAATAGATTTTAAATAAGAAACCATTGCGAAAATAAATATAAAATGCTGTTGTCGATAGACATTTTGAATATGTGGTGTTGGCTAACAGTGAATTATATGTTAGAGAGGAGAATAGTTTTAAAAAGTAGTCACAGTGACATCGAATGGAACTTTAAAGCCAGTATAAAACTTCAAATAATGTTTAATAAAAAAATAATAAAATGCGTATATGTACACAAAATTATGCAGTTAATGTTGTTATTAAATATTTTACGTATTGGAAAAATAACAAACATCTTTAAAAATTGTCTCCGTGCTTTATTCACAATCGATACTATCGATACCATTAAAATAAAGAGAGAAATAGAGAGAGAGAGCGAGGAATGTACATGATTAGAGAGAGTAGTAATGTTTACTAATGTTAACTTAACATGATCATTTCAACTAAAATGATCAGTGAGTAATTAATTTGAATGTTATATTTAACATAGTCAACGACATCGACTGTCAATTTGAAAAGATGTTTTAAAATTGCAAAATCAAATAAATGGCAGTCCGGCAACGCCATCAGCTGTATCAGACAGATTTCAAATAAAATTAGTTGTTACTTCCCCTCCCTCGCTGACGGTGTGTGTGTCTACCTCCCGCTTGATCGATTTTCAAAACAAATAATAATAATTCTTTTCTTGCTCATAAATTAAATTGTTTGGTTATTAAGCTAAAGTTAACGGCGCAGACGCAGCCGCAAAATCCAAAATTAATTTAATATCATTGGGCAAGTGTTTCTAATTGGAAAGAGAGAGAGGCCCAGTTATTCCCAGCAACCGACAAACCCCCATTTCCTCTCATGCTCCAGCAAACCGCCCGCTCCGACCAACGCAACGTACGCACGCGTGTCGAAAGTTGTTAAATTTTTTCTTATTTTTTTTTTTTGTGTTATTGTTTTGTTGCGGTTGTATTTAATTTTTTCTTATTGTGTTGTTGTTGTGTGTAGTGTTTGTTGTGTGTACTACAAAAGTTTTAAATTGCCATTTACTTTTATTATTATTGTAAATGCATCCGCCCCCCCCATTGCGGCATATTGTGGGCGGCTGGCGATCAGCTTCATCTCAATGTTCTCCGCAGCCAATGGCAAAATCAAGGTGAATGAAATGAAGTTAACATACAGACACATGTATATATGTATGTGTGCAAGTGCATACAGTGTGTCACACTTAATCGTGTTCAAACATTTAAAATAATTATAGATATATGTATATATAAGATATTCATAGTAAACAACTTTAATTTTTTGTAAACTAATTTATTTCTTTAAATCTCGATCAATTGCTTCGAATATGATTTTCGAAAAGCTTGTGGAAGTTTTTTGAGTTTTTTTACATTTTCCCTTTAATATTCTGAATTTTATAGTCTATTTCCCTGTTTAAAATCCTTTTAAAATGAAGATCCATATTTAATATATATTTTTTAAAGTCTAAAAAACTTCTTATAACTTTAAATATTACTTTGATGAATATTTTGTCTTGCTATTTGATTCAATAATTTGACGAAATACTGAAAAAAAAACTATATAAAAATAATTTATCTGTATTTTCTTATATACCACATATTTTAATACCCTTTATTTTATAACTTTTCATAGCGTTTAATGTCAATTATGATTAAACTAATATTCATTATAATTTTCCTTTTCAATTTGTATAACTAAATTAAAGGAATTTGATTCTTGGCAATATTGCAGGAGAATTATATGAACATGTCTACAAATTTCCTAACTATCCAAAAAATCAAAATTCCCCAGAAGTTAAATTTTTTAATTACTTTGGGTTCGAGAATATCAGTTTTTCATAATACCGCGAAATGTGACTAATTTTATTGCTGTGCTTGTACGTTCAGAATAGTATTTCTTCCAATATATATATATATATATACAAATTTGAATAAATCAATTTAAACTTTTTGGTTTCTCGCTTGACCTTGTCAATTGTGTTATACTAAAAATAAATTTCTTATATTCTAGTTACGGTACGAGGTCCATTTAAAAAGTTGTACAAAAATATATATAATATATATATATATATCAGATAGTAACCTTTTGTTCGTTTCTGTTGATCCTAATTATTAGAATGATGTGATCTGTATAACATATGATATTTCTATATGTATGTATATATTGTATATAACTATATAAATTATAAATTAACTATACAAATTATTATATAGTGCTCCGATCCAATTGTTTCAATTCCTAGAAATAGAACCCGAGTTTTAATTTATATCTCAAATAGTAATATCTAAAAAAGAGAGTAAAAGGACATGTTTAGATCAGTAAGTTTATTCTGATGATGATTTTGAATCTATGTACATATACCTCAATATGTTTTCTGAAATCTTTTGAAATCGAAATGCTTTATTTTAACTTTTTTAAAAGGGTATAAAGATAAATTTAAATTGAGTGATTTCTAAAACAAATTTTTTTTTTTCTTGTTTATTATAAAAATATAAAGTTACCACCCACGGATGCCCATGTAGCTGTGACGTCACCACTACGTTGCCTCTTCAATGGACCATTTCGGGATTTACATTTCAATGCATCGGATAATCGTTTGATACCCGTTCATGATGTTGTCTTTCTTGATGATTTTGAACGAAATGTAAAACCATTGATCTATAGGCCTGTCACAACTGAAGTATCAACAGATACTCATATAACTTTGTTGAATCAGAATCATGATGCCAACAGGTGAGTAAGAATATACAATATTTGGCCTTGAACTTGTTGCCCACATTTTATCGTGACCAATTTGTGAGAATTGTCTGTATTTCATGCCGCTAATAAACTGGTTTTTAAATCAATTTGTAAAGTGCTAAAAAAGTAATGCGTAAGATGTGCGAGGGGGCAAATGGTGTGAATCTTTATATAAATGTTATATTTGTAGTTACTTTCAAATCTGAAAATAGTTTAATTGTATTTATATAAACTAGAAAATCAATGAAAGTTTAAAAAACCGATTATAACTAAAGTATAACCGAAATCCATTTAAAAAACCGGTAACAAAATTAGGTCGATTGATTGATTCAATCATTAAAGCTATAGAAACAAAAAGATTTATGTTTTGTATACCCTTTCTATAAATATAAAACCAATATATTTCAAATTGAAAAACATTTTAATACTCTAACAAAAGGGCATTCCTGGTTAGGTATATTATCTTGTCTTCTAAACTTGTAAACTTTTTGCATTTTGAAATTATTTTAACTATAACCAAAACCCAGTGTCTTTTACATCCCACTGCTGATTCAGATTCAGTATGACCCTGGCGCACCTTGCACTAATTAGCTTTGTTTTATGATCATTTAAACGGTGTCAGTTCTTAACTGATAAGAATCACATTTGTCATAAGACTGATAAGCAAAGAGTTTACACAGAGTGACGCCTCTCTTTAATACCCTAACTGCCAGAACTGGCAATAAGCCTAAACCGTTAATTTTTAGAAGTTTTCGAGATATATATATATATATATATATATATATATATATATATTCCTGATAAATATGTTTGAGTGAAATTGTAAATATATTTTTTGGAACAGTGAGAAGTTATTCTAAATCTGTATGGCATATAGACCAATTTCTGGAAGTCAACCATCTAAAACTCTTGAACTTTTATAATAATAATAATAAATTTTTAAAGGGTATAGAATGATCGGTTTGCGACTGAAAAATCTATTTTATAATTTAATCATTAGTATTGAAAAATTTTAATTTACAAATCATACGATATGATGATCAATAAACAATTTTTTAAGTTAAACTATTATTAGCTTGTGGCTTTTAATTTTAAATTGACGCTACTTAACTATTATTTTTATTACTAAAATTAAGTATGATATCCATTTTTCCATAGAGCGAAAGAAAGTTCATTGACTTTTGTACGCGTTTTGTGTTAACAAATTTTGTGACTGATCGTAAATGGCTAACATTTATTAACTAAGAAATAGTCAGGCCAATTTAAATATCAATTGACGAAAGGTCACTGACCAATCAATGGAGAGTACAGGAATTTGCTACATTTAAAATTTTTTTAAAAATATTACCATTTTGGATATATCTAAAATATAAAAATAAAAGTAGTTTTTAAAAGAATATAAAAGTTTTTCCCGACTATAAGCAAAAGCCTTATTTTATGCCACATCACTTCTTTAAGGCAAGAACTAGTTGGGAATTATAATTAAATGAAGCAAAAGAAAGAAGATCTTTTGCTGTGCCATTGTTTAGCTCTTGTGTTTTAACTATTAACCATTTGTTTTTCTAAAGTTTACTTTTGGATTGCCCAAATGAATCCATCAACTACCTAAAAATGGTATTTCAAAATCCTAGAGCATTCGTATTATCGCTATGAAGAAATGGTTTTCCGGTATTTCTTGTTTCTTCCGCATTGTTTATTTACTTGGTTTGCCTTTTCATTTTGTATCGTTGAAGGTTGTGTTAGTTGACACCTTTTTGGGGTTTTTTTTCCGTCTTTTTTTTCGGTTTTCTGGTATTGTATAAAGCGTCTCTTCATCCGTGGTGTTTCTCTTTCTTTCTTTATTCATTTTTTTTTTTTTTTATTGCTTCACTCACCTCGTCTCGCAATCGTGTGTTCGTAGCCGGCAAAAGCTGCGCGCCCTTGGCATTGACCGTTCGCACAACGCAAAGCGTTGCACAGTGGTTTCTTTGCTGCAATAAATGTTGTAAAAATTTTGATAAAATTGTTAGAAAAGTGTTTAATAAAAACTTTATTAGTTTGACAACTGTTCTTTAAATATTTCTGAAAAGTTTCCAACTAAACTTGTATGACATTTTAATTTATTTATTTATTAGTTGAGTAAGTATAATCGTTTTTATCTGTTATAAGATAAGATAAGAAAACAGATAGAACAGAGATATTTAATATCTTAAAACATAAATTTTTAACATACATTTTACTTTTTTAATTCAAAGCTAGCAAATGATATTAAAAAATTTGAAATTTATTTATCTTTAACTTTTAACTTTTATTTAACAAAAAGTCTTAATATTTTTTTAACAAATGAAAAAATTGAAAATAAATTGTCCCTTTGATATATCAAACAAAAGTTCTTAACTTTTATTTTTCATTTTAAAACTTAGCAAGTCGTTTCACTGTGCCATTAGCCGTTCATACGATGTTGTTCGCTTGGTCGCTCGTTTTACTTGTGCCTTCCATCGCATAATCATTATACAAAATTGTATACAAAAACAGTGCAACGACTTTAATTAATTTGTCCACTCAAATAATTTGCCATTATGACACTTGCAACATGCACACCAATAATTTTCATTAATTCAATGAACCCGGGAACGTTGAGAGATTCAGTAGTTAATGCAATTAACATCAACATATATAGCTAAATGAAAATTTCCCTGTGGATTAGGTAAGCAATAGGTGTCATTTTAATGGTATAGAAATTATTGATTTAAATTACTCCAATTAAATCCATATATAGGTATATATTCTGTGTATAAGGTGAAGTAGATAAAATTCTTAGTCACTTCCATTCTTGGACTATATTTATATAGATAAGATATTGGGTTATGAACCGCAAGCAATACAAGATAATGAGAAGAATCTTTTTTAGATTTCTTCTATTATAGGAAACTATAAATTTTAATGTACTTACCATAAGAGATATAATATAACATTTCTGTTTCTATCTCAAGCATAAGCATTAAGTCTAGAGATATCTTTTGTAATATATATAAGAATAATTTGGGATAGGACTAAAGGCGATTTTTGGGTCAAGTTAGCACTTTGGTAGAATCATTTATTCAAATGATTCATAAATTTCAACGGTTATAACCGATGAGGCTGGTTTTCTTATTCAACAATTTGGTCCTTAGGTAAATATTTAAATAATATTAAGAAAAACGTTACTAAATAATACTAAAAATACAATACTAAAAAACAGATATTTGGAGCTTTATAGGTCTGTTCCACTTGCCAAATACAACTCTATATCATTTTTAAATGATTTGATATGGCTATGGTATTAGTTATTCTATCATTTCTAGGGTTGCCAAGGTTAACGATCAAATAATAAAAATAGTCTATAATTTAAAAACATTTTAAGATAAATAATTTTATAATAAGTTATAAATTTCATCAAAGTTGGGTCATAAGTAAAGTGATTAAAATTCTTATTAATATTTCTAATATATAATTTGTCGATTGTCAAATCGATTCTGGCATATCGATATGAACTCTATATCTGGTATATTGATATAAACCTATATAAGTTTAATTTTTTATTTATTTAGGAACAAAGTCAGATAAAGACTTAAAATATTTTGCCATTTGAAATTAAAGAGATTAGGAAAGGTCACAATTTTCAAAATATTGAATTTTGTTTCTATATTTTTGCAATTTTTAAAATATTGAATTTTATTTATATTTTTTTGCATTTGCTTAAAGTTTTAATATCTATATATCAAGTTTCAAATTTAAATATTAATTTTTATTTTCTTTTTTCTGAAAGTAAATTTATTTATTTATACTATGATTAAAAAGTAATAATGAAATTATCGTTAATCGGAGAACTAGCTATAACAACTTGGGTCTTAAGCTAGTGAAAGTAAATTATTTTTAAAATGTTTATAATTTTGAATATCCATTGAATATTTTTGGTAATATATCTACAATTCTAAGGTCATTTCAACTATGTATAAGTAAAATATTTCTAAAAACCTAAAACGCGTTTTTCAAAATTATATATATATGGTTTTCAGTTGAATATGAACTGGTGGCTACTGTAACTAATTTCTAAAAAATATATGCATCATTTAAAAAATTATTGCTTTTGTTTTTAAAGTAAATTAAGATTATTTTGAAACTTTAAATGTTGTTTTTTTTTTTTCCAAAAATCTAAAACCAAAATTTTTAAAGCCCGACGTTCTGTTAACTTTTAAACATAAACAAAAAAGCTTTCATCAAGCCTCAGATTATTAAATATTAAAACTTACTTTTTGTCCAATTGATCTTTAACGAGTATCCAAGGATTTCAGATAATCACCTCCAAATTTGATCAATTTTAATAGCCATAAAAGCCATGTTAAAACTCTAAAAGTGTTTTCTAAAGCCAATTTATATTGGAATATAATGATACATCATTACGTTTGAAAAGGGAAAAATTTTATTTTAAATTATGTTTTTCTTGTGTCTCTGTCTACCCCTTACCCCGTATCCCCTTATCCCTTATTTATTGAAACAAAATGTGTAAGAAAAAGGGTTGTGTTTTGCATCTAATCATCTATACTTTATATATATATATATATATATATCTATTTATAATATTATTAACATTTCGCCCACTTTGGCACTTTGTGTGGCATAGCTTTGCGTCTTGGCATTCAAAATGTCTCATTAAATTCAATCATTTTTGTTGTTGTTATTCTTGTTTATTTCTTATTGTAAGTACTTTGTTTTTATATTTCTCATTTCTTTGTTGCTATTTGATATTGTTTTGGCTTGCCGGAAACTTTATGCCAGCCATGCTCAAGCCAATAATTGTTTATAATTTTGTTATTTTTTGCCATTATTTTTTTTTTCTTCTCTATTGTTTGTTTTGTTGTTTTATTCATTTTACTGGTAGCTTATTAGCCAGGCATATTGGCCAAGACGAAGGCACGCGATTTTTTCTTTTCTCTCATAAATGGTCTCAAAAATCAATAAGCAAATGATGGTAAATAACAACAAAGAGGAAAATGGTTATTGAAAAAGGGAAAGATGAATAATAATAGTCTTCAATTGAAAAGTGCATTACCAGGGATTAGAGTAAAAAAAAACGTTTAAAAAAAAAACAAAATTGATCCGATAAGCTGGAATTGCAATTGAAATTGTATTATAATGGCTACACTTGCATGTTAATTTTTTAATCTTCTATCTACATATACATATATGCAATAAGCCGATGTATTACAGTTAATCAAATAAGTTCTTTTACATGTTAAGAATTCGGTTTCATTTTACATTTTCCTTGTTTTAGCTTGTGTGTGTGGCACAAAAAAATTACACAAAAATTATAAAGCAAAAAAAAAAATAAAACTATTTATTGTGAAAGAAAAACAAAAACCTTCCGATCACAGTTAAGACCTAAAGCAGCACGTGCTGGGGCTTCCTTTCACCTAGCGCCATTTCTTAAACGTAACAAAAATCGCTGACCCATTTCAGAAAACGTTCTTGGTTTGAGCGCTTGTTGTTCTATTGTTGTTGGCTAATTGAATTAGTTGTCTATGGCCAACTAAAATGAGCGAGGTCTTTTAGCCAATGAAGCCCTAACAATACAACGCGTTGATTTTCCAAAAGCTTTTCGCAATTACCATTGAATTTTCTAATGGCAATTGCAGTTTTGAATGCGTTCGGTGCAAGTCAGCGTCAGCGTGCGTGTGTCGTAAGCGATAACGGTATAAAAAAAACAATAATTAAACAATATAAATATATCTTTATATATATAAAGAACAATTTTTTTTTTATTTGTGGAGTGAAATTTGTTTTTGATTATGCCGGAGCGTAGTCAACGTGATATCGAAGAGATTGAGATCGAGAGCGATGAAGAGGATGATGAATTGGAACAAGGCGTTGGTTTGCCTGTCCAATCGACACGTCGTCGTCAACCAGATGGTTCACCTAGTTCAACAGCTCGTCGTGGTCGTGGAGGAGATAATCGTAGTGGTGGTGGTGGTGGTGGTGGGCGTGGCTACAATGATGCCAATAAGAGTACCAATGGTCTAACATCAAATCGAGAACGTAGCCGTGAAAGATTCGGTGGCCTAAGTGCCGCTCAAGAGGCCAAGTTCTATGATGATAATGATGAAGAAGATGGTAACGAGGACTATGATAGCGGCGATGAGGAAGATATTGAAATGTTGGACTAGTAAGTAAAGAATGTAAATATATATAAAATATAAAAATTAATATTAGGATTTTTTTTTGATATTATACAAAACTTAATTTTCAATATTAAGTTAGTAATATTTAGTTTTTCATATCCATTTCGGTATCATTGCAAAACTGTATAACAGTTGTATAACAGTTTGCATTTCATCTATCAAACAATTCAATTTTTATCCCACATATTAAATCTCAAATTTTTACTTACATATAAAGAATTTTTTAACTCCAATTATAAGTTTTATTTTTTTTAAATTTTAACATTTAAATATACGTCCATTCTGGTTAAGTTTGCTTTTTAAATTATTTTTAATAAATTAAAAAAAGTTTTCTCTTAATTGAAATATCTTTTGTGGTTTGCTGAATCAAAGTTTATTTTGATATTTTTGTTTAGCTAAATTTGAAAAAATATTGGAAAATATCGCTTGACATTTGAAAACTTTATGAACAAATATTCTGAACATCTAACATATAAATCCGATTTGGGTTTATAATAATGATTAATTTTAAAAAGTATTTTCAATTTGATTAAAATTCTATATAATAGAGGAAGGATTTTATAGTTTTTGAATGGAAATAGAATTGAAAACAGAAAACTTTTAAGTGAAATTTAAAAATTTGTTAAATTTTTACTCAAGTTCCTTAAAATTTGTGTTCAATTATAATTGCTCTAATTACTTTCTTAAATACATAACATTTTAATTAAAATTCTATTCAATTTACACAACCTGTTGACTTAAGCTGTCCTTTCAAATGCTTGAAATGTTTTTGTGGTTGAAAGAAAAGTCAACTTCTTTATATAATTATGATATTTCTATATGAAAAGCACAAAAAAAAAAAAAAATTAAAAGAAAATCAAACTAGTAACTTGTTTAGCTTCAATTTCTACACATTTCGAGCATAGAACAAATAAAATGGCGGGATGGTAAGGCCACGAGTGCAAGGCAAGGAGGGGGGGAGGTAACAAAAAATTTAATTTAATATATCTCGGCAAGTCTCAAGGTTAACCAACACGTCAGATAGGCGACAAATCTGACAACGACTACACACAAACACACACACACAAACACTAACACACACACATATACATATACACAAATCCCCATGCAGAAAACTAGACCTACAAAACAGTGGCATACAACAAAATGTTAATCTACTTTTAGGCGCTTAGTACTGTAATGAAAGCATTAACAGATTTCCCCTCTAAGTAGTTGATCCCTTCTTTTATAATCAAGAGTAAACAATTTAAATGAGGTTAGGTTGAATTCAATGATTATATTAGGCCAAGAGATTTGAGATTTATCAAATTTAATACATATTTTTCTAAATTTTATTTAGTTAATATTTTTAATTTAAAATTTACAATCTAAATTTTTGTTAGGTAAACCAAGAGAAAACCTTTTGTTATTGCTTAAACCAGAAACCTTTTTAGTTAGTTTAAAAAGTTTATAAACAGAATTTATTTATATAATCGTTAACTTAATTTCATAGATATATAATTATATCATATATATAAATAAAAAAGAAATATAAAATATTAGTTAATGATTAGTTAATAGATCTATATTGAAAGGATTAACAGAATCGTTATTAAAAAGTTATTTCGCATAGAAATATATAGATCTAATATCTTTAAATCAGATTGTATATGTATGGATATATTAGAAATATTTAAGATATATCGTCAATTGTATGTTTATTTAATTTTACATATATCTGCCATTGGGAGGTCCTTAAAATGCCCATCGTTCATTGAAAACGACACAGGCGTTCTTGTTGTCGTCGTAGTGCATTCGTTCTCTGTGTTTTCTCCTTCATCTTCTTTATGTATATATGTAGTAACACATATACATACTTACACATACATATATATATGCTTTCGTTTCGTTTCGCTACGTTTTTGTCATGCTATGGGCGCTTAATTAAAATTAATGAAGTACGTTGGCTTTTTATCCTTTTCTGTTTTTTTCCTTCTTTTTTTTTTTTTTGTGGTGCTGGTTTGGCGGTGATGGCAACGTTGACGGCTGATGAAGGTTAAGGCTTTACAGCAGCCGGCACCACCTTCATAGAGGTTGTAAATATTTGCAGGTGTCCTTTATTTTTAAGCCAGTTAATTGAGCGGTAAGCCAACATAAGGCCAGGACAAGTGCTTTTCAGTGTAGGCGCGCTCGCTGTTGCCTTGCATTCGGAGTGCTTTTCGCGGTTCCCGGCATCTAATGAAGATGAACCAAACTGATGGACATTGACTGTATGCTATGTCCAGCCAACTCACTCCTCCTTTTATTATACATTCATTCGTTTAACTATCTGTGGAATTTTCTTGGAATTCTTCAAAGGAAAGGTCGGAGAAGGATAAAAAAAAAAAAGAAACAAAGTTAAATTACTCGCTGGATATGTGGAATGCTCATATATAGTACCTCGGCAGCAAAAAATACCCTTTTAACCATAAAATGTACATGTGTGTGTGTGTGTGTACGTGTGTGCATGTGTGTGTGTATGTATCTTTTTATAGTTTATTTTTTATTATTTTTTTTCCCTTATTTTGCTTTGCGTTTTATGAAAACTCTGTTTCTCTCTCTTGCCTGCATTTCTTGGCTGTCATAAAGTTTTGCTACCAAAAATAACATAGAAAAGTAACGGTTAAAAATTTACCAAAAAAAAAAAAGAAGAAAAACAGAGAAAATGTGCAATGGTAAATTCGCATCTGTTGCTGTCAAAGTAGATGGAGTGAGAGTAAACTGAGTAAACTTTAAGCCAGAGCTGTCCTTTTACGTAAATAGCAACAGAAAATGCACCCAACGCCTTGAAATTGAATCAAAGGGAAATGAAAGGGTTTGGTGTTCTGAAAGGGTGAAAAAAAAACCTTCAAAAAAGCTTCCAAAAATGCCAGCTAAGCGCTGTGGGAAATGGCAAAAGAAACTATTTCTACTATGCAATTTAAGACAAAGATTTACTGAAGCTTGAAGATTGCTTAAAATGTCTATACATGTATTTAATATTGTTGTTGTCGAATTTGTAATACCCTTGTAAACAAAATCTATTTTTTTGTATTAATATTTAGTATTTTCATTTATAAAATATGCAGCCACACTAATTTTGTTTTCTTCTTATTATTAAGATAAAGGGTATTTAAAAACTTGACTTGATGTTCATGGTAAATTATTGGCTTATTTTTATTACCGCGGATAGCAACGTCATCGCCTGAATTGCTGCATCTTTACGATGGTTTTGCCCAACCCATTAGGCAACCAACCACCGTTTTCTCGCTCTACTTCAAAGTACTACGTCCACACATTTTACTGTGGCTTGCAAAAATATTTAATGCCTGCAGCGATGCTTTAGTCGTAGCTTGCAAGGTTGTGCAAGGCTGTTATGCTTATTATACACGCACACTCACACACACACACACAGAAGCAGCCATTTGGTAAAGTTGTGAACCGAATTCTCCATGCACACTCATATACACACGCCAAACAACATTTTCAATGAAATTGCCCAAAAGCACAGCATCAAAAAAGAAAAAAAAAAAAGAATGAAGACAAACAGTAGATATTTATTCCTTATGCCTGTAAAGTGAACGACTTTAAAAGTACCCATTATACAATTAGTATCCTTCGACACTTGGAAAACAATGAAACCGAATTCGAAATCGACCGGGAAATATATTTATCGAACCATATGTGTTTTCCCTTAGGAAACTGTCACTTTGGGGAGAAAAATTAATTATACTATGAATATTATTTTAAAAATATTTATTTGCAATATTAATATTACAACATATTGTTTTAATAATATAGACAAAAATATTTTCTAATATGTATTTTCGAAAAGAAACATATGGAAATTAAAACAAGGATGTTTTTATGACGAGTACTTTTGTCAAGTATCTTAGGTTTTATAGCTGTCTGCTATAAAAAATTGTTCAATGCAGCGAAGTTATCTATTAATGCTTAATATGAAATATTTATGTATAAATAATATATACTAAACTTAATATATGTATCTCATTTGTGAAATCGAATTAAAATGTAAATTGTTAAATACTTTCATTTCGCCATTTTAAATTCCTAGTGGAAAAGTTCGTTGCTTGTAAAAACTCGTTAATGTTTCAATTCCACTATTTCGTTTAAAAAGAAAACTGAATTTGTAGTGTTTCATTGCCAATGTACTGGTAACGTAACGAACTAAAAACGAAACTTATAGAGTAAACGAAATTAATTGTTATGACTTATTCTGATTTCATTATCTAGTATCTAGTGTTATATATATATATCAACAATACCCTAAATAAGGACATAAAAAATGTCCTATAAATATACAGGTCATCGTTATATTCTGTTGCGTGCCACGCGTTTGCTTATGACTTACATATGTACATAGTATATATATGTATATATATATATATATATATATACATGTATGCCTTTAGGGATTTTGCTGTTCTGTTTGGCTTTTGCAATAGAAAATCCAATGCCTTGACAATTTTTGTAACGCATGTGGCACGGTCAAAGGGCAACTCCAAACACATGTATCTACAATGTACATATGTATGTGTGGATGTCCATACATCTCGACATGTTGCTCAAATGTATATTTATATAATGGACGATTCCAGGTTTCATTGGCATTTTTTATAAAAAAAAGTTCATAATCAACTTGGCAATATTGAAAAAGTTGCTTAATTAAACAAATTTACTTTCCATTTTACAAAACAAGAATAGAAACAATAAAAAATTTGGAATTCTTTTTACCAATTATGAAATATAATAAATGAAATTTTCTTCTTTATGGCATACATATATACTTCTATATCTATTATCCTTTATAGATCCTTGTTTTATTAACTCTTATATACCCAACATTTAATTTTTCATACTGCATAAAATTGGTATTAATCAATTTTTAAAATACTAATGGACCGACATTGAAGACAAAGACCAGGACAGAGTTTTCGTGCCTCAACTAAAGGTAAACGTAATCGACTTGAGGGTAAAAGTTTCAAATGTATGAATTTGGGTCAATTACTTATATGGCCATGATCTACCACATCCTTTTCAGAGAAGAAGTTTTCGTTTCTTTGCGTTATGTTAAATAAATCAATTTTAAACTTATGCTAAAACTAAAGTTTGTTTGGCTAAAGCTAACGAATATTCAAATATTGAAAATATTCGTTTAATTTATTATTAAATTGAAATTTCAATATTAATTTAGCGAATTCCAACTTAATAGTTATGTTTTTTTATTCGTTATCTTTCTTTTTTTTTGGGTGTTGGCCATGTGCTAAACAATTGCCAGAGATACGTGGCCAATGGTGCTCATTCATATGTATCTCGGTACTAATCTAATTTCTTGTTAAGCATTTTATTGACATTTATTGGCTATAGCTTTAGATACAATATTTGAAACACTTTTACCATTTTTTTGTTTGTTTGTTTAATATTGATTTTCCCATTTGACTCTAATACTGATTTTCTTCTCTTTTCTTCTCATTGCAGCGATACGTGAGTATAACCAAAACAGAATTTTTATGTACATGTCGTTAAAATGAAGAAAAAAGTACAATATACAGAAAAAAAAGAATATATATATATACATATATATATAATCATGTATTATTCCAACCAAAAAAAAAAAGGTAAAAAACGAATTACATTACATTCCGGTATTTACCCCTGACAATATTAATGCATTTTAATGCTTATTCTGATATTCATGTTCATTGGATTTACGACTAAACACACAAGAAAAAAACAAAAATGGTATAACAAATGACCAAAAACAAGGGTTAGGGGAAGTTTTGGTTGTTGTTACTGGTCAAAGAGTTAAACCAATAATTACATAATAAAAACATTTTACAGACACACACACACACACACAAAACAAATCCCCGATATTAATAATTTATTTAACAAACAACAATTTGAATGTAATATTATGAAACGTTTCTAATTAAATTTGTTGTTTTACATAGCAAATTTTATAGCAACTTTAACCCCAATCCCTGTCCTTTCAACTTCCTGCCACTCTAAAGTGTTCTATATGTCACATGGCACCGAGCACCAGGTAACCCACGGCGCTTGGCACCTGCTGCTTGGTGTTGTTCCTGTCACCCATTGTAATCATATATTTCTAAACGTAGATACAAAATAAAATTTTCCTTTCATCGAGAAAGAATGAAAAAAAAAAACTATAAATAAATAACATTTTCGTATATATTAACTAACATTATAATACCCTGTATCAATAGAATGATATAAATATTAAAATCATATATCTTTTTATTGGTATAATATGGATTTTAGTTTAACTTCAACTTCTCTTTAAAAAACAAGAGTTAAACCAGTGTAGGAGATCATTAATATGATGCCAGGTCTGGCAACACTATAAAAGTATTTTTTTTAACAAGAGTGTACATGTTGATATCTAGAATAGTGTGACCATATAGTACTACGTAAAGAATTGTTTAAAATTTCGCGAAAAAGTAGAGATACTTCCAAGAAAACCAAGTAAAATTTTTTATGATGATGACTTCTAAATATTGTGTCTTGCTATTACATGCACTTTAAACACTTCAATATGCTTTAAATAGAAAGGGTATAAGACTGAAACGAAAAAAACCAAAAGGTGAAAATGAAAAGAAATGGAAATAGTAGTAGCTCCGGGTTACACTTTTTTTAATGACATGCAACATAACAAATAATACAAAAGAGAGTGGGAGATATATATAGAGAGAAAGAAAGAGAGACAAAAAGAGATAGAGAGAGAGATAGATAGAGATAAAAAGATAGACAGATAGAGAGATAGATAGATAGAGAGATAGAGAGATAGAGAGATAGAGAGATAGAGAGATAGATAGATAGATAGATAGATAGATAGATAGAGAGATAGAGAGATAGAGAGATAGAGAGATAGAGAGATAGAGAGAGAGAGAGAGATAGAGAAAGAGAAAGAGATAGAGATAGAGATTAAATAAGAAGTCTTGTGTCCAAAAGAACAAAGTTAAATAGAAGAATATCTACATATTCCTATACATAAAATATAAATAAAAAAATAAATTTAAAAAAAAAAAATAAATAAAAGAAATATTTTAAGAATAATAAATATAATAAATAATTAAATAATTTTATTTACGATATTTGAGCTTCATATTAAAAATATTAATGTTGCAATATTTAATAAAAAAGCAATATAAAAATAATATGTCAACTATGTAAGCTAAAAAAAACTAATTAAAGAAACAATTAAATCTGTTTTCTTTACAAAAATGAATAAAATTATATATTAAAAAAGTGCAAACAAAATATATAATCAAAAGAAAAAAGAATAACAAATAAATAAATATTATAAAAATGTTATGTAAAATGTAATTAACTATTAAAGTGTCTACGTATAAATGTTACTTTAAATTTAAAATTTACACAATTTGTCTATATATATTTTTAAAGTGCAAATTGTATATTTTTGTTACTTTATTTCTCTATGGCTCTTTTTAGTTCAATGTTTTCTTTGTACGTTACGCAT
Source organism: Drosophila neocordata (assembly GCA_018903615.1). Classification (NCBI taxonomy): domain Eukaryota; kingdom Metazoa; phylum Arthropoda; class Insecta; order Diptera; family Drosophilidae; genus Drosophila; species Drosophila neocordata. The sequence continues at coordinate 11,466,630 of JAEIGI010000003.1, forward strand.
ACGTACCGTTGTCGCGACAAGTAACTGTGTTTGTGTTTCTGTGTGTGTGTGTGCAATGATTCTTTACCTCCTTTCCATCAACTCTTTGTTGTTATATTTCATTTTGGAGTTGTATTACGCGTACCCCACAGTAAAGTATGAAAGAGCGAAAAATGTGCAGAGAAAGTTACCGTCGTTTAAAGTCTGATTGTTGTACCAGCAATTCTATTTATTTTTCACATCTTTTCTTCCTTCTTCCTTCTTTCTTTTTTCCCCGTTTTCTTACTTCTCCTTCATTGAATAGCTGGCATGTCGAAATGAAATATTCACCTTTTTGAAATTGATATTGATATGAGTATTATGCAATATATATATATATACATATATATGTGTAGAAATTATGGTGGTAGGGGGTAGGGGGAAGGTAAGAGAATGCCTTCCTTAAATGCCACCAAAAATTGAAATTTTATGAGCCTTTAACATGACATTGAAACCTAGAAAACGTATTTGTCGATTTTTATTGGTTATTTGAATGACAAAGGTTTAAGTTATGCTCAGTTTGTTTGATTTAGCATTTGGATTAAGAGAAATATATAAAATATTAAATTACAAATGTAATGCCAAAGAAAATCGCAAAAAAAAAAATCAATCTCTCATTTGCTTTCCTCTAAAAAATTCATCGCTAATGGAAAAATGTATAGTAACTGCTTAGCTGGCACGTTGGAGTGGCACATGTGGCAATATGCCAAAGGGTAAGATAATTGATTTGCAATCCTTTTCAATGCTTTGGCACATATTCAATATCAAAATGGAACCCTCTTGTTGCACATGAATTTTTCTTGTTTTGAGTAAGGACACACAACCAATAATCGTGCAGCATCAATTCCGTGTCGGATCGTGTGTGTATTAAAAATGCAACTAAGATTAACTCGACATGCTACAGGGCATGTAATTTATCGTTTATGTTTTTATATTCCACTGACATGCAATCGGACATAGCCTAAATATACACGCACACACACACACACACACATACCGCAGGCTGACCAAATTTTGCCAATTGTGAACAAAAGGCAATCAAAATATTCCTATTCAATCTGGAACATTTGTTTTTCCAGTTGTTTATTGTTGACTGTAGTTCATTATACTCTTCCATAGATGGTTTAGAATGACTTTTTCAATCCATTTGAAACAAAACGAACATGATTCGAAAACATTAAAGAAGTCTTCTTTGACTAAGTCTTAGAACTAACATGATAGTAATAACATTTATGGAGACATTGCCTATCTTGATATCATATTGATCCGGCGAATATTTTATATATCTTTTATAGAAACAAGAAACGGGTGAGACTAGAGTTTGTTAATTAATATTAGTTTTGGTAAAGATCCTCGAAATAAAAGGATCAAATCTTCCTATCTGTTAGATGAACATTTCTTATCATTTCGTGTGTTCTTTATTAAAAAATATTAAGAGTATTCTTAGGAGTAAATAAGTCTAGTCAATTGCAATTTTCCACATGAGAAAAAGTTTTTTAACGATTACCCAAATCACTCGTTTCCCTTTTATAGAAGGGGCAAATCATTCGCTAGGTGACTTGACGAGTAATTTGACATGACTCGTTAAGTCTTCAACGATTCGCCAAGTTATCTTAAAATATATTCGTTAATTCTCTAACGTTTCGTTTTCTTTTCAAAACTTTTGGTTTCTTGCCAAATCAAGAATTTACAAGGGTATACAAGTGGTCGGTACAATCGAAGTTAGCTTAGAATTTTAGTTTTTATTTTCTCGTCGGGTTTTTTTTTCTGCTGTTTTTTTTTTTGTTTGTTGCAATTGCATTGCAGATTTCTAATTTACAAGCGCTGGGACAACTAGGACACACAACAACACACACACTCGGACACACGCATCAGCACACTCAATTTTCTCGCCTCTGCAGTTGGTTGAAAAATGTAAAAATTTAGTTGTGGGAAATCATTCTACTTTTCATTCAACGAGATATGTGTATATATATACGAAGTAGATTGAGAAGAAGAAGCAACCGAAGGACCAGTTGGTTATATCCATATATAGTATTGTAGGTAACTTTTTGAAAGCAACTTAATATTATTTTTCTTTCTTTTTTTTTCTTTCTTTCATTTTTTGTCTGCTAAAACATTTGACTTGCAAAGGAGTTTGGCTTTGGCATGACTTTTTACCCCTACCCACATCACATCACATGCTGAGAGCATTAAAAATGTAAACGCTTTAATATTTAATATTACGCATACGACATGTTGCGCCATTTTTTTTATTTCGTCTATGTGTGAGTGTGTTTATTTGGAAGTGTATGTATGCATTTATGTATGTATGTATGTATGTTTGTTGCTTTGCCTGACATTAAAATGAATTTTCAATAATTTCGTTGTCGGTTTTTGTGTTGCTCCCTGGCACACACACACACACACACAGAGCCACACATACACTAGCATCCAGGCAGCGATAGAGTTGGCCACCAACAAGCACTTAGCGCCTAGACAGAGGCAACCAGTATAGAAGCAAACATGGACCCGAACTCCCGAAAATGCCATTTGTGAAAATCTAATAAACAGCGAACCGCATTAAATTTGACGCTAACGGGATGGGTAGCAGTAGCATCAGTAGAAACATGAACGGTTAAAGAAAGAAAAAAAAAAAAATAATAATAATAATAAATAAACAGGAGCACACAGGACACGTGTCAATGGATACGGCAGTTTTAGATGATGACACCAAGAATTTATTAAAAATTACAACATGAAAATACAAATAGTTTGTGTATGTTTTAAGATATCCTGGAATTTGGTATTCAATTTAAACGAAATTTTATTAATTTAAAAAACAAAAAAGAATGCAATGACAATTCCAGCTTATTTAGTATTTGGTGCATAAGTTAATTAAATAATATTTTGCTATATAATTTTATTTTTTATATATCGAAATTCTATCTAAAAATCACACCTAAGCAATCTTTTTTTAAATTTTAATTTCTATTAATTTCAAATGTCTTTTAAAGCATAAAATTGCATAGTTTTATAATCAAAGTGCAAAAGCGCTAACAATTCAAAGGATATATAACAAATATTTTCAGTTTAAAGAATAAAAATAGATATGCCAACGAATCGAGTAAAAGCTATATATATTGTCTTTAGAGTTAAAACTTAAAGAATGTGTTCATATTTATTGTTGAAATTTGAAATGAAGGAACAATTTCAAGGACTAAACTGAACTACTAACTACTACTATTATCTTTAGGGTTAAAACTTAAAGAATATTTCCATATTTATACCTTAAATTTTAAATTAAATTAATGAACAATTTCAAGGACTAAATTAAACCACTAAATTGAAAATCAAGTATATAAAAAAACCCAGAAATACTTCCACTTTTTTGTGTACATTTTTCTAAAATAAGTTTAAAGACTTTCTATGACATATTTGCTTAAAAAAAATCTATACTCTTTTCAATAATAAAATCCAAGGGTATATTTTGAAAACAAAAAGACTAAAAAAAAACAGCAACAAGAAGGAAGAAAAGTTGAAATTATTCTTTCTACGTAACTGCCAAATGTATGACACATTTTTGGTGTTATGGGATTTACACAGGATGCGAAGGACTTCGTCGTCACCGTTGCCATTACCATCATTGTCATTGTGGAGCTCACCGCATCTCGTGTATCCTATGCATACATCTATATACGTATGTATGTACATGTATGTGTAGTTTAGACCAAATTAACATATCACAAAGGCCGCAACAACCTTGGCTCTTACTTTTGCTCTTACTCTTACTTGTACTCGTATTCGTACTCTGCTTTGCTCTGCTTGACTTGCCACTTTGAGAAAGCTGGTAAGGGAATGAGAAGGCTCAGTCTTCAAGGCAACTCATAACATACAAATCTACATATACACAGACAGACAAACAGACATACCTACATACATACATATATCGTATGTAGGCCTAGGCGACGGCAATGGCCCATTGACTGGGCTCACACTGACTGCAGTCAAGTTTTGTGATGCGAATGGCTTTGGTGTTGGATCTGATGCTAGTCCTGGTGCTGAGTGTTTTGGGTATTTGGTGCTTCTGTTGTGGCATTTTTCTCGTCATGGTTCATATCGCATTCTTGGTTCTTTGGGGAATCTGAATGTCATGCTAAAGCTCAAAGATGGCCCCCAAAAATAACAAAAAAAACCGAACAAGAAGAAACTCAACAGAACTTTAAAAATAGAATAAAAATGTCCTTGAAACTAAAAAAAAAAAAATAAAAATACTTTCTATATATATTCATTCTACTATATTTTTAGAGCCTCTTTTAAAGTTTTTAAAGAAACATTAATGTTGTTCGATCAATCAAATATCAATGGATTTAAATCTAAAAGCTTTTATTATACAGGCATATGAGTCCCACAGGACTCTTGACAAAAAGCAATAAAATTATACAAATTGTATGTTCGATTGGATTTGAAAAATGTTCCCTCGACATCTTTAAACTGCCAAGACTGCTGGAATTGTAGGTAAATTGACTTATACATATACGATTTGTTAAGAGAATTCTATCGGGATTTGATAACACACGATTTATTGAATAAAACATTATTCTTTTAGCGATGACTTTTGAAAATAAGTTAGCATTAATTTTTAAACCATTTTTAAAGCTATTATCTATAAATAAACTCAAGATTTTGCGATTGATTAAGATTAATTTCATTTTAAAATTCATTTGTTTTGTTTATATATTTCGATTAGTTAAACTTAGTTAAAACGCAAGAAAATTAACATTAAATGAGTTTTGATCTCTACATTGGGGAAGAGAAGATAGTATACTATTTTTCATAGATATGAATTATATACTCTTAAGTATAATATTTTTTTAATATTTAATAGTTTTGAGTAAGCTGATTAAGACAAATTTTGTAATCTCATTGATAAAATTCCTTTTAAATTGGTTAAGCGCTTACTGTGACTAGTAAAAGTCGGCCAAAATGTTATATATTTAAGAGTTTGGCCCTTGGGTCTTGAGTATTAGATGACACATATATTGTATATATATATATATACGTTTATATATATATAATCAATCTAATCATTTTCATCTAGCACGTTTCAACTACGTCTGCATAGCTTTAGGTTGTCTGACTCACTGTCACATTTTCCCACCCATTACATCTTACTCAAATTACATGTGTGTGTGTGTGTATGTGCATACTCTTGTTAAAAAAAAGTTATATGATTTTTATGGAGCTATTTACGACTATATAGAACCGGGTTCTATATAGTATCGAAAAATCTGAATCGTATCGAAAAATGATTTTGGTAAAAATCCAAAAAAAAGACATATAAAATTCTTAGAATTTTTTTTTTTTTGAGAAAAAAAGAAATATTTATATGTAAGGTTGTAAAATTTATTGTAATTTTATTATTAATTTATTAATATAAAAATAATAATCAGAATAGTAATATAAATATATATGTTTTATTAATATTTTGTTATAACATTTAAAGCTTTTGTATTTAATAGTTTTTTATTTTAAACAAATTCAGTTAAATCTTTTAAAGTTGAATTTTTGAGAATTCAGTTAAATTTTCTTTCACTAAAGCTTGTCTCTATCTATCTATCTCTTTCTATCATGATTCATTGACTATATTTTAATAAATAGTTATAGTTAAATAAATAATTACAGTTTCTATAATTAAAAACTAGTCAAAGAAACTGCAATTCAATCTATTGTAATTAAGTTTTCTTTTTCAATTTTTAAATAAGTTTTTTTCTTTTTTTTTTTTTCTTTCTGATTAATGAAAATTGAAAATTACATTTATAAATGGGGGAAAAATCTTTGTTGCATGCTATTTAAGAGTGATGCCAGAAGTCCTGTTTCATTCTTCATCGGTTGACTGCTCATTCTTATTTTGTTTGTTTTTGTTTTTTTTTCATTTGAAACAAAGAGCAAAAATGATTCATTGTTTGCCATGAATGCAGGTAATATACAATATACTATATATTTATATATATATATATATATTTTACCTCTTCTTACTCTTACCCCACAGTTGTTTCATTTTGATTTGTATTATTGTTGGTTTTCTCTCATTTTCTCTCTCTCTTTTTGTGGGTGTATGTGTGTGTGCGTTGCCTGCAATTTTCTATGTTGCTTTAGTGTGGAGGCAGACAATAAAAAGCATTTCATTTGAATAATGTGAAAACATTTTGTTAGACACTGTCTCGTTTTTTATTTTTCTTTTAAACTGCTTTGTCTATCGTCCTTTCCATCTCTTTCTTCCTCTCCCTGACATTGCCTTGTCATATGTGTGTATGTGTGTTTGTGTGTGTGTATATATGCGTGTGATTCCAACATTTGATTGCCCAATTGATATCAAAGGACAGACAGGAACAATTGAAGAGAATATCATGGCCATTGCGGGTCATTAGCTTGCCAAAAGATTTCTCAACTTAAATACAAAAGAAATACTAAACAATTCTTTTTAATTTATTTCTTACTCTCTTTAAAATAAAAATGCAGTTTTACTATTTTTATGCTTCTAAATAAAATATTAAAATTATAATTTACAATGCAACGCCTAAAAGTATGCTACATTTAACGAGAACTGATTTTTTCAATAGATGTAATTGTCAAATCAAAAAGCAGCCTTCTTGATGGTCAAAAGTCACATTTTATGGGTCAATCGAAAGGCATTCGATTAAACCAATTGAAAAGTAAAAGAAAAGGTAAATTTTGCATTTCCTTTTTGTACGGCAAATGTTTTTTTTTTTTATCGATTTCAATTCAGTTGGACTTCTTGTTTTCTTTCTCTACCCAATTTTCTAAACTATTCAACATGAGTTTTTTTTTTTTTGTTTTCCTATCGCATTACATTTTCAATTTCTGTTAAACTCTTTAAGAAAATTTATGCACAAAATTTCAATTATAATATTCTTCCGTATATATATATATATTTTTTTATTTCAAAAATGAATGATAATCCTAGCCTCGATGAGCAACGTGTACATTTCGATAATGTTATGATCAATGTTAAGGATGATTTGGATCGCGAATATTTGCGTAAACTTCAAGTGGAGATGCTTGCTTGTGCCACCAGTTGTTGCACCGATTCGTATGCCAGTGCCGATACTGTCCAACGTTGTGTGGATCGTTGCCAAATACCATTGACCCGTGCACGCTGCTATGTGCAAGAAAACCTATCCGAATTTGAGTATCAACTTGAACGTTGCATGCATACATGTCGCATGCATGAGGAAGTTAGTGAATGTGGTAAATATAATCTGGAACGATGTTCTCTTGATTGTGTGGACAAGCATATGGGACTCTTACCCGAAATGTTACGTGCTATGCGAGAGGCTCTAGAGAGGGGCCTTTAAAATGCGATAAGCGGACTAAAGTTAATACATAATTTTTTTACACTCTCTTTGTCTCTTTCTACTACTTCTCTCTGTTTTGCCCCTTGTTTATGTAAAATGTAGAATGTGTGCATGTGTGTATGTGTGCATGTGTGTGTGTGTGTATGTAAAACCAATTAAAGTTTACGTAAAACGTAAATCAAAATCCGAAATAACTAAAAAGGAAATAAATAACATGGCTTATCAGTTCTTGAGGTGCCAACCAGCGTATATATATAAAGTTGAGAAATTTTTAACCAAGTCAGTCAAACAAATATTTCGTACTACTACAATGCATTGTCACTTGCCGTTAGTTATATTTTTGTCATTGGCCATAACGGTTTTTGGCCATAGCTCACAGGAGGTTGTTCATCGTCATCTATATGATCTATATCTCAAACGATTTGACGACTTAATAAGTGAGCCACTAAAAGTTGATCAAATTTTGGATCCAGAATTCCTAACGAGATGGCAACTCATCTATCAGATAGCAAAACGTAAAGATGTATCGGATGAATCACCAACAGATGTACTCTGCCATCTAAAGGTTGCCCAATTGGCCTTTAATAATTTTATATTCTACACAAGATCCAAATCCCATAAGCCTATAGATCCACAAAAAGTTATATATTCAAATCCAGAAGAATATAAGAATCACGTTAAGTTTCGTGTCAGGATATTTCTGAAGCGTTTGGGACTCATTAATGATGTTGCAGAGCCAATAGTGGATGCCATAGAAGAGAGTCCAGAGGAGTTGGAAAAATTGGAAATATTACTTCAAAAATTGGAAACAGATGCTAAAATCAAAAACAAACATAATGAAAATGATTATGTATTGGCTTATTATACCAAAGAAGATGATGTTGATACTAGCGAGTCAAATTATGACGATGATAATGATAATGGTAATGATAATGATAATGATAATGATACTGATAATGATAGTGATATTGATAATGATTATGATTATGGAAGTAATGAATATTTTCAAGAATGGGAAAATATAGAACCGAAGGGTTTTAATAATGAAGAACATGATAAAACCTATGATGATAAAACCCTTGAGGATGTTGATCTGAAAGATGATAAAGTCAACTACAAAACTGGGAATTATATTAAAATTGTGAGTCCTGCAGAGGAGGATAGTACATTCGCTTTGATTTGTGTAATATTGGGTTGTTAATAACTAAACTTTGTTAGCACAATTTGTGTTTAAATCAATACAATATAAGCGGAAATCTTAAACTATAATATCAACTATAATATTAACCTTCTAATAAATGGTGTTTATCTCTAAAGTTTATTGACTTTTCTCTAAGCAGACGTGTATATATATATAAATCAATTTTATGAACCAATATAGTTTTCTTCAATTTGCAAACTAATTAATTTTATCTTAGTTTAATTTGCATTTCCCATTTGTCATGAAATAACTCAACAAATTATGCATGTTATTGTTTAAAAGTTAATTATACTTCCTTATTCTCTTACCCCTTTATATTCTGAGAAGTTTCTTTGGGAAAGCATATACCTACATTGTGACTTTGTATTTGGACAAATAAGTAGGATAGTCAACAGGGCCAAATCAAAATTGGTAATATAACTTTAACTTTCTGCAATAAAAATTTGTATTATATATGAAATATGTTTTTAACAGCAACTTAATCAAAATGTTTTTTTAAATCTAAAGTAATTTTTAGTTAGAAAAATTTTCCAATTCCATTTAGAATCGGTAATACCTTAGTTTAAGTTTCTGTGCGTGATCTTATATCGCTTAAGTTTTTCAGTAATATTACTACAATAATAATTATCAAGTAATTAATTAGTTTATAATTCAAAGTACTTGTTAATAGGCGATTAAAAAAGTATCCAAATAATAGTTTTTCAAATAGAAAAAATGATATTTCTATTGATTCGATAGTTTATTTATTTTTCTTTAAATAAATATAAAATAAGTTTTCGATATTAGAATAATGTTCATAAATTATTTATTTAAAGATAAAAATTTGAAATGGTCTCAAAAATAAACTTAACAATGAAAACAAAAAGAATAAAAATAGGAAAAGAAGCAACCAGTTGTAGCTAGTTAACGGTAAAAGTTACCGTTATGGTACAGACTCCAGCCCAGACCCAAGCATTTGCCGAATAATGTGCCAACTGTTGAGTTTCCTTCCGCTTCCGCGCTCTCCACACACACACACACACACACAGACACAGAGACTCACACCCAAGCAAACATACAACAAATAAGGCGAGAGCAGTTAGAAAGAGAGGGCCGTAAGGAAAGAGAGACAATAAAACATAGTGGGTGAAAGAGAGACAGGGAGAGCGAGAGAGAGAGAGAGAGATAGTGAGAGAAAGCAAGAAAGTGAGTAAGCATATGGGCTATATATGTAATCTCTCTCTCATTCTCTCATAACATAACACAGCCAGCCGGCATATATATATATATATATATATATATATATATATATATATATATGTATATATATAGCTGCATATTGCTTACAGGTGTTTATACGTGAAGCTTCGTCAAAAATTGTACACACGAAGGTCTCCTAAAACGCTCGTTAGTAACAAATTCGGATTCATTCGGCACGATTCGGTGGTCACTCTCTGAATTTCGTGTGTGTTTCTTATGTGTGGGTGTGTGCGTGCGTGCGGTGTATTTTCTTTATACTTTATATTCCTGCCGACATAGGGCCTTCGCATCAGTATCATTTGAATGTTCGACAAGTCGCGTTGTCTACTAGAGAGAAGCCTTCAGAAAGAGCATAATATTATTTATCCAAAAAAAAAAAAATAACAAAACCAATAAAAATAAAATAAAATACAAAAATAAAAAGAAAACAATAAGAAACATTTAAACACAAACAACAGAAAAACTATTTAAAAATAATATTTAAATTAACCCAAAAAAAAACCTTAAAAATTGGCAAATATTTCGTCATTTTTATTTGCCTTTTTGTCTCTCAAAACTTTAAAAAGTGTTAATTCTAAACTTTTCAAAAAATTTTTTTTAAAATATTAAAAAAAAAAAAAAAACAAAATTTAATTGAAAGCGAAATCAAATTGTTGCTAGTTTTTTTTTTTTTTTTTTTTTTTTTTTCGTTTATTGTTTGTTGTGGTATTTGATTCAGAAAAATGTGCACACAATTCTCATTGGATTCGAACGACTGAAAAGTGCGTTCCATATAATTACTGAAAACGCTAACGGTATGTATTTCTATTAACATTTAAAACAATTGTATAAACTTTCTTTTTGTTCTTTGGTTAAAATTGCTGACTAATTTCACGCGCGTGTGTTGTTGTGTGTGTGTATGTTGATGTGCATTTGAAAGTTATTTGAGTTGGGGTTTCGTGTTTCGGAGTTCTTAATTGGCCGAAACCGTTTTTTTTTGCCTCAACCTCCATTTTGACCTGGTTGAAAAACATTTGTGTGGTTTTTTTCTGTATCAAAAATAAACACAAAAAAAAAGTATTTTTAAAGTATTTCAAAAGTTAAATCGCTTTTTTCCAAGCAATTAAACATAAAATAAAAATGATTTTTTTTTTTTATTATATGCTTTGCAAGTGTCTTTTCTCTTGCTAAAATAAATTGTTTCTGCAGTTCTTCTTAGTGGTTAACCGTTACCGGTAAACTGAAAATACATATAAAGTAAACATTTTAAAACGAAACTTCTATAAAAACATTTATGTTTGGGTTTTAAATTAATAAAAATTAAAACTGAATTTGAAAACATTGAATTTAATTGAAATTTACGTTTTTTAAAATACATTCCAGTATATCGATATTAACCGAAACTCAAAAAACTGTTTAATTTTAAAATTATAAGTTGAAAATTCATAACCGAAAATTCATAAATATTAAACCTTAAAAAGGATTTATTTGTAGACAGATAGAAGATATAGTATTGTAGCGTAATCTACATACATATATATACTTACAATATTTCAATTATTTTCCTTATTTTTTTGTTTAGTTTTTTAAGGACAAAATTTTAAAGAGACATACTTTTCTTGGCCATTTTTATAGCATACTTTTTAGGTGGTAACTTTTTTTTTTAAATGGCGACTAAAAAACTACCGTAATATAAATGAGTATATTTTAGTATAAAGCATATTTTGTATATGCCTATTAGTAGTTTTAGTTTTTCGGTCATATCTTATCTCATGATCAACATGTCGTATGAGTAATATTGTGTAACAAATTTGAGGCCAGCAATTGAAATGTACAAATTATAATGATATATTTTTTTTCATTAGATAAATGCCACGTATTCATTTCCCTTCTTTTTTTTATTTTTTTTATTTTCTGTGTGCGGTTGGTGGGAAATCAAAGATCTCAAAAGGGATCCAACGGTTTGAGTCACGCGCCAAAAGCTGTGCTGCACTTTTACGCTACTTCACATATTTCTACATCCTTCGGCATCGTCATCATCTCTCACTCTAAACGCAGCGATTAGCAAAGGGACACGTACAAAAGGCAGCATATGTGTGCGTGTGTGTATGTGTGTGTTTGGGTGTAAGTATGGTACTCTCAGTACGTGGGTGGGTGTGTTTGTGTGTGTGCACGTCTGTATATGTGTGTGTGTATGTTACTTTTGGTTAACGAGGCAAACCAAACAATGGCAAACCTGTTCTCTCTGGCTGTGGCTTTTCTTGTTCTCGTTGCTGTTCTTGTTCATGTTCTTGTTTCATATTTACCTTTGAATTTGCATTCAGTTTTATGCCAATTCGTTAAAAATTTCATTTTAATATTTAAACACAAACATAATAAAAAAAAAGGAACATTATTATTTAAAAGGGTTTAAAACTTGCAAGTTGCTTTTTTTATTCAAATGATATTACTTATTTTTTCGAAAATAATAAAGTCAATAACTTTTAGCAAAGTTCACATGGAATTATATATTCTGAATAGTAAATGGAGTTTACTTTAGAATCTCGTTAAATACTTTTTAAGGACTACTTTAACCTGCAGGAAAGCCAATTCTCCTAGAGCATATACTTAAAAGGGGAAAAGATTATATAATAAATTATACAAAAATTATTATTATGAACATGTGGTCTTAATGGCTAAAATGTGTAAAAGTTAACAAATGGGCAGCTGGTTAGAAAGTAAATAATATTCCCTGAAGGACAAAAATTATTGAGTTAGAGTTGAAACATATTAAAGAAAAAGTTAAAGTTTATATATGTATAAATAAGATGAAAGTAAAGAATATTTAACAAGCAACAAACTACAAATAATGAGAGCAGAATATAAGTCTATAATTTATATCAAATATAGCGAGTTCTCATAACTAATAACGAGTTAAGAGTAGCGAGAAAGAAACAGTTACACAAATTAGATGAAAGTAAATGATATTTAACAAGCAATAAACTACAAATAACGACAACAGAATGCATGTCTATAATATATATTAAATATAGCGAGTTCTCATAACTAATAACGAGTTAAAAGTAGCGAGAAAGAAACAGTTACACAGGAAAACACATCAGTTAGTGGATCCTTGCAATGACTCAAAATAGCAAATAATAAAAATGATTGATAGGAATAAGAACCACAACATAAACGAGTTAACAATAAAGGCAAGCAAGAAATTATTAAGAGCTATACTCGCATAAAGCAAAAGCAAGACGAACGAGTGATAAATAGCGAAAATCAATGCAATAGCAAATGCATGTGGTATCGAGTGATGAATAGCATAAATCAATCACTGATAGATGAGAGAGTAAATGAGAAACCACAATAGACAACGAAACAATTGAAAAATTGCAAAAATCAACAAAAATGTTAACAGTTGATATTTTCTCCTCTTTTTGTTTGTTTTTTGTGTTCTTTTTATTGACAAGCGACGGGAGTAAAACAATAACAGATAAAACATTCTAGTAAATGGTTACAAATTGTCATTGTGTTTATTAAACCAATGCCTTAAAATCAGTTTTAGCGATTTTTCTTTCATTTTTTTCATTCCACATTTCCTTTGTTTTTCCTCTATCTGAAATATTCAATTTTCCTTTTTTCGTTTGAGTGTGTGTGTGTGTGCGCTTTCGCTTCCTATTTTCCGTTAGCATGCCGAATCCAATAAAAGGAAAATACATAAAAATTTTCGCATTTTGTTAGCGCATTGTCCTGCCCCAAAGGTAGCAACGGAACCCAACCCCTGCCATACCTTACAATCCTCAGAGTTCTTTTAGCGGCATGTGATGTGTGTGTGTGTATGTGTATGTATATATGCTGATATGCTGATATGTTGGTTGGAAGGTTGAATGGAAATGTTTAAGAAGGGCATGAGAGGTTAAGAACATATGCACCACATTTTGATTGCAGATTGAAAGCAAAGTCTATGTGTGTGTGTGTGTGTGTAGAATTTGCCTGTTGTTGTCCTTTATTCGTTTTCCTTTCTTTGCTTTTGTTCAATTCAATTAATAGAAATTGAAAAATTAACCATAAAATTTAAACAGAGTTTGCCATATTTCAATTGTTTTCATTTCATCAATCATCCAAACAAATTGTGTGATAAAACAGTTTATGTTATTGTTCTATTTTTTTTTTGTTTTTGCTTTGTGATTGTTTGTTTATGTCTAGAGACATATACCATGAGAATAAACAACAAAAGAGAGAGCGAGAGCGAGAGAGAGAGCCTTTTATAATGCCTGATGGCATTTTAAGTGGAAAACAATGTTGTACCGATAACATTGCAATGCACTGTTATCATATTTCCTCCCCCCCCCAACCATTTTCCATATAACCCATTTAACGTCAGTTTCCCCCAGTCTCTTCGCTTACCTCTCCCTGCACGTTTTTATTTTGCCCCACTATCTGGCCATCAATCAAAATAACGCTGAAATCTATAATCATCATGGTCTATAGGGCCAAATTTCTATATAGAAATTTGTGCATTTGGCTTTTGTTTTTCCTTTTTTTTATTGTTTTTTTTGGTGTAATAAATTAGCTTTTGTTTGGCGTATATGTTATGGGGACAAATTTGGTCAGAAATGTAATTGAAATAAGAGATAATTGATCAATGTGGCAATATTATTTGATTTTCAAAATTTACTTGAGATTCATTTAAATCAATATGGAAACTAGATTTAGAATTTATATAGGAAAATTTACTAATATATGCTACACATTTTGATAATCTAAAGAAATTTTTCTAGGAATTTCAGATTATTTTTGTGTTGTTTGACAGAAAATGAAAAGTAAATTGAACTAAGCCTAAATCCATTTACATTTGACCATCTTTGTTTTTGGTTTAAGGGTTCGTTTGCATTTTGTTTTTTCTTTTTTTCTTTTTGGACCAAAGTTGATCTTATAGCCATGTCAAGTGTTGTACATACTGGTGAGGCCCCTATATGGATTTTGGTTTCCTTTTCGTGTTTTCCCCTTTACTTTTTTTCATCCTCTTCTTCTTTTGTAGGTATTTTTGTGTTTTTTTTTTGCTTTGGCCAAGTTAAGTGATTGGCTATATGCGGGGTTAACAGTAAGCGGTTGCCTGCTTTTAGGCTGTCTATCAGTGTGGTCCGTTTCTCTATCCACCTTGTCTGTTTCTATATATGAGACCAGTAGAGGTAGATTTGTTTATGTACCCCACAGATACACTCAAACATACACTACACATCTACCCACACATATTAGCATAGACACGTTACGTTTCGTTTTTGGTATTTTTCTTCTTATTTTTTTTTTTTTTGCAATTTGGGGCAATTCTGTTCGTCTGACAGTTTGTTGTTGATATTGTAGAAAGAGAATCTCAAACCAATTCCCTCATTTTATGCAGCTATTTATGCCCAAAAGAAGCATATATACCTGCGAATGTATCTATGTATGTGTGTGTATAAAGATATGTATGGATATGCGGCAACATTAAAGTGCCAACCGACAACAACAACAAGGATGATGATGGAAGAAAGAAGCAACACTAGTAGTAGCTAGCTAGCTAGTATGAGAATAAAAAAGGAAAGCAAAAGGGAGAGGGACGTTGGCAACCCAGTTATGGGCCTTTAACAGGTCATAGCAACATATCGAAACCAAACTGAGGAACCAGAAGGCTCAAAGTAACCAAAGTTGCTTTACGTAGCAACCATACTGTCGCCCATCTTTAGGTCCCTTCCTCCTACCTTCTCTGTCTATTTTGTAATAACTAACGTAGTTTGCCTAAGCAATTTGGCACTTGTGCGCTTTATGTGACAATTACAGTGGGTCAAAAGTATATAAAAAAAAAAAAAAAAAGTATACATAAACAAGGTGTTAAAGCAATACTTTTAAAATGCAATTATAAGATCTACTTTACCTTTTCACATAGGTTCCTTTAACAGAAGACTTCTTCTTCGAGTAAAGTTTAGTTATATAGAATATATATATATATATATATATATATATATATATATATATATATATATATATATATATATATATATATATAGTTATTATATTACACAACCTGGATCTTATAAACAAAGCTTTTCGTGCAATTATTTTGATAAAGTAAAAAAAAAAACCGAAATACCGGTAGGAATAGTATTATTATTATAGTTTTTATCATTTTAAGAGAAACTGTTTTCAATCTGCCTGTAAACTGTTTTTAAATATAATATTTTATATAATTTTGTACCACTGTAATACCCACAAGAAGCAGGTAAAGCATCACCAAGAAATATGTATCAAAAACTAAGTAGGAGGTAGGGGGCGCCATCACGATATAAGGATGTAAGGATATGGCGTTTCGTTATGGAATGGGTCGGCCCATGTGTTTAACTGCCAACATGAGGGTGACGTCTGATATATTTGCATGCAAAAGTGTTGTCACTCTGCTTGTTGTTGTTGTTGTTGTTATTATTTCTGTCTGCCAATGATAAATGCAAATAGGCAGAAATAGACACACACACAGACACATACACAGTTACACAAAGAGGAAAAGAAGGAGAAAGAAAGAAAGAGAGAGAAAAAGTATAAGAAAAATATATTCAATGATAGAAGTAAGCCAAACCCATTTGAATTGTGTCTGACAAAAAATCTGAACTGCAATTTTCTCCATTTGCCATGGCAAACGATTGACCAAAAAAAAAAAAAAAAAGAGGCAAAAATATAAAAGATGAGAATCGAAAAACGAAAATTGATTGACTGATTCGTGTATCGTCAATCGATTTAAGTTTACCTGAATAAGTAAGAATGTGAGAAAGCGAAATTGGAGCATTTATTTAGTAAACATAAAGCCAAGCATAAAGCAAACGATAACTAAACAAGCCACTTAAATGTTGTGCTCTCTGTTGTTGGCCTCGTTTTTATTGTTGGTTTTGTTGTCAGCACCCACAATACCAATAAGAAATCGGTAAATGAGTCACTTGGGGGCAAGTGCCAAACGCGTTCGCGTGGCTTACTTCATTAATATATTAACCATTATAAAAAAGGAAACCAGCACAAGTAACAAAATCTGTAAAAAAAAAAAAACAAAAACTAGTCTTGAATTAAAGAAATTAACACTCTATTTAAAAATTAAGTTATAAACAAATATATGATTGTCTAAATAATAAGTTCTTTTTATACCCTTTTTTAGTAAATTAGCAAATTAAATTCATTTCCATGAATACTTTTTACCTAACTATACAATGCTGTCCACACGTTTAGTATTAGCTTCAATTTCTCTTAATAAACTTATGAATATCTAAACTCACAGATCTTAGTTAATTTTTATTTTATTTATAATTTTAATTTATCTAAAAATTAAATTCTATAATTATATTTTATTAAATTAAATTCATTCTCATTATTTTCTTTAGTATTTGTCTTATTAATAGAACTATTTATATAACAACTAGAAAATTAAAACTTTTTATATAATTTTCTCAAACCGAAAGAGCTAAGAAGCTGCAAATATTATTAAACAGAAATAATTTTGTTTATTAATATTTTAAATAAAAAAGTATAAATTTTATTATTATTATTTATAATACTTTAATACATTTTTTTAACCTAAGTGTACTAAAATTATGGTCACTGCTGTACTGTAAGAGTAGTTCTTATTAATGAATATCAAGTCATTATTTAAACTCAATTGTTTAAAGATTTAATGAAATATATAGATATTTGTCTATATACCAACTTTAGTATGAACTTAACTCAATATAATGCAAATTTTTAATGACAAAAGATCAAATTATCTCAACTTTTTATGTCTAACAAAAACCTCAAGCTTTAATTTTATAAATTAAAGAATAATTTTATAATATCTATTTAACCAAATAATGCATTTCAAAAGAAGTTTAGAAATTGCGGCATAGAGTATTTTATAATGGGATTACATTTTTTTATTCTTGTTTTTCTTCGACATCTGAGTGTCAGATATATAAATATGTGTATATAGCATGCATGATAATCCGAAATGAATGATGAATGGCCTTAGACATGTTGTACAATGTAAATGGGAAAGGGACAGGTTAGCAGCTGTTATCTTTTTCTTTTTGTTCTAACCATTAAGGGTATATTGAATATGGCCAAAAAAGAAAAAAAAAAAGAAAGGAAAAGAAAAAGCAAACCATCAAAACTGCTTAAGTTTTTAAATGATTCTTATTAAATTTATTAATTTTTATATAGAAATTACAAGTAAATTTATACTGAAGGGTATAGAAATATCGGTATATTAAGCAAGTTAACTAGGCCCTCTGCTTTAAGCTTTTCTTTTTTTGTATTTTTTTTTCTTTTTTTTTTTTGTTTTCTGTTTGTGTTTGGTTTGGACACTAAGGAGTCAAAAAGTCGATGGTCGAAAATATTTTTGCATATTTTCATCAAAGCAATTTATATGCACATGTGTCGTTGTCATCGTGCAATGGGGTCTTAATTGCATGGACATACGCACACACACACACACACTCAGACTTAAAGATAAAGAGAGAAAGCGAGAAAGAGAGAGACACACACTTGACCTTTTCTATTCTTTAGCTTCTCTATCTTTATATCTGTCTCTGTTTCTGGGTCTGTCGTTTGTATGAATAATTGAAGTAAAAGTGTTGAACACGTCCAGTTCAAGGTACTTGCTTACTATCTGTTTTTATACCTTCTACAGAAATCTTCTTATTTTCATTTACGCCTAGTTCTTACGTTTTTCGTTTTCTTTTCTTGCCACGTTGACAGCTCATGAAATTTGCATATAAACTCCTTAAAAAGACGACAACATAAATACCAAAAAAATAAAGGGAAGAAAAAAACAGAAATAGGAAAAAGAAAACTTGGCAAAAGTAAGAGTAGAATTTAAATGATATTATGTGTATTAAGTTGATATGGTATCGAAAATGATCTGGTTAAGTTGAAGTTGTAAAACTAACAAATTCTTAAATCATCAAGGATAATGTTAAAAACAATAGTTCATAGGACTTTCCTTTAAATTCAAATTCATTCAACTATATACTTTAATTTTGAATACTAGAATAAAAAAAAAAGAGAAATAAATATTAAATAAAAAAGAAAGGGATTATCCATTGGAAATAGTTTTAAAACTTGGATAAGAAGATTTTTGTAGATTATTTAAATTCAAATTCAGCACAATTTAGAAATTGATTTAAAATATTTATACCATTTTATATATATGATATTAATATATCACTTTTTTGTGTAAATGTTTAAAAAATATAATATATATCCATTAAATACAAATAGAAATGTAATAAAATGTTTAACTAATTTCATATTTTAGATATATTTATACCTTTGATAGGTTTCTAACGAATCTCTTTTAGATTCATCCATAACTTAGATTCTTTTCTTTTTTGATAAAATTGATGCTGTACGTTTTCTATACGATATATATCGAGTATGCATATAAATTTCAAGATTTTCTGATAGTCTGAAATTTTCTCATAAATGATATATAAAGAGAATGAGATATATATTTTTTATGTCACTCTGGTAATATTGCTCAATCACTTTATTACAGCTTTTATTTATTTAATATTTTTATGTCTGTATATATATATATATACAAAATACAACGAGTATTTTTGGTATATACCACAATATAAATACATACAGATGTATGTATGTATATACATATATATTACAAATATCCTTATTTATGACCATCAAAAGAAAAAGCGTAATAAAATGAAGCAAAGAAAATCAGAAACCAAAATCATTGTAACGTATTTTGCCAGCCGAGTTCAATGTCTCGTAAATCTTTTCGCTTTAGGTAGCGATACTCTTCCCCCGCCTCCCATCACTCCCTTTTCCGCACATCACCCCTTTGCGACCCTTCTGCTATTTGGCCAACTAGACCGATAAAAGCAGTCACAGCTGTCTCTCTGATAGATGGCCAAAAATGGAAAGCAACAAGGAAAAAAAAATATATATATATATAAAAAATTATATGTATATATGTTTGTATATATATATATATATATATATATATATATATATATATATTAACCAAGGCAAGGGAAACAAATTTGTGATGGGTTTTTGGCAGCAAAGGAGTAACTCAAAACTCAAGTGTGAATGAGATGTTGGGCTTTTATATCGGCATATATATATATATATAAATATATTGAAAATGGACATAGACTTGTGTATACCCTTTTGTAATTAATAAAAATCTCAAAGATATTAAATTTAATTTAATTTCTATACAATTTGAATTAAAATTAATTTGTCAATTAGAATTGCATACATTCACAATTAACTAAATCCCTAACAGTTGTTCTTAGTTGTAAGGTGTAGAGTAAACAAAAAAAAGAAAACACAAAATAATATTCATAATATATAAAAAAAAAAAAAAAGAGGTAAAAGAGATTTATGAAACGAGACTCTCATCTCTCAAATGTTAAAAACAGGCAGCAGCCAAAGTTGAATTCAATTTTCCAACTGTCCTTGGCAACTGCAACTTGAAAATTTCATACAACAAGGGGCACAGTCAGACAGAGAAAGTGATAAAAAGAGATAGACAAAAAAGGAGATAGAGAGAGAGAGAGAGAGAAACAGAGAGAGAGAGAGAGAGAGAGAGAGCGAGAGAGCGAGAGAGACTTAGCCCGAGACAAGTGCAAAAGTTTAAGTGGCCTCATTCGTTTCTCTTAGCTTAGCCAGGCGCATCAGTTTGTAAAACTTTTGTCAAAATATAAAGAAAAGTGGAAAAGCAACCGTACGATATGGAAAATGAAAGTTTTTCGGCAATATCTTGTTACATTGAATATGAATAAACAAATTAGACGAATCAAATTATATATAGTCAATATGATAATTAAAAAGTGAAGTAAATCCCCATTATAAATGAAACATGAAATTATTTTGACATTTATTTAATTTATTATGTAAAAATCTATATCAAAAGTCAATGAAACTAATGAACAACAGCCAACATATATAATATATAATAAATTAAATTAAATTAAAATTGAATTAAAGTACCTGAAAACATTTGAGTGAAAATTTGCTAGCAACTGCCAAGGAAACTTGTGAACGAGTTATAAATTGTTATTAAGTTACCATCGAGATTTCTAAACAATCTCTCACATTTGATGACAAATAATTTTGTTTGTGTTTTTTGTTGTTGTTGTTGTTGAAGAAATTCTATTATAGCGAACAAGAAATTTTTTTTGGCCATAAACAAAAGAAAAACAGAAAAAAAAAAAAATACCCTCAAATACAATTTAGCTAGACACAGGAGAAATGTAACCAAAACCGTCTAAAAATGCCCGAGAGGCTATAGGACGACCAAAGCACAGAAAAAAAATGGGAAAACAAAAAAACAAAAAATACCACAGTAGAAGAAGAAGAAGAAGAGCGGGTTCAATAAATGACACCAAAAACTTTGTTGTTTCTTAAATAGTTAACCGACCCGGGGGTCATGAGTTCTCAACAAGAAAATAAAATAGAACAAAAAAAAACAAGTAAATAAACAAAAAAAAAAAGAAGAAAAACATGAAAAGTAAAGGAAAACAAACAGTAAAGTAAAAGAAATGTCAATGCCAAAGAAAAAAAAAGAAGCAAAACAACAAAAACGAAAGAGCAACAGACAGAAAGAAGAATAATGACAAATGTGTTTTTTATTTTAATGCTTGTAACATTTGGGGACTCGTCGTCATTATCATCATCATTATTAGCATATACATTAATATCAACGTTCAATGACCGCTTGGTCTAATAAATTACTCATACGACATGTTGCACAAACAAACACACACACAGAGACAGAGAGAGAGAGAAAGACAGACACATGCATTAAGTAAGAAATATACATGTTATGCAAATTGATAAATGCGAGTGAGTGTCTATGCTCTTGAAATATAAATGAAAATTTATAGATACAAAATGTTTTTTTAAAAGTTATTATAAATATTAAGTTATATGTGGAAAAAAGTTTTCACCATATTAATTTATATTTAAGAGTTTTTCCCCCTTGACCTAATTTAGATTATTTATTTAAATATTTGCATTTGTTGTTATCCATTAAATATAAGGATAACAATTTCGTTTTTCTATTTGAACTATACAACTATGTTAAACTAATTGAATCTTATTTGTTATAGCCATCTAATCATCTTACCTGCTATTAGTTCGTAGATTTGTTAGTTGTAAATTGTTGAGTGTCAAACCCAATCAGAGAGCAATTTTGGCAAACACTTTCAATAGTCTCTTGTATATAATAGATTTATGTAAATTGTTTTAATGATGCCTTCCATTTGTGCAATTTGCCAAAATATTTATATAAACACACATGAATTGGCATACGAATTAGCATTAGCATGTGTTTGGTTGGTCTGTTTTCTGTGTGCAAATGTCTGTATACATATTTGGTTTTGATTTTGGCCAAGATTCTCCATTCAATTTGAGATGTATTTACAAGCTCAATATGTTTTTGGGCACTAACCAAATGATTTAATGACAAATATAATACAAAATGAGATTGATTTTGTGCTTATAGGTATATATATGTAGGTAAAAACAAGCAAAACTAAAAATAGATAAAAGAACAAAATTAATAAGTCAAACACACAAAAAAAAAAAAAAGAAGAATATTTCTTAAAAATAGGTAAAAGCCATATGAAATGGTCACACAAAAATATAAGAAGGCGCCAGGTGTTTAAATTATGACGTGATAGAGAAAATATATAGAAAACCATAATTTCATTTACCAATACCCTATAATACAAATTATTATATAAAATTCTTAAAATGTAATCAATAACAAATAAAAGAATTAATTTCATTTAAATAAAAGAATAATGCTATTAGTCATATATATAATTATGACAAAGTAATTAAGTAAACTTCAATAAACATATTATATATATAATTGCTATAGATGGGTATACACAAGTCGACTTTTAAATTATATTTTAGGTTCTTTATTTGTGTTTCTATTGTTGCTCTTGTGTTTTCTTCTTATGGATAAACACAAAAAGATCGCACATTGTGCTTTATTTTTAGGCAAAACAATGCAGACAGATCGCTTAGATTGCGGTTAGAGATGAATGATGGATGGATGGATGCTTGAATGCCAATGACGCTGATGATAAAGCAAACGAGAAGTATAATGATGATGAGAATTGGGTAAAAATTGATTTAAAGGCAACCAAAAAAACACAATGTGTTTCTTCTATTTAAGTGTGTGTTTTGTGTGTGTACACGTGACGTCTTATGAAAGGGGTGAGAGGGGGCGGTTTGGGGCATTTAATTGTTATTTGTGCAATAATCAGAGAAATAAATCGCAAAAGAAATGGAAATTTCAAAATTTTCAAATTGGTTATAGAATGTTTATAAATGGGATCAAGTATAATTAAAAAAAAATAAATAAAAGGCAAAACAAATTACATTAAAATGTTTATAGCATATTTGAAAAACATTTTTTTTTAATTTATCTTAAATTTTATCAACTTGATTTGTATTTTGTTGTAATTTCATATTTTTCATATTTTATTTTTATTAAATTTTTATTTATATTTTATTATTTGTGACCTTTGCTACGTTCACAGGAAATAGAATATTGGACTAACAAGAATTAAACAATATTAACAGACATTTGCTTTTGTTCTCGCTTGACATTACTCGCTACTCATTACTCGTTACTATTGAACTTAGCAGACAGCATTGATGATAGATGATAAGTTTGAGGCTTCTTATGTCTAAGGGGGAAAGATTATTGAACTAACAAGAAGCAAACAACATTTACAGACATTTGCTTTTGTTCTTGCTAGACATTTCTCGCTACTCGTTACTATTGAACTAAGCAGACAGCATTGATGATAGAATTCAATGCTAGCAGCTAACTTGTTAATCACAACAGCAAAAGGCAAACAGACAAAGTGCAGTTACTGCAAATGGTGAACGCAATCAGTTAGAGGCTTCCCATGTCTAAAGGGGGAAATGGTGGGGTCTTTGATGGGGTATGGGTTTTACGCTCGCTTTGTTCAACTCTCTGTTGAGAATTGAGAATTCCAATGGTTGTAACAAATATTTGCATCATCAATTTTACCCGCGTCGGCAATAAACAGAGTGCGTAGAAGACGAAGAAGAGCTAGATATACACATAGAGATGGCGTAAATGGGCGTACAGAAGAAGGACAAGGAGACGATGAAGGGTAAGTATATGGCTATGGCTTAGGGTAAGCAGAAGGAGAAGGCAACGCTAAAAATAACAAAGTGCTGCACTTGAGTCACAAATATGACAAGGATAAGGATAAGCTGATGGCAACAGTGGGTGGTGCTAGCTAAAGATAAAGAGAGGGAGAGAGAGGGAGATAGAGAAAAAAGGCGTTAAGTTGACGCTGACGAATGTTGAGCAATGGCGACAACTTGAATGAACTTGCTTGACAACAGCAAAACCAACAGCAAAACCAACAACTGCAACATCAACAGCAGCAACATGAAATTGCATGAAATTGCCAAGAAAAAAACCCTCTTGCGGTTGCAACTCTTGTTATGCATATGCATTTTTGGTAGGGTTACCAGGTGGTCTTTGTATAAAATTGGTTCTTTATTTGATTGCCAATTTGTATACCCTTTCACAACAAGGCACATAAGACTAAGCTATAAACTATATAGATTTTCGATTCTAAAAAGTTTCAATTATTCTCCCAATTGTTTGCACTTGCATTTCTTTGAATGCCGGTTGCAATTTTACTACCAATTTTTCTGGTCTATTGACTTGTAGGTTTTTAGCCTGCCTCAGCATTATTTTGATTATCATTATAAAAAGGAAAAAGAAAAATTGCTGACAAAATTGTGGGTAACTAATTAAAAGTATGCGGCTTGTTTCTCTTTTTTTTTTGTTTTTGCCTATCTCTGTGTGTATATGTATGTGTGTGTGTGTGTGTATTGTGTGTGTATGGGAGTGTATGTTAATTGTATTAAAAATGTATTAAATGCCAACAGTTACGTTTGTTGCTAACGCCACCCAACAACTCATCTCATTTCATGTCATCTCATCTCATGATTGAGAATATTTGATCCACCCAACCGGAGGCTGTAAATATCAAATTAAAACGACATTAAACAGAGCGAGAAGTTGGTAGCGTTAATTAATTTTTAATGAATATGTATTGAAAATGCATTAAAAGCTTGTGGTTGGTTCATCCTCAGGGGGAATTATAATATGGTTTTAACCAACAGTAATAACCGCAAAGAGCAAAACAAAAGCCAAGCAATCATAATATTATCACATTTTATTTAAACAACTTGTTGGTTTTTGCACTTAACATTGGATAAACTTTTTGTATGAAAATTAAGTACTAGTACTTAAGAATTATTAATAACAATTCAAGTTTTCTAAATAAAATTTCTCTTTATGTCAAATATGAAATGTTTTTGGCATCATTTTAATCATTTTGTACCTTGAATCTAACATCATTAAATATCCTTTTGCAAAAGCTTATTTAACTCTTGTCTTGTAAACAGTTTTTACTTCAGTCCAGTTTTAGTCCATCCCTGATTTTTCAGTAATTTTGAAATAATCCCTAACAAAGTTTTTTCCAATCTTAAATCTTAACTAATTAGAAGATATATTCAACTCAAATTAAAGTAAAATAAAAATTTCTCTAATAACATAAAGTACATATTCCTTTAGGTATATAGATTCTTGTGCAGCTTTACTATATAATAATAATAATAAAAATTGTTTATAATCAATTGTTAAATAATAAAAATTGACTTTGAACTTTGTTGAGTTAATTTAAATGTATGTGAGTATATAGAAACTTCGTTGTAAGCAAAAATAATTCCCCTCTTTTGATTTCTTTTACATTTGCTGGTAGGCACTCTTCATATGTGTGTGCGTGTGTGTGTGTGTGAGTGTGAGTGTGTACGCTACCATTTTGTTTGCACTGTTGTTTGCTTTGTTTTTCTGTCTCCCTGTTATGACAACACAAAACGACATTGTAGCCAAGGCTCAGCTGGATAATGATGATCAACACAATGCTGATGATAATGAAGTTAATGATTGTTATATGTATATGAGAAGGAGGTTAACAGAAAAGTAAGAGCCAAAACCATAGCCAATGCCGGAGACTTCTCCGACTTGCACATACAACATTTGCAAGTCAAATGAAATTATTTATTTTGTATATATATATATATATGCATGTATACATATATCTATATATATACATATATATATATTTATATACAGATGTATGTATGTACATTTGTTTGTTTGTTTGTTTGTTTGCTTGCTTGCATGTGAAAGAAAGAGAAAAAGCAGAATAAAAATGGGCATTAGAAGCTGTCCTCTTAATAGAAGAGCCAATGTAAGAATAAAATTGAAAGTTGTATTATAAGGAATACATTTTATATTATAAATTAGCAAACATAGAACTAAATATACATATATATATATATATATATACTTAAATACATATGCTGTTAAAGTTAGCCCCTTGCAAATGCAAATTCTGAGTCTAATTAGCGAAAGAAATCTTTTTGCATTTCTTTTCTTATTCTGTTTTTTTTTTTTTCTTTTTCCTCTTTCGTTTATGTAAAGTGTTTGCGAGAGTAAGCAAGATAGAGCATAGTGATATAGAGTAGACAAGGACGCTTTATGCACATTTACTGCTTGCATTTCATTTGATGTGTTGGCTTGGGCATTTCCGTTAGATGTTTTCCATTTCCGTTTTGGCATACAAAGCTCTTGGTATTTTTACATTTAATTACTTTACAATCTCATGGAAAGGGAAATCAAAGGCAAATATATATAAACAGAGAGAGAGAGAGAGAGAGCGAGAAAGATAGAGGGAAAACTAGAGCAAGAGAAAAAAGAAATTGCAATAACAAATAGAAATTACGTTTTAAGCCTATTTTTTATATTCAAACGAAAATCAAGAAAAAGAAATAACTATATAATTAACTATAGAATTCTATTTAAAATGATTTACAAAACTAGTTACCTATATATATAGTTTTTGATTCCTGTTTTGTCAGGCAAATGCTTGAAATTGTTTCAATTTTCTATACTCTTCAAATTATTATAATTATATATGCCAAATTCTTATTTTCAAACTATCAAAAACTTAAATTTGTGACTTTATACTGTAAACTTTTGAATGAATTGAGTGCTTGAATAAATTTATGGTTTTGAATATTATATATAATTGAATTATTTCCAAACCAAATGAAACCAAAATTGTTACTTTTGATTACGTAAATGGAAATAGTGAGCCAATTATTACCATCTACATTTGCTATTTAAACTATTTTCAATTTATTATGCACAATTTGATGAGTTATTTTTCCAAACAACAAAAACTAAAAATATATAAATTATTTCTTTTGTATATTGTTGAAAATTTTGATTTAATGAGCTTTTGTTTTCTACAAATTGAATGCATAGACAAAAATATTTAAATATATATATATATATATTTATATATATTCATTCATCTTTCATCTTTTATTGTTTGTGTTTGATTGGTTTGGGTTGTTCTTGTTGTTGTTGCTGTTGTTTTGTTACGCATTATTTTTTTTTTTTTTTAGTAATTTGGAAAATTGTCTTACATTTTGCTGCCAATTCTGCTCATTCATATACAAAGCATGAGGAATCATTTTACACAAGACATGAGACAGCACATCGTATGTAAAAGCATTAAATGAATATGTGAAAATGAATGTGAGTTCATTTGCGCATAAAATGTGCGTACGTGTGTGCACTCTGCCACTCTATGTGTGTGTGTGTGTGTGTGTTTATATGAATGAGTGGCTCAACCAACCAGAAGTTACACCCCGTTCTCATCTAAGCAGCTGAGTGGGCATATTTTCGGCATGATTTAACACTTAATTAGCAAAATTTTTTGACTTGAGTGTCGCCTCATCATCATTGTCAACAATTTACATATACACACACAGAAACCTGTCTGGCCAAATAGGTTAGGGGCAGGAAGTCACAGAAATAAGGGTATGAGTAATTGTCATAAACGTTATAATCAAACATAAACACACGGCATATGTGAGTAACTTCCACTCAAAAAGAATGGCATCAGAAGCAAAGGCAGCTGCCGCCTGCCAGGTCCAAAGCCAAAGCACTGCAAGTGTGAATTATTAAATAAGCAACAACGCAACATGGTGAATAACAAAAACAGAAACAACAACAACAACAATAACAAAAACAACAACAATATAATATAAAAATGAAAATAATAAATGTATGTATATTGTACATGAAAAAGACATGTGTGAGTCGAAAGGATTTGCTCTCTCCTTATATATATATATATATATATATATATATATATATATATATATATATATATATATATATATATATATATATATAAGTATGTATGTGTGCTATTGTTGTTGCCTGATTCAGTGTGTGTGTGTGTGTGCGCTTGTATAGGGATTTGCTTTCGGTGGTAGAACCCTTAAAGCTTTATGTGGTGTTCCCGGCAAAGTTAATCGGTTCAAAGATTTTTTCTTCTTTAGCCCTTGAGTAAATCGCAAAAAAAAACACAGTAACAAAAGGAAAAAGAAGAAAATAAACCATTAAATCATTGTAATTACTATTTGTTAAACGTTTAAAAGGAATCCCCATAATCCAATATATATTTTATGAAAACCAATTAACACTTAATCAATGCAATCTATGGAATTCTAACGATTATCTTTGATTACAACAATTTTTATTGTGTTCTAATTAGTTAACTTCTACGAAGTTTAAATGATTGAAGTAAGAGTTCTTCAATTTCTGCGTTGAAATTCTGTTTATAAATATATTTTTTAATAACGAAAAAAATATTAAAAAATGATTTAAATCAAAAGAAATATTTCTTCTGTGAAACGTTTTACCAAAACAGAAAGTTTTATATTTATTTAATTTAATAAATTTATCTTAGAAAATGACAATATGATGGCAAGACTATTTCAATTTTTTTTATTGGTATGTCGACTTTTGTTAGTTTGAAAAGGAAACAAATGAATTTTTTAAGGACCATTAAGGTTGGCCAATGTAAAGTGGTAAATTAAGAGTCCTGATAAAATACAAAAGAAGCGGCCCTTTAGAAAAGGTGAACAAAATACGAATATTCCTCATTTGTTGTAGATTTTGTATTTGTTTTTCTTTTTGCATAACAAAAGAAAAGGAAAAAAAAGAAGAGAAGGATATTTTGTTTTGTTGTGATGACTTTGCGAATTGTTTTTAATCTCTTTTTCACAACCGTCCTTTTTCTCTATTTTTTTTTTGTTTTTTGCTCAGCAAAGGTTTTATGGCCAATTTGAACACACACACACACACGCACACATTTTTCATTGCTGGTTGCCTCGCTAAAAATGAGTTGCCTACTTTTTTGGGCAAACATTAAATATGCAATCGTCCCAGCTGGCGCAACAATTTCTGTAGGATCATTAACGTGTTGGCCTCTAACCGGCTTGGTCCTTAAACATGCATACCTATATCATCTCTTATCAGCTATTCTAACGGTATACTGTCTACTACTTAAGTTAAATCTTCTTAATATGTTAACAACTCATATGGGAATTTATTTTCTTACTTCTCTCTCATTATGTCATGTTTCATTTTCATTCTTTTTTGTTTCAGTATTGGTTTTGTGCCATGTCATTGAGCATTTTGGCTTCATAAAAAATGAGAAAAAAAAAACACAAAACTAAAAATTCCTTTGCTTGTTGTCTTATTTTACGTTTTCGTTCTCTCGATTTTCCTGAATTATTTATAGAGTTGTGTGAGATGTAGCAACAGTTTTCTCTCTTTCTCATTCAATCTTTCTGTCGTTCTGTCTTCTGCAGCGTCCTCGTGGCACTTGGCTCTTGGTTTTGGCCTGTGTCAAGTGGCAAATCTGCGTTGTAATGTGCATATATAATTTTCTCAGAATTCTCGTACGTTTTTTTTCATTTTTTTTTTGGTGCCAGGCACTTAACGCTCGAATGAATTTGGTGTAAGCATTTTTTTTTTTTCCTGCATCTTTTCCTTTTTTTTTTTGTTGATTTAAAAATGAGACCTTACAAGAAGAAATTTAATATTAAACGGTTTATAATGCATAGAAAAAATCACGATTGGGATTTAGAGCAATTAGAGCTAATGTTAGGTAAATATTCTCTTTGTTAAATACTTAAAGCAGGAACTAGTTCTTTTTGGGTAAATTGGGCATGACCAGGAGTAAAAGCTAATATAGTAAATTCATTTAGTTTTCTGGGAAAAAGAAAATGTAAAAATATTAGAAGAAGAGTTACTGGTTTAAAACTTTTATTGTTTTAAGGGTTTTAATAAAAGTGAACTAGTTCTTTTGCAATATTGTTTATAAGGAATTTTCCGGTTAAAGTTAAATCTCAAAGTTTTTTGCAATATTGTTTTTAAGGAATTTTCCGGTTAAAGTTAAATCTCAAAGTTTTTCATTGATTTTTTTTTTTGTTTTTAGAAATTTTTTTTTATACTCAGCTGAAAGAAATCAAATTAAAGTGTGATAGATTTTTATCTCGATTTTGTTTGCATATATTTCTTGTGATGAATTGTTCTTTAACAACTCTTAAAGGGGTATTCAAATGAAGCTTAGTTTTATTTTTCTATTTTTTTTTTTAAGTGTATTTATATATATACAGCTATTTTAACTCCGTTGCTTTTTTTGTTTGTATGTCTTTTTTGTTTTATGTATTTTTTTTTATTTTAAGATCCGACTTGTTTTATTTCCCTTTGCGTTGTTGTTGTTTTTTTTTTTTTTTTTGTTTTTTTTATCTTTTTTGCGTTTTAAACTATGCAGCAGAAGCAGAAGCACTGCAAATGAAATGAAATCTAATGAAATGGGCGGCACAGACAGTGCCCCAAGGCAGAGACGGAATGAATGAGATGTAGAGACTAAGTCTCAGGATGAGACTTGACTGAGACTGCGACTGGAACTGGAACTGAGACAGCAATGGTGATGGCAATGGCGACTGCCACTGCGACGGCAACGGCGACGATGATGGTGATGGCGACGTAGGCGGTGGAGGTCTTTCTTGGCTTTATTAAAATTTTGTAGCCTTGTTTTTGTTGCTCATGCTGTTGTTGCTGTTGTTTGACGAGAGTTTATTAAAAGCCTTACAAAATGGTATTCGCTCATACTCTCTCTCTCTCTCTCTGTCTGTCTTCATCTATATATCTATTCCTCTCTCTCTCTCTCTCACTCTCTCTCATTTTATACTTCTCTCAGCCGCTTGTTATCTCTGTGTTGAGCTTTGATTTGATGTTAATGTAAATAGCTGCTGCTCTTTTTCCTTCTGCTGATGGCAATCCGGTAGCTACTGCTCCCAATCTACCCATTCTACACTCTCAGTTAATGTTTAATTTTTAATGAAGCAACCAAAACAGATTTACTGCCAAGGCAGCGGAATGAGAATGAGTATGAATGTGGCAAGAGGCAAGTGGCAAGTGGCGCGAGGTAAAATTGAAGTAGTAAGTGTAGCAAAATGGAGGCAATGCCAGTTACATACCATATACCGGAAGCATCGCTTAGCACAGCTGATGTCTGATTAATCATCAATGATTGAAATGGATTTCATGTATGCCAACAACTAACCAACATCATCATCATCATCATTAGAATCAACATCATAATCATCATCATCGTCATCAACAACATTAGAATAATGGAACAGTAAACGAAGGGAATGGAAAAGAGCAGATGATGCTTTCATTCCGGAAATCTGGGGCACGTTTTCTGATTATTGCTCATACGCCACCGTTCCGCACGTGTCAAGTGCCTAAGCCGCAATCATCTTCTCTCGAAGTTCGCTGCCAAGTACTATACTAGGTCAAAAAGCGCATTCACCCAGCAAAAAGTCTATCCTGTTCTCAATCTCCCTCTCTCTCTCCCTCTCTCTCTCAGTCATTGCCATTTTGTAAAATACGAAACCGAAAAAAAAAAGAAATTTGTTGCTAGAAATACTTGCAATTAAGTGTAAAAACCTTCACTTTCATTTTCAGCACTTGTAAAACTATGTGTACTTGTGTTTCTTTCATACGGCAATTAGTAAAGTCTTAAATTCTACTTCCATTTCAATGTGGCAATTAGTAAAGTTTACATTTACGTTCTTTAGTTGGGGTAAAAATAACTATTCTTGACAAATGAAGTGACTAGTTTTCTCTACTTATTTTTTCATAGTTTTTCTCTTTAGTTTTTCTCTGTAGTTTATTTTTTATTTTTTTTTTTCCTGTATGTTTTCAGTTATCATCATTTATTCAGGGAAGAGCAGCAGCAGTAGCAGTGGCAGTGGCATATACAGAGCACAAGTCACGACCTAACATGTTTGTGAACAAGGGAAATAGAGGAGAGGGTGCAAGGCCAAAAAGTCTGAAATGCTGAAAGCCTTTTTAAGTCTTTTGTTTGCCTTGTGCAAATCGTCTCATAAATCAACTAGGCAGCTCCTTTCTTTTTATTTTTTTTCTCTCTCTCTTCCTCTCTCTTCCTTTTATGCATTCATCGTTCTTCTCTCATTTCTCTAAGCTGAAACATTTAGTTGTAAATGACTTTGTCTTCAGGTTGAAAAGTCACGTTTTGATCAGATGTGTTGGCATAGAAAAAAAAATGCTATAAATGTTTTGCATACAATCAAAATATATATAGAAACTATATATAACTAAAACAAATAAAAATAAAATAACTAATAAATAAATACGAATATTATATTTGTGAAATTTGTCAATTGAAAAATTAAATAAAATTCAGTCATTTTTATAAATTGCATTTGATATTTCAATGACGAAAATTGAATAATTTCCTATCACACTTTCGATATATTTCAAAGATATTTCTAATAAAAATTCAATTTTTTTAGTTAGACATCAATTTTTGCATTTAATTAAATAACAATAAATAAAATGCATATGATTGATATATTCATACATAAAATGTAAATTCTTTACAGCGAAATATTTTAAAATCTTTAGCAAACTATTTAAATATCAATTCATTTATAATATTATTTATTTTTATTGAAATTCTTTACTTTTTAATTAATAAACCTTTTTGGCTAATTTTTAATTGATTTTTATATATTTCAATGGAGCCAATTCAACTCTAAATAATATAAGTTATTATTTAAATTATTTTTACCTTAATCTACTAGTTTTGATTACCATTTGCTAACTATTTGTATATTCCTTTGCCAAAAAGTCCTTATTTGGTTATAAATGTGGCAATTCACAGAGTCTGTTGGCAATCGTTTCGACGAGCCGCATTTAAAGACCTCAATTAAGACAAACTGAATGAATTGCACGAGACGAAAATTTACTGCTAACTGATACCTTAAAAAGAGGTTAACAGATTAATTGGGTTTTTGACTTTGTTCCCCCCATTAAAAGAGAGAGAGAGAGAGACTTAAGTTAAATATACATATTTTCACATGTAACTTAGTATTTTGATTGTTATCATTGCAAATTGCTGTGAGAATTGTTGTGCTAAAGTTTATTTTTGTATTTTTTTTTTGTTTTATTGAAAACGGAAACATGATCCATGCATTTTGCCTTTGTGCTTGTACAAGACAATAAGCTGACAGCCCAGTTTAAACTGGCTTCATTTCTTTTCATGCTTTTCACTTTGTTTTTTCGTTTTGATTTCAAATTGAAATTGCCAATTGGCAATTCTTGTTAAGTCTTTTTCAAATTTCTTTCTATTCTGTTGAACTTTAATATGTTAAGAAAAAATTAAATAGAATTTTTTTTTAGGTTTTCAAATATTCCTTTTTAAAGGGTTAGCATGGTGTCATATAAAGATTTATTTTAAATATTAAAAGTAAAAAGTAATGCAAAAATTAATATTTATGAGTAGCATAAGTAGAATTATTTATATTATCGTATATAAAAGTGTTTTTGTATTGTTTTTTATTCAAATTTTCACACTAAAGACGATTTGAGTGCAATTTGTTTGTGAACCCTGGCAACCCTTATACATTTTAATAGTTTCATTTACGGCTGGCTTGGGTATTTCTATGTTTTTCTTTCCCTTTTTGTTAGTCTTTGGTTTTTCCACTCTACTCTATTTCTGAGCCAAGACACTGAGCTTAGTCTTAACTTAAACATAGAGATTAGTAAATCGTTTTATATTAAAGTTATTATAAAATATAACCAATAGGCATAAGTTCTTACTTTTCAATATTTTTTTAAAAGATTTCTAAAAGATACTAAATCAATTGCCATATATATAATGAATTTGTAAGGGTATAAAAATGTTCAACATTTGTTAAGTTTAGCTAGAGCATTTGGTTTGCTTTCTTGTTTTTTCTAATCTTCCTTACCCCTTTTGCTTTTTTTTTGTTTTTTT
The DNA here is from genome assembly GCA_018903615.1 of Drosophila neocordata. Lineage (NCBI taxonomy): Eukaryota > Metazoa > Arthropoda > Insecta > Diptera > Drosophilidae > Drosophila > Drosophila neocordata. Next base: position 11,500,748 of record JAEIGI010000003.1, read on the forward strand.
TTTTCTTTTTTAAGGAGTAAAATCACGTAAAATGTTGGCATTTTGTAAGGTTTTTCGTTTTCCTTTTGTAAATGTTGAAAACCCTTTTGCTAATGGTGGCAAGGCTAGAATTCCCACAGGCAATTTTTTTTATTTTTCTATATATACATACATATGTGTGTGTGTGTGTTTTAGTAGCAGCACTTTGTGTGTACTATATATTGTGTGTGTGTGTGTGTGTTGTTCTACTTTGTCTTGTTTTGCAATTTAGAAGTCATTCACTTACAGTCAAAATGAGCAACGAACTCAATTCCAACAAGGAACCACAACAGCTAAGTGAGTGACTCGAAAGAGAGAGATAGACAAAATACGAGCGAGTGAAACAGCTGCAAGTTCGTTGTCTATTTTATTGTATTTTAATTTATGTTATTTACGCCAACCGCAGTCGCTGAACTTTTCCTCTCACTAATTCACTCGCTCACTCACTATCCTTTCACATTTTCTTCTTAGCTCTTTTCACTTGTCTCGACGGCGTCACGGCTGCCATTAGGTGACACCAAAAGGGATTTGTACTTTAATTTCTTTGCTAATACCAAATGCCTCCCACAGCTGCTGCTACTGTTGGTCTCCTTGTCTTCTACTTTTATCCTTGGGCTGTCAGCGCCAAGTGCTGTTCCATAAATACCAAAGATAAAAGTACATATAACTAAGGGACATGTTCGTATTTCATTTCCACATAAATTTTTAAATAATTTCAAAAAACGTAAAAAAAAAAGTATTAGATTCTATAAGTTATATGGACAAAACCGAAAGTCAAGTAGAGAAGTAACTATCGGTGGAATTAAATATTAAAGTTTTAAGTTATTAAGTTTGTTTTTTAGAAACTTAAAAAATAAATTAGTTTTAATTAAATTCAATTTCTTATCAAGCACTATTCATAATTAAAAATTTTTGGTTTTGAAAAAAAAAACTTAAATTTTAATTGTACATTTATATGCTTCTACAGAAATAAATTATAAAAATATTTAATTCACATTTATAATGCTTTATAATATACAACTTCAGTTATAAATTTATACAGATTTATACAGGTATGATATTCAATTCCTAAAACGTATTTGGCTGCTTTGAACTTAAAAGAAAACAAAAAAAAAAAAAAAAACAAATGTTCAGCAATTGAATAAACCAAAGTCTTATCTCTCTCTTTTCAAATATGTTTATAGTGCCAGCAGCTTAGTTAGCCTTAGTCCAGCATATGTCTCCGTCTCCTTTGGATTCCTCCTGTCTGTGAATGGATGGTTGGCTGTGTGTATGTGTGTGTTTATGTGTGTTTGTGTGTTTAGAAGGCATCCTGTTTTCAGTCTTTGTTCTTTGCTATGTTTTATACACTTGAAAAAGAAACGATATGTTGCCATTTAGACACAGTTTGTTATTGTTAAAAAAAATAATAATAGATTGAAATTATTTATTTTATTATATAGGAATTTAAACGAAATGTATTAAGAAATCTTAGATCAAATGTATTAACTTTATTTATGTTGTTTTTACACATTAAAAGTAATTTAAAGTACAAAGTCGGATTTCAATGTTGAATGTGTTTCTGTATCTAATTTGAGTTTGTTTGGATTAAATTTAAGTATATACCTTAGAATTGATTATAATAAATTCCCAAACTTATTCTAACTAATATAAAAATCTAAAAAAAAACATATAAATTTCTTTATTGGAAAAGGCCATGTTCAGGATTTTTTCAAATTTTACAATACATAAAAAGTTAAAATTTAAGTGATGGGATTTAACCAAGATAAAACATAGACTAGTTAATCTTATATTAATACATATAGATTTCTTATTCATAAGCGATCTTGTTTTGATTAATATATTTTGCGAACTAACTTTTTAAATGCTAAGAACTAAGAACTAACTTATGTACAGTGTTGTGAAATGTTGCGAATCAGACCAAGGATGCCAGATTGCTTTGACCTAATTATAACATTAACTTCAAATGTATAGTCAATTAAATAACCTAAACTTTCATTTAATAGAAATTTTTGTAGATCTCTTCTATTTGTTGTTGTTTCGGAATTTTTATACATATTTTATTTGTTTTTTGATTGTTATATATATTGGTTAAAGAAATTTCAAAGCTATATATATTTATGTCATTAAACTGTTAGTGTATGCAATACTTTTTTTTTCAAAAAATTTAGAAAGGGTAAAGAAAATTCGTTAAAAATATATTTTTTAGTTTATTTTCTACGTTAGACCAAGCTTTTGACGCATTGTCGCCTTGTGCACAATCACAGAAAACATTGAAAACATTTTCCATGTGCTGTTTATTTGTATGTGTGTGTGTGTGTGTGTGGTCAATTCAACTCCTGAGCTTGCTTAACGAAAACTTTACGCCAGGACTTTTGTTTTCATTGAGTCCAGTGTGTCCAGTCTGGCGGTTACAGAGCGTTCCACATTTTTGCACATTTCCATTTCAAAGCAAATGCCGCCAGCTTCTTGCTTTCGTCTTTTTTTTTTTTTGTTTCTTTTTCTTTTTTGCAGCCCGAACAATTGAAAGCTGTAGTAAATCAGATAGGGAAAGACACACAAAGAGAGAGAGAGAGAGAGAGAGAGAGAGAGAGATGGGGAAGCGAGTGAGGCGACAAATAACTTTTAATATGAAAATTGTGCACAATGAAATTTAAAATTCTATCAATTTTGGCGAAAGCATTTGCCGTGCAAAGTTTAATTATGACTGATGAGATGTTATGCAACGCAAGGACATTTCGCTTGGCTTTTTCCAACTAATTTTAAATTTTTCCTTTTTTTTTTGGATATCATTACAGTGGAATTCAATGATATGTTTTTTTAAAGAATTTTTTCTTATTTTTTAATTTTCAATTTTCGAATTGGTAATAACTTTATTCTCTCATGTAGCAATAAAAATGTTAACTCCTTTCATCAGAAATTCCATTGTAAATTGTATGTTTGTAAGGATATTGGTATTTCAACAGTTTCTCATTTTTTGACACTTTTCTTCATTTTCTTTGTTCTCCTTTTTCTCGCTTTGCTTCCTCTCTGTGAGTGTGTGTGTGTGTTTTTTAAAGCACACTGAATGGCCGCACCTTTACCACCAATCCATCAAACCCACAGAAAGAAAGACAAAGAGAGACAGAGAGAGAGAGAGAGAGAGAGAGGGGGAGAGAGACCGACAAAGACTCCTTCTTCCCGCCCACAATCAAACATACCACCATTTGCCCACCAGAGGCAACAAGCAATGTAAACATTTCTTTGGTTTACCTTTCAATCCCTCGCTTTAAACTTCAAACTTAAAGCTGACAAAAGCACAAACAACAACTGTGTGTGGCAACAACTGTGACAAAAAGTCAACGCAACAAGCGGCAAAGTTTTTCTTAAATTAGAAAAGGGACACAAAAAAAAAAAAATAACATAAGGAGAAAAAAACAGAAGCAAAATAACGTACAAAGCAGCAAAAAAAAAAAGATGTGGCAATGGCAACAGGAATAAAAACAACAACAGCAACATAAAATTAACTGTAAATAACAGCAGGCTCTAAAAAAAAACAAAACAGAAAACTAGAGAGCTAGCTCCGAAATTCCAATACCCTTTCCGTATAATAATAAACAAAGATTTTTGTCGGCTTATGATTTGTGCAGCGTTTTTTTATCGTTAATATCTAGCTATAAGATATAGACACTTGATTTGGATCTGAAATGTATATAAATTTCGTGTAGTAAAAAGAAAGTCATTTTATTTTATTTATTTTTCCTATTGGCAACGACTTTAACACACCCTTCACTTATTGTTAAGTAGTTTTTAAATAGCAAATGGAGTTTCTTAGCTATTAAAGTTCTTATTAAAAAAATATATGTAGAACAATATCTCTAAAAATATAGAAAAATCTAGAATAACTCTTGTAATACCTTTGAAAATATAGAAAAATCTAAAATATAGAAAAATCTTGAATAACTCTCTTAATATCTCTATAAATATAAAAATCTCAATTGAATTCTTTTAAATCTTTAAAAATAGTTTTATCCATATTATTATAGCAGTTTTTATTGAGTAGAAATACTTTTGCCATATTCTATGCAAATTGTGTGGAATTTTTTGCCAAATTAATCAAGATTCTAGATTATGCCTGTAAGAAAAATTGGTCACACTAATATTATTTTGTGCTTGAAATGTCATAGCTTATCTTTCAAGTGTATTTACCAGCTAGATTGGACTAGACCAGAATTAGAGGTGTTATAATTTCTATAAATAGAAGACAGAAGCAAAAAAAAATTTATAGTGTAATATATACTTTTTGTTGTATACAAAACTAAAATTAAGATTATAAATAATATAAATATTGGAATAACTAGAACATATTCTTTGTATAGAAGAAATTCAAAGTTGATGCTTTTAATCTTATTGGTGTAATAGAAAACCATTGTGATTTTGAAAATTAGTATAACTTCTCTTAAGCATTAGAAATATTTTTCAATACTAAATACATTTTAATGATATTTAAATGAATCTTAGATGAAAATAATTGAAATTCACTTTGTTAAACTCAATATTAAGAAGAATTTTCGATAAAAATAATTGAAATTTATTTAGATAAGCTCAAAGTTCCTGGTCTGTCTGAAATGCTATGGAGTAAGGTTTAAATATTTCTATTGTAGTTTTATTTTTTATATATTCGAAAGTGTGGCCAATCTCTTTTTTCTTAGTTTCTGTACCAATGTACCGCTTCTTCAATCATACTCCCTTCTTTTGTTTTTCTCTTGTTATTTATTTATTTTGTTGCGCTGACAAACCTCAACAGCAATTTCATTTTTGGATGCCAACATCCCTGGATCATCTCACATTTTTGAAGTCATGGCGGGAACTTTGTTTGCCTGGCGGGCCAATTTTTGGCTGGCCTACGCTGTGTTCACGTGCCACGCCCACAACACAGCTAACATTGGCTAACGTAACACCATAGAGTAGTGGAGAACGAGAGAAAGAGAGGATGGCCAGGCCACTAATTTGTCCATTATGGTGACAGTTGGTTGCCTTCTTTTTTTCGTTTATTGGAGGGCATGGTCATGGGCGTACACCTGTTGCGGTCGGTTAAACTTTTAACTTGATTTTTGGATGGTTTCAGTTTACGGTAATGAAGCGAAATTCGGAAAATCATAACGAGCGAGCGAGCGAGAGATACAAAGGAAGAGAAATGGTTAAAAGGGGCAGAAAAGTATGCTATGAAAAGTGATAAATTATGCCAGTAACTTCGAATGGAACTGCAAATGGCATAAATCGAACGTTCCAATGATGGGTTCGGGCCATAAAATCCACAAAGGAAATCGAATTAGCATGAGTATGTAGCCATTTGGTCGAGCGGAAATATTTGCGTTTTTATACACTATGAAAAAGGAGTATTTGTATAATTTTCTACATATGGGATTTCGGAAAATAGAATATCATACAAACTTTTGATATAATTGCATTCCTTTACAAATAAAGTTATATTCAAAATTGATGTTTTAGACCTATGGAAAGAGATTTCCTTTTAACTAAATTATTTAAGGGTATGCAAGCTTCGTCATTTTCAAAGTTTTAGTTTTTTTTTTTTTTTTTGAGATTTTGTGTGGGTTTAATACGTTTTGTTTAATATCTGAGTATGTGTGTGCGTGTTGGTGTGTGTGTCTGAAATGCCACATATGCAAAAATAAATAAAGAAATGACAAAGTTTTGATGGTTCTTTTGATTTTTACTGCATATCAACAGATATATTTGGATGTAAGTGCGAAGAGTTGACATAAAAAGGTTTATGAGTTAAGTAAAATATATGATAATGATTTTCAATTCGAATGATTGGCTATAAAACAATATATTGCCATGATTTTAATAGAAAGTATTTTGCTAACACAGAGAATATTTAATATTATTTTAATATATTATTAATATACTTAAGTTGGGGGGAAAACACTAACTTTTTATTAAACTTTAGACTATTTATATTATATTATTTACTTTTCAATATGTTTAAATTTCTTTGGACTATCAAAACATATGTATTATATCCGGTTAAGCTCATTAAGTATTAGCTAAGAGAACTATACTAACTGTTACATTCTTATCTATATTTAATGCATTTGCCAGCTTGATAACCTTTCTTCTTTTTGAATTTTAATGTGTAAAAATAACTAAACGCTTAAAATTTATAGTAGACCGCAACAAGCCGATATACTAAAGTGGGTAAAGGGGGGCAGAAAGTGTAAACGATGAGTGGGGCCATGCAGGAAAAGGTAAAGCAGATTAAGTAAATTGTTGAAAGAGAATATATTTCACTTTGTGTAACATTTAAATGAATTAAATGCCTTCGTGGCAAACAAAAACTGCAAAAAAATTAACAACGAAAAAAAATTAACAGAGAAAAATTGTAAAAACCCGTAAAGAAAAAAAAAATGGCCACAATGATGCAGTGTCAGCGTGTATAGCCTTGAGCAAAGAGTACATCATAAATGAATAAAGGATAATATACACTCATACTGTATACTCCTATCGATTATATACTGACATATGTATGTATATATATGTTGTTTTTGTAATGCAATTTAATTTACTACTTAAGCCTGAATGATTGCCATTTAAATATGCAAAATTTCATTTGCTTTGTTTTGCTAATTACCAGGCAAATGAAGATGAGAAATAAATCCATATGCTTACACTTTTTTTGTGTGTATGTTAGAGTATTTTTTAAGTCTGAATTTTTGTTTTTATACATAAAAGAAAAAACATGGAAAAACTATTTATATTTGTAAAACTTGTTAGTAAGCATTTTCTTGGAACTAAACAGTTTGCCTTTGAAAATGATTTACAATTGTGTGTGAAACTATTTTTAGATTTAATTGGCATTTGATTGAATGCCTGTATGTGGGAATAACAGTTGCATTTCATATGCAAAATGATTGTTGAAACATGACACTTGTTACAATATTAATTAGTGAAAATTACAAATATGGAGCAAACATTTTGACATTTTGCCATTCATTTGTTAATAACAATAACATTTTAAACAAGCTTATTTTTTATATTGTATATTGAAAAAATGTTACAAGTTAAAACAAAAACATTTTGCAGTTGTTTCAACTAAATAAATGGTATAAAAAGGATTTATTATGCATTTATCTTTGCCTAGTTATGAAAAGTAATCAATATGGAACAATTAGTAGACAGTTTGTCTCTTTGTCAAAAAGTAATGTTAGTTTAACTGTCACCTTCACCCAAGTATAAATGTTGCATTTCTGTTGGGTACGATTGAAACCGCAGGCACAAAAGCAAAGACGCACTGTTTGCATTTGCTGAAGCGAACTCTGGTCTGACACTGCGTTTATTGGGTTATGCTTGAACGCCTCCAAAATTCGTATTCGTGGATTAATTAAATGGAAATTTGCATTGTATCTATGGAATATTCAAATGCTATACAAAAGGTATTACTTATATGCGTATTAAAGTCAAAATTTTTTTAACTTCTGCATTTCTTGCTTTGACTCTGAACTTGCTTCTTTGATTGGGTAACTAATTATATCCTTCCAAAAACGGTATACTAATTTTGATCAGTAGCAAGCCTTTCCGACTATATAAAGTATATATATTCTTGATCAAGACGATGTACCCATTTCCGTCTGTTCGTCTGTCTGAATCAACAAGAAGTCCCAAAGCTACAGTACTGAAATTTTACACCATTCATTTTGCTGTCATTGCATATCTTAGAATCATACCGGTAGGATGACTATAGCTTGTACCTCAATAACTTTTAACCTCAATAATGTTATTTGCAAGTCTTATATACATTTTTAACATATCTACCAAGATTTATCAGAATCGGTTGACTATGTCATATAGCTTCCATGGAAACGATCAGTCAAGATTATACTTTTAGATCAATAACTTATTTATTTTAGCTGCCATTCTCACGAAATTTGGTATTTGTTATTTTGGTATATATAAAAATGTGTCTATTAAGTTTCAACAGAATCAGTTGACTATATGCTATAGTTTCCATAGAAGCAAAAATAATTTTTATTTATCAATTTTAGTTTAGTTTAGTTTTAAATGCTTTCCAATATTCCTGCTAACTTATATGTAAGCGGAAAAGAGATTTTTCAAAGGGTATTTAATTTTCGTAGAGTAACGCAGAGTATAGCATTTGACAACACTTAAAATCAGTGCTGCAAAGGCATCTTAAAAGTGCAATTTATTATTAATTTTAATTAAATAATTTTAAAAGCTTTTTTATACATTTTCTATATATATATTTTTTTATTAAAGTATTCTTAAATGACATAGTTTTTCGTTTTTTGTGTGTAGTTCATATTTAATTGACGGGTTTATTCTTAAGTAACCAGTTCAACTGGCTAATTTCAAGCTTGGCCTTAACCTCAGTGACTTTTGTATCCATCAATCTCTGTCTATTCATGCAACATGTATTAACTACTATATTTTTGTGTTGTAAGTGCTTATTGTTTGTGTGTGTGTGTGTGTGTGTGTATGTGTGTGTTACATTAAAAATGCAAAAGCTAATTTCATTGTATTTCGAATTGTGGTTGCTGTATTTTCGTCATTAATTATTGGCGCCACGTCAGCGTGTGTATTTATTGATACAAGGCGTTGAAATTAATTACCTAGTTTAGTTCTATACCTCCCAGACCCTCCCCCAAGTTGTCTTACCCTACCCTCCAATTCCCCGCTCTTGTGGTTTACAATTGGAGAAATGTTAGTTTTTTGACCAAGTTCGGTTACTTGGTTTGGTTACTTTTCCCTATTGTGGACTGTGTTTGCGTTTTGGTTAACACCTTTTTATTTTTGTTTCGTGTTTTCTTTTTTTTTGTTATGTTTTCTTGGCTCATACTGATTAATTTATTGGGGTCTCGAACAAATAATGATTTATGCATTTGATAGGAAGCACATGCAACATATTTCCATGAAAACCAAATGAAACATTGGTGGCATTTGATACGTTGCTTATTCGATTGGACTTTTCATTAAACGCAATTGTAAGCTCCGATTTCAATCATTTCGCATTGTGAGATTTGTTGTTGCTGCAATTTGGCCATTATTATCGATTTGGCCATCATCATCAACATCATCATCATAATCATAAGCGTTATTATCGTCATCCTTTCAACAAATTGCAATGAAGCGTGCAATATGACGGACAGACAGGCGGACGGACAGAAAGATAATAACTGTGCAGGGCTACACGTTACATTCGTAGGAAGAACTAATTATAGACACATCTCATAGGAATTCCAATGAGTGCTTTGTTGTGGCCATGGTGGTAGATATGTGTTATGGTATGGGTGCATTTCTGCCTCTCTATGTGTGTGTGTGTATCTTGTCTTGTGTGTGGGTGGTTAAAGGCCTCAAGGTAAGGCAATTCTAAAACTTTCACCATCTCTCTGTTCTTAAGAGTTAATGTCAAAAGTTCATTCAGTCGCATGTTCATCTTGTTAAAATGAAGTCAAATTTCATTTTTATGGCTTGCATATGAATATGTTGTGAAATTAGAAATAATAATATATATATATATTAAGTTAATCTCTTTAAAACAATTTATAAAGACTTATTGTTTGCAGTCTTAAATTTAGTTAAACATTTGCAACTTAAGTGAAATGAAATTTGTTATGGAAAAGATAAAAGTTTAGCTTAACTTTTCCTTTTACTTTATCTTTAAATTGTAAACATTTGCTTTATTTATATATAACAATAGTTTTCCGAATAAATAGATATATATAATTTCATTTAAATTTTTTAAACTTATGATAAAGGAAAAGTCGTAAAGACTTCATTCTGACTAAACATTTGAAATATCTAATAACAAATAAAGTTGAATATAATCTAAAGATCCAATAAGGATATAGTTATTTCGTTAAATAATATATATATATATATATATATATATATATATATATATGTAGTTATTGGCTTACATCAAGTTTTTAACTAAATGTCCAAGTCCTTTAACTTCATTTAAACGAAATTCGTTTGATAGTAAAAGACCATTTAAGCCCATTGGACTTAACACAATTTCCTAACTTATCAGCACAAGTGTCAAATGGTGCTTAAGAAATAGCTTCATAACTGGCACGCAAACGAAAGGAACCGCAAATACCTTTTTGGCCGCTTTTTATACCCACTCTCACTTCCATCCACCACCCCCCCTTCCAGCTCATCGCGCTTCATCCTTTATCATTCATTTTTAATGGCGTGTCAATGAACTTTTAGCTGACAACAATTTCCGGAAGGGGACAAAAGTTTGCCACCAAAAAATGAGGGGGAAAAAAAATATTTTAGATCGATTTTATGCGGTTAGAGCAATTTTTATGAAGAAAATCAATTTATTTATTTATATATATATATTTACATGAATTTTCCTATATTATTATTTTTTTTTACATTTTTGTGTTCTTTGGAATGAAAACGAAAAGCAGCTTTAAGCTAAACACAATACACACACACCCAACATACACACACACATGTATATATATATATAAGCAGTCAATGGCCGCTGCCTTTTTCCTCTCATCAACCACACAAGCAAATCCACATCGACATCCTTAACCCTTTTGCTGGGGGGCTTACAAGGAGTGGTACAGGTTTTGGCCACATTTTTGTTATTTTATAATTGCCAATGTGGCTGCTCATATTTGTAGCCTTTTTCAGTTCGCTTCTCCTTCTTTGCAGTCCTCGTTTTTCTCTTGTCTTCCTTTCTTTTTTTTTATTTATTCTTTTTTATTGTATTTTGTTTAACCAGACGAGGCCAGACAATGGGTGGCTATGGCTTAAGAGCAAACACAACGGATAAAGGGAACAAGATGTCGATAAAGAAGACTGCGATAAAAAAGAGATAGAGAAAAGCAAAAAAGAAGAGAGAAAAAAAAAAACAAACTGCCAACTCAAACTCTGTGGCAAACGCATTAATATTTAATGAAATATAAATAAAATATTAGCCACGAAACTTTCTCAAGTAGAACGATGCCTGAAGTGGTCCTATAAGAGGGAAAGGGAAGTAGAAAGAGACAAAAAAAAAAAAAGAAATGGTTATGGCCTGTCAGTAGGCAAAATAGTCGAAACATGGCACAACATATTCATTGAGATTATTATCATCGAAGACTTTGGCTATTGCCATTGAGCATGGATATATATATTCGTTATATTAAGGCATAAGAATATATGTGTTATATCTTCAACAGAAAGTATATTAGATACTTAAAATATTTCATTAATTTCATCCCATTTGACAACTTTTGGAATTTGAAAGCATTTTTCATTCGGTTGGTTTATCGTTTTTCCACGATTTCTTTGACCATTCAGAATTTCATTAGGTAAATGGTGCAAAGCCAAAAGGCACTTGGTCAAGAGCCAGCGAAGCATTTCTCTCACACCATCCAAAACTTGATTATTCTTTTCTGTTTGACTGTTTTCAGACTGTTGACACTTTTTTTCTTCTGCTTTTTGGTGGGGTTTCCTTTAGACACTTGACAAGTGGCAGAATATTCAATTTTCGAAATGCAATTTCTGCCCTGTGCAATTTATGATTTAAGCTTCTTGACAACTGAATAAAACACACACAAAGCGACAAAGACTGTGGCGACACAAAAAGAAAAAAATGAAAAAAAAACAAAAAAAGAAAAAGGGCAAAAGAATGAGCAAGTGTATGGGAATTGTGACTGCTGTGGTTTTGTGGCCACAATTCAGTTCAAAGACCCACAAAAGTATGCCATAAAAACCAAATGCCTTTTACGGTCATTGCGGGTGTATGTATGTTGTGAGTTCGTGTGTGTGTGTGTCTATATTTGTTAGAGTTTGTGTTTTTCCCCCCTTTGTTTTCCATTCACTTGTATATGTATATATGTATATATATATATTGTATTTGCTTAGATGTATTTGTATTTGCTAATGCGAATCGGTTAATTACTTGCCATGAAACTCAATTTTAGACCCAACAACAACATCAACCAAAAATGTCTTTGATATGGTTTTTCCATTCAGTCCATTCATATGCAATTGAACTAATTAGTTAAAGTGCTCAACTTTTTGGTTAAAGTATTTCCAAGAAATAAATATATCTAAAATGCAATTTAAAACGAATAAGTAATACGAATAATAATGCTGCTCAAATGGAAAATTTTACAATATAGAATTTCTCAACTCGTGTGGAATGAAATAAATAATAAAAAAAAACCGAAAAGAAAAGAAAATTCCACAGAAAATTCTACAGTAAATAAAAGAAAAACCATAAAATTTAGTGGAAATATAAAATGTTTTCACTTAGTATGTTATTTGAAAATGTTCAGGTAAATTAAAGTTGGAAAAATCAAAGAAGTTAACTTATAAACTTATCAGTTGCCAAGTAAAATTTTGAATATTTTAAAAATTTACTAGATTAGAGAAACCTCTCTTTACCTACTAGGCCACCAAACCAATTCATGGCGGGTTCGCTTATATCCCATCAATCGCACTTAGCATTATTCCAGCAAACAAAAATTGTATGCGGTTAAAGTCAATTTACTTAATCTTATAGTTGTCTGATCCGATTGATTTTCATACTTGGTCCGCCTGATGAATTAAAGAACTTATCTAACAAGTTTCAGACATATAGCTTAAAATTTAAGGTCTATTTCTTGCGAAAAAAACGGACAGACGGACAGGCAGACATGGTTATATCGACTCGTCTATTGATACTTATCAAGAATTTATATGTTTTATGGAGTCGGAAACGTTTATTTCTATGCGTTACAAAAATCTGAACAATTTTATAGTACCTTCTGCAAGGATCGAAAAATATTCATTTGTATAGAACAGTTTTAGCAGCTGCCCTTTCCCCCTGTAGATATCAATTCAGTTATAAGTTTATTAATAGAAACTGTGTAAATAATACTAATAATACTAATAATAATAAAAATCTAAGCTTTTTACTAATAATATAAAATACTTACAACATTTTGTAAACACATCATAAAAGAGAGGGAAAACGAGCAAAGAAAATAAAAATATATTTTATTTTGGCCTATTGATAGTATTTCTCTTTTAATGCCTAATATGACCACTGCCACCCTAAGGATTATTATTATTATTATTTATTACATCTTTGTCATTTTTCATGCTCATCCAAAGAGATAGCAAACAGCAAAAAAAAAAAAAAAAAAAGTGAGATATTATGCCTGGGGTTGTCTTATAATGTTCTGATCTCTCTCTCTCTCTCTTTTTTTTTTGTGCTTTCAATTTTTCTATGTATTTACTTTGATTTTTTTGATTTCTGCTTGATTTGGCCAAAAAAGAGAGATAAAAAAAAACCAAAATAATTTTTGTTTGCACGTAATTGTTCCTGTTTGTGTTCTCTGGGTCTTTGCCCAATTCACCATGCTTACAATAATAATGATGATGATGAGGATGTTGATGATGACGATGACGATGATAGAGGACCCGCGGGTCCTTGTCTCATTCTGAAGCACTTCAAATGCCTGAACTTCGCTCGTGCATGAAGCGGGAGCAGCAGGACATTAGCTCATACGACAAAAAGTCAAATACGAAAACTAATTCTATTGCAGGTACACCCTCAGATTCTCTCTATTCCCCTACATATTATTCTTCTCTTTGTTGTCCTGCTACTGTTCCCTGTTCCCCATACACTCTCCTTCAGCTTCTGCTTGGCATTCCCTCATCGTCATCCTTTTGGCCTGGCCCGAAGCTGTTTTTGATTTATGGTTGCTATTGAACTTGGTTTGCTCATTTTTTTTCTCCTCCTTTTCTCTATGTTCTTCTTAGTTGTTTGTGTTTTTGTTTTGGCCCTAGCCAATTTGTAAGTTTATTTGCTTATACAATGAAAATGTTGGCATCTCCTTCTTCTTGCTGGTTTGCCCTGGACATTTAACCCAACAGAAGCAGCAGCAGCACCAACAACAATATTCATTGAAAACTAATGATGTGGAAAATAGAAAAATTGCCTGCAGTTAGTAAACGAGATGGCAAAGACGGCATACCCTCTCCTATATTGAGGGTGGTTATATGTCTATGTATGTGTGGGTGTTTGCTTTGGTATAAGAAAACTTCATATACATATTATCCCTGCTGTGCGCCCCTTCTTATACTACTACTCCTTCCATGCCCATCTTTTGCGCTGTGTGACACTGGTCCCCAAGTTGCAAGTCTTCAGACAGTAGAATGCGTTGCCCTTTTGTGTATTCAACATGAACGAAAAATTAGAATAAATAAATTAAATGAATAAAAGAAATAGAGAAAAAGAAAACTCTAAACAAATTTAAATAAATTGATTTTTTTATATCGAAAGAAAGCTAATTTTTAAGTTTAACTGAACTTAGCTTTAAGTTAAATGAATTAAACATTCGATAAAGATTCAAAAGTATCTTTAATTGGCTAATCCAATTAAAAGCATAAAAAAGAAATGGCTAGAAAAAGTTAGTTGGATTTTTTAATCTATATACTAAATCTTACTTTACCTTTGACTTTAAACTTTGGGATTACCTAGTCTACCTAACTGAGCCAAGAATTCTGTCTAAATTTTTAGATATAGATTGGTAAAGGAGGCCATTTGACTTTGCTATTTGTCTGCTTGGCTAAACGATAATTCAATAATCAAATATGAATAAAAAACCAAGTGAAATATCCATTCATCCATTCATTCATTCATTCATCCATCCATTCATTCTTTTCCTTCTCGAATATTATTATCTTTACACACAATTCAAATATTTATGCTTCTATTGTTTTAAGCTTTTCGTGCTTGCTATTTATTTATTTAAATTTTCATTTTTTTGTGTTAATTTTTTTTGGTTTCTTTTTTGTTCTCTTTTGGTTTTTTATAATTCATTCGACGTCATTTTTTAGTTGCCTGTTTTTTGGTTTTTATTTTTGGCTTTTCTCTTTTTGTTGTTGTTGTTTTTTATTGATTACGCACATTTAGAAATCAATCAGTAAGGCAATTGTTGTTCACATTGACTGAAGTTTTGTTTATTTGTTCATTTGCTCAGTTTCCTTTTATATATATATATATATATATATATATATATATATATTTATTTATTAATTTTTTTTTTCTGTTTTTTGTTTGATTTTGGCAAAACACTTTTCTATCACAGAGAGAGAGAAAGAGA
Source organism: Drosophila neocordata (assembly GCA_018903615.1). Lineage (NCBI taxonomy): Eukaryota > Metazoa > Arthropoda > Insecta > Diptera > Drosophilidae > Drosophila > Drosophila neocordata. The sequence continues at coordinate 11,515,888 of JAEIGI010000003.1, forward strand.
GAGAGAAATGGCTAGTCGAGGGAAAATCCATTATAATTACAGTGTAAATTATCATATTTTACAGATACAACTATCGATTCAAACACACAATATATATATATATATATATATATATATATACATTTATATATATTTGTATGTGTGTGTGTGTGTGCATCATTTACCCAATCAGCTCAAGTAGAATTTAAATATTTCCCGGAATACTTTGCCGACAGAAAATAACTTCTCCATTTCATTCTCTTCTCCTTTTTCAGCACTTTGACAACTTTATTAAAACGTAGCAAAGTGAAGTGGTGATACGTTTGCGGGGTTGGGGATGCTAAGGGCTAAAAGAACTCAACGTTATTAGAAATTAAGAACTTTTTAACAAGTTCAACTGCCACGCCTACTGTGTCTGTATGTGTATATATATGCGTGTGTTTTTCACACCAACGTCCGGCTACTCAGTGTAAATGATAGGGAAGCCGTTTTCAAAGTTTTTTTCCCCCCTCTCTTTCTCTTTTTTTTATAAGAACTTTATTTTAACGTCCGGCTCTTTAATACCCTTAAGATTTGGACATAATATTTTTTTATATCGATACACTTTATCCTTTTGTATAGATTGAAAATCGACCGACTTTATCATCTAATTCTAATGAAAAGAATTGTCACCATAGATGAACTTATCTTACAAATTTTGTTAGAAAACGATTGAGTATCTTATTTTAAGCGTAAGAATTTTTAAAATTTAAAATGTTGGCAAAACTTAATCAATGATTTGTTACTTTTTACCTTAACTTTAGTTTTAAGAGAGTTTTGCAGAAATGTTTGAGCTGTGGAAAGGTGCAAAAAGCTAATAAAAGTAGCGCGTGTGATTTTTTTTTTTTTTTTTTTGTTCATCTCGTTTATAGAATGTTTGTTGGCTTTTCCTTTTACCCACAAGTAGAAGTAAATCCTGAATGGCAGTCCTTTGAAAAGCCCTTACAGTGGAACTATGACTGCACGGTGGGCACAACATATTGGTAAAACCGGGAAACCTTGCCAACTCCATAACAAAGCCTTTAAGTATCTTTCTGTTCTGTTTCGCAATTCTGTTTATTATTGATCAATTTATTGATAAATTTATGCAATTTATGAATGTATATTATATTATGTGTATAAATGATATATTTTTGGTGACACAATATGAACTTGCTGTGGCAAGTTTCCTAAACCTTCGATGCGTGACTGTGAGTGCTGTATAAGCTGCTTAGTAACGACACAAAAGTCAGTTAGAATCCTGTAACCTTTGCGTGCGTGTGTGTGTGTGTTTTTCTCTTCTTCTTTTTTTTTTTTTTTTTTTTGCTAAGCGTGTGTGGGCAAATCAAAGAGTGCCAGATAAAGGAATGCATCCAAAGAAGGATATTGATGACCAAGAGAATGATAATGGCTTGACTTCCGTTTCCTTAAAAAAAACACATGTACACACTTACATTACCAACACTTTGAAATTGAAAAAGAAGTGTTAATAAGTGTACAAACTGTCTATTAAACGGTTTACAACATTGAAAGAACAAACTGAGACGTTTAGTGTAATCTGTAATCTTCATGTGCAATCATACTGTCAATAGCAATGTTGAGGAAGTTTGCGGTATTTTCATTATCATTTCAATCTTGAATTTGCTATCGATCCTGGCCGCAATTACTTACCATATTTGAATATTAAATATTCTCTTATGTAAAGTGTTTTAAAGAGCAGAAATATTAAAATAAAGCAACATCTTTAGTTGACAATTAGCTAGACAAATATACCCTTTCAGCTTATGACTACAGGGTATGCAAAAATCAGATTGAAGCTTGCACAAAACAAAGCAGAAAACAAGACAAAATGAATGGCGTAAGCCAGTGCACTTTCAAGTAATTTTTTCCCATATTCCCTTTTTTTTATTTTTCGTTTTGTCTGTTTTGTCGAGTGGCCCTCAATGCCACGGCCATGATACCAGCCCACACACACACACACACTCACGCACACGCATACACTCAGTTAACGGTTTTTATGAAAGATGCAAAAATTGATGGTCGTATACAGGAGCAGGTGCTGAAGCAAAAGGAAGCAGAGTTAAGTGCATGTCATCGTTTTTTTTTTTCTTTCTGCTAGTCTTCTTGTTTCGTTTCATTTCTTTCTTGTTTTTCCTTTCTTTTTTGTTGTTGTTGTGGCTTTAAATGTTCGCTTGCTTTTTGCTTTTGGTCCATGCAGAAATCCAAAAACAAATTTGCCTTTTTTCATTTTTTATATTATACCTCGTTTTTCAGTTATTAAGCCCATGATGACCATATGGTCAATTGGTTTATGTCTTAAACCAAGCCACTGGCTAGAAAAGAGATAAGAACTGATGTTCAACTTAAACTAGTTTTCTTCTCTAATTGAAAATTGTGGCAATATAATTATGTATCTTAATTTAATAGTATACTAAACGATAGAAAGAGTAATTATAAAATTTTCTTATCATTTACAAAATATGTTAGTGTAGCTCGATCTGACTTATTCTTATACTTGGCAAACCTATATATCGAAAAAGCTTATATACCAAGTTTTAATCACATAGCTTAAAATTTAAGCTCTGAAAAGAGCAAAGAAACAGACAGATGGAGGAACAGAGATGGCTAGTTCGACTCGATTATTGATGTTGTTTAAGAATTTATCTACTTAATTGAGTTGGTAATTCATTATTTTAAATTTTATTAGAGTAAAAAAGTGGTATAGATTTAGCTTCAGAAAAAAGTATCCTTGATCTGTCTTTATATTTTATATCGATTTTTATTGTATTGCTGAAGAGTTCAAATAAATGTATGATTTTTATACCAATTCTTTATCTGTACTCAAAAATCTGAAAATCTGAACTCAAAAGACTTTTCTTTTACTTTGTTCTCTTGCTTTAATTTTTGAATAGACCGTTTCTTCTCTATTATAAGATAGAAAATCTATAAAATATTGTTAAGGCTATTCCACACTATAGGTGGTTCTAATTTAAGCTTAAGTTGGGACAGAGGTATTTTATATACATATTTATATATATTATATATTTTTTAATCACCTCTTTAAATATTAGTAATAAAGTATTTAATCTTTAGAAATTTTTACCACATTTAAAAACAATTTTTGAATCCTTAAAAATTTTTTAAAAATAATAAGAAAATTTTTTTTTTTTAAAGTAGATTATTTCAGGCTAATTTTATTAACTCGTTAATATACTCTTATTAATATAGGGTGTTAAAAGTTCTTAAATAGGCCACAAAAACTTTGAGTTTTTTTTCCTATGGAAGTTTTCTTCTCCTATTATTCTTTGCCTACGAGTGCAAAGTCTGTATTTTTTTGAACCCTTATTCTAAAAAAAAAAAAAAAAAAAAACCGTGAAAAACTTTGTAATCATATAAACGACTGGACTCTTGTAGAATTTGTATTTTTTTGTTCTTGGTAAAAAGGAAGAAAAAAAAATGAATATTAAGAACTTTGAAATGGAATCACTTAAATTTCACATGAAATTATCCAGTTGAAAGCAATTGCTACTTTTCAATTATGAAATTTCTTACTTCAAAGGCAACAATAAAAACACCCACACAGTGAAAGACGGAGAAATAGAATGAGAGAGAGAGGGATATGAAGAGAAAGAAAGAGAGAGAGAGAGCAAGAGGGATAGAATATTATTCAAATGCAAAGTCAACTTTTATACCAATTTCTGCAATTGTGAATGTTTATTTTTAGATCTCCTTCGCCTTCGAGAATTGTCCTTCTGCAGTTAGTTTATCTATCTTGAAATTGTGTGTGCCTTTCTGCATATTTGTGCAATTTGATTGTCTTGAATATTGTTAGATGTACTTTAGGTATAAGTCAAATCAACTCTCTCCTTCTAGTTTTGATGAACCAATAAGATTCTAGTTGATTATAATGTCCTTTGGCCTTTCGACTTTTTTGTTTACTCTTGATTTGGCCAACTTTGCCATGCAATTAATATTTTTTAATTGAGGCCATAAAATATCTCCCTACTCAAATATCTTTCTTGTTTTAATGTGGCTTTTTTTTTTTTTGGAAGAAAAAAAATTAGTTTAGGCCACTAGATACCCTTTTTTGTTTTGTTGCCTTGCCTCCAATCAAATTTGTTGCATCACTTTTAAAGTGCTTGCTAGCAAATTGAATTTTTCTTTCTCGTCCTCCTCCTTCTCCCCTCTCCACCCGTTTTTCTCATACGGGTTTTTGCATTGAATTGGCATCTTTAGGGGTAGCCTGTAGGCAGCAGAAACTATACAGGATGTGTGTGGGTAGGTTGTAAAGTAAAGTGTATGTCGATAGCTGGGTGAGAAACAGGAGCAGGTACCACATTGCACTCACTGTATCCTATACATGCATGTACATATATAGTTACTCCTGCTGCATTCCTCTACTGCAGTCCTGCAGTCTTGTAGTGACCTTAAAGCAAATTGTTTGAACATACCAAAGTCAAGCGCACAGTATAACAATCTGCTACCATTTACCCTCTCCTCTTTCCTTTAACCAAAATATTTTTTTTTCTGATTTTATTTTTCCTCTGTTTTTTTTTTGTGTTTCTATGTGTATGCCATAGGCTACATTTGACCAAGAAACAGGAGCATGGGAATACCATAAACAAGCTCCATATTGTTGTGGTCAGGCTGAAACATATTTCCGGCCATGTGGGTGGTCCTAAAGTAAAAACTTTAGTCATGCCACTATAGAGAGTCCATAGGGATGACTATATATAGAATCATAGCCACTTATGTATATGAAATGTTCGTCATATAGTAAACCTTTATTAATATTTCTAGAATTATGAAAATCAGTGCAAAGATTTGTATATAAAAATGTTGTTAAATCTATAGGAAAAGCGTTTAAAAATTAATTTATGCCAAAGATAACTTATAAATAGAAGATTAAAAAGAAAACTCTATTAAGAATCTTTTGTGGTCTTTAGTTATATAATATGTACAATTGAAATATGTATCTAATATATATAATAACAAAGAAAAGAACTTAAAAATATTAAAAAGTAATTGAATTATTTTTACTGAGGAAAGCAAAATTTAATGAATTTATCATAACCTATAAGAGAATCAAGAATTGTTGTTTTTGTTATAATAGAATAATTAAAATTTATTTATAGCATTGAAGGAACATTCCTTATTAAACATTTTCCACTTAACAGCTTATTGCTTAATGGCTAACAATAGACTTAAGCTTAACATCAATAATTCTCTTTGGGAAATTTTCATATTTGAGTTTCCATTATTGTTCATTGGCTTTTTAATTAGCCGACCACTGGAGAAGCGGCAGAACTTAAAAGTACAATGCCACTCACTGACACACACACACACACACAGACAAATAAACGCACACTTACAGTTATATACAAAGTATACACACACGCACACAAAATGGCCCTCAACATGATTTCCTACTCAGACCATTGGGGCATGTAATTGCATACGCTTTGTACGAGTCTGTATGTCTTTGTGTGTCCCTGTGTGTATACTTGTATAAAGAAAGGGCAACCAAAGTGCTTAATTAACAAATTTCTCAACATTAGCACACCACAACATCAACTGAGATGCTTTATTGCACACATACAACCACAAATACACATGTATATATATATATATATACCATATGTGCATAAGAACAAGTAAAGTTTCTCTGTGTTTTTTTTTTCAGCGGCAAAAAAGTGTAAAACAAAACACAACAACTTTTCTTTGATATAAGTATTTCTTTATTGTATTTTTTGCTACCCTTTAACAAGTTAAGAAATATTTAAGTAACTGGAACTTATAAAAATTATATTTCTTTTTTTTTGTGAAAGAATTTTAGCTTGTACATGATGGCAGGGTATTTAGAAGTCGGCATCTTAAAAGTCTAACGGCTTTCCGGCCAAACTTTTTTGATATGTGAGAGAGGATGATTCTTTTATATATATATATATATATACATATATTCCAACCAGTCAGACAGAAGTTTCACACACAAACACACACACACACACACACACAGAGTCTCAAACTGTTGTTCTCTGCACTTCACTCATTTCCGGCATTTTGTTTTAATTAAATTTATAACAAATGTCATATGTGTGAGTAGGGGAAAAACTTTTTCACTTTTTACGCCAAAGCAAAAAACCTTCAGCAAAAAAAAAACAAAAAATACCAAAGGAGTATAATTTCTTTTGCTTTTCATTACACACATCAACTTTAGGTGGCTTGAAATTGCAATTTTTGTTTGAGACTCTTGTGATGGGAAGTTGAGAAAAACTTTAAAATTAGATGATCGTGAAATATCAAAGAGATACATCTACAGTTGACAGTTTCCGTCAGTCAAATCAAAGCCAATTAAAATTGCTGTCGACACTTGGTCCTATATATAATAAAACGGATCAGATCTTTGTAATACATAGAAATTACGTTTCAGGCCCCATAAAGTTGATCAGCCCTAACAGACGAGTCAATCTAGCCATGTCCGTCCGTCTATCTGTCTGTTTCTTGGCCCTTTTTAGACATTAAATTTGAAGCTAAGCGATTGAAACTTGGTAGATAAGCTTCTTAGTTGTATAGGTTTGTCAAGTATTAAAATAAGTCGGATCAGACTACTATATGAAATTTATTAACAAAGAGAGCATTAAATGTATAATCTTTGTTGTTTTTGTTTCTCTTTTTCATTTGTGCAAAGATAAAAGTTCATATTATTGTAAATACTCTGTAGTATTTTTAGTATTTTGAATTTGAATCTCTTAAGAAGTTCGCCTTAAACTTTATTTCTTATTATCAAAATGTTTATCAATTTTAATTTAATCTCATATTTTAAACCAAATGATTATATAAATTATTTATTGATATTCTTTAAAGCTTTGTTTAAATTATTTACCATTTATACCTCAAAATATAACAAAAGGATTACTTCTAATTTTCAATTTTGATTGACTTAAAAGCTTAAACAATCAATTGATTTAAATTGATGATTTTATGGTTTATGGATTAAAAACAATATCTATATTCGAATTAATTTATTTATTATTTTATGTGAATGTGAATTATTTATTTATTTTTTTTTTTTGGGATTGTTTAACGGTTACAACAACAAATAATCATAACAATTACAATAAAACTGAAACGATTGAAACAACACAAAGCACACACACACCCACACACATACACACAATGTTTGTGGTAAAAGCAAAATGTGTTGTATCTGTGTGTGTACGTTTTTATTTGATTGTTATTAAGTGTTGATTACTTGACTTCATTGCTGTTATTCGTTATTATTATTTTTAGTATTATTATTATTATTTGCCAGCGTTTGAGTTTATTCCTTATCAAAAATATTCACCCACAGCACGTAATGTTATCTGCTCCACCTGGGCATGCGGTGGTGTCGATAGAGCATAGAGCACAGCCTGAGCAACATCATCTGCTTGTAGTATAACCTCACCCAGTTGGGCTTTTGTTTCATCGGGAACTATTTCGGTGGATACCCAGCCGGGACTGATGCTCTATGTAGATATATAAAAGAAGAAAGCAATATTTCAAAAATTGATTCAAAGATTTAAACTCAAGTTGATATCAATCAATATTTAACTATAGATAGTTTTTGTATCTAAAAAAATATGAGAACTACATTAAAAATGATGTATTTTCCCAGGATAGCCATGGATCAGAAACTAGATGAAATCATGGCTTATATATACTGAATAATTAGTTAAATATATCTAAATCCTAGTCTAAACTTACCGTTGTCTTAATTTTAGATTGTTTTGCAATCAATTCCTGACGACAAATCTCATGTACAGCAGTTAATGCAAATTTACTTGGCGTATATATATTAAGACTTGGATCAGCTGGATCTGGTTTATAGCCAGCTACACCGGCTGTACTATTTATATATATCAAATGTCCAGCTATATTACGATCTTTCATACTCTTTGTGGCCAATTGTGTACAATAAATGCTACCCATGAGATTTGTTTGTATCACATCGTTAATATCCTTGATGGGCATATCAATCAAATGGCCATCACGCAATATGCCAGCATTATTAATTAATATATCACAGCCGCCCAGTTCTCGTTCAATCCATTCGAAAGCATTGGCTACCTGTGATTCCTTGGAAACATCACATGTACGTTGATGGAAATATTTTTGTTGATCCTCGGGCAGGGATTGTTGTAGCTCTTGTAATCTTTCAGTGCGACGGGCAAGACCAACAACTTGTAGACCAGCGGATATTAATAGCTTGGCACATGCCGCACCAATACCAGAGCTAGCGCCACTGATCACAGCCACACGTTTCTGCCAACGTTCCATGGTGAACTGGGTGAATGAGTTAATGGAAGGCATGGAATATATATATAGAGATGGCAAACTCTTGCCTACTCTTATCAGTTTAAAAACACAGAGAGAGAGAGAGAGAGAGAGAGAGAGAGAGAGAAAGTGAGAGAGAGATTACGTGGGTTTGTCTCTCTTTCACTGACGTGTCGTTTGCTCTTTGCTTTCGAACAGGCCATCAACCGGCCAGATGTATATAGCTTCTTGGTTTAGTTTCGGGTTCATTGATTTAGTTGTTTGTTTGTTTTTTTTTTTTCATATTTCTTATCTCTTATCTCACATATTATGGTATGAAGAACTCATAATGTCATTATATATATATATATATATATATATATACTCTCTCTTTTTCTATTGTATCTTCTCATTTAATCGTTATCCGTTTAAAACACACACAATCTGGTTTTGAAATGCTCTTAGATAATAACTTGGCTTACTTTGTTAACTCTTATCTATTCCATCAAAGATTTTTTTCATTTGTTATCACTTTGGTTTGATTATCATAATAATAAAATTACACAAGTTTTTTAATTCTCGTTTTTCAATAAAATATATTTTATAATTGTTATTTGATTTATTATTTTTTAATTAATAATTCGACTTCAGTCGATTCACTAGTTAACACATTTTCAGAGAGAAAATTCCATTGGTTTTTGTTCAATAGAAATAAATATTAAATAAATGAATAAATACCTTTTAAATATAATTAAAATTTTATATATAGTAATAGTAATAGAAAGGAAGCCAACTAAATTCCAATTTTCAGCAGCAATTTCATTTCATTTCCTTTTTTTTTTTTTTTTTTTTTTGATTTTTTTTTTTTTTTTTTTTATAGTTTGCCATTTAACTATCTCACTTTACTGGTAAATAATGGATTACAACCCACATATAATGGTTATAACCAGAGTAACCACAACATACAGGTAGCATTCATGACTGAATGATGAATGGACTATGTTTTCAACTGAAATCTCCCATTTCAGTAATTTACGTAGAAGAACCTGTAATTGTCCGTGACCACAATTTGAAGCCATTAGATTTAATTTCCCAGAGGCATATTTTATATACGCTTTCTCACATACTTCTCATATATCACATATACGCAGTTGAAACCTCTTTACACACACACACACATACATAGACACACAGACCGCATTGATATACGCCCATCATAGAAGCGCGTATATATAGTATAGAATACATATAGTAATACAATTTAGCTCTGTCATTAGTCCTAGGGAGCAACTGGCAAATTAAATACGCATTAAATATTTACGAGTATTATTATGCATATGGCAAATGTTGGCATAATGGGATCTTAGATTTTATATATATATATATACGATATATACAAGTTGATTCCCGAGTTTCTGGCACATTAGGTAAATTATAATGACAAACTTAGCCTAGAAATTGGCTTGATAATTGAACAAAACATTCAACAAGAGAGAAAAAGAGAGACGGCTAGCCAAAGAAATATCCACATATCATTGTGTCCAGTTGGTTGGGTTATTTTATTTCTGTGTGTGTGTGTGTTTTTTTTTTATTTTATTTTATTTTATTTTTATTTTTCTTGTTTTGTTTTGTTGGTCTAATGATTATGCCTGTGGCAGCCTCCCATTTCCTTTCCTTTCCTCTTTTTGTAGGGTTTTTTTTTGGTTGTTATTTTTTTCGGGCTTTCTTTTTGGGCTGTTGTTCCTGGTAATTAGAGTTTCATGTTTCGCAGCAAAACAGCAAACGGAAGTTGCTAGCCAGCAGCAACGCCAACAATAGAAATGAGACTAGAAAAAACCAAAAGGGGGAGATGTGTTGCTTAATTACACGCATTACCAAATATCACACATACGCCATGGGACCAATGTCGAACAAATGAATCAGTCCGATTATCGTCATTATGATACCCTTTTTAGGTTTACTAAATTTTCACTCAAAAGCAAATGATTCTTTTTTAGTTTTCTGTACATAAAGCGATTTATTTTCCTTGGAAAATTTGTCACCAAAAATCACTAAAATATTAATTAAATTATCATATTTGTTTTTTTTTTTTTTTTTGCAAGTTAAATATACTCTTTTTTACTTTAAAATAACAGGGTATATCTACTGCATGCAATAAATTGTGAAATGAAATTATAACCGGAGAAAAGTTAAGAAGAAAATTGAAATGAAAATATGTTTGATGATATATGTGCAATTTTATATCATAAATTCATTTAATATTATGTTATATATAAATTTGTCAGTATAATGCATTTAATTCTACCAATAACAGATCGATTAAGCCTAGAGCTTAGTATTATTTCATTGAATGCAATGAAATGAATTTAAATTTAATGGGAAAACGAGCTGTTGCAACTGGCGTCACGGCAATATTCAGATTACACACGATAGGAGGAAATTTTCTGGTTCTTCCTCTATGGCTTCTCCTATGTACTTCTTTTACAATCTTTGGGCGGGTCCTGCGACCCCTCTCTCTTTCTCCTTCTCTTTCTCTCTCTCTTTCTTTCAGCACGTTCCATTTTAATGGTATGGCCACGAATTGTGTTGTCGTGAGGTGAATTGGGCAGTATGAACAGAGAGAGAGAGAGAGAGTAAACCAGCACAAAATAATTGTTTTCCGTTGAGCAATAATTTTCTATACCTGCCTATATCCCCCTGCTATTACCAAGGGGTTACCTTTCAGTTGGTTTTAATAGGAAGAATGTAATTTATTTGGTATAGGATCAAAAAGTATGCTCAATTGAGTTGAGTTTCAAAATACTGAAATGATAATGGGGCGTATGTGTAATATTTTGCAAGCCAATAAATGTAAATTAGCTATCTTATTTACTTGACAAATTTAACAAAATTGTTCCAGGTTAATATAGAATACTAAACATTCTCGTTAATTAAGCATAATTAATGATAAACTGTTTCTAATTGATTTAAAGTGCAAATTTCCATTTGGCTAATTAAATGTGGCGTAAACAGAATTTGATTTCCAATGAATTTGTTTGCCAATTTAAACTTATTAACACATTTGATAACAGTAAATGAACTTTTATAGGTAGATAGATATATGTATATATTATGATAATTAAATAGTTGAAAAAACAATTTTGGTTTGCATTTAAATATTTTTTCTGGCCAAAAAAGGTTTCCAAGAATATGCAAGAAGTCAATATAGTGATCGAATAAAATTCTGAAAAATATATAAAAATATATAAATTGAGTATAAATTCAATGAGCTTCAATTTTGATATCTATTTTAATGAATAATTATTAAAAAAAAAACTGTTAAATGTTTTTAATTAAATATAATAAAAGTAAATATTCTATATCTATTTCTTTCTTTTGAATCGTTTATCATCAATAGTTAATTCGACCTTTGAACTCATTTCTTATCTACGCTCAGAATAAGTTCCCATAGATTCTTGTTACCTACTTACGTATATATATATTCTATATTAATATATATAGAAACCGATTTTTCAGAAAAATTCATAAAGAAAAACCAAAAGCATATTTTATGGAGAATGAAAATATTTTAAAGAATTACTATTTATTTTATTTTTTCTTATCTTCAATTTTTACTTTTTTTCGTTGTTAAAGCTTAAATTTAGTTTTAGTTAAGTCAGTGTTAATAAATAACTATTAAATGCTAATTACCGTTAGCTAATTACTAAATTCTGAGCACTTAATTAACTCATTATATAGCTAACGGCTTGTACATCAATTACAAAACCAATTTTCCTCAGAATCAAATGTATAGGAATAAAGGTTTTAGTAACTAAAATATTTTATCAAGCCTAAGCATAATATATTTTCTAAATAAAATTGAAAGAAAATGTCAGAGTTTTAAGTCATTAATGGAGATTGCATTAAACTAAAGTGAAGGTGATGTAGATGGCCTTATGTAATGGCTAACCATTATTCAGCCATTCACAAACTTACTTACCGGCTGACTGACTGACTGACTGACTGACAGACTGACACACACTGTTCGACCATTAATGTTACTTTTGTAAATTAGCCCTTCAAAATAACCAAAATAATATAGCAGCCAAAAGGGACTTTATACAGTAAATGAAATTGTTATTGTTGTATACGAAGTTTGTTCTCAGTTGTGAGTAGATTTTCTTGTTCTATTGTTTTGGCCTTGAAGCGAACATTACCTTTAAGTACAGTGTCATGGAAAAAGGTACGGATGGTTAATACCCCATTCATTTGCTCATTCATTTATTCGTTTATTCATTCATTCGCCTGTTCATCCATTTGTATACTTTGTTGCATTCCCAGAAGTTGTTGCCTCATTTGTGATAATTTTATAGAACCTATAAACTAAAGGGAGTAGCAGCAAATGATGCTGTTGTTTTTTTTTTCTACCCACATTCATCTCACTTTTCCACCTTTAACATTGTATCTTACTATGAGCAAAGGGCACTTTTTCTTTAACAATAAAAAAAAGAGAAAAAGAGGGGAAAAAAAAACGAAAACAGACAAACAAAATACAACGTGGGGAAGGGTGTTGGTTAACAAGTAGGAGTAAAAAGAAAATTTGTTGCTTTTATGTGTTGAATGTTACTTTCTCTCGAAACTTCCCTTTTTTGTTTGCCCTCGTGCTGTTAATGTTATTTGGCTATGAAATGTGAACTACTTGGACTTATGGGAATGAAAAAGTGGAAAGGATCCTATGAAGGATTGCCAGGCATACGTATTACTCTACTCCCTGAGTTGTGGTCAAGGGATTTGCTTCACCAAATCCACAAAAGAAAAATAAACAAATAAAAAACAAAAAAAAACAACAAAATAAAAGACAAACAAACCAAAAAGAAAACGAGAGAAAAAAAAAAGGATTGACTATGATTTCGGCCCAACAAAAGCTACTATATTCTAAGCCAAAATATAATGCAAATTATATCCTATAAATGTAAGATAAAACTAGAAGGATGGGTTAACTTCGGCCATGCCGCAATTTGAATACCTCTGCAAACTTTTTAATAAAAAATAATTTTTTTTGATCCGATTGTTCCTATGGGAGCTATAGCATATAGTCAGCCGATTCTAGTGAAACTCAGTACACATATTTCTATATATACCAAACTTACACATACCAAATTTCGTGAGAATAGATCTTAAAATAACCACGTTATTCATCTAAAACTATATGATATAATGAAGCGTGTCTGATGAAACTTGATAGATATGTAAAAAAGTATATAAAACTGACAAATACCAAATTTTAAGATGATCGCTTTTAAAACAACCAAGTTATTGTTTGAAATCCATATTCATGACCGATAGTTCCTATGGGAGCTATATGATATAGTGAACCGATTTTGATAAAACTTGGTGGATATGTTAAAAAGTATATAAAACTCACAAATACTGGCTTTCGTGATATTTCGTTGAAAAAAATTATTGAGGTTAAAGCTTATTCATGGCCGATCGTTACTATGGGATCTATATGATATAGTCTTCTGATTGGTATGATTCCGAGACATACAACGCCGGCAACGAAGCCTAGGTGCAAAATTTCAGCTCTTTAGCTTTAAGGGTCTCGGAAGAGATGGCGTCTGTCCGTCAACTCAGCTCATCGTGCTGATCAAGAATATATATACTTTATATAGTCGAAGATGCTTCCTTCTATGTGTTTCTGACCAAAATTAATATACCTTTTTTTTGCAAAGGTATAGAAATGTTATATTGGGATACCCCAAAAGATATATTTAAGCATCCTACACAATTTAAAGATTTCTTTATATATAAATGCAACCAAATCAAACAACTTTTATAGGATATCCAAATAGATGGATTGCCTCGAGTTGTCCCTTCAAATGATTTTATTCATTGAATTAAAGTTGATTTAAAAGCTTATCAAAGAAATGGCAATTTCTTAAAGAAAAGTCGAAGGGCAAATATTTGATTTTAATTGTCACTTTTAGTGAAAATTCCTTGTATCTTAGGGAGATTTTTGTTTTTTATTTTTATTTTGTGTCACAACAGTTTTTCAATGAATTTCAAGTCAATTTTGCTGTCAATTTGCATCGTTTAATGTCGCTTGAGTGTTGTCAGGGAGATGTGTCCTATGCAATTTATTCATTTACAAATACGCAGAAAAGAACAAATAAAATATATGAAAAATTTCAAATATGGCATAAAAGAAAATTTAATTATACAATGTCAACATTTAAAGGGCATAACACATATGTCTATGTATGTCTATATGTGTGTGTGTGTGTGTATTTCTTTCTATTGTTAAATAGAGAGAGGGTGAATAGTTAAATCTTATACAAGGTCAATCCTTGGTTTTTAGTTTAGACCAAAGTTTTCTTTAAGGAAAGCTAAAGTTAAGACAGGAAAGGTATAAAGGGATTTCCTTTTCCAATAACTTCAAGTTTTTGTTTTTTTTTTTAAAAGATACGATTTAATTGTTGAACTTTAAGATTTTACTAGAGGCCATTTAAAGTTTCTTATTATTTCTATATATAATACATACATATATATATACTTATATATATTCATTCCTTCCTATGCACTTTTTTTTTTACGGATTTTCTTCATTTTCATATTTTTTCATCTTTCTTTCTATTTTTTTGAAATTTTCACAAAAAAGACAATAAAGTCCTGACATAATCCCCTCACTCACTTTTTCTTTTCTTACTTTCCTTCCGTCCTCTCTCTCTTATCGTAATTTACATAGTCAAAAAAAAAAGCGAAAACCACAAAAAAAAGACAAAAAAAAAAAATAACCGTATAACAAAAAGGTGAAAGAGACAATCGACACGTTTCAAGGTATCTACTGCCTTTCGGTTAAGAGAGCGTTCGTCCCACACGTGTATCTCGAGGCGTCACGTTCAATAAAAGACGCATTAGATAACCCAACTGAATCCGTACAAATTGCCGTACATCAATTTAATGTGGAAATTGTCATCAAAATTATTGATGAGCTTGGCTTTAGTTTTGCAGGCGAATGAACAATAGAATGGGAAAGAGAAAAAAAAAATGAGAGTATAAAGAGCCCAAGCTCAAGTCAACTGGTTTCTAGAGAGAGTTCAAGTGAATTGCAATCATTTTTATAGATTTCAATTAAGATTTTCATTATAGAAATACTCTATACAAAAGTTGGGCATATTTGTTTATAAGCATAAACTCTTTGCCTTTAAATATCTATAAATAAAGAAAATTCTTTAAGGTCATATATCTATAGAATCAAGATAAACCCGCACAGTTTTATACCCTTTAGCTATAAGTTAATAGGATCATTAATATTGTATTACTATCAGTTATTGCAACAGTTCGTTTTTTTTCAAAAGAAATCATGGGTTAAAAGGCAACAGCAACAGCATAGTCTAGTCGTATGTTGTTTCCCCCTTACTCCCCTCTCCACTCTTATAACTGGATATATATATATATATATATATACTTTTTAAGCGTCCTATCATATCTTTCATTGGTAATTGCATGATAAAGTGCTTACAAAATGCCGGACAGTTGTGATTTGATGGACACTTGCAACATGTTGCAACAACTTGGCATCGTAAAAAGCACCATGCCAACAGAGTGGACAAAGGGTAAAGGGATCAAAGGCAAACAAGGCAAAAATACATATAAGTACAAGGATTTGGCTCTTTTAAAGCATCTCCTTCAATGTTACGACCAGGACATTAAAAATGTTAATGCTATAAAGAAACGTAAGGAGGTACAGAAAAGCGACTATATATGTATGTGTGTGTGTGTATATATGTATATTTGTTGTGTTCGTAACTTGAGGCTCCATTTAACTGCACTGCGTGTTGGCTTTGCCTTTTTAATGGTCTCTCTTATTTCACATACGACATGCGAAAATTTGTGGTTAAAGGTTCAGGGTAAGGGTTAAATGGCTCTCATATTAACCTATTTGCCCTCTTCTGTAGCTAATATGAAAAATGAGTTTCAAACCAAAATCCACCTCTTACCTCCCCCAAAAAACGTAAATTTTAAACAAATAAAGCTAATAAGAAAAATTAAAAATATCTTTCACTTTATTTCCCCTTTTAAGAAGTTTAAATTAATAGAAAGAAAAGAAAGTTTCCACTAAAACGAAAAATGTATATTTGTTTTTTAATATAGATTGAAAATTCAACATTTTTTTAGTTATTAGTTATAGATTTTATTGATTAAATAATTTGCTTTTGCTTGATATTGTCTTAAGATATACTTTTGATACTAAAAATACTTATAAAATTCTTTTATAAACTTTCTTTTATATAAGAAAACCTTTATCAGTTTTTTTTTTTAAAAGAGAAAGTATTTTCAATTTAGTAAAATATTTATATAGCTTTTATTAAATCATATCTAAGATCAACATTTTAACAAAATCTTAAATCAAAAGATGTATTTTATAACTTTTAAGGGAAAAATCGTATATAGATTCAGTTCCATGTTTCGTTTGTGTTCAAAGTTTTCATGAAACTTCTTAAATTGATCAAATTTAGAAAGAAAGAATTTTGAGGAAAATAAATTTGTAATATAGTGATATCTTAATAGTATATATATATATATACATATAGAACTTATATGGATTATGGAATCTAAGAAATAGTCATTGGATCAACTAGTTTGTATATTTCTTTTGGCAGCTGGAACTGCAGGATTCCTTTTAATATTAACATATATCATACTTATATTCAATTCTATAAATCATTTAACTTCTCTAAATCCTTCAGTTGGTTCTTGTGCGTATGGCTATTGGTGTGTCTGTGTGTGTGTGTGTGTGTTTTGGTCCGTGGGCGTTGCTTTTTGCCGCAACACAAATTGCAGTGATTTATATTTCCATTTATTGCGCAACGTTTTTACCAGTTTAAACAGTTTTCTTATTTGTATATAGTATGCGGGGGCATTATATATATATATATATACAGAAATGCATATAAAATATATTTATTTTGCTGTTTTTTTCTTTCACTTGAATGAAAATCATTTTCATGGAATGCACCGAATAATTAAAAATTAACGCAGGATAGCGTGAAAAATATGTTGCAGGCTTTTAGGCGGGTGCATGTATATTTTTATACATTTATATATATATATATAGATATATATATAAATATATATGTATATGTGTATGCGAATTTGTATATTTGTTTCTATGATGTAGTGTGAGTTTATACCACTTAGCCAGCCACTTGACCACTGCGTGCTTGAGGGGATTAGCATAGTTCTTCATGAGAGTGTGTAGTTTTGTTATGTAAATTGAATGTGGAATGAGTCCCATGGTAGAGCCAGGCCACTAGGTTGATGAAGTCATTACCAGGTAGTGTAAATCTTCAACTTGCAGACACTTGAAGGTAACCTAATGAGTTGCACCTGCCATTTGCATACATACAGCAACCAATTTGGGCCTCAGCTTTAAGCCACTTACTATAAGAAATCATCTCAAATGAATGCCAAATATCACAACTTAAAAAATGAGAAAACATTTGACAGTTTTTTTAAATTTTGTTTACATTAAATTGAGTGTTTTATTTTACTTTTTGTATTATACGACTATCGAAAGACTTTGTGCATAAATCGAAGTCACAAAGCTGTAAATACTTTTCGACAGTTCCGTTTCCGGTTGGTCTGTCCCTTTGGGTCCTCTTGTCGCACATTTTACTGATAACTTTAAATCGACTGCGACAACGACTGCAACTGCAACAACTTTGCCTGCAGAGTTTTTCCCCCTTTTAAATGTTTGCCTCCACAAGAATCAAGGAATATCATCGTTGCCAGAGTCAGTGTAGTCAATGTCAGGGACTGACTATATTCTCACCACGAAAGTTCACGTTGTTCACTCCAGTTCCAGTTACACTTGTGAGATGTTGAGCCCCCACCTGAATGCCAGAGACCATGTTGCACTTATCCTGTGGCACTATGCATTGAACAGTTGCTGATGTTGCAGTAGTCATCGTCATCATCATCATCATTGTTGTTGTTGTTGTTGTGGTCATGACTGTTGCTGTTGGTGTTGGCTATTTGATTATGCCAACTGCTGCAAAGTAGCAAATAATTTGTCGTCAGCCTTAAGAAATGTGAGATAAAACAGTTTTACCTATCTCTGAGTCTGCATACAGTGGCATCAATAAAAAAGTGCATTTACTTTACGTAACTTTCAAAAGTCAGTTAAATAATACTCTTTAACTACATTCTAATATCATGAAAGTCTAAGTAACAAATTTTATATATATTTCATAGCTAATTATTAAGCTATTTACAATCGTAATTAAATTTTGTTGAACTAAAGAAAATTTTGAGTTTAAAATGAACGATTTCTTATTAAATTAAAAAATACTTTAAATAAATTTAATTTATTTTAAATAAATTGTTTAATTTATAATAAAAATAATCTATTTCTGTTTTAGTATAATCAATTTGTTATGGAAAAAAAAAAATGACGATCTTAAAAACTTTCTAGTAAAAAACTTTATTGTTTTCTTTATAAAAACAAATCAAATGAAGCTTTAACTTTTTAACTTTACTAAATTTTTATATACTAAAATCTTATATATAAAATATATATATAAGGACTGACTCAGGTATTAATCGAATCTAGAATTTTTTAAATTTTAATTTGAGTAGATAAAAGTTAATCCATTTGCAAGAAGACGTCTATAAGGTCATCTATAGTGGCAAACTATCAATATTATTAAAAAATTGCATGCACTATTTATTTGTATATAGAGCAGAATATTTTATACTAATCACATCTTTGCACATACTTTGATACAAAAAGATCGAAGGGTAGGCAAAATCCAAGTTAACAAATCACCGCTTGGAGACACTCCCCAAAGCGGTTGGCATCTGCTGCCAGTAAATAACTGCCCCAAATTTGTCTAATGCTTCTTCTGCCTGTACATTCCCTTTTGGTATTGTCTTCTTACTTGCCCATATTCCAATCCCCATTTCTTTCTTTCTCTCTCTGTTTCGTTCATGTTCATTTGTGCTATCTTCCTTTTCTTTTTTTTTTTGTGCATAATTCACGAGTTAAAATTGCCATCGCCAACATAAACGTAAGTACAAACAGGGCACGTATTTATGTACTGGGGCGTGGCATTTAAGGAGTGGGAGTGGGCTGTGGTGTAACTGGAATGTTTGAGTGCTTGGGTCAGGGGTGTGTGTGTGTGTGTGACTCCTTATAGGGTTGTTGTTCGCCTTTAGCTTTTGTGGCTTGCATGCAAATTTTTATGTTTTAATAATAAGTTTGAGGCATGCAAGCGGCGCATATTTTATGCCAATTGCTGGGTAAAAGATCTCCCATATACCATTCTACCGCACCACAGAGGCTAACCAACTAACCAAACACAATGCCATAATACCACTTTAGCTTAAAGCGGCTTATTATTATTTTTATTTTATAAAAGCAAGTTCTCTTTTATATGAAATGTATCAACAACTTTAGCACCATTTTTTTTTTTTTATTTATTTTCTAAATATATTTTTTAATTCCTATTAGTTGTTTATAAATATTTAACAACTAAAGTCATTAAAGTCATGAAAAGACTCCCTTAAAGTGAGCCTGAAAAAAAAAACCAATTGGAAAATCTTGGCCACAAACGATGCGTGTGTCTGGCAAATCTCCAGTGTCAAGTGGCAATTTCTTTCCTTTTTTTTTCTCTCCCTCTTTTTGTTGGCTTAAGCCGATTAAAATGCAAGTACTTCAGGTCAACATGTAAGGAATTGAAAAGCAGTTAATATTTCCCTCGAGCATGATTTCTGCAATTGACTGGCTTTATGCTCAACTTCTGAAATTGACTATAAAATATTTGGAAATTTGTTGCACGTTTAGTTGAAGTTAGTAAAGGAAAACACTAAGAGAAACTTTTATTATGAAATATTATAAATATATATTAATATATATAAATATATCAACATTTCTTGTTTAAGGCTTTTTAAAATTGGTAATTAATTTACTTAATTAAATACTTTTAAAGCTATTCTCTAGTAATTTTCTTGTATTTTGAATAGCTGACTATGTAAATTATTTTCAGTGTTTCTTATTTGCCTTGAATAAGGACTGAAATGATTTTTGTTAGTACAATTGAAGCTTAGGTTTGCCATTGGCTTCTGTTGGCCACATTTTCTGCCACTGACTTTGATAATTTGCTGCAGCTCTTGTCCAGGATAACTTTTTTGTCAAATAGCCGACAAGTAAACTACTCTAATCTATACTGTAGATAAACAAACCAACTACTTTCAGTAATTATAAGTAATTGAAATGATTATTGATTGACTGCTTTTAAGGTTTTATTTAAAGTTAAAGAAATCGCAAAATTCCTTTTATATTTTTTGTATTTTTTCTATATATATATATATATAGTTCTCTTATATATATAACTTACTTTTCTGTTTCCCTTCTCATTTCTTGAATAATCTTTAATTTTCTTTTGCTGATTTCAGTGAATATTTGAATTAGTATGGGTATTTGTGTCGTTTCGTTTTTATTTCGCACTTAATTAAAAATCCTTTTTTCTGCTGACGTGCCACACGCGACTTGTCGTTTCCTTCCCGTTCGTCAGACCACCCACCAATTCCAATCTTAGTCCATGTCCAAGATTTCCCCTTACCCCCACGAACAATTCGTACATTGCATTTTGCGCACTTGCAGTTTTATTTAGCAGCATTTACAGCAAACGAAGGAAACAAAAAAAAAAAACCAACCAAAGAAAAAAAAAACAAAAAAAAAAAGGAGACACTAGAACAAGGATTTTTGCTACATCGTTTCCACATTGATTTGGATTTTGTTTCTCACTCTTTTAGCATGACTTGAAAATGGTTGCATTGACCTCATAGTGGCAAAGTCGCTTTTTTGTAACCCCATCGACCGGATCAAGAGAATAGACAGTCCCTTCCAATGTATATAGGGTATTTGGATGATACATAAACTTAAGCAATGCTGTATCTGGTGGCACTTGAATAACATTCAAGGCATAATTTCCAACTTTAAGTGGACAGGCTAAACTCATATTGCTGCCGCCTTTAGTTAACATTAATTTGGCAACATTATTCCAAGCTGTCACGTGTCGTATGTATTTCCAAAATTCGCATGTTTTTGTTGTCGAATTGTATAGGACACGTGGCAACTCTGGTCGATCAAAATTGGTACGTTTTTTTGTTGGATGTTGTAATAATACCAAATGCCATAATGGTATAGCCACCTCCTGACGTACATAGGTCATCGATGACATTGAATTGTTCTTGGGATGCATTCTAAAATCCAAACCATAATTGGGTGTATCCCAGGATCGAGTACCAAGTATTTTCATTGAAAAGCAATACTGGAAAAGTAATTAAAAAAAATAAAAATGAATTAAAAACAAATTCAAAAACCAAGAAGAAGAATTTAACTGAAGATTTACTAGAAAGAAGATAGATTTAAAAATTAAAAAAAAATCCAATTCCAAATGCTTTTCTATATATTAATTAACTTCTTTCTTCTTTTGTCTCTACAGTTATTAATAAAACAAAAGAAAAAGTTATTTAAATTTCAATTTAAATCAATTTAAGTTTGACTTTTGCATGAAAAACTTTCTATATAGGTTTTTGACTAACATTTTATGATTACTTAGGTTTACGTATAGCTCAGTTATCTATCTTTCTCTCTCAATCTTCCTCTCTCTCTTTATATATATATAACTATATTATATTATAGACTCACCTGATTGCTTAGCTGGAATATTCCAGTTATTATAATAATCCGTAATAGAGATCTATTTGGTCTCATGATGGCTTCAAACTGACTAATTGTAAGCAAATAAAGCTAAATGGATGAATTATTATTATTCGAATCAAAATTTTTTGGCTTAATGATTATTTAAGTGATTTTGTTTCTATTGTTATCATGTTAATAACTCAACTTTTGTTATGTGTGTTGTTGTTGGTGTTTATTTTGTGATCTAATTGTTAAATAATTACAAATAAAGCCAGTAAATGGCTGAAAATTGTAAAATGTAATTACTGAAGCTCTTGTGACCTTTTACCCAGAAGAAAAGTTCAAATAAATAAAGTGAAAGAGTGAAAGAGAAAGTGTGTTAAGAGTGTGTGTATGTATGTCTATGTGTGTGCGAAAGAGCAAGCTAGATTTGATAGCCCTGAAGGGTATATTTGCTTAGGTTTACTGTTAGAAGCAAAAGTTAATTTCACTCAGACCAGAGGCTGCTGCTTTTTGTTATGGTTAAAGTTTTATTGTTTATATAGTTAATTACATTTTATTTCATTGCCCTCAACCCATACACTGTCCCGCTGTCTAACCCATTCTCTTTCTATCTCGCTCTCTGTTTTACTCCATTTCAGTTTGTCGCTGTATTAATGGGTATGTGTGTGTGTGTGTGTGTGCAAGTGTTTCTGGGTGTGTATTTGTATGACACTCTTACTCCCTGTTGTGCTGACAGTTGTCACATATTCTATGGCAGATTTCCGTTACACTCCCCCCTTTTCTTTTTGGTACATGAATACATATATGTATTTCCGTTAACCAGTTTCCGGTTGCCAACAATGGCCACTTTTGCCACACTCACAACTTTGCCTCCATATATACATACATACATACATACATACATATGTGTATCCATTGTACAAGAAACAGCCAGAAACAGACACGTATCCTTTTTCCATTCTATTCAATTTTCATATTTACTTTCTAAGTTATTTTCTAGTAAATATTTGCATTTCCCCTCATCTACAATCGTGATATTGGCTTTTTCTTTCTGTCTTATCCTTACTATAACTGACAATCCTTAGCGATTAGCATCATCTGCTATCTGTTGCATGTGGCATAAACAAATTGTCATTCAATTTTCAATTCAATTTAACACACTCAAAAGAAAAAATTGTATGAATTTGATCTTTTCTTCTATCACTTTTTTTTTTTTTGACTGAATGCAGAAAATTGTTTTTAGTTGCAACTTTCAACTTAAGTTAACTGACAGTATAAAAACTTGAATATATTTTTTTGAACTTGTCATTATGTTTGTATATTGTATTTTAAATTGAATTGAAGATAATTGTTTCTTTATTATTAAAACAATCAAAGAAGTTAACTTCGGTCTAACGGTTCTAAACTAGTTAACTATTTTTTCTGTCACACAGAAAAGAGAAACTTCTCATTACCTATTACACCAACAAACCAATTTATCACGGGTCCGCTTATATGCCATCAATCGCTTTTATATTATATTCTTAGAACAAACAAAATTTTTTGTCTGTTTGTTCATACACACCACCTGTTGCTATTTGTTGTATTTTGGCGGTTAAAATCAATTTACTATATCTTATAGTTCTCCGATCCGACTAATTTTCATACTTGGTCTGCCTGATGAATTGAAGAACTTATCTACCAAGTTTCAACTATATAGCTTAAAATTTAAGGTCTATTTCTTGCAAAGAAACAGACAGACGAACAGATGAGCATGGCTATATCGACTCCAATTTGCTATATAAATAATCATTTTAGTGAAACGATGTATAGTATTGATATATAACCTACAAAAGGAAAGATTCATTGAATTTACATATGTATTATATAGTACTATAGCATCTGGAAATGATCGGTTACAAGGCTTCTTGATTTACTTATACTAAAATAATTTTACTTTTGTTTTCATTTTTAAATTTACTTAAGAACCAATACTAAATTTTTATTTTCATTTCAAATCTTTCTTTCTTTATTTTTAGTTTTTATTTATTTGAAATAAATTTCTTAATATTGAAAAGACAAAGAGATAAAATAATTTACAGATTAAAAACTTATGTGATAAATAATAAGCCAAAAAAATGTTCCATTTAGCCAATTAAAAATCGATTTTTATAGTCTTTGTGTAAAGTCTAAAAAAAGAGAAATTTCCAAAGAAAATAAACTTTTGGCTTAAATAAGTTTTTAGTCAGAAAATTGCCCATACAATTTTAGTTATTGGATTTCAACCCACATAGCTGGATAGCAATCTTTATTATGTTTACAGCAATTGGAGAATTTTATTGAAGAGGCGTACAAGAGGATAGTTTATCTATAGCAACATTTGATGATGTTGCTATTTTATTTATTTATTTCTGTTGACCATTCTCCTACCATTTTCTTTGATTTGCGTCGATAGACTTTTATGCGACTTGTCTTTAGTTTCTTTTGCAAATTTAATGCAACTGACACTTGAAAACGACGCGACGCGACGCCACAGCTAGTTGCAAGTGAGTGCGCGGGAGCCTTGAACGTTTTATGATTGCACTTTTGAGCAATAAAATAAAATATAAAAAAGAAAGGCAGCCACAGTTATAGCTTTAAGGGGCTAAGGGGCCAGCAGGCCAATGGGCCAGCGGTCCAGGGACACTATAGTCATTCTAGAGAACGTCAATGCTGGCGTTGTTGGTGTCCGCAATGAGACTTCACGCCATGAAACTGAAGCTGAAACTTTAATAACCTCAAACGGGCAAACGAATGGTCTGGCTGTGGGGGATAACACTTGCAATAAAATGGCTTCTTGTCGTAAAAAATGGAGGCACGGCAGAATCGATGGGGGAGAGTACATACACACACACACAAAAAAAAAAAAAAAATAAATAAACATGAAAAGCACACTGAGAGCCAAGCCCCAGCCAAGTTGATGGCTGTCAACGCGTCGCCATTGCAGCTCATAAACATGAGGCCCATCCAGACTACGATGTTCTCTTCTATATACTACTATTCCTACGATAACACCTAAAAACAAAACCCCTCTGGCCCAATGCTGTCACTTGTTGTTTAAACTATCGCGTCACATTTTGTTTTCTTGTATTTTTTACTTTTTTTTTTTGTAGTTACTCATTCAGGATAGAAATGTCAGCCCATTCTATATATAATAAAAAAAAAATAGTGTTATAAACATTAAAATATATAAAAGTTAGATTAAATTTTATCTAGGTATTTAGGTTAAGAGTTTAAAAGGCGAAATTGTTGATTAACTCATTGTTATAGGCCCAAAAAAGTATGCTATACATCAACTTTTAATCAGTCATGAAAAACTTTTCTCTTATATTTTAATATTTGTAAGGGAAATTATTGTTTTCTTCTGTCTCTTTATCTTACGATGTACACACACACTCATACACACAGACATACACTTGACACTTGCACATAATTATTATCTTCATTATAATCTTCATGCCCATTGGGCTCAAATACTTTTCTTCCACTGTCTGCCCCATTCTCTCCCAAACTAGCTATAATGGAATATGATTACTTATACGCTATGTATGCGGCAAGCATTTCATTACAATGAGAGACTCTTGTTATTGTTTAAATCCCTTAGCTTACGCCATCCGAATCCCGCTGCGTCCCTACGCTTCAACACAGACAAAACGTTACCTATCAATCTCTGACAGAATACATGGGGCCTATGCAAAACTCGTACTCGATCCAAGGGACAACACAATGTGAAATACTCGTAAATTTCATTTAATCACTCGGACCTTCGACTTTGATGTACTACGCAAAAACAAAACAAAACCAAAAAAAAAAAAAAATAAAGAGAAAAGAAAAAAATGAGCAGAGAATATTAAACTTAGTTAGGCGAAGAAGTATGTGAACCTCTCTGAACGTGGCCATTATGTTGCTTGGCCTTTTTTTTCTTGCCTTTCCTTTTTTTTTTTTTTTGTTCTTTCATGAAAATTTATTGGCACTAAGAGTGATGAGGCAAGGTGGCAAATTGGGTCAACAACACAGTCCAAATACACGCAACATGTGGAAGGGCAACGAAACGATATAAAACGAAACGCAACAAAACAGAACGGTATTGAAACGGAAACAGACGTACAAAACCCAACCAAGGTCAAAAAAAAAAGAGAGAGAGAGAGAGATAACAAAACAAAATGAGCAAAAGATGAGACTGAAAAGCCAGTTCTTCTGTTATGGACCAAGAAGACAAGCCTGTTGCTGATGATGGTGAAAATTTATGTTAAAATTAATTGCCACAAGTCCTGGCCTAAGGGACAAGTTAGCGACTTTAATTAGCCACAAAATGTCAACAGCTTCCTACCATCAACATCAACAATTGGTAGCCGCAGGAAAACCGACAGACAGAAGGTTAATTTATAACCTTTGCATTTCAAATTTAAAAGAAATTTTTAAGCTATCTGATAATCTAACTAGAATTAAATATTAAGTAAATTATTATCTCTCTCTCTCTACATTATATATAGTCGAGATATACCCAAAAATAAAAACTTTTAATTAACATTGACAATTAAAAATTTGGTGAAAAGAAATAAAACTGAATGAGGATAGAAGATACCTTTTAAAAAAATTTAGATTTCGATTTCATTATTTAAAATTATATATATTTAATTAATATTTCCCTTTAGTTAAATCACAAAGTTTTAGTAATTAAAATTGGTATTTGAAAATTGTTGTAATATTACTGATTGTTGACCACTAATTGACAATTGTGAATAGTGTATACCACTTGGTAAAATTGTTTGTGGTTTTAATTCCCCAAGCATTTCCATTAACAATTTGGAATGTTTGTTATATTACGATTTAGAGAATATTATATATGCTTACATTTATATCAGCTTCTGTGTGTGTGTATGTGTGTTGGTTTGTATATGCCATGAATAAATGAATTGAATTAAAAATGCAACTGTCCTTTCTTCTCCATACACAATTGACCATCCGGTATCCTTTATACTCAATCCAACATTTACTCTTCAACTATGCATTGCCTTGCTTCCTTGATGCTTTTGTTTATTACTTATTCATTATAATTATTACGCACTCACAACCTCGGTGACCAGATTGAAACGATCTCTCGGCTCTCAACTCTTGACTCGTAAATTTATTTGGTTTGCCACACCCAAATCCCGGCCCCTTTCCCACACACGCACACATAAACACAAACAAGGCAAGCTTTTAATGCGTCAAATTATTATTGCATACTTTCATGCGTTGCACATTAAAATAAAGTCCGGATACGGAGTTTAAACTTCAAGTGTGTGTGTGTGTGTGCGTGTACGTGTGACCGACCATAAACTAAATTTACAATATGCTATAATTTTTTGAAACTGATTTCAATTTGCTAACTGAGATTGGTTTCGCCTGGTAATGATGTGTGCGTGTGTGTGTGAATTGGCACATTTTTGAATGGACCACAAAATGCATCTGTGAGTGAATGATGTGTACAAGTGAGTAAATATGTGAATGGGTATACGTGTGTATTTAGAGTGGACTGCCAATTTTAGGTTGAATATTTCCAACACACACACTTAGTGAACAATTAAATTTAAGTGTGATCAAATTTGGACTCTAGGCAGTACTTAAAAAGCCTCACTTAGGCAGCCTTTAACTAGGCTACATTATTTAATATTTGCCAATTTAATCTAATTTTAATTATATATATAAAAATTAGAAACTAATATGACTACTTAAAGTATTTATTCTAGATAGATTCTTCTTATAAAGTAATCCATTTTCTAACATAAAGAAAGCTTTATTTATTTATATTAAGAATTGTAATCTAAATAGAATATTTAAAGTTATTTCCTTGTCCTTGCTTCTGTATCCATGTAAGAGATTTATTTTAATTTTCTAACAAATTATATCGCATCTCTGCAGGAATTGAACATTTCTCAATTGGTGAACCAACGTCACTCACCTATTCTTTTTTTGTTGTTGTGGCTTTTCTAACTCTGTCTCTGTACTTCTATTTACCTGTCTCTGTCTGTTAAAGTCTCGTCTTCAAAATGAATTACAACTCAATTTGTGGCATTCACAGGGCACACTCTTACACACACACACACACACTCATATGTCAACTTCAATGATTCATTTGCCTGTTGCTTACCTCTAACCCCGTTGGCAAGGCAATAAAATACTGACACACGCACAATCACCCATACACACACAATAACACATACCGACACACACACATACATACATACATACATCAGTGGTATATTTATTTAGCAAAACAAAAGCAAAACAAACAAAATAAAACAAAACAAAAAAAAAAAAAGGAGAAAAATACAGAAAAGTTGTCTTGCAAGTTTGTTGCTGTTTTTCGTACTTTTCCTTTCTTTTTTTCGATTTATTGTTGTGGGTGGTATAAATTTTGGCCTGTCGAGAGACGAAGTAAACTTTTTTGCAGTCAGTGTGTTGTTATTGCTATTTTCTACTTTGGTGCTGCATACTTTTAGGCAACACCAAGTAAACTGAAATCAAATAATGAAACTTGTTGCCAAAACAAATTGTAAATAAATAAAAGTTACTTCTTATTGTTGCAAAATTCATTAAAGTATTTTGATATGACGCCTCGTTGCCCTCGTTGTTTGTTTGTTTGTTGCTTGTTTGTTTGTTTGTTTGTATGTTTGTTGTTTGTTGTAATAAATCTATTTATAATGCATATAAATTGGTAGGCAAGAAAAAGTTTACCAATATTTACCAAGGTTTCATTACAATACTAAACGACAAAAATTCTTTTTACACTGTCCAACATAATTTGCAATTAGATTGTGCTCAGTTTGTTTTTGGTTTGGTGTGCGGTAACAATTCTTCCACTTGATTATGCGCTCAAACTGTTGTTTATGTTTATGGAAATTATTTCCCTCACTCAATTTTCTCTCCTCCTTGCTCTATCTATTTCAATCTCTCTTTCCCCATTACCCTTATTGGTATCTGTGTGTGTGTGTGAGTGTCGCAGCGTGTCTCTCTATTACCATTTTGTTTGCTCGACCGGATTATCCTCATTTTATGCGCTTAATTGTTGTTTGGCTTTGCTTTCGTTTCATCCATTTTGTGTGCGTGTGTTTTCATTTTCCGTATTTTGTCCTCATGATGCTTCTGCCACTCTCTCTCTTTCTCTCTCTCTCATTCTCCCTATTCCCGTCCCCGTCCCTTGGTCCAACCTCTTATGCCAATGCCACTGTTGATGCCTCCCGTTGTTCTTCCGTTCTTTCGTGGCTTCTGTTTCTCCATTCCTGTTGTTATTGAAAGTAAAAGAAAAACAAACAATTTATGTAGAGATGATGATGACAACCACAACCAAGTGTTGATGGCTTTTCGAAAGCAAAGTTCTTCTCTTCATTGTTATAGCAAAAAATTTGCATTTCGATTGTTAAACGTAAAAGAAAAGTATTATAGAATACTTTATGGACCTTATATGGCAGAAAAAAAACTTGAGCCTTGATTTTTTTTTTTTTTTATGAAAACTGTTGTGTCCAAGCCAAATTGATATTAAATGGTTAAAGTTCTTTGCTGTATTTAGAAAGAGTTGTCTCTAAAAAGTTACCAAAGTTTAAGTAACTAAAGGACATTGTTAGTAAAGTGGAATGAAAAATTCTAATATTAAATATAACAAAAAAGGAAATGATTTTTAATCCCAGTTTAAGAACTAACTGAACTGTTTAAGAACTAAAAAGTTTATATAAAATATGAACAAATCTTGATAAGAAAGGTTTATAAAGTTAAAGGTCCTTGGCTTACTTTAGGCTCG
Source organism: Drosophila neocordata (assembly GCA_018903615.1). Classification (NCBI taxonomy): domain Eukaryota; kingdom Metazoa; phylum Arthropoda; class Insecta; order Diptera; family Drosophilidae; genus Drosophila; species Drosophila neocordata. The sequence continues at coordinate 11,545,671 of JAEIGI010000003.1, forward strand.
CCTTTAATAATTCTCTAATAATGGGAACTCATATTATTTAGATATCTTAAAGTGTCAAGAATGGCAAGAAGAGCTCTATCTTTAAATCTTTATATATATGATTATATACCTTATATGTCTTTTATATGTATATTACTTTAATAAAATCTTTTTTCAGATCAGATCTTTGTGATTTTTCTAATTATTTTTATATTATTTTTTTTTACATTAATTTGTTTGTTGAGTTTTTTTGCTCTTAATAAGACAAAAAATAGTTTTCTAATTTTATTTTAATCTAACATCTAAAGATAATTCGTTGATCTATGGCCCTGATGAATTGCTAGAGGGTTGAAAGGTAGTTTAGAGTTTACGAATTGGCGAGTTCTTAAGAATGTCCTTGTGGCTTTTTCTAATTAAAAAGCAAATTTCTTTGATGTTATCATCTTTATATTTTTATTTTTCTCGACAATTGATAATAAATTTCTATTCCGTAAAAAAGATCTAGTGTACCAAAAATATCTATAACATTTGTAGTATACCACATTAGTTCCAAATATATTGAAACCTTGTACTAATAACAAAGAAGGACTCAGCGGGCTGAAACCCCTAATAAAAGTTGGCAAAACAGTTTTAAAATTAAATTTTTATCTACTTTAAATCACCTTGATCAATCGATATATATATATATAAAATTCCTGTATTTACTTTTCTGATTAAATTCCTTTGACTTGCCTATTAATACAGTTCAATATTATGGCCTTAAAGGCAACATTCTATATAGATTTAAGGGTAACTTTATGGCCAAAATGATGTTAACCTTTGAAAAGTTTCCTCATTTTTTCTTCTATGTTCTTTTCTTTTTCTACTTTTTGTTGTTTGTGTGTTGAGCTCAAACTCAATGCAACTAAAACTCATGTAGAGTTGCTCATTATCTTGGTCTCTATAGATTTGACAAAAGGGTGTTATGGGGGTGGGGGTGATATATACCCTCCCCTCCTATATACATACATACAAACATATCTGTAGGAAGAGTACGTATTGTTAGCTTACGTTCCTTTTGTGTATTAATGGAAAAAGTTAGTCTTGCCATCACTCCTTTCCCCTTTCCCTGCCAGAGCCTGTTGCTGGTGATTGCATTGCCAGTTTGGTCTTTCAATAGATATTACAATAAACTGCAGCTCATTGTTATTTATGATAGATAACGAAGACTGCTAATAGAAAGTACATCCTTCTTCCCCCCCTACCCTAACCATACAAACCCTTTGTTCCATTTATAACTGTTGTCTTTGCATTAAACAGATATTAGGTAATTTAACTAAATTAATTGCAGACATTTTTTTCACTTGACCATCTGTTGATTTAATCATACTAATGCAATTGACTAGATGAGGCATAGCCGTAATATTTTAAATCAATAAAATTCACAATTTTAATAAAAATATTATAATAATTTATATGATTTTATGTGACTTTCAGCTATTCCGACATCTTGCCAAATTCATTAGCTGTTTTTTCACTAGGATCACCAAAACGAAAAAAATAAAAATAAAAACGAAGAAGGAATATAAGTTAGTGTATACAGAACAACCGTTCGAGTTGAAAATTGTAAATGAACTGAAGTCAAAATGTATGGAAAATTTTAATTTAGTTCACTGAGGCGGAAGGGCAGCGTAGGAGAGAGAGAGAGAGAGAAAGACAGAGGCTAGAATAGAGTAAAGCAAAGTGAAGCGAGAAACTGCTTAAAAAATTTTGATTAACACTTTTCGTATAACAAGTTTCAAATTACCAATATACTGAGATTTCAGTTTTGCTTGTTGTTATGTATACAAGTATTTAGCACTTTTTTTTTCTCTCTCTCTCTCTCTCTCTTGTTTTTTGTTGTTGTTTGTTAAAGTTTACTTTACTTTGCTACCAATAAACTTGAAGAATTCACTTCACTACGCTTGTTAAAAGAAAATCCATTGAGGCATTGCCTTTTGGTCAAGGGTCTTCTTACCATATACAAGCATCTATTATTTATTTAACATATATTGTGTATATATATGTATGTGTATATGTTTGTATGTGTATTGTATTTAAGCACTTTTTATCGTTAGCATGTTAAATGCCCTAATTTAACTTGACATCGCCTTAGCAATGTGATGTGATCTAACCAAAAAAAAAAAAAGCAATAACAAGCTCTCTTAGCCATGTCTTAACAGTGAAATTTTAGTTGTAGGTTAAGTCTGTGTATTGGTATTAAAATGTCATATATCACTCTATATAGATTATGATTAAAGCCAAATGTTCCCCCCCCCACCTTCTCTCCTCTCTCTCTCTCTCTCTCTCTCTCTCTCTCTCTCTCTCTCTCTCTCTCTCTCACCACTCTTCTAACTATTATAATCAAGCAATCAATCAATCAAATGTGTGCAATTAGTAATAAAGCTGGAAAAACCAAATATATACCCCCACTTTTACCCCCCACTAATCAATTAGTATCAATATTGTATACAACTTGCCATATTTCCAATATTTTCTAAGTAGAAAATAAGCATTTAACACAACTGTACTTAAATTATAGAAAAATAATGTCAAATGAATAAGTTTTTATAAAATTTAGACAAAAAATGGAAAAATCAATTTAATTTATTTCATTGGAATTCCATTTCTCATATATATGTATGTATATATATATTCATAGTCTCCATAATTGATATATTAGTTAAGATTTACTTTTAGGATTCAATATTTATTATTGCAAATTCAAATTCAATTTCAATCTATTTTGCCTGCAACATTTTTCACATGAAAATGCACCTCATGGCTCTTATTAATAAAATGTCAAATGTCAGAACAGATTAGGTCAGGTCAGACTATCAGGAGGCAACCTGTCACAAAAAGCAAAAAATATAAAAAATATATATAAAAGAAAGGGAGAGAAAAGCTTCAACACATTTCCAATTTTTATAATTTTCACATATTGGGTTTTCTGTCTGTCTGTCTGGTTGTCAGTCAGTTTTAGGGAAAAATAATGCCGAAGCGTTTTACACGCGACTGGAACCAAATCGAATTATAAAATCAAATAAATCATGTATAAAAAAAAAAAAAAAAAATAGGAAAGAAAAAGGAAATGGTAAAAATACATAAATATAAACAAAAGAACAAATAAAAATGAGTCATAAAATTACAATAACTATTTTTATTTTTCATATTGAAAGCGTATTGAAATCGATGGCTTGAAGGATATGGCACTTAACCTGCTCCAGTTTTCAATAGATCCTCTCAAGAACACTAAACTCAAGTTTTTTGTGGTGTGTGTGTGTGTGTTGACCTACTTGCCAAAGTCATAACTTTTTACCTTTTTTTCTTTCTTTGGCACATTTTTGTTTTGTGCTTGTTTTTTTTTTTTGTTTTTTAAATCAATCAAAGAACAAAATGTTCTTATTTATTCCTCTTGCCACGTCCTTCGACACGTGTACACGTAGAAAAAATAAGAAAAAGAAGAAGTTAAGAAAAAGCAACCACAACGCAAAAAAAAATGTATTCAAAAAAAGTTTTTCTTTGCCAAAAACCAAAAAAAAACCGAAAAAAAAATTGTAAGAATCTATTTAAATATTCTGCCAGTTTGTTCGGGAACTCTTCTTTGCTACCTTTTCTCTCTGTCCCATTTTCCATTTTTTTTTTTTTTTTTTTTTTTTTTTTCTTTGGTCCTTCTCTTCCCGTTCTTCTTTTGCTTGAGATTCGTAAAACGTTTTCGTGTTAAATAATTTCCTAACAGCCATTAAATGGAAACAAACACCCTTGGCAGCGACAAATGGCAGCAAATTATCAAGAGAGAGAGAGAGAACCTGCATCCGTCCCTAAGCCTCCCCCCCTTTACCTTGAGTAGCTCTAACCCATTCACAAGAATATCTTCTATCCGAGTTCTCCATCTCTTTTCGGCTGTGTCTTATTTCTTGTCTTCTTGTCTCTCAACTCTTTTACTGAAAACTTTTTTTTTCTCTCGATTCTCTTTCGGATGCCAACAATTAATTGAAATTAACATATTTTTTTTCCATCACCCCCTTTCTTCCTTTGTTTTATTAAAGACAACTTCTTAGCCTCTCTTTGGCGACTTCCTCTTTCTCGTCATTTGTTTTTTTCTTCTTCTCATTTTCCCCCATAACTCAGCTGTCAAGTTGATTTCCTTGCGCTGATTTCACTCAAACCAGTCAACATCTCCCTATGCTTTGCAGTAGGAACAAAAAATGTACCCAAACCAATTAAACCCTTCCAAAAGTTTCCAAATTGACTTTTTTGTTCTCCGTTGCCCCCCTGCCACACTCTCCGACTCTACCCTCTGTCGTTCTCTTAATGTTGTGTAAATGAATAAAGCTAAGTCTAATGGTGGTCGCTGGTCTGGTCGCCAGTTTCCTGAAAGTTCAGAGTAGTTTCTAAAGAGAGAGTTTTCTTCCCTTCTTTCACAACCTTCTTCATCCTTCTTGGCCACAGTTACAGTCTATTAACATATTTTAGCTACACCATTTACGATTTCTGTCAAAGACTTTGCTTAAAGCAGAGCCCCAGAGCTTTATATAATCTACTATATACAATTTTCTATAAATTTATAAAATTTAGGTTTATGAATACTTAAAGAATAACTGAAACTTTGTGTCCCTAAACTTATCACTTCCGCTAAGATTTATAGAATAAATATGTCACTAATTTTAAATAAAATTACATAATTTTATTTAAAAGTGTAAAGAATAATTAAAAAGTTTTATTTAATTAAAAAAAATGTTGTCTAAAATATTTATGAAAATTTTTTTAATATTTAATTATAGAATTAAAGATAGAAAAAACAACTTTGACATAATCAAACGAAATATAAAGATTAAGGATTAAACTTTGTTTAGCTGTTTAGGATAAAGAGAACTTGAATATTGTCTCTTTAATATCCTGACTGTATCTCTAAGTTGATTTCACGTTACATTGATCAAATCTTTGTTTGGACTAGTTACATTGATTGGTTAATAATATCCCTATTTATACCCTTACTTTCTGCAATTATTATATTAGTATTATAAATTACTTAACTTACCTTATAAGGTATGTATATATATATATCATTTGCTACCTATTATATATTATCAAGAGTCAGTCTAGATTGATCTAAAGAAGTTCATCAAGAGATTTCTAAATAGACAGCTACATAGATAAAGTAAAATATTATACATTAAATAGGAATAACAAGTTCTAGGAACTTTAAAAAAGACAAATGTTTTTGATATACTAAAACAGGACTTTTTAAAGCCAATTTAGACAATAAAAAACACATAAAATATACAAAAATTCTACTTCCATTTTCTAAAAACAAATTCATAGACAAATTAACAATTAAATTCTTAAAAAAATTTATATTGTAATGACCTTGATTTCTAAACAAGATGTATATCAAGATGTTTTTAATTTCATTCACCTTTAATATGCATATATAAACATATATATATATATATGTATAGTATAAGTATAAGTCAAAAGGGCGAGAGCAAAACTTTTTGTTACTGTCGAAGACAGAGGGCAAAGAAATTCTCAATTCCCAGGCTCAGTCACATAATAAGGCCATTGCTCATACGCCACCGATTCCCCAGTTGCTCCATTTAGGCGAAACAAGCAGGAATGGCAGTAAAGAGGGGAAGGTGCAGTAATATAAAAAAAAGGGAACTGGATGCTGGTGGGATGCTTGGATCGGAGAGGCTGCCTCCTACTTTCTGCCTTTATGAAAAATTATACAAAACTTTTTACTTAGTGGCACTGGGGCTCGGAACAATTACGAGGTCGTTTGATAAAGAGATGGAGAGAGGGAGAGAGAAAGAGTCAGAGGGAGAGAGATGTGGACTTTTGAAGGAAGAGCAGTGCAAATAAATAATATGTTTGTAATAAGCTGCTTGTTCACTATATGGCTATATATACTGTATATAGGTATAAAAATGTCTGGTTATATGTATGTATGTATATTTGACTTGCCCCTTGCTTCTTAACAAGGCGGAACAAAAATGTTAAAGGGAGAAAAACAATGGCCAACATTACGAATAAGGGTCAAATGTAAGGGTTTTCTATATATTCCTTCTTTACAGTGTTTGTGTGGGTGTGTGTGTACGTGTGTGTGTTTGTGTGTTTGACTTTCCAGTTAAAACGTTTAATGCAAAAGTATTATCATTCAATTGATAAACGACATTTGTATATGAGCGACATTTAAATATATAATTTTTCTATGTGCTGCCTAAAAGTAGGCTTTAGAATTTTATTTAAAATTTTGACATCCATCATACCAACTCATTAATTATGCGCTTTAGAAATTCCTTAACCCTGTTTCATTTAGTTTAAATTCCCTACCTAGGGAGAGACTTTCTCTCTCTCTCTCTCTCTCTTTTTCTGTTTTTCATTTTTAGTCACTCTCTTTCATCTCGGAGGCTCACTGTAATTCGCCCATTCTCATTGGAGCTGTCTTGATGACTGAACTTTTGGCATTTCTATGGAATTCAATTTCAAAGCTATATCATTTTCATTTAATTTCACGCTTTCAATTTGCCAACCCACACACACATACAGATATAAGGATACACTATACATAGCACTGTTTGTTCTGCCACGGCATTGTCCAAAACCGTATCCTTTCTGTCCATCCTTTCGTCTCCCGTTCGTCTATATAGTGTCTAGTTTGACCTCATCACCGTTTCGCGCTTTTGCGGCACATGCCAAAGGTATGCCATAATAGAATTTTTTCCCCTTTTCCTTTCCACCCATTGTCTGTAAAATGAAACCGTTGCTGTGGTGCGTGTGTGCATACTTTTTAAAAGGGAATAGAATATAAACAAATAAAAAAAAAAAAAAAAAAAAAACAGAAACAGAGAGAAAACCTTTGAAAATAAAATAGTACAATATTGTAAAAAAAAAAAAAAAAAAAAAAAAAGAATAGAAAAAAAAAACTAGTTTAAAATTGATTTCCTACTCGTGAGACTCGATTCTGCCAATTCTGAATTTGATATCAGTTATAGCTTTAAGACAAATTTTGTAACAAATCAAATTAATAATAAAATTTAATTTTAATGTGAAAACAATTTAAAGCCTTAAAGCATTAGAATCCTTTTTAATTAAATATATAATAAATAGTTTTCATGCCAAAGGTCAAATTAAATGGTTAATTTTAATGGCCCAAAACTTTTTATACCTTTGCAAAAAAAAGGTATGTTAATTTTGGGCGGAAGTTTGCAACGCATAGAAGGAAGCATCTCCGACCATATAAAGTATATATATTCTTGAATAGCACGATAAGCTGAGTTGATATAGCCTTGTCCGTATGTCCGTCTGTCTGGATCAACGCAATCTCCTCCGAGACCCTTAAAGCTACAGAGCTGAAAGACACCTAGGCTTCTTTTTGCTGCAGGCATTGTATAACTTGGAATCATCCCGATCGGATGACAATATCATATAGCTTCCATAGGAACGATTGGTCGTGAATAAGCTTTAACCTCAATGACTTTGTTGTTTTCCAATAAAATATCACGAAAGCCGGTATTTGTGAGTTCTATATGCTTCTTAACATATCCACCAAGTTTCATTAAAATCGGTTGAATATATCATATAGCTCCCATAGGAACTATCGGTCATGAATATGGATTTTAAACAATAACTTGGTTGTTTTAAAAGCCATTATCTCAAAATTTGGTATTTGTCAGTTTTATATACTTTTTTACATATCTATCAAGTTGTTTAAGAACCGGTTCACTATATCATATAGCTCCCATATAGCTCAGTCACGAAAATGGTTTTAGATAAATAACTTGGTTATTTTAAGAGCGTTTCTCACAAAATTCGGTATGTGTAAGTTTGGTAAATATAGAAATGCGACTACTGAGTCTCATCGGAATCGTCCGACTTTATGCTATAGCTCTCATAAGAAGAATCGGAACAAAAAAATTTTTATTTTTATAAAAGTTTTTTTTTTAACCGCGGAAATATGAATAGTTTTATTTAATTTATGATTCTGGTAATATAATTAAAAAAAGGCAGTTTGCAAAGGTATTCCAACTTCGGCGCGGCCGAATTTAGCCCATCCTTCTAGTTTCTTTTTAAACTACTATTAGATATTTAAACTTTTGTGTTGATTCTCTCTGCCGTATGTATTATGTATCTGTGTGAAATTGGTCAGCAAAATTTTGTTTGTAAATTGAGTACTTTGTTTTATGTTTTACTTTTCTTCTTGGTATGTATGTATGTGTGTGTGTGTGTGTGTGTGTGTTTTTGTCTATTTTGAGCAAAATGGGACAAAATGCTTTTTAGCCATGCGAAACTAACTTAATCAAATTTCTACCTTCTCTTTTTTTGTCTTCCCCTTTTTCAATGCCAAAATTGCAATTCACAGCAAAAACTTTTGATTAATTAAAAGTAAAAGCAAAGAGACAAAACAACAACAAAAAAAAGCAACAATGTTGGTACTTTAAACAACTGACAGCAGCAACAACAACAGCAACAACAACAATAGAAGCAGCAGAAACACTAACAACAACGATCACGCAACGAGGCGGCAAAACTCGCGCATAAAACGCGTGAAAAATAAAGCGTACGTTTTTCATCAGATTTTTTCGTGTTTTGTGTTCAATAAGGGAAACTATAGATAAACATTTTTTGTGCTATAAAATATCATCATCGAAATGGAATTGACCATCGGAAGAATTAATCGGCATCTAACTAGCTATAACAAGACTAGCAACAACAACAACTATAACAACAATTACAATAGCAGAAGCAAAAAAAATAATAATAATTACTGTGAAATAAGAAATGGACAAGAAAACAACAACAACGACCAGCAAGAAATCAACAACAATAGCAACAGCAACATTAACTGCATAAGCGGCAACAATAGCAACAACTATAGAGCAACGATAAAAACAATAAAAACAGCAATAGATATTAACCAACAAACAGGAACAACAAGAACAACAAGACAATTAAGAAGGCAAACATCAGCAACATCTGCAACAGCAGCAACATTAACAGCAGCAACAAAAACAATAGAAAGCAGCAACAATAACGCAGCTTACAGTCAAACAAATTGCCATAGCAATTACTTAGCCAACAGGAACAACAACAACCACTCGTATTAAACAACAATCCATAAAACTGAAAAACAAAAAAAAAACCAAAAACAAAAACCTAATCAAATACAAACAATCAGCAATGCAGCGCCTACGCACCACATTTACGCGTTCGCGTACCCCAACGGGAGCCGAAATGAAAATGCAGAATAGCCTAGAAGTTCCTAAACAGGTACAGTCACAAAAATAGAATCAGAATTAGTCTGTCTCAATGTTGTTTGCATGTTTGTTTCCGTTTGTTTTTATTTTATGCCTTATCGATCAACAGTTATCGATACCGGTTTGTGATCCCTTTTGTTGTTCTTTGGTTAATTAATCGATAACAATATTGATCACTGTCTCATTTGTCGCTTTGTGTCTCTCTTCCCGAATTTTTTTGTTTAACATTTTTGTTTTTAGGTGCGTTCCGCCTCCTTTGATGAAATGCAATTGGAGGCCCAACGTGTCTCGGCCCATCTGTTAAAGCAGCAATCATCCTCATCGGCGGATGAACGATCATCGGAAGGCGGTTATTTACAAGTACCGCAAGCAGCTCATGCCCAACGTTCGCATTCGTTTGATTCGGCAGCTGCTTCAGTTGGTAGCGATGATTCCGGTACATTTCTGGAAGTGCCGCGTCGTCTTAAGGTTCGACGCAGTTCATCCACTAAAACACCGCCGCCATGCATCCATTGTTACTATCTGGACTTGTATGAGAAACAGATGAGTGCCGAACAGAGATATTTTATTGATCATCGGGAATTGACAACGTTGAGCTATAGCAATACCAGTTCTGATGTCAGTGATGATGAGGATATAAGTGGAGCGTTGGGTGGCGACGATGATGACGATGAGGATGCAGAGGAGGATGAAGAAGAGGAGGAAGAGGAAGATGGTGCACGAAATACTGGTGACAGTGTCGATACAGTTGATACAGAGCAAAAAGACGAAGGCAGCGTAGATCAAAGTTGCACTGGTGAGGTATCCCTAGACCAAGATCAAGATGCCGAACAGGATCATGATGATGATGCTGCTGCGGAAATGGATATTAGTATGGCAAATCTTAGCATGGGCATAGAAGAGTCACGAGCACGTCTACCACGTCAAATGAGGCGTCATACGATAGGAAGTTCGGTTACCACCTCCGAAGATGAAGGTCTTGAGGGTTCCGATCATGGATCCCCACATTTTGGTAATACCCTATTACCACCACAGCCTACAACACCATGCGGCATAACCTTCACTTTATCGCCTACAAATGGTGATTACCCGCCCTTTCCCAGCTATGGATTTCCCATTGATCCTGCATCGCCACCCATCTCTCCATCACCCTCAACTCTGATACGTGGCAGTCCGGTCTTGGAGTTGCCGCCGCATAATCAAAATCAGTCGTCAATGGGTGCCACAGCGGCAGCAGCAGCTGCTGCTCTAACCCTACCAGCTATAGCAAATTCCTCATCATTGTCATCATCATCCTGCGCCACACAAAACCAAGTAGCTCAAGCTGATGCTGATGATGCTGCGGCAGCCATGGGTATACCGTTCAGGCCAAGACGACGTTCAATCTCCAGACAAGAGGCCATCTTTGTTGAACCCACTGGCAACTCGCTGGAGAATGTTGCCCATGCAGAGGTCGACAACAATGCCAATAAATCATCAGTGGATACGGCCGATTCATTGGATGAGGCCTCCACAATGGCAACCTGTGGCTCACCAACAGGAGCGGCAGCCTCAGGAGCTGCTGCCAATACAGCCGCCACCTCCCATCATAGTTCGTTTGTGGTGCGGGATATTTATCTAACAGTGCCAGATCTTAAACGAGATCGGGCTGCATCTGTCGATTCATGTTTCTCGAAACTATCGTCGGGTCCCAAAACCGAGGAGCTGCAACCCTCCGATGATGGTTGTTTCCTTACCGTACCCAATGTCAATGCCACCCGATCCAGATCAGTGGATATTGTTTTGCCCACAGATGAACAGGCACGGTATAAGGCATTGGCCATGACAGGGGCTGGCGGTGCCACAGGACTCTATGCAGATGGGTAAGGTCTAATCACTAACTAGAAAATCTTAAACACTAACTATATATAGTAACTTCTTTGAAGTACTTTAACCAATATATAAATCTTTTTTTTGCTGTGTTTTCTTCTTCCATTTTATTATTATTATTATCAACATCATTATCATCTATACCATCTTTCTTTTCCTCTCAGTTGGTGCAACTTATTTCGATGTTCAATATTCAAATGAAACCTTTACCCTTAATTGGGCTCCCCTCTCTCCCTCTCTCTCTCTTACTCTCTTTTCTTTTTGTGTGTTAACTTTAAGTTTGAGTTTTATTCAGCTGCAGAATTTCTCGTACTTTTTTTTTTTCTTCCCTATTTTTAGCTTATGCTAACTTTTCCAAATTAACTCAAACGAGCTTAACACGTGGCCCAAAAAAAAAAGGCAAAAATTGAATGAAAACTGGAAAGAAAACACCTTCAGGATCATTATAATTGTGTTAGCTTTGGCCACGTTTAGGTTCTAAAGTCCCTTTCCTAGCAAAGAAGGTCAATTTTATAATTTAGAATATTCTACATTTTGTTTTCTACCTTCTTCTACCTTTTTCTTTCTGTTTTTTTATTTTTTATGTTTGGGTTGTTCCTAGTTCGGCTAAAGACAAAAATAAAAAAACAAATATTGACAAGGGTGACAAATGAAATTTTAAATGTTAAGCTAAAGTTCCTATAATATTATAATCCAAAATATATAGTCCTTACATCACAAATACTTCCTACACTGATTAATTCACAAGTTGGGATTAAAGATGAAAAAAAGTTTGGATATAAATCAAATTAGATTAGTTTTTTCATTCACCAAGATAAGAAACTAATTGACTTGACTTTAATCAGAAATCCGTAGCAATTGAGAACACTCTTCCGACAGCATGGAAGGGTAGCAAAGGATGAAAAAAAAAAAAAAAAACCGACACGTGTATGGTAACATGTGATGGCCATCCAATTAGTAAGCCACTCCTATAAGTAGAATTAGTATGGGAAATTTACGGGCAAGACATTCATAATTTACACTCAGTTTGTTCGGTCATTGACTGGATACTATATATATATATGTTTATATATATATGTACAATCCTTGTGTCTCAACATGAGTTTTATGCATAAATTATGGCCGACGGACGGAACAAATGACTACGGCTAGCATACCGATTTCCTTGAATTTCAACAAAAGCAGCTCATAAATAACACTCAAACAAAAGTGTCCCGTTGCTTGGCTCCAATCCGATCCGCTAACCACGCCTCTTCATCCATCCCCCCCTGATAGATGCCATTGCCCAGAAAAAGAATGACAAGTGCGGGCGGCTACCACAATTTGTTTGTAAGCGGTCAATTTTCTTTCGTTTTTGTTTTCTTTATTTTCTTCTCTATTTTTGTTTTTGGTTATGGCTTTGTGGTTTTTTCTTAGGACATGACATGCACTTTCTCTCATTTTTCGGGTTTCAATATGAGAATGTGGGCAACTAGGTTTTTGGGGGCGGGGGGTAAACTCATTAAGTTACTCGTAGAAAACGAATTTAACTCATGCATATATCGATGTGATAAGATTACCCACTGGAAAAATAAGTGAAAAAGTTAATTTGTTTCTGAAGAAATTAATTAAGCTTATTAGCAAATTCATGGGAAAACTTAACGAAAAATAATAGAAAAAAAAGCAAAATCTATATTAGTAATGAAAAAACATATTTTTTTGTTTAAACGTATAAAAAAAGTTCGATTAATTATAGTTTACAAATAAAATTACAATATTTACATAGCAAACTAATAAAAACAAAACTCAATATCAAGAGAGATTTATAGGAAAGTTTATCAGTAAATGGAAATCTCTAATAATATTTAATATTTGCTTGATAATAATAAATTTAATTTTAAATGTTCTATAAAAAAAGATTAAAATCTTAATAGAAAAGAAATCTTTGTTTGTATATGCCATAAAAAAATGATTCTGTATAACTTTATTAATTTTAAAGTTTTTAGTTGAATGAAGCTTTTAATTATTTTTTAATAATCAAAATTTGTTTTTAATTAAAGAGTTAACTTGGCTTTTTTTTTAACTTTTTAAAAACAATATTATTTAATTTGTTTTCCCCTCAATATGCTGGCATATTCTATGCCTCAATATCTTCTAATTTTTTTAAATAAATGAATTTATATTCCAATACTTATTTGAATTTTTATCTTTCATTTACAGGTACGTAAAAAAAATGAAAAATTTTTGCTTTTGAAGAAACTTTCTACAGGATAAGTACTGAAAATTCATTTTTTTTTAAGCATTTAAATCAACTATTAGATAAACTAAATATTTAATAAACTAAAGATATATGTATCTATATATCTATATATTTGTATTTATACTTTTATATACTACTATTCATATCGGTGTTCTGAGCGCGTTTATAGTAAAATTATCAAATTTTTTAGTTGAACTTGCCAAGCTTAGGAAAGGCAAATTAACAAAGTTTAAAATTTATATAATATATATGTATATTTAAATACATTAAAGAACAGCATGAAATGCCTTACTTGGAGGCTTATTAAATTGAAAACAAAAATGAAGCAAGCAAGTTGTCCATGCCGACTTTGAGTATACCCTGTAGCAAACAGAAGAGCTTAATAAAATTAAACTCTTTCAAATTTGCCATCAATTCAAATTCTCCATACAAGCTGCAGCAACTTTACCACGCAATGTTGCACTTGGCATTTCATTACAAAATGTATATAGATATATCTCCGACATTTATTGTTCCATTTTAAAGAAATTTGGTCAGCTGATACCTTTTGGCCATATATTTCATATTCCTAAATTTGAAATAAACTTGATCCGCTTAGACACTGACATCCTAGGTATTCATAAGGACAGGCATACTTAAGGACATGTCTCAATCGACTCGGCTATTGATGCTGATCAAGAATATATATATTTTATGGAGTCGGAAATACTTCCTTCTAACTGTTACATATATTTTTTTGAATTTAATATACCCTTTACCCTGTACCCTATGGTTACAGGGTATAAAAAACATTTAAGCAAATTTTTATTAAATATTTATCATTAAAATAAGATTTAAAAATTTCGTTGCATTTAATACTAAAAGTATTTATTGGTCTGTCTATAGGCATATAAGAGTGAGTGAAATAAAATGAAATTGGTGATAATTTTTATTTTCAATTTACAATTTACGACCATGACATGGTATTATCTGTTTTCGATTGTTGGGTGACAACAGCATCATTATCCATGGAATATGTTTAATTAAACCCCCTCCCCCTTCTTGTCCAGCAATTTTCAACCAGCCATTTAACCGTCCATTTATCGAGCTATACAACCATTGACCGACCTTTTGCTTAATAAAATGGAAAAAAAATATATATATGTATATATATTTGTATGTATATTATAAAATCATTCAATCATGCGACGCATGCCAGACATCGGAACGACATTGGGACCAATGGACAATTGGACAGTTTCAGTTATGCATCTGTCTGACAGTATTCAGTTCAATCTCATTCATCGGTTTTACGTTATCTTCATCATTGCCGTCTTTATCTCCATTTCCATTTTCAACGTCATCGTTTCTTTACCCTCGGGCATATACGATTCATTCACGCGACTTGGGGTCTTCTTTTCGTTTTAGCCCCATTGTTTGTGGTTTTACCCTTGGGCCCAACAACAAATAAACAACAACAACAATAACAACAGCAACAACAAAAAGTGAACTGAACTGAATAAAACAAAAAGTTAACTTAACTTTTATGACAATAGCGCAAATAATTTTATGAAAATACTCCTCAAGGGATAACCAAAGAAGACGAATTGGTAGTAGCAAATCAACAAGCTAAACCACAGAAATTAGCATTACATTGGGGACCAACTAAGTTTAAATATATGTACATATATATTTTGGCCAAATATTTTATGTTTTTCATTCACATAAATCAAACAACTACACTTAAAAAAAATCGAAAGAAAACAAAAGGGTTAAGAAATATAGTAGGTGTAGTAGTTATAGGGTCTGTATATGGAAAAGTAAATAAACTTATGTAAGTACATAGATGATTCAAGTTTGCTTTAATCAAATATGACAAAGATAAAATGTGACCACCCGGCGTATACTTAATTTTTTTTTTGGTTTTGTTTTTTAATATGCCCTCATTCAGAAATTTCTTTGAATCTTAATTAAAGCATGAATAAACTAGAAAGACTCTACAACAACTCTCAAGTTTTTCCAATTTTTCAGTAAAAATTCAGTTAGACTATCTACACAAGTTTTACCTACATATTTACCTATTAATAAAAAAAAAAACTATACATAAGTACTTGCAGTTTCATTTTTAGTTTCATAATATTAGTATAAGCAAATGAAAAAAACAGATGTCTATGACTGCCTATTTACCATAATCACAACATGAGCCATTGCTCATCTCTTTCGCATAGAGATTTTCATTTATAAGGAAAGAAAAGTTTCCCCTAATTAATCTGGGAAAATTATTGACGCACATTGATTGCATTCACAAACAAAAACGCACTTCTTAAAACCACTGAATGTGTGTACGTTTTTGCGTTTGTATTGTCGGAAATCAATTTTGATTCAGAGAATGAACCATTCGAATCTGTCTTCAGTTCCAGTTTACCCAGTTCCAGTTCCGCATTTTGCTGACGCACAAGAGGCGGCGGCATGCAACAACAGAGGTAGCAGCAGCAGCAGCAGCTGCTGCCTTCGCCGCTTCGATGGACCTCAACCACAATTAAGTTTTATGAATGTTGTTGTTGTTGTTGTTTTTTTTTTTTTTGCCTGTGCTTGGTTTCTTTTTTTCTCTTTTTTTTTTGCGTGGCATCGTCAGACTACGTCAGCAAATGAGAGGCAATGGGTAAACGGTGGCGAAATTGAAATGCAAATTGAAAGGCACGAAGCGAATAAAAAACAACAACAAATTATACCTATAGGATGTATATAAGTATCTACATATGTATGTACTTATACATAGATATGTACATATATTTATATATATATGGATAGATCTGTGTACGTGTACATTATTGTAAGGCCCGTCCGAACAATCAAAGCAGGAGACAAAAACCAGCCAACGAACCGCAGCCAGAACAACGCAGCAAACGAAAGCGTCAACGCTAGAAAATGTCACTATAGAAACGAAATGGAAATCCATTAAGTAGCCAACCCGATCTCTGAGATCGTCAACCATATCCGCAAAGAGAGCGAGAAAGAGAGAAAAAGAGCATAAGCCTCAGTGCTGATAGTCTAGAGATAGCTTGAAAATTAACAACATAGAAAATAGCTAGAAATGTTTTGATTTTAGTTAAAAAGTTTCTCTAATTAAAAACTTTTTGCTAAATATTTTTCTACAGCAAATAAGTTTATAACGTTTAAAGATTTTACATATATAAATATAACTGTTAATGTTAACTTTTATATATAGTACAATTTAAACTAACAGTTAGATAACAGAAAAAAAAATTGATTTCAATTTAAGTTTAATAAATAATTTCTTAAGTAAAATATCAAAGGAATTACAGTTAATATTTATTGCTGCACCCTTCTCATACATATATGTATGCCAGCACTGATCGTGGCGGCACTCAGAGACACCTCAGACGAAACTCACCACGATGGCGACGCTAGCGCTGACGTCGACGGCCCCAAAACAGCCATCCAGATCGAGGTGACAAAGCGCCAGCAGCTGGCGGCTGTTCTATGCCGGGGCAGCGTCACCTCTCGACATCTCGCCATCGGCATCGTCGACGTTGACTTTGACTTCTCCGCCGCCGCTTGAGGGGGCCGCTTTCAGTTGCCTTGTGTGGTTGGACGCTGCCGATAGCTAACCCAAAAGCAGACACAAAATAATAATAAACGAAGACCGAAAAGAAACACAAAGATAAAAAAAAATGAAAACAACAAAAATACAAAACGTGAAAAATGCGCGTGCGGCCCCTTAAAAAATATATATGTATACATAAGTACATAACTACATATGTATATCCAATGAGTGGATAAAAAAGTGTTGAAAATGTGTGCAAATTTTCAAGAAAATGTCGCAAAATCCAAACAAAACAAATGAAATCAAAAAAGAAGAAGAAGAAAACATGTTAAAGTGTCAAAAGATGCCACCCTTTTGGGTCAATTAAACCCAACAAAAATAACAAAAGAAAAAAAATAACAAAGAATATATATGCAAGAAACCGAAGGAACCAAATTCAATGTGCGTTAATTGAACGACAAATTGTTTAATTTCAATTAATTTGATCATTGAACTTGAGAAAACAACAAAAAAAAAAACAACAACAAATAGATATGCTCTTAGAAAATTGAATAGATGGGTAATACTGTGGTAAAGTTTTCTAATAACAAACAAATTTACCATATGGCAGGACTCTTGTTTAATATGTCTATTTATTTTTCCAACACTATCTGAGTTAATTGTGTTTAAACAATTATAACACTTCAACACATTAAATCTTTATAAAAGATACTTTTCTGATTAGTGTGGCTGCATATTTTGAAGAAGTGAATAGAAAGTGATTCTCAATAATTGAATTTTAAATTGAGTCAAATGAAATAGCCAGGCCTTAGTCAATAAATTTCTTATTCTATATACAATCGAATCCTTCTAAAACTATATAGATACCTAATATAGATCAATTATACGGTTCTTTGTTTTTATGGACACATAATTTTTACTTTTTATCTATCTTTTATCTATATATATTACGTAAAAACAAGCAATTTGCTAGAACCTCTTCCGCCCACTTGCAATTAACATAAAATTAATAACTTCCGTTGTAATTAAGCTGTCGTTTCGTCTACCGTATACCTTTTGGGCCATATTGAATACATTGAAAGCGTTCTTTAACTTTATTTAGTGCACAATTTCCCTACCTCCCCGCCACCCTCCACTCATTACTATACATTTCTGTGAGGCAATCTTGAAATTTTTTCATAGGTTTTTGTGGCTAAATTTCTGACGACATGACAGAAACTGAACCAAAAGGCTAACTGCCAGCCATGACATTTAAAGAATTTCGCACTCGTTTATCAGCGACAACAACAACAACAAAACTAACAAAAACAACAAGACACTTGTACAACTAGAAACTAAAATAACGCATCTTATTTCGACTATTTTCTTTGATTTATTGTCGATTCGTGTTTTCCCTTCTCTCTCTTAATCTCTCTCTGTGTCTTTTTTTGTTCCCCCCTTTTCTTTTGCTGCTGGCAGCTGCGCCAAAAAAAGAAAAACACACATCACAAGACAAACCCCAAGCATGAGCCACGCCCATTCAATTTCACCGCCAAATACAAATACAAAAAAAGAAAATGAAAAGAAAAAAGTGCCGGAAAAACTGTGACAATATCAAAGTCCTTATACCCTTATTAACTTTAGTAACAACAAAAAAAAAAAAAAACAAAAACAATTTAGAATCCACAAAACAAAAAACGAAATCTGTGAATAATAATAAAAAGATCTGTGAATACTAATAGAAGAATCCCTCCCTACCTGAGCGATAGTTGCGAATTGAGAATTATGTGAGTTCGACATAATAACCACACAGTCTAGCCCATACTACCACTGTATGCGAAAGAAAAGATTTCTATAAATCGCTTAATATATTACTTAACTTGTTTTAAAAAAAGATAAGTAATATATTGAGTTTTTTATAGAAATCTTTTATTTTGCCTTCAAGTTGTCTAAAAATGATTAATTAAGCATTTTGTTCTTTAAAAAAGAAACATAAAATATTTAAAAAAATATATAATAAACATTTTAAAGCATTATATGGACTTTTCCTTAAATCGGTTGACCATTTTTAAGCCAAATCAATTTTTAGTTGCAATTAATTGCCCAAAAAATAAATTTTGCTTTTTTTTGTTGTTACCTTTCTTTTTTCACCTGCTTGTGTGCCTTGCTTTACTCTTTTTCTTAAATATATATATATATATATTTATTTTTTTGGGAGGGAAAATGTTAAAAATAAATATCAAGTCACACACATGTTTTAGATTTCTTCAAATGTTTGCCGTTTTCTTATAATTAACTTAAGTATTTTTAGCAAAAAAAAAAAAAAAACTAAAAACAAGAAAAGAAAACAACAAAATAAATTAACAACATGGTCTACAATACCAAAAACAACAATGTCGTCTTGACCAAAAAGTCAGAAAATATAATATAATATAAATAAAATGAGAGACTAAAAGAGAGAGAGAGAAAGAGAGAGAGGTGGGAGAAAAGAAAGCAATGCAAACAAAGTATTTCAATTAAAATATGGGAAAAAAGCAGCAACGCAAATGAAAATTCAAGTGAAACAAATGAAATAACAAAAAATATATGATCAAATTAAATAAATACTTAACTCTTTGTGTATGTGTCTATATTAATGTGTGTGTGTGACTAATATAAAGACCAACTAATACAAATACTAAAACCATGTGACATTTTTCTGCCTAAAAAGTCGAAAATTTTGTTTGTCTATTTGCTTGTTTGTTCGTTTGTTTGTTTGTTTGCCCCATTTGCTGTTTGTATAAATTCATTCATAAATTTTATTCTCGGTTCACAGACCACAAGATAGAAAGAGTTAGAGCCAGTGAGAGAGATAGAGAAAGAAAGATTTTGGTTAGAGATAAATGTTAATTGTTTAATAGATTAGAAAAACAACTTTTTTTTATATATATTTTTATTCTTTCCATTTTATTTATACACTTGCAAAAGCTATTATTAATTTGGTCCCAAAAAAACAGAAAAAAAAAATAATTAAAAAAACAACAATTAGAAACAAATAGAAAGAAAGATTTAAACAACTTTAAGCAGGGTATCAACTTCCATCTATTTAGTACTTAGGGTATATTAACTTCGACTTGGTTAATTTAACTCTTGAAATTGTCTTTATTTTATATTGTTGCTTTTATCAAAACGAAACTAAATATGTGTTATGATAAATGAAAATAAAAAAATATAAAAATGATTACATAAAATAAAAATATAATTTTTATACCTAAAGGCAAAATTTGTTTCAAATATAGATAAATATTTTTTTTCAATTAATCTCAATGTTAGAGTCATTAGAAAAAGAAAAAATAAACTTGGTTCTTAATTTCAATTTAAAAATATAATTAAATTTAAAAAAAAAAATGGGACTAAGTCAGTGACAAATTAAGTTCTATATAATATACATTTATATGTATATGTAGTTTATTTTTTTAAATGTTTATTAATTGTTTAAACTTGAATTATCGAAATGTTTAGCAATATTTGCATAATCAAAGGCAGCAATCTAAGTTGAGAAATATTTATTTTAAACTAAAGTTTGACTTTTTATTTATCAATTTAAATATAAAATTTAAAATTAGGAATTTCTAATGCTTTTTGTTTGGCAAAGGATTTTTATATTTATATCCTTGCATAAAAGGTATATTAATTTTGGTCATAGAAGGAAGCGACTCTGACTATATAAAGCATATATATTCTTAAGCTGAGTTGATAGATTTACGCCTATCTGTCAGTTCGTCTTTCCAACACGATCTCCTTCAAAACAGCTTAAGAAATTTTTTACCTAGGCTTATTTTTTCTTCAGGCATTGTATATATCGGCATAATACCGATCGGATGACTATATCTCATAGCTATCATAGGAACGATCGTATAAGAATAGGCTTAAACATCAATAACTTTGTTATTTTTTCATCGAATATCACGAAAATCGTTACTTGTTAGTCGTATATACTTCCTAGTATATCTAACAAATTGTTTCAGAATCGGTTGACTATATCATATAGCTCTCATAGAAACGATCGGCCATGACTATAAGTTTGGATCAATAACTTGGTTGTTTTTAAAGCAATTATTAAAAAATGTAGTATTTGTAAGTTTGGTATATAAAGAAATAACTATATTGAATTTCAGCAGAATCGGTCAGCTTTATGCTATATCTTCGATAGGAACAATCCAAGCAAAAACAAAAAATTGGGAAACACATGAAAAAATGTTTTAACTGGTTTTATATACTTTCATGGGAAACATTTTTAAATGATTTTATATGCTTTCTAATGATATTGCTAAACTAAATATAATAGCCAACAAAAGAAGGGTATTCGAACTACGGCTTAAGCTGGCTCTTCCTTCCACTTTTTACTTATTTATTAAAATTTTCTGACTCGCTTTTCATATATTTGCTCTCTGTGTGAATCCTTTTGCTTGAATAACTCATCCTTTGTTTTTTAATAATATATATATATATGTATATATATATCATTCATTCATTTCCATTTGATTTATTTGAAATTTGAAAAACCTTTTGTTTCATACTTTTTTTGTGTTTCAAATGGAACTTTTATTACGTTATTTTTTATTCTGTTTTTTTTTTTTCATTTCATTTCATTGTTCTGTGGAATTTTCTTTTATTGGTTTTTCTTTTTGTTTTATTTGACAGAATATTTATTTCAGTTCTATTTCATTGATTTCTTTTCTAAGTTTTTTATTTAATTTAAATGTTTGTGCTTTTTGGCTAATAATTAGTTTTTCTTTTATTTTCATAGTTATCATCTTTTCCTTCGTATTTCATTTTTCTGTCTTTGTCGCTACTAATTCATCATCTTGAATTTCATTTTAATTTTGCTAATTGTTGTCAAACTTTTTGGCACACACACACACACACAGATATATATACAAATATAGAAGAAAAGTGCTAGAGCACAATCAGCCTAAGGCCAAAAAATGAAAATGGGAAAGGCGACATCAAGAATTTCTATTCGATAGCCATGCCCAAGTTAACATCATCCCATTCTATAACAAACCATATCGGTTGTCTGGAAAGTTTCTACAATATATCTTCCTTTGTCCATTGGAGTCTACTTTGAACTGGCCTGCCAGCCTGTCCAATTCACTAAATCCGCTCGCCCACTTCTCTGTTGTCAAACAGATTGTGTTTTATTGAAATGTTTTGCTCACTTTGCCTGGCCCTGTCTTTGGCCACTTTCCCTTTCTTGGTATCAGTCTTTGTCTATGTTGCTGCTGTACTGGTTCTGGTCCTAGTCCTTGGCTAGTCCTGTTCTCATTTTCAAATGTTTAGCCCCCTCAACGCTTAATGCCAATTAAGAATATTAATGTCGTTTGCAGCTTTGCCTCGTTTATTGTAGAACGAACGATTCCCGTCAGGAATACTCCGTCTGCTCCTTCTACAATTCAACCTCCTTTGCATAGATGGATTTCATTCTCCACACCAATTGGCAATTGTTAATATTCATTAGCATCAAAATCCTTTTCTCAAGTTCAATTCTCATTCCCAATCTCCATGGCTTCCCCTTATTCTCATTAATCGCAATAACAAACGAGATGCGAGACATGAAATGAGAGATGAGAGATGCGAGATTCTAGTTGTTGGATGCTGGATGCGAGTTCTGTTTAGCTTAGATGAAATGAATTGAGTTCAGTTTAGTCGATGGATGGACAGATGGACGACGTGTAGATAATTTTTCATTTTGGTTCTACTTAAAATGGATTTTTTACTGGCTTAAATGTGCAAAGCGAGCGAACAAACGAACAAATGAATGAATGAATGAGTGACTGACTGACTGATTGAATGATATATATGTACATACATATATACGCATCTAGTTATATATATATATTTTTGTTTGTATAGATAAAAATATAATCTATATAAAGCTTATAGTTGTATACCATTATTAATAGCCATGACACCAAATGGTGACAATTGAATCACTGGAGAGAGAGAAAGAGAAAGAGAGAGAGAGGGATAAGAATAAGCATAGATGGAAAATTGCTTTGTGCATTTTCTTTGAATTTCCATACTAATGATTTCTCAACGTTGCATAAATGTTACAAACCACAAATTTTCTGATCTTCTCAAACCATTAATATGAATTTCCAAATAATTCTGAATATATTTTCTTTGTCTCTATATAAAAATTGAGTTTTAGTTACTCTTATGATTTTATTTTATTTATAGTTAAAGCTTAATATAATAAAAAAATATATTTTTCTTAAAATATAATCATTTGAAGCAAGTTTTCTTGCAATAAGAATTGTAATTGCATTCAAATTGAATCCTTCAAAGGTGAATAAAAGAAATTTTGAAAAAACTTTGTTAATGATTTTTCAAAGTTTTTAAAGAACTTGTAGCTTAAAATAATATTTATATACAAAAGTCTTCTCTATATATAAAGTGACTTTCAAAAAGGTTTACAAAACTAAATTGCATTTTTTTTTCAAAAAAAAAAAAAATCTTTTAAAAAACCTTATTATAAAATAAAATTTGAAAGTCTTTTTAGTCTTCTATCAATATAAACACAAATACTTTAACTATTTTTGATATCAGTAAAACAAAGTTCAATCAATTTATTACCAAGCTAAAACTCTTGAAATAAACAACAAATTGTCTATACGTTTTATAGCTACACATTTAACAAGATATTCATGATGTATATATTGTATATATATATATATATATTTATATATATATATTTCGTCCTTGTTACCTTTACCCAAAGATGAAGAACGTTTGGCAAGAATATTGAAGCGTATTCGCATTTTAATGATACCCTATAAACGAAAATCAAGAAGAGGTTTAGACTTACTTACAACAAGAGATAAAAGAAAAGGAAAGATATAAAACTAAAGAAGTATCTTTATCTTTAAGAAGGCATTAAGTTTTGCTATATACTTTATGTACTTTGTATACTACTTTATTGAACTAGAAATTTATATCCCTATATCTATATCCTTTTTCTTCTGCTGATCTTTGTATTTGCCATTTTGATTTGAGATTCCAAGTTAGCCTATGGAGATAGAAAACTTTTTTGCCTACTTCTACTTAAAGTAGGGTATCACATAGTCGAATTTAACTTGTTTGACTTAAAAACCAAACTTTTTTTCTATACTTTTTTTTTTTTTTAATATTTTACCGAACGATAATATTTTTCTTATATTTTTATTATTTTTACTTTTATGGTGGTATGAAAAGCAAAAAGCAAACTGCGATGACGACCAAAAGTCAAAAAGGAAATGATGCTCAATCGTTAGAGTATATAAGAGAGAAAGTGATAGCATGAATGTGAGAAAAAGAGTGAGAGAATTGCAGCTAAAGTGTCATTATTGAAAAAAAAAGAGAAAAAAATGTAAAAATATTCCCAAGGTTTTTATTGATTTTGCCAATTCAATGAGGCCACAACGAGGTAGCAACATCTACTCCTGATTCTTCTCCGCACATCTCTGACATCAGCAGCAGAAGCATCATCATCATCATTAACGGAGCATTTCCGTTTCTTTGGGTTGCCCAATACCCCTGCCCCCTACCACCTTCCTCCTCTATATTCAGACACCCCTCCTTGTACTTTTTCGTTAGCCTAGACAGTGGCGCGTCTTTGAAATTAATCACATTGAAATGGAAATTGCGTTTCAAATTCTGTGGTGGTCATTCCATATTTGTAACTTGGAGATAATAATTTGCAATGATTGCTTTTTGTGGCCAATTATGATGATGGCACACGGCATAATGATGTAGAAGGTAAAGACATAAGATTTAATGGATATATATATATATCGAATTGGAATCGTTGTTTCTATTAATTATGCAAAATACATTTAAATATTGTAAACAAGAATGTTCAATTTGAAATAACTTGTTATTGCAATTAAATATTAACAAAATAAATAAAACTTGAATATGGAATATGTTAAATGAGAGAGAAAGTAAATAATATCTCTAATTTATCACATTAATTAATAATATTTTTAATATTGATAAAAGATTTTTTAAAATTGTCTTAAAAACTGCCAAATATCAAAAGTTCATAAAGGAAAAACTGAAAGCTAAATACAAATTGTAAGACTAAATTTAACAGTTTTAGTTTGTTTAGAACAATAACCGATATTATAAACGTATATATATATATTTATATATAATATATATTTAGCAAGCAATTAAAGTTTCTTTTACTAATTACTTACTAAATTTATGAAAGAATAAGAATGATCTTATAAGCTTGTAAAGTAAACCAATTGTTGTTGTTTTTCAAATACTTCTAGAGAAATAAGTTTAAAAAATATTTTTTAGTTGCATTTCTATATAAAATAGATATTTTTTTTACATTCTATAACCAATTGGTTTACATGCCAACGAACAAACATTTTCATCACACTCGTCCTTAGTTTTACTGCACTTTTCTTTCTGTCATTTTTTTGATATATTAAGACCAAAGCAGACAAAATTGATTTGTAATTCAATTTTGCAACTTTGGAAAAGATACTTTCGTTCGGGTGCCATAGCCATGGCAAAGTCTTTCTATCTGTAATTGCAGATGCTAAAAATAGAAGACAAAAGAAAAAAAGGAGTAGAATTTGAATGGAAACTGTAAATTGCATTAAAAATAAAAATTTATCTAACAAAAGACAAGTGAGAATTGTAAAATATCTATTGAAAAAATGCGTTGGAAGTTTTGTTAAATAGAAGGCGTTTTGGTATGCGAATTGTGAAAATGTTTATGGGGGCAATGTTAGGTCACGGGCAAAGGCAATGTCAATCAAAAGCATATATACACACACACACACACACACACACACACACACACTTACATACACATACACGCTACATTTAACCGTAAATCAAGCGTGGCTGCCAAAAATGTGGCACAAAAATGTTGGCGCGTCAAAAACAGCTAACAGAACGCACTCTAAAAACAAAAAACAAACCAAAAAAGGAGCAAAAAAACAAAAAACAGTGAGAGGAAAAGAGAAAATCAACAACAACAACAATAACAAAACAAAGGACACTGCCCTAAGCTTTTGGCTAAAAGAATCGTGTAGCATGTTGGCCCTAAACGTTGACAATTGACATGCGAAAATCTGCAATAAAAACCTGCAATTTGCCGAGGCCAATAACAGCAGCGAATAACCTCACACCCATTGATGTGTAAGCGTGTGTGTGCTTGTGGGTGTGTGTGTGTGTGTGTGTACAATAGAACACGTAGACCCCAAGCAACCTTCACCCACCGCTGCTCTTCCTTTGATTACTCTTCTACCCTATTCTCGCTTAAAGCGAGTCACATTTTTCTGTTTTCCATCTGATAAGAATTTAATTACAATGCATATAAACAAAAATTGTATACAAATGTATTAAAGCATGGATAAAGTGCGGATAGAAACAAGGGAATGAAAGCGGTTTGGGGAGGGGGATTAAAGGGAGCAGAGATTAAAATGAAACCAAATGGAAAAATATGTCATTATATGAATATGAAATACTCTACCAAAAGTCTAAAAGTAAAAAAAGTTTATTAGAAAATAAAGGATATAAAAGATATTTTTCTTATGAAAATAAAAACAATTAAAAATAACATTTGATAATAGAAAACCCTTAGCAATATTCT
Organism: Drosophila neocordata; assembly: GCA_018903615.1. Lineage (NCBI taxonomy): Eukaryota > Metazoa > Arthropoda > Insecta > Diptera > Drosophilidae > Drosophila > Drosophila neocordata. The sequence goes on from JAEIGI010000003.1 coordinate 11,572,199, forward strand.
TGATAAATTAAAGAAAATATATAATAAATATTAACTACTTAATATTTATTTCTCTTTAATGTATTAAAACAAATTGACTGCAAATAGAAATTATTAGAAATGAAATGAGTTTTTGTTTAAGATTATTTCTTAGATGATTTCAAAATCATTCAAATATGCAGCCACACTAATTGTCTTATTGCCGTTCTTATTCCCAAGCTATTTAGTTAAATCGGAAAAAGATGAAGCCACACTTTTTTTAATGCTTTTTAAAACTCGACAAATCGTTTGATTAACTCTGAATAACTGAATTTCCACCATTTAAAGCGTAATATAGATTGTATCTGGTAAACGGCGGCAATCGTTTTGTATTTCAACATTCATAATGACAGCCACAGACACGATAGCAAATGCTATTGCTTTTAGCCATATACAAAGCAGAAACGAAATTAGAATTACATTTAAAATTAATTTTGAAACGCACTAAAAAGGCGACTAACTAAAGAAAAACTACAAAACTCGGACAAAGACAAAACAAAAAAAGAAAAGAAAATGTAATCAAGTGAAGTGAAGTAGAACAACAAGTGGAAAAATGAAAAATTAAGAAAAATTCAAAGAAGTTGTTGGCCATGTTCATATCTTATTTGAACTGTGACAGCGACAGCAACAACAACAGCAGTAGCAACACTAGCAACAACAGCAACACCAACAGCAGCAACATCGTGAACGAAGCAACAAGATTTCTAAATATGGAACGTCTGCTTCATGCAGTGCATGAAGAATTCCAAACGGAAGATGAATATGATGAGGGAAGTGGTAGAGAAAATGGCAACAGCAGCCATTCCTCTTCCATATCATCCACATCGTCATCGTCAACGTCATCAGCATCAAGTCAAAATCAACAGTCGCTAGCTCCATCTCAATCTCAATCTCAGCGTGGCATGGGCGTAGGTATGGGTGTTGGTAAAGGCGTTGGCATGGGCGTTAATATGGGCGTTAGTGTAGGCGGATCATGGGTTGAAACGGGCTTACTTAATCCGGTTAATGTTGGCGGTGCCAGCTCCACATCGGGGGGCATACGTCGCTTTCGACGCTCCTCCATTGGCATGCAAAGAAAGTCGGCATTTCGTCAAAGGAAACTTGACTCATTAGGCGCCTGGAGACGCAAAAGGTGAGTGACCGCAACAACGTTCCAAAGCCAAATTCCTCATCATAATGTCCTTCATATCAAAAGGATACTAGATTGCATATTAAACTATTCGTCGGGTTGCTGTTTATCTAAATAAATTTATCACTTTAATTTATTTCCAACTTTTAAATGATAAAGATAAATTTTATTTATAAATCAAAAAAGAAAATTTCAATTGTTATCTAAAACACAATCTAGCTTTCAATTTCAATCAGAACTGCTCCCACTTGAACGTAAAAATAATTTATTTTTTGAACAATAAAAAAATGTGAATCACTAAAATTTTTTGCTTGAGATTTTTCAATTGTTTTTTTTTTATATTTGCAAATGTTTATTTGATTTTGCAAAACCAAAAGCAACAATATTAAAGTAAGAAATTGATTTTTTTTTTTTATTTTAAATAAATAGTTTTTCTATTCTAAAATATAAATGACATAAAATAGTCCCCAATTGGAAATGGTCGTAAAAAGTTTTTAAAGTTAACAAAAACCCAAACTGTGATAGAGTCAGTTGTTGGGGTGCTAATATACCCTTACAAATAATAAAATTGATAAGATTTTTGTTACGCATAGAAATGAATTCTTAAATAGCATCAATAAGCTAGTTGTTCTAGCCATATCTCACTGTCCGTATAGCAGTCTGTCTGTTTCTTTGCTACTTTTAGACATAAATTTTCAAGTCATGTGAATGAAACTTGGTAGATAAGCTTCTTTTATATGTACGCTCTACAAGTTTTAAAATTAGTCAGATCAGATATATACTATATGGTAGAGTCACTATCGAAATAATAGGTGAATACAATTTTTTTCTGGTGTAAATGCTTTTTGTATTTCAATTTAATTAATTATTAAATTTTACGCTTACATCTCTCATTTGAAAATGTGGCGAAGCAGTTTTTAGATTATATATATAAAATATATTAACTTTAAATATATTTTTCTTAACTGATAAAACCAAATTCTATAAAATTTTCTAGCCTTCTATATATTTTCAGTACTTATCAAAGTTTTCTCTTTAAGCGATTTTATAAACTCGAAAATAAAAAAAAAAAAAAAAAACAAAAGAATTAAACTAATTGAATTTATTTTGTTGTTTTTGTTATTGCAGGCGTACGCCCTCCTCGAGCAATGCCCGTCGACCCATACGCATTGTGCCCGATTGGACAGAGAATGCAGTCCAGGGTGAACATTATTGGAAGCCCACATCAGCCTCGGGTGATCTCTGTTGCCTCAATGAGGAGTGCATTGTAAGTATATAAAATTGTTTGCCAAATTTTTCTTCTCAATTCAATTAAAGAATATTGCGGCAGGGGGTGTGTGTTTGTGGTAAGTGGGGGGTAAATCCAAAAAGAAGCAAGTACAAATGAAAGCTTACATGTGTAATTTATTTATTGCGTGCTTGTCCAACATTTCTTTTCCCTTCTTACTTATTTTGTTGCCGTTGTTGTTTTTTTTTTTTTTTGTTTTTATTATTATTTTTTTTTGTGAGACGCACACGCAATCTAATGTGTGTAAGATGGGCGTGGCAGAAACCAAAAAATGTTAGTATGGTGCGTAAGGGAAAGCGGGTGGGTGGTATCACTGCCAAAAGTTGCAAGTGCTTTGTCATGGTCATTGCCTGCCTGGCGGACAAGTTGAGAACCAGCATAAGGAAGGAGATGGAGAACTGAAAGCGAGAATGCTGCTTATCTTCATCTGCATGTGGGTGAGAAAATTAGAAAAAAAAAAAAAAGGAAACATAAGGGAGTGGAAAGTGTGGGGAAAGGACAAGCATGTATATCGGGAATGACTATTGGAATGAGTATAGTTTGGATATATATATATATATACAGAAGGAAAAGATTGGGCTGCAATGTGAGTTGGGTATGTCATGCCAAAGTTGGACAAAGGCAAATATTCTAATCAGAAAATGTTCAACAAAAGAGACAAGCAAAAAAAAAAAAAGGAAAGAGAACAACAATAACAAGGCCAAAAGTGAGGCCTGTGAGTGGTATGATATAGTGATGAAGTTGTGATAGCTCCTCTAACCCAATATGTTTTTGTCATGAAGTTGACTTAATTAGGACTCGTCTAACATATTCGCATTAGAAACGTGTCTCATGTTAGATTCTTAATGAACATATTAACCAATAAACTATTATACCCAAGCTATCAATTTTGTTTAACTTAATTAACTGTTATATAGAGTAAAGCTAAAGGTTTTAGATTTGATTAAAATCTATTCAAGACTTGATAAATATATTTCAACACTTTACAGCTCAATAAGTTTCAAATGAACATCAAATATATAAATTGCCGCCCTTCGATTACATCAATTCATCACTTAAATGAATTTCCATTTGACAGATAATAAATAGTTGCAATTTTTATTTTTTTGTTTTAATCCTTTCATTTTTTTGGTTTGTTGGTTTTTATTCTTACACAGGTTTTCATTTTTGTATTCTTCTTTGTGGTTGTCAGCTGTCTGGGTATAATTAAATTAGAGAAAATTGAAAAATTGCAATAAAAAAAAAACCAAAAAATGTGTAAACTGACATTTGAAAATGGAAAATTGTAAATGGCAAATTGATTATGTGTATTTTAACCGTATTTATTTGTTTTTTTTTTTGCAGAAAAGCGGACAGCGCATGAAGTGTTCGGCCTGTCAGCTGATTGCACATCAGAATTGCATTCCAATTGTGAATGAAAAGACTCAACTAGCGTGTAAGCCAACATATCGGGATGTGGGAATACGGCAATATAGAGAGCAGACAACCACTCATCATCATTGGGTGCATCGCAAAATGGAGAAAGGCAAATGCAAGCAATGCGGCAAGGTGATTATCTTGATTATAGATATATATAAGTAAAACCTTTGCCATATCATATTTTCTATATATATGGTTTTCCCCAGGCTGTACAAAGTAAACTATTTGGTTCAAAGGAGATTGTGGCTTTGTCTTGTGCCTGGTGTCATGAGATCTATCACAATAAGGAGACTTGTTTCAATCAGGCAAAAATTGGAGAGGAATGTCGTTTGGGTAAGTTTGTTATGCATATGTATATATATTGTTTTCTCTCTCATTATGATTTTATCCATCTTGTGGGACTTTACTTCTCTTCCTCTTCCTCTTCCTCTCTCTCTCTTTCTTTCTTTGTGTTCACTCGTTATTCTCTCCTGCCCATTGTCCTTTGATTAATTACGTGACGCGCATGCAAATATAAATTGCGGCCCGTTAACTTAATTAAAATTTGTGCGTAAAAACCAAACTCAGACCATAGACTTTAGTTTAACCCTTTTTCAGTCTCGTCTTTCTCACAAATTCTCTTTCTCTTTCCCACTTATATCTCTCTCTCTCTCGCTCTTTTTATGTTTGCTCGTTTCCTTTTTAACCAAGGTAAACTGATTAAAAGTGTAGCATAGTTATGGGCGTCGTATTGCAGGTGCCTGCGTTTATTTCCCCTTAACAAAATGGTTCATTTAAGTTAAGTTCGTTGCTTTCATTAGTTTAACATTTTCGAAAAAAAAAAACTATATTATAGTAGAATAACAGTTTTTATCTTTTTATAAAGATAAATCTAAACAAATAAAATGTTTTATTAGGAGAGAATGAAATCAAATCCAAAAAAACTGCTTTAATTCGAAATAAATAAATAAATCGGCGTGGAAAATTCATTTGATTTCAATAGATTATGATATTTTTATATATTTATATATATATATATTCAATTATGCAAAATATGTTAGATGTATATATACATATATACTTGTGTCGTCATGGTTTATATAAAGAAAGACAGAAGGTAACATCTCCGATCCCATAAAGTATACTTATTCTCAATCACCATCAACAGCCGAGTCGATTGAGATATTTGAGTATCGATAGCCAACCTGATTGACCAAATTGACTTTTGTCTATCTATTTGTTAGTCTACTTGTCTATATGAATATTGAGATCTTGGATACTTTATTGGCTAGAGCTACCAAAATTGGATGGTAGATACATCTAGTCCAAGTTTATTTCAAATTTTTTTCATGCCTACTTCCGCCCCTGTAATTTGTAAACGAATTAGTTGAGCTGCATTAAAAGTATCAAATTTTTACAAGACAACCTTGATTTACAAACATACAAGAGATTTTAAAGGATACTTTAGAAGAAATTTATAAAAAATAAATTAAAAATCTGTTGAATTATAAATCAATGTAAAACTCTATGTCAAGACAACTTACTGGCTTTAGCTTTCTACATAAACTGCAAAAACATTTAAAAACTAACTTTAGAACACTGAAATCTAATGCTTGTCAAAAAAAAAGGAAAAGAAAAACGACCATATTAAAGCAACCCTTGATAACTTTTTCAACTTCTTTTAAGGCATATAAGAATTTTTTTTGTATATATTTTTAACCTAGTATTCCATTTTTGTCTACTTGGTAAGCATTTCTGCAATTGGTTCTCACAACAATTTGTTTTTAAACATTAGGAAGATAAATTTTTGGATATTTTTTACCTGGAATTTTGATCTGAATTACAATTTCCACAATATTTTTGTTTTCTTTCTCTCTCGTGTGAAACACAAAGATTTTGCAAAAAATTCATGAAAACGACGACCGTCGTTTTCTTCTCTACTTTTAGTTCCCCTTTTTTGTAAGTGAAGGTGACCAATCTGGTCTATTATAACGAAAATTTTAAATATGCTGCCCGTACTTCTATTCCGGCAAATGCAGCGACCCATTAATGCAGGTACACTGCATCTGGGACAATCCACCGCATTGGTACATGTCTTTGGTGTGGGTGGCAATAGCTTTGTGAATTGTTTGAATCGCTATGCAGCTGCAACCGGATTCGTACGCATCTCATTTTTGGATATCAATCAGCGCCGCAATTGGGATTTGGCTCGTTTGCGTTTATTAGCTGATGCTAAGAAACAATCGATACATTATCGCACCATCCAGGGACGAAATTTGCTCCAGGATGTCATTGATAAACAGAGGGCTGGATTGATTGAACGTAGAAATGTACTGGTCGAGGATATATGTGCGGCGCGTCTAAGGGCCCAAGAACGTTTACGGCAAAAGGTTCACGAGATCAAAGAGGAACGAGAAAATATATTGACAATACCCAATTTGATAACCATAAGTCGTGCTTTAGCCTCACCCTATATTGGCTATGTTATAATACAGGGTGATTTCAAATTGGGTATGATTTTACTAACTATAGCTGGCATTTCAGATATCTTAGATGGTCAAATAGCAAGACATTGGCCCTCACAGGCCACCAAAGCTGGATCGTTCTTTGATCCAATGTCTGATAAATTTCTTATGGGCATACTTGTAATATCGCTTTATCAAACTAACTTACTGCCAATGTGGTTAACTGGAATTATACTATTACGTGATATATTTTTGCTAGCTGCCGGCTCAACTGTACGTTATATCAGTTTGCCGCCACCTAAAACCTTAATGCGGTTTTTGGATGTTAGCCATGTCACTGCCCAATTGAAGCCAACATTAATTAGTAAAGTCAATACTGGAGTTCAATTGGCCACCATTGGGATTAGTCTTGGTGCACCCATATGGAATTATATGGATCATCCAATGGTTCATGGTCTTTGGTTATTAACGGGTTTGACCACAATTGCTGCCGCACTTAGCTATATAGTGGATCGGAAAAATACTTTTAAAATTTTCCAAAAGAAAAAACCTTAACACGAATAATTTGCCTAGAAAATTTTCATCAAATTTATAATAGATTTTTTGTAAACATATTTTAAATTACAAATTATAATGTTACACTAGAAAAAATTAAACCAAATTATAAACTAAATAACAGTTAATGTTAATCCAACAAGTCAAGTTGTTTTTTTTTTTTTACTTAAGAAGCCTTTTCGTTTCTCCTTGCTTTACTAATTCTTTTTTTTTTTTTTTTGTTGGCCACGCCCTCTTTGGGCAACCATGGCCCGCACATTTTTATAAAGTGTCTCAATGAGCGTCTTGTTAACACACTTTCGTAGCATCGCATTACGCACACATACCCGCACACACAGACACACACACACAGACATCTATCCATACAAATGACAGAAATGTGAATAAGAATGAAGAACAAGGCATCCGAGGCACACAGACAATGCCGGACGAGACAAGACAACGAAATAAAGCGCAAAACACAATTACTAGCACACTGGACCAACAATTGTGTTTGTGTATGTGTGTGTGTGTGGGATGATGAAATGAAATGACTAAGGAGAGGGGCATGTGATACAAGGCAGTCGGTTCCATCTCATTTTTTTGTTACCCCCTCCCTTGTTGACAGACATGGAAGACCTCACGGACACGTCCCATCTCTCTGGCATCCATTGAGCGACCTTTTGTTTTGCCAGCTTTTAACCAACCACATCTCCGGATCTAAAACGATTTTCTTCTTTAGAGATGACATCGTGACAAAGACCAAAAATTAATCGAATTGCAGTGAACTAAATTTATGACATTTGTTATCAGTCAAAAATATTTGAAATATTTACAAAATACCAAAAAAATTTAATGAAATTCTTTAACAAAAGCAAAGACGGAAGAATGATAACAAAAATTCTTGAGAGTGAGAGAACCAACCGACCGAAGGCTTTTTTATAATGAATATAATGTTTATATAGAAATTTGTTCTTTTTGAAAATTTAGTTTTATGTTTTTATTTCCATTTTTTTTATTTATTTTTTACTATTTTTGTAAATTTGGCGTTTATTTATTTTGTTACTTTCAAAGTAATCAGCTCATCTTTTTTATAAGATATAATAAAATTGATCATAAAATAAATATATTCTTGATCAGCTTTAATAGCTGAGTCGATCTAGTTATGCCGTTTGTTTATCTGTCTGCTTATTCCTCTATCTGTCTGTTTCTTTGCATTTTTAAGATCTTAAATATTAAGTTATGTGATTGAAATTTGGTATATAAACTGTTTAGATGTGTAGTTTTCCCAAGTATTAAAACAATTTGAATCGGACTACTATACGATACTAAAACAAAGTTTTAACCAGGTTGGATAGTTATAATTTTTTTAATATTGTTTCAATAAAATTTAATTAGCATTAAAACCAATTTGACGAAAAAAGTTGTTAATTCGTCTAGATCTGCAATAATATACAAACTTTTTTTCATTTTTTTCTTAAATCTTAAATACAATGATAAATTAATATTAAATTTTTATGACTATATTGTCCCTACCAAAGATGAAGAATTATATAGAAATATAGAAGTATCTAAAACTTGCCTTTATAAGAAAAAGTTTCATATTTTTTTTAAACAATATCGTTTACATCTCACGAGATCATCTCACATAGATGGAAGCGAAGAGTTTCTTTTGTTATAGCACCCACTGTCTGTCCGGCTGTTGTTGGGCACCCTTTTGTGGCATTCATAATTGCTCTCTGGTATGTCCGTAAATGCCAAGAAGTACAGAATTAGAGAATAGAGAGAACTGCCACTGAAATTTCCTTATTGAGTGAATTTCACTGTTATTGTTGTTGTAGTTGTTGCTGTTACTGTTGTGTTTAAAGGTGGCAAATTAAATTTAGCTTCGAAGCAACACGCACACTCAATTAGCTTGGCTGTTATCAGTCTTTTTTTTTATTTGGCCTAACTTGTCCCAGCATCGACAATCTTTAACCATATATATATATACGTATATATTATCATTCTAGGCAACTATGCACCGATTATTGTGCCACCATCTTGGATTGTTAAGTTACCCAATAAGGGTAACTTTAAGTCCTCGATACGTGTTAGCAATAAGAACAATGCAGGCGGTGGAGCTGGCGGCGGTGCTGGTGGTCCAACCGGAGGCGGTGGTGGTGGTGGTGGCGTCGGCGGTGGTGGCAAAAGTAAAAAGCAAACTCAAAAGCAACGTCAAAAGGGCAAAGAGGAGAAAAAGGAGCCACGTGCTTTTATTGTTAAGCCAATACCATCACCGGAGGTAATACCGGTCATTGTCTTTATCAATCCTAAATCCGGAGGCAATCAAGGCGTCAAGTTGTTGGGTAAATTTCAACATTTACTTAATCCTCGTCAAGTGTTTGATCTAACTCAAGGTGGTCCCAAAATGGGGTAAGTAACTAGATTACTAATTCATTTAAACCGATAAAAATGATAATTTCCTGTTTCAGTCTCGATATGTTTCGTAAGGCACCAAATTTACGTGTCCTTGCTTGTGGTGGTGATGGAACTGTGGGTTGGGTATTATCTGTATTAGATCAGATACATCCGCCATTACAACCGGTACCAGCTGTTGGAGTTTTGCCCTTGGGCACTGGCAATGATCTCGCTCGCTCCCTTGGTTGGGGTGGGGTAAGTAACAAATGACATAACTCTGAAATAATCTATTATAATTTCATTTTATTATTATCTTTAATCTATGTATTATCCTTAGGGCTATACGGATGAACCGATTGGTAAAATTCTACGTGAAATTGGAATGTCACAGTGTGTCTTAATGGATCGCTGGCGTGTTAAGGTTACACCCAATGATGATGTTACCGATGATCATGTGGATCGTAGTAAACCGAATGTACCATTGAATGTGATTAATAATTATTTCTCATTTGGTGTGGATGCACATATTGCATTGGAATTTCATGAGGCACGCGAGGCACATCCGGAACGTTTCAATTCACGTTTACGTAATAAAATGTACTATGGCCAAATGGGTGGCAAGGATTTAATTTTACGTCAATATCGCAATCTCTCCCAATGGGTAACACTTGAATGCGATGGCCAGGACTTTACTGGCAAGTTACGCGATGCTGGCTGTCATGCCGTACTCTTTCTCAATATACCCAGGTGAGAATTGTGTCAATTGAAATTGTTGTTAAAGCATTTAGTAATCATCATCGCCATCATCATCATCATCATCATCATCATCTATGTTCATCAATTGAAATCCCATAGCTATGGCGGTGGCACACATCCCTGGAACGATTCCTTTGGCCAATCGAAGCCATCAATTGATGATGGGCTAATGGAGGTGGTGGGTCTTACCACATATCAGCTACCAATGCTGCAGGCGGGCATGCATGGCACCTGCATCTGTCAGTGCCGCAAGGCCAGGATTATCACCAAGCGTACCATACCCATGCAAGTTGATGGGGAGGCCTGTCGCGTCAAGCCTTCAATCATTGAGATTGAATTGCTTAACAAGGCGCTCATGTTGGCCAAGCGTAAGCATGGACGCGGCGATGTTCAGTAAGTATCGTCTATCTATTGCTCTCTCACTTTTTCTCTGTATTTCTCGCTAAACCAAATGTGTACAAACATGCACAAACATGCGTTTTCCCCTGTCTAAATGTGTCAAAAGCATACAAACCGAAAAAACGAAACCGTTACGATTTTTTTTTACTCTTTTTTTTGCATTTGTGTTTAGAATTAACGTTGTATAGGTGTAGCAAAGTAGCCACAGGCATTTATTACTTTAATTTGTCTTGCTTCATTTAGTACAGTCAAACATCCTTATAGTTATATACTTTAGAATATAGTTCTACATATTAGAAACTAATTTGAAAGAAACTGTTTTCTCATTCTATTTTCTATCTACATAATGAAGCTTTGTGCTGGTCTTTATAGGGAAGTTTGACTGTATATATATTTTTTTCTAAATTTTAATAAATATATAAAATTCACTTTAGCTAATAGTTTACATCAATTAATATGATTATTTTAGCATGCTTAATCCAAGAGCCTAAAAGTATACTTTAAAATTTATCAATTTTTTACATTTTTCATTTATATTACAGAGTCAATCCATTGGAGAAACTTCAATTGAACATTTTACGTGTGACAATGCAACAATATGAGCAATACCATTACGATAAGGAAATGTTACGTAAATTGGCCAATAAATTGGGTCAAATTGAAATCGAATCTCAATGCGATCTCGAACATGTGCGCAACATGTTGAATAATAAATTTGAAGAGTCCATATCCTATCCAAAGGTCTCTCAGGACTGGTGTTTCATTGATGGTAAATACAAAAAAAAAAAAATATTATAATAATAATAATTATTTTATATAAAATATTTCAATTGTTTTTGAAAAGCCTGCACTGCTGAACACTATTTCCGGATTGATCGGGCCCAAGAGCATTTGCATTATATATGCGATATTGCCATCGATGAGCTCTATATACTTGATCATGAGGCTGCCACAATGCCACAGACACCGGATCAGGAGCGCTCGTTTGCTGCATTCTCTCAACGACAGGCCCAAAATGAACGACGTCAAATGGATCAGGCTCAAGGACGTGGTCCAGCCGGCAGTACGGGTAGGCTTCTATTAGCTGGCTGCTGGCCACCAATGCGGACTCCCAATGCGTCCAACGAACAGCAAATGACGCTGCAAGAACGCTTGGATGTATATCAGCAGCAGGTGGCCGAGCAGCAGCCATATCTAGATAGACGCATGTTCTGTCATCTGCACTATCGCAAGAAGCGCATCGAGCTTTAATTTAATTAACAAATACAAGAGATTACTGTTACCGTTAACGTTACCGTTACCATTATGTTTCTCGTATATTGTCTTGCATGCTTTATTACCCTTTAACATACAATAATACCTTTAACTAAACATTAACTCAATCCTGAAAACATTTATCACATACCCATCCATCTATCCATCCATCCATCCATCAGTTAGGACTGGAATACAGATTAGTCTTTGCCATGTAAGTAGTAATATATATGATTTGAGTCAACGAATTTAATCCCATAACTTAACCAACAGTTAAACAGCAAGGACTAAACCGTATTCCGTTCTACAACACAAACACCCAATCCAAAAACAAAAACCCAAAACCAATAAAAAGAATTTATAACTAAACAATAAGACCCCATAAACGGGTAGGTCTTTAGTTACTTAATATACATATATTAAAAACGTAATATTATCTACTTAAACCATATATTTTATATTCTTGCAAAGTCAACTAAAAGTAGTTATAATGTTTATACAAAATATCTGCTGTTTGATTTAGTAAAAAAAAATTTTCAAAAACTTAAAGTTTTATCAAAAAATTAATCATATAATAATTTGAACAATTTGGATGTATTCAATTGTTTATCAACACTGTTCTATAAAAAATCGTCACAATTTGGAAACTTTAGAAAGAAATCTGTACAATAACTTTAATTCTTAAGTTGGTAGAATCTAAGAAAAGAATTTCAACAAACTTTAGAGATTCTTTATATAAATATTTCTAAGTTTGATTCCAAAAAATCTTTTAAATTTAAACAAAATATAACTGACTTCTATTCATAATTTTATTAAAAATCATATAGATCAGTAAAAATATGAGTTGAAATTGATATAGAATTTATGATATATAGCAAATCAAACCATTATAGAAGTTCATATAGCCAAAGTATCAGGTTTATTTAAATTCCAGATCATAAAAGTATATACATGCACTTTATAGTATTTTTATCAATCTCTTTTCGTTTTTAATATATATCTCGATATTTGCAAGGCTAAAAAATATATTTAACTTCGGACCGAATCGAAGTTATATCCCACACCTCTCTCCCCTACACTAAAAATTGTTTCCTTTCCGAATTATAATTTTAGTTAATTGTAAATAATTCTTATATATAATAATCTAATACTAATAATTTTGTATAATTTTTCTTTTTAAACACTTGAACACACAAACAAACATAAAACACACTCACACATACACACACAAACATGCATACATAAAATACACTTGAAAAAATAATTTCATTTTAAAGATGAGGATTTACAAATTGGCTCCAAGCCCATAAAAGTGATGAAATGGAAGAGGTAAAAGAAAAAGAAAAAAAAATAACAAAAGAAAAAATGAGAAAAACTTCAAAATTTCATTTCAATCATCATTTGCCAGAAAATCGAAAACGATAAAACAAAATTTTTTAAAACTAAATGAGAGGGATAATTCCTAACCACTTGTCATTCTTTCTCTCTCTCTCTCTCTCTCTCTCTATCTATCTATCTTTTTCCTCTCTCTCTAAAAATTGGCGCTTTTTTGTCATACATACATAACGACAAATATCGTTTTCTCTATATAAATATATATATATATCTTACTCTATATAAACTTGAACTCTGCTATTTTTTTTTGTTTGTTTTTGTAAGTCGTGACACGAAAACTTAAGAAACATTTGCCAAAATTTGTGATTAAAATGGATAACAAGTTTTGCGTGTTACAATTTATTATTAATTTTTTAAATCCTTTTAACTTTTTATTTGAAAATTTTAAAAAATTAATTTAATTCTTTTATGGTTTTTAATATTATTTCTTAATTTCTGATCTGTGCATGCAGCAACAAAGATCGTTTGTTCAGTTTCAATGAAGATGTTTTTGGTTATGGATTCAGGTATTCTGTATATTATTTTTCATCACTTTCACTCTCTCTTTCTTTATCTCTGTCTTTCTCTATCTCTGTCTATCTCTTTTATACACATACATATATAAATATAAAAAGAAAGTCTCTTACATTGTGAATGAAGTAAAAGAAAAGTACAAATTTAATATAAAACTGATGCTTGAATTTTTCTTTTTGTTTTCTCTACATTTCTATGCACACACACACACACAAACACAAACATACACACACACACTGACACTCCCACATATATATATATATAACCACAATTATATATATATAAATATATATATAAATATAACAGCCCTATTCTGGAGCAAACTTCCGATGCCGTACTACTAGCAGCCCAGAGCGGCGATCTCAATATGGTAGTTCATCTAATATAATTAAATTTTTAAATAGTTTTTTTTTGTTTTTATAGTTAGCAAGTGATATTAGTGGCATACAGAAAAGCTAGCGATATGATTTTTAAACATTATCCTTTTTTGTATACTTTTTTTTCCAGTTACGTGCACTACATGAACAAGGATACTCATTACAATCAGTGAACAAAAATGGACAGACAGCTCTGCACTTTGCTTGCAAATACAACCATAAGGACATTGTCAAATATATCATTTCCTGTGCCACACGACGTATTATTAATATGCCGGATAAGGATCGGTATGTCCTTAAATAATATCATTTATTAAATAAGATTTTTATATATATTTTTATATATATTTTTTTTATATTTTTAGCGGTCAAACTGCCTTGCATATTGCCGCTGAACAAAATCGTCGAGATATTTGTGTTATGCTGGTGGCAGCCGGAGCCAATTTACAGGCACGCGACTCTAATGGGAATACAGCCATGATGGTGGCCTTTAATAAGAATGCCAATGAGATAGCCACCTATTTGGAAAGTAAGCAGCAAGAGCAACAAGAGCAGCAACATCAGCAGCAGCAACAACAACAGCAACTGCAACTGCAAACGCATTACCCGATCCAATTCGAACATGGAACCGGTGAAGGCATAGGCAGCTGGGCCGTCAATGTCAACACTAAAACCGATTCGAATAAATCGTCATCACACCCATCCATGTAGATCTTATGGCTAGGCACACACACACCACACACACACACATCTATCCTAAAAGCTTCCCTCCTTATGCACTCCAAACAAATGAAAAAACTGAAACTGATTATTTCTAATCTTGTTAACTTTCTCCTTTCTCTGCCAACCGCAAAACTGGGAAAAAAAAATTTATAAATTAAATAATCTCTTTGTAAATAATTGTAAAATTTAAAAAAAAAAATTTATATATATGTAACTTATGAAAAACAAACAAAACATAAAAAACAACACAAACATTCCAATAATTTAAAGGTCAAGAGCGTTTCATGCATTTGGAACTTCAGACTAGAATCTAAAAAACAACAAAACAAAAAAAAAGAACAAAAACACAAAAAATTGTAATGAAAAATTATAGTTATTGACTTTTTTTGTGTGTCTTAGCAAGTAAAAAAACTAAAAACCTAAAAAAAAATGCAAATAAATAATGCATTATAAATTATAAGAATGAAAAAAAAAAACATGAAAACACTTTAAGTAAATCATTTACAAATTAAGCAAAGGAAAAGCACTCAACTTATATATATATATATCTATATATATATATATATATTTAGCACATTAAAAAAACTACAATGAAATGAAATGAATAAGAATTATAATT
Source organism: Drosophila neocordata (assembly GCA_018903615.1). NCBI lineage: Eukaryota > Metazoa > Arthropoda > Insecta > Diptera > Drosophilidae > Drosophila > Drosophila neocordata. The sequence goes on from JAEIGI010000003.1 coordinate 11,587,467, forward strand.
ATGTAATTTTCTCCAATTGAAAATTTTAAAATGAATTTCAAATAATCAATTGCCAATAAATATAACTAAACTCTAGCCCATAACATAGTTCTCAATATATATTTATTAGCCCAAAAGTTTTAACTTGTTTTGTTAAGAACTCAAAATTTAAATTACTTTATATTAAATACTTTTAAATGTATCAAAAGTCAGCTTAAACATTAAGTATCTTTTAATTGTATTTTAATTATTTAAACTCGAGAACAAAAAATTTCTTATAAACCATTTGATATTTTGAGAAAATTAAGCTTTCGTATTTTGATTCGAAAAGCAATGGAATATAAAAATCAGTATTTAAAATTTTACTTTCTAAAACTAATTAATTAACGATTGATTACAGAGATTACTTAAAAGAAAATATTAAATATTATTTGTTAATTTTTTTTTGCATAATTCAAATATGCAAAAAAATGGGCTAGACTACAGATATAAGGCATTGATTTTATTTAAGTTTAGATTATTAATTTGTTATTTTTGTTTATTTCATAAAATTTTACTCTTTGGCATCAAATATATAATGTTTAAATTGTGATATCTAAATTTAAATTGAACAATTTTCATTTGAATTGTGAGCGAAAAGCAAAACAAAAAATGATATTAATTAAAACAGTCAGCACTTACTTAATTATAATATTTAAATAATAACAAATGCTTGAATACTCTTGTAAATTTCACTGAATTCAAGTTGATCAAATAAGAAAGCAGATAACAGCAGCAGCAACCTTATATATATATCTATATAGAGATCGGCGACTAATAGATACTTGATTGTACAAATATTAAGTTGTATATCTCAAAGAAAAACACTCTTACACACACACAAACACACACACACACGCTTAGCAGAGTCCCAAGCACACACTCGAATGCACAACCCGTCTTCTTCTTCTTCTACTTAAGACTTAAACCCCGTCCTAGAAATCCAAAAACAAAAACAACAACTTTTTATCCCAAATACAAACAAAACTAAAGACTCTAAAACAATGAACAAAAGAAAAAATAAAACAGGAATACCAAAACAACAAAATAGTTTAGATACATATATATATATATATACCTAAATATATATATATTAAAGATATATAAAATATTTTATCAAATATATATATATATATATATATAATAATAATAATAGATTGATGTACAGTAGAGAATTCTTTCATTTTCTTTTCTTTCATTTGCATTCAAGTGTCAATTAAATAAAAGTTTGACCAAATCGAAATAGGAAAAAACTAAGGACAAGAAGTCTTTTTTTTTTGCTAACTTCAAATTGGCCTTAAGCCATACGGCTTATGGCTCTAGCTATGGCATATAATCAAGGCCAATTTGGATTCTAAGCAAAGATATATATATATATATATAAATAAAAGCGTAATTATGTTTTGGATTTCATCAATAAAGAAAAAATGAAAAGAAAATAAATTTGGTTTTTCAAATTTCATTTCATGCTGGAAAAAATGCCCCCGTAGACATGAAAATGAAATTTATTACCAAATTGCAAATAATTCTGATTTAGATATAGTATTTTTTTTTTTTTTTTAGAGAAAAAAAATAAACACGAATGAACGAATGTAACTAAGTAAAGGCAGAATGAATTGAACGAAAGAAATATGATAATACCTTAAATCTATACAAATGCAAATGCAAATACAAATACAACTACATATACATATATTTATATATATTTAGCAAATGACAATCTAGTGAATTTTTAGCAAGAGGAAAGAAAAATCAGGAAAAAAAAAACCTTTGCTAATCAATTTCAAAATTTATGCGTCATTCTTTTGTTATCTTCGTTTTCTTATTTTAAAAACTAAAGTTGAAATTGTAGTTTGAGGAATTAAGAAAGCAGTTTATTTTGTTAACACAAACTCACACACAGAGACAGACAAAATTACCTTACACACATACACACACACATACACATTTGTTCGGAGAACAACCGGGTCCAAAAGCCAAACTATAAATTATATACATATATATTTTTCAAGCATTTTCAAAACTAAACTTGAATGCACATAAATAAATGTATATAACAATAAACTCAATATACATATATGTATATATATATATATATATATATATATATATATATATATATGTATGTATATATATATATTTTGAGGAAAGCATGAAACGCAAGTCTTATGAAACATTTTTTAGCTTTTAAGGCAATGGAAATTGTAAAAGTTTCAAAAAAGAAACGTTGATAAAATGATGTATGGTATATGGAATAAAAGATCTAATAAGAAAATGGCAACCAAAACAATATATATATATCTATATATAAATGTAATTAATTTATATATATATAATTATGCAAGAGGAGAATAAAAAAATTCAATTTTAATTTAAAAAAAAAAACCAAAAGGCTTAACTGAAATGGAAACTCTTTAAAGTGTGTGTATATAAATTTTGATTTATCATTTTTTTTAATCATCCATCCCATACATCGAGTTCGTTTGAACAATATTTTTTCCATATATACAAGTATATATATCTATATATATATATATATATATATATATATTTTCAATTCAAACTCTGCAAGTCTGAAAGTATTGCTATCGAAAAGTTCTAAACTAAACTAAACGTAAAGTAACTTTAACTTAATCAACTAAATGTTTTGTATATATCAGTCTTAATTATAACTAATTTCAAACTTTAAGCTTGTAAAATATACATAGATATTATATGCATATACATATATATATATATTTAAATGAAGGAGAAGTAAGCAAGAATATGGTTATCTATATATATATATATATTTTTTTTTCCTAGCCTAAGCTTAATGTTAATATCGAAAACTAAAGCAAAGGAACAAAAAAAAAAACAAAACAAAACCAGACAAAAAATTAAGTATGCACTGCAAGCACTGAGGAATTTGATTCAATTTTACTTAAGCATTAAACAAAACGAGAAAAATTGAAAAACCCCCTAATAATAATAATAATAATAAAAACATAAGCAAAATAAAAAAAAATGAAAGAAAATTGAACAACATAGTATTTTCAAAAGAAGAAAATCGAAATTTATGGCATTAACAATATTCAATTTATGAACAAAATTACAATTTGAAATTACATAAGAAATATTTGGTTTTCCGGTTTTGATTTTATTTTCAATTTTGATTAAATGGGCAAGTGAAATGATGAGAAAAAACAAAACAAACAAAAATGGAAATGGTTTAAGAAAAGTTCAGGAAGTTATAGTCGGTTAAACACTAAGTAAGATCTATATAAATATATATATATATATACATAATTAGGTGTATATATATACATACACAGTAAACATTGTAGATATATACACACACACACAGCTGTAAAAATTGACACACATACACACACACGCAGACTACACATATACCGCTACAATCCTGAATCTTCAATAGTAATATACCTACAATATATATATATTTATATTCATAATCATTATCTAAAGACTTCAACGAACACACAATCTTAATGATTCATCTATATTTTTTGCCCAGTTGCTAAAACAAATGTAATGCAAAAATAAAAAAACAAAATAAACTCAAATATTAAAATATAAAAAAACAATAACAACATTTGACACAATATTTGAAATAGCAAAATTGTCATCCACTAAAAAGAAAACACAAAAAAAAATACAAAAATTGCTAAATTATATACCTACGATTTCTGGACACCTCTATAAATGGAGGAAATAAACATATATTTTTTTCGGTATTTCAACTTATAAATTGTGTTTTATTTTGCACTTAAAGAGTGAGATTAACTCAAAAATGTTGTGAAACGAAAAGAGCAAACAATTCAAGATTTTTTTTATGTTCAACAATATTGAGAAATTTCAAAGAGTCGAACTCCTTTGAATGGGCTAACTTCGGCCATGCCAAAGTTTGAATACCTTCGCAAACTTTTTAATAATAATATTTTTTTGGTCCGATTGTTCCTATGGGAGGTAGGCTACGGGTATTAAAAAAGGATAAAAATATACTTGTTGCTCAACGGAAAACAGCCCAAGAAAAAATTACTTAAAGAACATGCCCAAAAAATTATGAATTTTAACTTATTACTTTTTAATAGTGGACTATTTTTATTTAAAGAAAAATTGATTGAGAATTTCTTATGGAGTATATTTAGCTACGCAAGTCCTTAGCATACTTTTAGGTAGCCTGAAAGTATGGAACTTTAACTAGTTATATTTAAAATGATCCCTTGAATGGAATAGTAAATTTTCAACCATTTTGTAAAATAACAACAAATTGAAATTTCAACTTCTAAGTAATTAGTTTCTAAGAATATCGCTTCAGTAAATTAATCTGCATAAAAATGAATACATTTATATAAACATATATATGTACATATATATATATATACAAATACGAGACGAAACCATATTTGTTACCTCGAATAGCTTTAGTTTGAGAGCAATGATAATTAGCAACTAGCAACTGATGATTCATTGAATTCCATAGCTTGAGGGGCTTGGTAACAACGGATGCCACCAGCAATAGTTCATTTGGAATGTCTATACATACATTCTTGGTAACATTTTGGTTGAACTTTATAAGAAATTACACTATTAAGTAGATGATATAGTCAATATTATAGATGATATAGTCTTTATATACACATATAGGTAAGAATGTAAATATATAAAACGATATTCGTTTATAAAATTTCATATAGCAGATGTCTATATATGTATATAGTAATTTATTTTGTTTTATATATATTCTATTAATCATTCGCTGAAAAATTATTACTAAAACCAGATTATTTCCAAGAAAATTTTTATATATTATTCGATTCTTAACTACTTTTTTTTCTATTTGTTTATATGAATGGGAAAATTGAGAAAAATAGTTATGTAAAATCAATCTTACATATGCGTTGCATATCTGTAATATTCTTAAAATTACAGAATATATATATATAATATAATATAGAACTCAATTTTCATTTAAAGTTTCATATACAAAAATTGTAAAATAATCTGTAATATCCTTAAAAACATTTTAATTTTTATTTCAATTTTATTATATTTAAAAATTGTATATATAAAATTATCTGTAATATTTCTAAAAGTCCTTAAAAATCTAATTCAATTTTCATTTAGGGTTTACAAAATCCATTTAAATTCAAAAATAAATTCATTTTACTATATATGACATCATTTAACCATATCTATACCTATCTATAATACGAGTTTTTATATGTATATAGATTTTATATCTTTATTTTATACTTTGCGTATACGTAATAAAAACATTTTAGCAAATATTAAACTCATATATATATATATATATATATATATAGTTATATATATCTATATAGTACACTATTCTATTTTCAAAATATTGTTAAGAATTTAAATAAAATTGTTAAGATGAGATATTATATTACAGGTAGTTCATTTCTTAGGTTACATACAAAAATAAAAGTTGAAATGTTATATGCTCTAACGATTTTCCCTTCTTATTCTCTTTTCCAAAAAAAAAAAGCGAACGCCAAGAAAAGCCCCAACAAAGCTTCAAGCGATCGTCCGTCCGATGAGCTATAGTATTGAAAAGCGTTTAGAAAGTTCGTAACTGGCAAACGACATCGAAGACGATGACGATGACGGTGACGGCAGCGCCGACACCGACGCCGACATCAACGACGAAGATAAGTCTGACTCCGAACGAGGGTGAGCTTCGTTAACATTCACTGTTCGTTCAGTTAGCGGCGCAAACTCGACAAGCTCAGTTCGTTCCGTTGCGAGAGAGATACGCGCGTGTTAAATTTGGTAACGATTTTTGGTTGAAACAATTAACGTGTTTTTTTTTTCCAACTCGCTTGCCGTAATCATTGTTGGTCTTGTTTATGTTTTTTTTTTTTTTCTTCTCTCTCTCTCTCTGATTTTAAACTGCATCGACTGGCAGCAACTGGCAAATGTAAATTAATTGCTTTGGTAGTACTGTGATTTGCTCTCTGTGTGTGTGTGTGTTTGGTGTGTGTTATACATAGTTGTCCCATTGTTTAACATAATCGTGCTGCTCACAGTTTCGGCTGAGTGCTTGCAAAAAAAAAAAAAAAATACCAAAAAAAAGATACAAAAGTATCTCAAAATGCGTTACGCTTAGCTGCATCTGTGAGCCACTGTATGCGACTATCTGTTTATGTGTGTGTGTTTTGTCTGTGCTGTTATAGAAATTAAAAGTACCATCTTTAAAACCAAATCCCAATATCACATAATACCTATATATATATTTATATATATATATATATACCTATACAGAATCAGAATCAGAATCAAAAGTAAGAATCACCTTCTACCTAAACATTTGGCTGGGTGGCCCCGTGGCCCGTCCAGTCTATGTCCACGCCAAATATGTCACAATTCCGAGATAATTCATGGGTGAGTTTCAGTTTCAAAAAAAAAACAAAAAAAAAACTATGGCAAGTATTTCGCTACATAAGACAACTACAACTAAATGGCCAACTAACCGAAACTTACTAACTGTATACATATATAATATTTGCACACTCAAACTGCGAAAGTTTAGCTAACTATCAACCTAATAATCTACCCATATATAAGTATATCTTTTTCTCTGTTTATTTATTTTTGTATTTTTTTTTTTTTGCATTCTCCCTTTTGCTCGCCATTATTTGTTGCACAATTTTCCAACGAAAGAAAAAAATAAAACAGAGCAAATAAAATACAAAAAAAAAAACTTAATTAAGTACAAATCATTAATTAACCTGTGTTGCCATCTGTGGCCCAATTGGCCCCCACGCATCATCTAACAATCTCTGACCCGATTTTCATTGCATACAGTACATAAATACAAAGATATATATATATATATATCTAATAATTTAATAGATGCAATGATATCTATAGTTATCTATATATATATTTCTTTCTCTTTTACTCCCTTTATAAATATATATGCATAGCTGATTTTATGCTGCACAGTGGTACAAGGTTATAGAAGAATCTTAACTAATTAGAAAACCAATTTCTCTTTGGCTCAAACTCGTGTCGAGGTCACGAAACAAAAACAAACTGAAAACTAAGACAAATTAATTTATTAGTCTTTAATGAGAATGATTTACACGGTATTTTTTTTTTTTTTTTTTTTGTTTTGCTTGACATTTTTTTAACAAAAGTCGAACAGTTTTTGCATAAATTATAAACTTTAAACGGCATTTGACTTAGTGGGTTAAGCAATTATTGCAAATTTAATTAAGACTGAAGAAAAACTAAAAAACCTTCCATTTGGTTATGGTAATATTAGGCGATGGATTGAAACATGTTTATCAGGGATTCAGGGATTGAGTTCTAAACCAGTTTGTTTTTTTTTTTGGTCAAATAATGATTATACTTAAATTTATATAAAGATATATTGCTTGCTTAATGGCTGAATTGTTGTTATATTCATTTTTTTTAATAACAATAAATATTAAATATATTTTAAGTAAACCTTTGAAAACGAATAAAAGAAGTTCTTTTCTATGTTTAAATAATGAGAATTAGTAAAAAAAACTAAGAACTACATTTCCCATTTTGTTCTATTGGTATATGAATTAGGGCGGGTCAAAAACGTGGATTCTACGAAGAATTCTAAGCTAATTTCACCATAAAACTAAAAGTAATTTTTAGCCTTCGCTGAGAAGGATCAAACTTAGACCTTCAGGTTTTTTAAAGATATTTAAAAAAAAAAGTTTTACATTTTTGCAGTCAGAATTGGGCCCAATTCTAATTTGTTTTTACAATAAATTTTATAAAATTTTTTATCTTTCGATTTATTATTTTTATTTTTGTCAAGCCAGATCCTGATGCTCAAATAAGAAAGTGAAAGAAATGAATTGAGTTATGGATCTGAAATTTGAAATGTACCTATATTTGGACCGAATCCGAATCTGGTATACGCTTACTATGAAAAAAAACTTGACCCGCCTTAATATGAATCCTTTTTCCATTAGTTAATTTGGTTTTACCTATTTTTATTTTACTACTAACCGGCAATTTTTTTAAACAACAAAACTGTATTACTTCCGGTAAACTAAGACTAAACTAAGAACTTTATTTCCCCATTTTGTTCTTGTTGGTATATGAGTCTTACTTCCATATTATTATTTGGTTTTTCCTGTTTTTTTGTTTTTACTACTTACCGGCAATTGTCCGTTAAGCTAATAAAATTTAAACAACAAATATGTATTATTTCCGGTAGGCAATTAAAATTATCATAAAATTTAGCCAGGTCTTTTTCACATGAATTTTAGTTCCAGTTTCCTCTTTTTTTCGCAATTTTACCGCAAAATACTTGAGAATCATACATTAATAAAATTTGAGCAAAGGTAATTCAAATAATTTTGATAATGATTGCCAAAAAAATATGAGATTAGAAATTATGTGGAAATTGCATTTACAATTTGATTAAGGCAATCTTATCGATATACACAAAGAAATAAAAAAACAAAAAAAAAAAACAAATTGCATGGAGAAAAGTTTCCTGGCATTGAAGCCATCATTAACTGCATTTGCATCTTCATCATCAGCAGCAGCAGCAGCAGCATTATCTCTTGGCCAAATTGGCCAAAACAAATTGCATATCATCAAACATGCAAACCGAAAAACAGACTCTAAAAGTCTTTCCGCACTTTTGCATTATAGTTGGCTTTTCCTTTACACGTTTTTCTTTTTACGAAACAAGTCTCTCTTTTTTTTTTTTTTTTTCTTGGGTAATTAAAAGGTCATTGTCGTGGCTGTGGAAATAATTTTGCAATATGCCCAAAAAGAAAATAAAAACAACAACAACAACAACAACAAAATGAAATCAAATGAAAACCCGCCCAGCAAACCAGTTAATGGAAGCTGCCCAAAAAGCACAAACAAAACGTTTTTAGACAAGCGAATTTTTCCCACATGAAAATTATGACAAAATTGTGTGTGCCAGGTGTGTGTGTGTGTGTATGTGTGTGTATGAAGTTTGCCAGGAGTCAGACTTAGTAAGCGTCATCAAGTGAAAGTTGACTTGGGGATTGAGTGGGTTGAGGGGCCAGGCGGGTTGGTGGTTTGCACGTTTGGGCCATGGCCAATGACGCGCTGCCAAGTTGATGACAATTTGCTGTAATTGAACTTGAAGTCGTGTCGAAGACGTTGGCTTCCAGGAAGCAGACAATGCGGCTGCTGCACCTGCAAAAGTATATATATACCTATATATATATATACGTACGTAAGTCTATAAAAAAAAATCTTTGTAAACAAAATTTGATTTTGTTTTCAGTCACGATATTTTGCGCAATCAGAGAGTTGCGGGTGCGGTGCGAACAAGTTGCCAAACTGGGTAAATCTCTTATCATATGAAATGCCAAAAGCCATTATAATGGGTCATAATATGATTAGAGTTAAAAACAAAACAAAAACACACAAAGAGAGAGAGAGAGAAAGAGACAGAAAGAGAGAGAAAAGGTGAGAAGAAAATATTGAAGAGGGAGAACCCCCAGCTATAGAGATAAACGAATGAAAGTTCTTGCTTTTTGTTTTGCTTCTGTTTTTTTTATGTTTTTTTTCTGTGTGTGGGGAAATTGTAAAGAAAGTAACCTTCAATGAGATGTGAGCATGAACTAGATCTTTCATATAAAAATTTTACAAGAAATACCTATATAAAGACATATTTACACGTAGTCACTCACACACACACATATGTTCATAGGTTGTTGTATAGCTACAGGGCCAAATTCTGTTTGATTATGCCGCAATTTCTCTTGTCTTGTCTTTGAAATATCTTTCTCTAGTATCTAGACACTATTTATCTGATTAATCGTAAGTTTCGCTTACAATTGTTGAATATATTATAGTTTGCAGATTCTCTTTTAAATTGATCTTTTCTATGTTTGTTAGATTTACAGTCTATATGATTGAGAGATATATTTTAAAATATTTGAGAGTTAATGTTTTAAAGGTAATTGGTTTTTATATCCTTGTAAAAGATATAAGAAAATGAATCAGATGTTTTCAATGCATAAAAATATACTTTTTCAACACTGTACATATTCTTAATATGCATCAATAGCCGAGTCTATCTCTTTCTTTGCCCTTTTTCGACCTTAAATTTAAAGCTATACGATTAAAACTTGGTAGATAAGTTTTTTAGATATGTAGGTCTAACAAATATAAAAATTAGTCGGATCGGACCACTGTAAGATATTTCTTTTAAAAACAAAATGAGCATAAAATATATATACTTTGCAAATTTCTTTCTTTGCTAATTTTTCATAAAGTTGTTAAATTTTACTATAAAATTTTAAACAAATATTATAAGAATAAAAAGGGATTCTTAATCTAAACATTTTTCATACTTATCTTAAAGTAATAATTACGTTTAAAGAGATAACATATAATATCTGAGAGTAGATAAAGATTTATATATTATATTTCAAACTTTAAAGACATTTTAGCTATGCCTTCTGTAGGTTTTTAAAGATTTTTTTAATATCTTTAAGAAAATTTCACTAAAATTTTGAAAGAACAATAAAATAAACAGAATTTATACTTTAATCTAATTATTTTTAGAAGATTTTTAGATTTTTATTGAAATTTGACTAAGCAATTAGGCAAAATAAATTTTGTTTTAAATATTTTTTTCTATTTTAGCCTTAAACTTTTGGTATCTTGTACTAGATTCTAATATACTTTAGTACTCCGAATCGTGAGGTATAGCGGATCTTAAATCAATAACTCTTCTTTGGATATATATATAAAGCAATATTAGCTCCATCATTAGAAAGCTTTTCTCTTTTCTACACAAATTGCATATAGGATAAAAAAAAAAAATTAAATTGATAAAATGAAAATTGGAAAATTGTTTTAATTACATAAAAATAATATTTAAAGCTTAAAATTTTATATTTTAAAAGTTAGACAAAGTTAAGTCAAGTTCTATATACATAATTTTAGATGTATCTGATAAGTAAATTTCATTTACCTTATACTTAGATACAGTTTAGTTATAAACTTTATTATCAAGTCATGACATTATGAAAGTCTCTCTGGCTTATATAATTCAAACATTTTGTTTATTTATCATTAATTTCTATTTTTGCAATGTGTGTGTGTGTTTTTATTAGTTTTTTTTGCATCTTGTAAAGTCGCACAAATTACTACAGTTTTTTTTTTAATATATTTTGGTTTTGCTTTTTGCAACAATTAAACTAGTGAAAGTCGAAAAATGGTTCACTCATCTTTTCGCTCTTTCATCGTATGACAGATTTCATCAGTGCAAAAAGAAGATGAAAAAAAAACAACATAGATAAAGAAACAGAAAAGAGTTGAAAAAAAGAAGCAAACAAAGAAAATTAAAATGAACCAAAAAAAAAAAAAAATATATAAAAAAGTGTTAAAATGTGGTAAATACTAGTTACCACTAAGCTGAACTGTTTTTCTTCTTCTTCATTATTGTTGTTGTTGTATTATTTCGTTATAATTAATGCTTATTATAATTATAAATTTTCTCTTCAGTTGTTGGGGTACCAAAAATGCACTGACCTTGAAATGAGGTTAACAAAAAGCACACGAAAATTGTTGTTAACGTTTTTTTCTTCTTTTTTTTAGTTTTGTTGGTTAAAGCCAAGTCACGTTCAATGCTATACTAAGCATATGAACGGATTTTCATCATATGTTGGTATATATATATATATATATATATACTTAATATAGATCACCTCGCAGACATTAACGGTAATTGATTTTCAAGACAGATTGGTTACAAAAACGTGCCCAGACTTTGACTTTGGCCTTTAGGCCCATACAAGTTTTGACCTCATTTCGGCAAAAAGAAAACCAACTTTGCTATTAACAGTAGCTAAAAAAGAAGTGTTCCCATTACCAACTCTTTTTTTTTTTTGTTTAAATTTCTCATTCAACACCCACACAACACTAAAGAGTAAACACCCACTCACACACACACACCCACTTACACTCACATTCACATTCTTATTCATAGTGAACACTTTGCTTTGTTCAACTTTTACGTTGAATGACTTTAATTGTTAACAACAAGTGATAAACAATTGTTTAAGAATATTTTAAAGAAAAAAACAACAAAAAAATAGATATGTATATATATTTATCGATATATATTCTCTAGATCGTTGCAATTTGTCATAGGTATTTCAGTGACTTTTGTTTTTCTTATTAAGTGGGCATAAAATTAGTCACCAAAAAAAAGTAGTCATTGACCCACATGATAAGAATTAGTTATAAAATTTTGCAATTTTTTTTTTTGTTGTATTTTTCTTTCATATATTTCTCTTTGACTTGTTCTCCTTGAGGTGGAAAATGGCAATAGCACTAAAGCAACAACATTTAGAGTTCGGTGAACTTGAAAAATTGATTTGTAACAAGTGTAACAATTTACAAACTATTAACTCAATACCAATTAATGATAATGCCAAGCGATTACAAACTGATCGAATGGAAACAAATAATACGATTTCATTGAGACCTCCGCCCCAGTAGCACCACCAGGTGTTTGGGTGGGGTTAATCGCCTTCAATGTTTACACAATATTTCCTCATTGCACTTCTTGGATATAAACAAATACCGAAACTAAAGCGCAATCTCATTCAAGCGTATAATGAAATGCAATTCGGAAAACAAAAGCTTTAAGGTAATACCGATGCACACATTGTATTCCAACACACGCACACATATAAACAAGCGAGGGTGGTCTAAGAAGTTGCCCAATAGAACAGAATGCTAACGAAACGTTTAACGGGTTTTATGGCCCTTAAAGGCTAATCTTTTTTTTTATAATATTTAATCAAATTTCAAGTGAAAATTCAATCATAGCAATTATTAGCCACAAAATCAGTAAATACTTTATCTTTTAGTTGATATTTAGTTAGTAATATTAACAAAAACAGTTTTATTATAATGCATGAATCAAAAAACTATATATAATCCAAGGCAAAAACAAATTTCAACATATTGAACAATTTATTTAACAGTTTAAAGATCGATAAAAGCAATTGATATCAATGCATTAATGCATTAATAATCGATTGAGATCTAATTAGATCTATAAACTTTTTCAGTTATCGATTACTACTTAAAAATTTATGCTTTCCGCACTTTCCGTACCTTTCTTTCACGAATACGATTAGGAATCTCATAGAATATATGAATCGAAATAAATTATATATAATCTAAAGCAAAGCAACAAGTTTTACTTTATAAAACTAATTATTTATTAATTTAAAAATCCGTAAAAGTAATCGATATCAATGCAATGATCATCAGTAATCGATATAGATCTAAAGTTTAGATTCTAAACAGATCTGAAAACTTTTTAGTTATCAATTTCTACTTATAAATTTACGCTTTCCACACCTTTCTTTTACGAATATAACTTGAAAAAATTATATTTGATCTAAAACTAAGAAGAAACAAGTTTTACTTTATTTAACTATTTTTTTTATTAGTTTAAATATCGAAAAAAACAATCGATATCAATGCAATGTTCTTTAGTAATCGATCTAGATCTAATTAAATTGATATAAGCAGACCAAGAATCTTTTCTATTTATGTTTTGTATAATATAATTCAACTTATTAAAGATCATTTTCAAACATTTTTTAAAATGCTTCTCTAGTATTCAAATACTTCTTATATATTAAAAGACTAGTAGTATTGTTTATATAATTTAAACCTATTAAGCATAATTTTTGATATTTTAAAACTTCTTTTTTGGTTTTCTTTATATATTTCTATGCTTTTGATGATATTTTTAAAATAATTCCAACTTATTTAAGATACATTTCGAGAGTTTTTTAAATTTAATATTATACTACAATTATTTAAATTTTTTATAATCTTCTTAAAGTAATGTCAACTTATTAAAGATAATTTTTTTTAAGTTTCCAATTAGTACATGGAAACAAAAACTTTTCATAATCAAGAAAATATGAACTTTATATTTTAAATAATTTCAAAAGCTGATGTAGAATAACCGGTTAGATTTGCTGTTAACGGTTACTTTTGATTGCATAAGGTTTTTTTAGTTTTCTCACCCACTTTGTAATAGTTTTGGAGCCACTCTCGTACTCATCTCCACAATGTGATGCATTGTGAGTGTCTCATGCCGCTCTACAAGGTTCATCCCATCATTCTATAGTATATATGTATATACATCTATATAGATACATAGGTAGGTTTACCATTTTGTTTCACACAGAGGGCGCATCATGGCCATGTGGTTGTTTTTTTTTTTTTTTTTTTTTGCGCAATTTAGTGCTCCAGTTAATTACAACCAACTATTGACTGGCTGACTAACCGACTGACAGTCAACAGCAAAAGCAGCAGCAACAGTTGACTGGTTAGACTTGTTCTACACATGGAATGGAATTATTGTTAAACTTTCTTTCAACAATCATTGAGAGAGGTACGAGAATGAGAACGACTGTATGATTCGAGTTGTTGGCCCACTTCAAAATGTGCAATCATGTTGTTGTTTTATTAGTATCTTTTGTGTTATTGAAAAAGATATTGTTTAAACATTGTAATGCCACTAAATGCGCAGTATTTAGATATTTAGATATTGTCATAAGTTAATAAGTTAATAGATTTCTGTCATTGGTTAGTTTGTTTCGGTCATATGTCTATATATAGGCCCCCAAGTCCCAGTCATATAAACATTAACTTGAATCATCATTCGGGTAGCGACGTCTTATTTACACCTGAGCAGAGTGCAGTGTGAATAGATAGCAATACCGTAATGGTTGATGCGGGATGGGTTTTTTTGCTGGCAACGGGTAGGGGGGGCTGTTAGTAAAAAGACAAGTTATTGTGTTGCCTTGTGCCGGAAGTTGGCAAAGCCAAGATACCCTACCTCCTTCTCTTTCATACTACTGTCAGTCTGTCTACCTCTTACGTCTTTCATGTTGGTTTTGTTTTTATTTATTTTTTTTTCTGTTGTTTTTGGGCTTGAGTTCAGAGACCGCAATGGCTATAATACTTATACGGTCATGCCAACACGTAGTCAATAGAAAGTGGACCTGGACATACCTTGATCTGATACTTACTATACAAAACCCCTCATGCAACCACCCAATCCTACCACCCCCCCCATTCCGTTCCCTCTACCGCTCCTTCTTCGTATATATAAGCTCATATATCGTATGTACTTAACACATTTCTGTTTGCACTTGATATTTTTTAAGTTTATATATTTATAGATATATATATATGAAAATATTTTATTATACACTGATGTCAATAAATATGTGGACAAACATAAACTAAATTATAAAAAAAAAATTGAAATTAAGCAAAATGCTTTTGGAATCGTTTTCAATGAAATTTTACATAGAAATTTTAAAAGATACTCTTTTTATAATTTGTTAGGAAATTCTTAGACTTTCGATAATATTTTTTTAAATAATCCCTTATTAAAGATATTTTATTTTTTAATTTTTAAAGGCAAATTGAATGATGTACTTTGTATACACTATTATAAACAATATCATAATAATAATAATATATATTATAAAAAAATCTCTTAAAAAACTTTTAAGTTTATTGGTTAAAATTATGTTATCAGTTTGTCCACATTGTTTTTTTACGGCTTTCAGATAATTTAAAAAAGATTTAGCAATTAAGATCGACTATAGATATATACAAATTCGTAACTTTCTTTAAATGCTTTCCTGATATATGGTTACCTTTCTTTCGTCTCTCTTTCTTCCCCCCTCTCCATCTGTTTTTCTTTGTCTATCTATCTATTTCTTTTCATTTTCTTTGGTTTTAAAAGCTCGCCAATGCTCGTTCTTATGGCGTATTGAAAAGTTTACGCTGTTCTGCACGTTATGCCAAAGCCAAATCAAAATCAGCCATCAATCTAAATGCTCATTTAAAGCAACAACAAAAGAAGCAACAAATTGAAGAGCAACAACAACAAGCTAACGAGAATCCAAAACCAGCTGATGATCAGCCAATTTATGCAAATGTTGATGATATAATTGAAACTGAAGACGATGTTCTAATGGGTAATGCACAGGTAAGATGATATTATCCGATCCGAAAATGCCATCTTCATGTGTTATCCAGCCCTGAATCCATCTAGAACAACAATCAATTCAACCAAATCAACAAAATTCTCCATCGACCATCATTAATTGTTTTGTGTGTTTGTGTATTTGTGTTTGTTTATTATTTTGCGCTACAATTAAATCACTGTCTTAAATTGTCATGGAAATTAATTTTATTATATCGTTGCCCTTCACCTCGACTCGTCTCACTGCTCACTCCACCCAACCAACCCACCAATCTACCAATCCACAAATCTACCTATATTTATATGTATTTAGATACATATGAACACTGTCTTACTCACTCCCCCAATCTTTCCATATAAATTTATGGCGATTGTTAAACTCGTTTGGTTGTCGTCATTTAGCAAGTAAGTGCAATTTATTTGTTTAACAACAACAACAACAAAAAAAAGGTTTAACAAAATACCTCAACAGAGCCAAAAGATACAAGATAACATCTAAGAGATACAAAGCTAAAATAAGGCAGAAACCAAGACAGCTGGTTTGTGACTTGGCTAAAGCTTACGCTCAAGCTTTTACCTTGTCTAAACTAAAAGTATATTGAAGAGTATCAAAGTCTGCTTAGTAGTCCATAGAATATTTGCTTAAGAACGGGAAAATCCAAGTTTTTATATATCTAGTAACTTAATTGTTTTGTTAGCGTTTGTCACGTATTTGTAAGTACATAGATACAAATATATAAATACTTTAAGTAAGTTTTATCATCGAAAAGCTGCAAAAAGAACGTGCAAATGCTTTCAATATAAAAAGTATCTTAACGTAGATTTTTAATACGGAACGATCTGAAATTGGCTAAATCACACTCAACTTACAGTGTAAAGAAAAATGGGCAAATCCTTTGAAGTCAATCCAAATTCGCAAGTTCCAAATCAGAGTATTTCTGGCTGATTTTAAAAAGCTTAATCTTTATTTACTTCTTAGAGTCGAATCTTTTTATTATAAAACTAAATTTTGACCAAATTTTGTTTTAAAAATCTTACCGTAGTTTTAGACTAGCAATAATGTTTTGAAATCCTCCAATAGATGGTGGACTTACCTAATAACAGTCCTTCCAAGAAATCTTAACTGCAGAAGACCACAGCTTAGCCTAGTTTAAGTCGAATTTGAAAAATGATATCTCTATTTACCACTTAAAATGGGGGAACTAGAGAAAATTTTTATATAAATTGGTGTTATGCATTCCATAGTTTCATAATCCTTGTACATATCATAACTGGTGATGGTCCTAAAGAAGAACTCTTCATTAAACTGTCTATAATATTGTGTTTTCCATTAATCATAAATCTTTGTTAAATATTTCTCTTCATTCTCCGTCTTTCCCTTACAGGTAAGCATCGTGTCATCCATTAAATGTAAATAGCAGCCTAGACCAAAGACAATGAATTGACAATATAGTTACAAAGCCTCATCATTAGGTTTATATAGTAAATGTCATAAGAACAGTCACAAATTAAAATGGAAACCCGATGGGCAACTTTTTGTTGGTGGGTCTATTGTCATTCGAAATGGAGATACATACAATTCAATGGAGAGACAAAAACCAAAGACTCTTGGGTAAGAACTCTGCGAATGTCGGTCAAGCAACAAGTGCAGCATCAGCGCACTGGGAACGTCATCATCCTCATCGCCTCAACGCTGTCGCCGTCATCGTCTTGTCTATGCTAATGCATAAATTGGCAGTCGGTTATGCAACTGGTTAACTGGCATGGCCCATAATACCGGTACCTTGTCAACGGACTCTTGACTCTCAGAACCAGACCCATGCCAGCCTCAGCGACTTACTCTTAGCTCAGCACGTGCATTTACCTGGTTAAATTTATTGTAACAGACAAAAGCCGCAAATGCAGCAGACGCCGCTGCAATGGCTCAACACCTCATGCAATGGCGGCACACTGGGACAAGTGCTGGGAAACTTAGATAAATATGAGAAATGATTTAACCTCACCACAAGTAGGAAAAATCTAAAAAAAATACATTAAAGAAGGTAAATAAAAGATAGTTCGAAATAATAAATATAAAGTTAAGGTTATTCACCTATATAATGGATAAATATCATATCAAAGTCAAGAAATGTTGTCTAAAATCTTTGATATTACAAAGAAAAGTTTTCTTTCTTTTTAAATTTAAAATTTCAAAGATTTTTTTTTTTTACAATTTTTTGATTTTAGAAAACTTAACAGACTTATGTATATAGAGAAATCTGTAAAATATCGTCCTTGTTCGTTAACAAGTTTACTTTTGGTAATATCGTAATTAATTTACATATAGGTTTCATTTATCTGCATATATGAAATGTTCTTTGTTCCTCAACAGTTCAATTGAACTATTAATATTGATTATGTTTAATTACCATTGAGGAAATCAATTTGAATCTATATTTATTTTACCACTGTTCTTTGAAACGGTATATTTGTCGCCCAATCAGCGAAGTACCGCTTTGCATGCCCCATCGATGGTACCGTAAGATGATCGGAGTCACTGCACGGTCATCATCCATTCCATTCAAATATCTGGCCTACGCGTTGTCAACAAGCATCGCAGCAGGAGCTGGCATTGGCAGAGCTATAGCAGGTGCAGCAGCGCAGCATCCGTTCATCAGAGTTC
This sequence comes from Drosophila neocordata, assembly GCA_018903615.1. Classification (NCBI taxonomy): domain Eukaryota; kingdom Metazoa; phylum Arthropoda; class Insecta; order Diptera; family Drosophilidae; genus Drosophila; species Drosophila neocordata. The sequence continues at coordinate 11,606,204 of JAEIGI010000003.1, forward strand.
GAGCTCTCCTGCGTCAGCGCAACAGAATTAAAGAACAAAACAAAAACACTTGCAATGCGCATGCTGTTTACGCTCTCTTGCTCTTTATAGCTCTTTCTTACTCACCCCCAGTTGGAGCTGCTGCTGCTACTGCTGCGCTCTTCGATTCTGGCGCTCAGTCATTTATATTTAGAACACCCTACACAGATAACGGGTATAAACAGATTTTTAAAATTTCAAATATTAATAACGATTTAAATGTTTTTAAGCATTATGCTTAAATTGCTTAAACAACAAAATTATAACAACTAAAAGTTTGAAAGAACAATCTTAAAAGCGTATTTCTAGTTCATATAAGCAATCTGGCTACAGGGTATCTTTACGCCGGCGCTCCAGCAACGCATAAATTTCAATATTTTTTTCTTTACTCTGACTGGTGCCACTTCCTCTCTCCGTCTGCTTGGGCCGCTTCAGTCGTTGAATGCGCTTCGCGGACGGACGTCTGTTCTAAATTTAGTCGCGCCCCGTCGGCGAGGCTGTGTGAGACTAAACTAACGTGTAGTAAATGTCGCGACAAAAACATATTTTATTTATTCACTCAATTAAAATTTAATTAAATTTCGGTAATACTTTCTCGTTTTTTATGCTTTACATAAGCTTCAAAAGTGTGAAATATACATACATTTTTTTTTTACTGTTAATGTGCGAAGAAGAAATAGAAATAACAAAAATGATTGATTTCATTTGAAAACAATTAGAGTGCGCAACAAAAAAATATATACATATATATTTATATATGTATATATATATTAAATTATATTAAACGTATTCTTTGCTTGCCCCAATTCATATACACAGAATGATATATGAAAATTTTAATTTGAATTTGAATATATATACACTTTCCTTGACCTTGTTGCAGTTTTTAAATACAAATCTGACAAATTATTGCATCCATGAGTTTGAAAAATGCATATTCCAAATCTAAACAAAATTCGTTTCGCTGTTGAAAATGTGCCAATTAAAATTCTCAAATTAGAACACAGTAAAAATTTTCACAAAATTTTCGAAAATTTTCAATATTTTTTTTCAGTGTGTCTGGCACACATTTTGCTCAAGTATACATATAGATAAGTATATATATATTGTTATATGTATATCTATATATTAATAGCTATTATGTGATCATTCTAAGACCCTTTCATTATTACATTTTTGTTTGGCTAGCCTACCGTTAGACATTTTCTAAAGAAAAATAAATACATAGAGACTATAGTTAATTAGGCATAGATCATCCAATAGAAAAAAAAGACAAAAGCCAAAAAAAAATACGTTTAGAAAAATACATAAGTCCAAGTAGGCTGATTTTATATAAAGTTAACCGAAGTTTCTACACTCTAGCAAAATTTGTTGTTAATATCTTAAATGAATGCAATATCAACTTCTACGATTATATATAATCTCTATCATTTTTGATAACTTAAAAATCTATGAAGAACGTATGTTTTTTTTAATTTCGACCGATTTCCCTCGTTTGATCCCTTTTTTGCTCTAAGATCGATATAGAAACTATACATTAAAGACATCCTAAACATATATGTATTTACATACTTTAGGCCAAAGTCAATGTACTTTTTATTCAAGGGTATAGCAAAACGTAAAAAACTCAACAAAAGACATAAGCCCAATGGCCGAATGTCGAATAAAAATAAAATGCAGCAATGTGTTGCCCTTTTCAGAAGAACAAACGCATTTCTAATAAGATTGACAAGAAAATCCGAGGAGGAATAGAAGACATAAAAGAAAACAAAAATAAAATGAAAGAAGAGAAGAAAAGAAAAGAAAAAAAAAAACGTATAAAAAGTCAAAAGCAAAATAGGTGTAACGGCATTCAGCTTCTGCCTGCCAGCCTATTGGCAAGCTGACAGCTACAAAACACTTAGGCCCCCATGTCAATGACACTTGTTGTCCAAATTGATTGAACCATTTCCATTCACCCTTCTTCTCCACCACCTTTTGGGCCCTCTCACACTGGCATGCATGTAACCCTTTTAAGAGCAGGTCATGTGGAGGAGGTTAATTGTGTTAAATGGTCAGTGGTTTTATTTTCCTTTCATCATTTTCTTCAATCTTCAACAACTCTTCTTCAATGAATTTCCCATTCTGATGGCTTTTTTAAATGTATCTACAAAAGGGGCATGTGATACAATTATATATCAAAGTTTTTTATTTTTTGCAATTCCAGATAAAAAAAATATGAAAATAATGAACATAATGAGCCATCTCTTTCTTATCGGTTGTTGTAATCAGACTTTAAAAGATTAAAAATGAATTTTACATACAAATGTATATATACATATATATATTTTGATGTACTTAAAATTTTTGAATGGTTTTTATAGAACCAAATAAACACACACACACAAAAAAAGTCAAACGGGAAGCGAAATGTTAATGAATTCTTTTGCAAATAAAGTCTACAAATAAAATGGCTATTATACCCCATATTACTCTATAGTCTAAAAGCAAAGAGATCTCCAACTTAGTTTGCCGATTCATAGGATGACTGGGCATTACTCAAATATAACAGATTTCTTTATATAGAGTCATGAAACAGATGGATTTAAATATATGTATTAACTTTACTAAGCATTCAAGTTCTTTAGAAATATATTTAAAGAAAGTAAAGATAAGAATATATATAAAGAGAAATGTTTTTTGGTATACAGAAATAGTACATTACATTAGTAATTAAAGGCAAATTTTCTTATTTATTATAGGGCACCTTACAGTCGTAGCTAAAATTCGCACATCGAAGTTTTATATATATATATATATATATATGTATATAGATATCTTCTTTTTTTTGCATTCAGTACGCAGACCTTGCGCATTTGATAAGTTGTGAAAATATTTACTTAACTGAAACAGAAAGGGAACAACAGCAGCCAGCAATATTTAGTCTATGAAGTGTCTTTGTACTGTTACGTGTGCTTTTAACGCCTAATCTCTCCTTTCCATTCTCACTTAGTATATTTTACTCTCTTTCTCTCGCGTTTCGCCGCTCTCTTTCATGATCTTTGTATCTACATATCTCTCCCTCTCAGCCTGTACATATCTATGCAAAGATCAAATCTCATCGCCAAAAAAAAATGAAGCAAGCAAGTCGTCCCTACCGACTTTGAGTATACCCTGTACCAAGTAGAGTAACTGTATTAAATCAAACTCCTTAAAATTTGCCATCAGTTCAAACTAGAATTCTCCTCACAAGCGGCAGCAACGAACGCATGCTATCTCGCTCACACTTACTACGCAATGGCGCACTGGGCATTTCAGTACAAATTGTACATTGATATATCTTCGATATTTCTTGTCCGATTTTCACAAAATTTGGTCAGCTGATACCTTTCGGCCATATTATTGGGTGTGCCAAATAAGAATACGCTACCTTTAATTTTACTCTAGTTATTCGTTTTTCCTAAATTGCGGGGGCGGAAGTGGGCGTGGCAAAAATTTGAAACAAACTTGATCTGCGTAGACACTACACGAATGCTGACACCAAATTTGGTTGCTCTAGCTCTTGTAGTCTCTGAGATCCACGTGTTCATACGGACGGACAGACGGACGGACAGACGGACGGACGGACAGACGGACAGACGGACAGACGGACATGGCTCAATCGACTCGGCTGTTGATGCTGATCAAGAATATATATACTTTATGGGGTCGGAAATGCTTCCTTCTGCCTGTTACATACATTTTAGCGACTTTAATATACCCTTTTACCCTATGGGTACAGGGTATAAAAAGTGTTAAGGGCAAAAAATGTTGTATACCTGTATAACCTTTCTCTCTTGCTCTTTCTCCTTGTCTCTCTCGCACATGCTAAATCGTTTTTTTTTGTTTTTTTGGCAACTTGTTTTGTTTATTATTCAAGATAAATGCGAATCATAAACCATTCCAATGGCTGCAGAGCAAATAGATTAGTGCCACAAATAGTTGAAAGATGAACAGAAAGTAAACATTGTATTGACAAGCAAAATTATATATATATAGGTTATATATAGCACACATACATATATTGTTCCGTTAGCCATACTCGTTGAAATTGGTTATTGGCAAACAGTTGTATATTAAAAAACAAAATGTTAAAATATAAACTAAATGGCTAGTCGTGCAATTAGTCGTTCAAATGATTAATTAGTATCACCTTAGGTAATTCTAGAATGCTTAAAGCTGTATTTACTAGCGATATACATATATAGCATGAAACACAGAGTATCGGATTCTTCTACAACTTATGGAAGTTCTACTTAAACAGATTTTGTTATGTTTTTTTTAACCTATATACATATATATGACTATATCTATAACTTAAAGCGTTTGTCTTGAAAACAGAAATGCATGGATCAACTTAGTCATTTGTAATACTCAAAATTATATATATGTATATGTATATATAATTTATATAGTTTAGGACTTCGAGGCAATGAAAAGCAATTAGATAACAAAAGTTAAAATAATATTAATAAATATGCAGATACATTTCACGGATCTAGGAATTATTCTTTTTTTATTATTCTTAGATAAGATGTTGTTTTTCAGCCTGTTATCTTGGTATAAGTTTCAATTCTTTAGTTTTTGTAGATATTTTAAAGAAATTGATGTTAAATTTGGATTTTGTTTTAGCATTTATTGCCTCTGGGATTCTGGCTTTACGGAATTTCTTTAAGTGATCCCATCACAATATTACCTAATTTGTACACAGAAGACAACTCTGTGTCTGTTCGTTTCTGGTTTTAGTTTTTTTCATACCGAGTTTGGAAGCAAACTGGGCTCAAATTATAGTTTCCACGTATTTATTAATCATAAATTGCCATAAATGTAAGAGAGGTCCAATAAAGGATGCCGCCTGCTGTCCAAAGGATGCACAATTGTGGATTGCAATTGCAAGATGGAAGTTGATTTGATTCGTCTCTTAACCATTTTAAGCTATTTATAGACTGAAGAGCCCTAAGGGCCAGTACCTTGACTCCTGCTGCTGATGCTGCTGCTTTAGCCAGAAGATTGTTTTCATCTGTCTGGCAAATAATTTATGTTATTTGACTTTTAAACCTGGGCCACATAATTGCAGGTTATGCTTACAGTGCAGTGTTTGCTGCTTTTCCTTCCTTTTCATCTTCTTCTTCTTTTTCACATTCATCTGGTTCCTCCATTTATGCTGCTCCTTTATCCACACTTGATGCATGGCACTGAAGAAGTGACTTTAACCCGACTTTTGGCTAAGCCCGCTCATTAGGTGGATTGTCTTTTGACTTGTCGCACGCTCCACTTCATCTATGTACTTTACGTCAGTACTCCCCCCTCCCTAACCCCCTTCATATGGTATATACGAACACTTCCATTTGAGAAACGTGACATATCGTCCAATCCCTTCCGAACGCCTTCGGTTTATTTCATTTACTTGTGCCTCTTATTTCTTGGTAAATGCTATTAGCTTAGAACAACAAACAAACTGGAAAATGTAATTAAATTGTTTTACTTACTACGGTTTCGCATGTTGAGGGCTTTACAATCGGTACAGATAGAGACTGAGACAGAGATAGATATATATGTAGAAACAATGAGCAAGATAGCGGGCAAAGAATGAGAGAGATATAGTGTAACAAAGGTTAGTTAATAGTCAGACGAGATCCCAACCCCAACTGAAGCTTACATCACAAATACAGTTATCACAACAAGTGCAAATGCAACTGCATCCTAATAAGATCCACTCCCTTTCCATTCTTCCCTTATCCACTTCTCCTACTACATTTCTTTGGCGATTCTAGCGGATCGTCTTTTTCACTCGTTTACCTATTCAGCAGGGGGGTGGTAAGGCATTACTTAATCTTCTCCTATCACGAATGCAGATGGAAAGCCAAAAACTTTCACACACTTTTCGAAATTAAATTGAAAACGAACTTATTGATACTCTACACAAATTATTTCTAACAGTCCTAAATTGTAGAAATGTGTTCTAAAATTTGAACTGCATTTATTTACTTTTAAAACCATTATCAGTGAAACTTACTTTGTTTATCTAAAAGTAGTTCAGAAAATTATCAATTTACAAGATATTTTTCAACCGTTGCATTATGAAATTTTGAAGAATTAATATCGTTATTACTTATTGGTAATAACTAAAGAGAAATACTTCCCACTCGAAAAGTAGGTAAAAGCAATTTAAACTACATTAAATTAATTAGTCTGGTATTTTTCGAAGCTGAGAAGTTCTTTAAAATTTTTAATTGTCTTTTATAAAAAAAGGGAATTCCGTTTAAATTAAACATTTTCATTAAAATTTCGGAACTGTTTTAATTGATTGCGGGGCACCTGTTTCTTGAATAGGCTCCCCATCTATGCCAACAGATATATGTATGTGCATTTATTATGTGTCTTAACTCAAAAGTAAATAGTTCATAAATAAATGATTTATATAATTACCAACACGAAATGCTAGCCGAGAGATAGAAAAAAAAAAGAATCAACGATGAAAAAATGACAGGCAGAAGCGCAGGCAGTAAAATTATGAGCAGTATTAGCCGCATGCAGGCAGCGGCAGAGACAACAAGCAATAGAGATATGGGCACAGGGTACATATAGACACACATACATACACAAACACGCATATCTACTAAATGCACACACATGCATCTATGTGTATATGTATGCATGTATATGTGAGAGGCCCCAAATCGATGTTGAGGGCGCCACAGGCGGTGACGGCAGCGGCCAACGCGTCGATTTGTTTCTGTTTCTGCTTTTTGCTTCTGTTTTATGCTGCCTGCTTCTGCTTCTTCTTACAATCGAAGCGTTTTGTAATCTTTACCTGCTGCACTGAAGAAAATTGGAGCAAAGCATATAGAAGGAATGCGAAAGAAGAAGAAGAAAAGGGTCTGAGGTTTTTAAGGGGTTCAATTCAATTGTTGTGTGAAATATATGTGTGTGAGTTTATGTGTATGCAGGGGTCACACACAATGTGTATGAACTAAGAGGGCACGACCAGGTTTTACCTCAACCTCAGTGCCTCAGCGTTTGCTTCACCTGATTCTTATTACCTTTTCTCTTTCCTTCCCCTTTACTTTTTGGTATTGTACTTGTTCTTCTTCGTCTTTCGCTTGGCACATTTGTATGTTTATATTATCAGTCTCTCTGTTTATGTAGGTGAACATCGGCTTGGCCTAACATGGTTGTTTTTTTCTACGCTTTGTTCCTTTTTTTTTTACTTCTACAGGGTATATAATGAGTCCATTGATCATATGACATGGAATTAAGAAAGGTTTCGTATGAAATTCAACTGATTTTTAATATTCGTTTTAATTTGCAAGTTCTATCTCAAACCAAAATAGCTCTCGGACTAACACAAACATATAATACATATGTACATACATACATATGTATATATTTATGTGTTTTTATATATATTGAATAGCAACGCGTGTATTAATAAATATATATTCTTATCATTTCACATAAAAATATGTCAAGTGTCGAATTGTGCAACAAAATACAGTAAAGCACCAAAATTTCTATTCTTGGTATTCAACCTACAAATATACATAAAGACATAGTCGTATATATATAGAGTAAATTGCAGTCGGATTTTGTTTCCCTAACCTGTGTCCATCAAAATGACGTTCTCTCTCTCTCTCCCCATCTATAGCCCTTTTTTATCACCCTATCTAGTGCCATCAAGCAGACTGTTGGGCTACCCCTTATTTAAACACACATACATACATACATATGTATGTATGGAATGCTTTGTTCTCTTGTTTCTTGGGCTTCCTTCTAATCGAAGAGTCACACGCCGCTATTTAGTTTATGCACTTGTCCAGAGTTGCCGTTGCTTTATGCACACAGACACGCACACACGTAACATGCTGTGCAATGTGAATGTTGGAAAAAGAAGCAAAGAATCGTTTTAATCTTGTTAAATCAAATGCAAAATCACTTAAAGTTTAACTAAATTTATTCAGCGCCATGAATCATTTACGAGTGCACAAATTTAAATTGGGCAGCAAGGATAATGCGGCTCTAGCCGATATTCCTCAAGCGCCAGCTGAGAACAATAATAACAATAGCAATAATAACAATCATAAAGGATCCTTCCTGAATCGCATTAAGCGATATTCCGTACTGGGCAATAAGCTAAGTCGTCGGCATTTGGGAAGCATGACTTTGCCAGGTGGTGGTGGAGGCGACTCCACGGGAAAATCTGGCACCGGTTCTGGTTCGCCTACAAAACTGGCCACGGGAAGCTATAATATGACTGGCAGCAATTCCGAAGATCATCGCCTTGAGATTGGTGCACCAATATTGATATCGACAACCACCTTGGATACAGATCGTTTTGATGTAACGGAAGCGAGATTGAAGCAAATTGGCGGTGGCATAGCACAGACATCGACTATAGTGCGCACCCTTACGCCTAGGAGTTCGGATGAGGAGGAATTTGTAGATGCTCGCAGTTCACCTCAGAAGTTTGATAGAGTTGGAGACGAAGAAGAAGATGCATTTGAGACACCCAGACACCAGCCAGAAGTAAAGGAAAACGAAAAGGATATACCGGAAGCTCCGCCTATCGAACTTCCCATGCGTCAGCCACGTCTTGGACGTCAGCAGCAGCAATCACAATCGGTTCAAAACCTCCACCGTTCCGAACTTAAAGTCTTTCTGCAGAAATCATCGTCGATGAATTTGGACTTGAATGTCACAGCACCAGCGCAATTGGGATTACTTAATCTACCTGAGTTACCGGAGCTATATGGCAACAGTGAACTAAGTCTGGCGGCCAGCGAGAATAAGGAGAATGTACTTGATTCGGAACAAGAACCACCGCTACCGCCGCTGCCAGCAATGTCATCAATTTCACCACCCACCCCACCGGCAAGCAGTGGAAGTTGCACACCTGTTGTACAAAGCGGTGGTTTTCTTGCCCAACAATCCCACTTTAAAAGTATTGATAACTTTCATCCCATAAATTCTACCCACGCATCCAAACAGAGTTCTAAGCAAAGTCTTATGAGCTCACAGTGCAGCCTAAATCATGACGATGATGGAGAAGAGGAATACGACTATGATCTCAAGTCGGTTAGCTATCAGAGTCTGAATGCCCAAAATCTATTCGTTTCGATCGATGAACTGCAGGAGATCACTAGGCAAATCAATGAAACCGAAGACTTTAGCCGTGAAATCGATCTGGAGTACTGTACCCACAGGGACCAGCTGCGACCAAGCGAACGACGCATTACTCTACTTAAGAATAAAAATCAAGCCCTAATCAATTTTACTCATAACAAGGAAAAAATACGCAAAGGTTGGCATGGCATGAAAAATTGGCTTGGTGAGGAAAGTACGCGATTAAAGGAGGTAGTGCGTCAACAGACACCGCTAAAACGTTTAGCGCAATCGCGTAGCAATCTCAATCAATCGATATCAGAAAGCAGAAGCCGCCAGCAAAGCATGTCACCGGAACGAAGTCGTAGCCGTAGTAGGAATCATCGTGATATGAGCGAAAGTTGTGAGGACATGACCGAGCGAACGGAATTTGATTCTTCCATGTCGCAGAGGGCCAGCGAAGAGGATTTGTCCCCACATGCCAAAAGGTTCAAGGATGAGGTATAAGACGAATTTTAAATAGTCATTTGTTAAGGGTCTAGGCTGAGATGAGAATACTCTACAAGTACTTCATAAAGATATGTTTACTTATTTAATATTATTTGCATTTTGCTTCACAGGGACAAAATGGTTTTGAGGAACTTCGGCGATATGTAAAGCAAGGTGGAGATTTTAGTAAGGAGTTAATCTTTGTCCTGCAGGAGCGGTAAGTTTTCGAAGCACTTAAGTTTTGTTTTTTATTCTTCTAACCCTTTTCCTTTTTTGTGACAGCGCTGATTCCGAGTTAATCTATTCAAAGTCTCTCTCCAAGTTGGCCAATAAATTGAACAAAGCTGGAAGGGAAATACCTGGTAGTGTGGCCGATGCCTGGCGTGGTGTGGCTACAGAAATGGAAAGTCGTAGCGATATTCATCGCCAATTGGCAGCCTCTTTAACGGATGAAATAGTCAAGCCACTGAAAAGTGTTGTAGAAAATCATCATAAAGCACGTAAAGCGGTAATTGAAATACAATAACCTTGGTAAAATGTGGAATTAAACATTAACTTAAATGTATCTTCATCAGGTCGAAAGCAATGTAGATAAAGCGGCACGTGTTCTCTCGGAATGGCGTGTGAGTGAGGCGAAGGCCAAGAAGGCATCCCATACGGCCGCTAGAGAGAATGAAAAACTACAAGATGCCATGCTAGATGTACGCATACAAAAATCTCCATCCATTGCCCTACTCCATCAGGGCCCGAACAAACAGGCTGCCGAAAAGGAACTTAAATCAGCGGAAAAAGATTGCGTTAAATTGGATAACAAGCGTAAGAAGGCCGAAGAAGCGGTCAAACGTGCCGATGTGGAATATTACACGCTATGCGTGCGGGCTGAACGTGCTCGGGTCGACTGGGAAATGGCCGTACTTCGGGGTAGCTCACAACTTCAGAGTAACGAATTACAACGTCTCGGCAATATGCATAATTTTGCCCAACAATATGCCCGACTAATCTCCGATATGAATCCAATATTGGGCACACTCAGTAGTCGTTTACAGCCTCAGCTGGATGCCTGCAATGTGACCAAGGATATGCAAGTGGTACGCAATATTCGACGCAATTCTGAAGGTCCTAGCGAGCAATTGCTGCCAGACTTTTATTGCGAACACACCACACTAGCCATGAATCGTGAGAGGCGTAAACATGCCCTCATTAAGCTTCTGCAATTGGTGAAAACGGATCTGGAAAGGGAACGACGATCGCGAGACGGTCTGAGAGGTTTATCCCAATCGCTGAATAACCAAGAACATCAAAATATCACTGATAAGCTGTATCATGTAAGTAAAAAAAGACACTTCTCCTCTATGTGGAGTTTGTATAATATCTGAAAATGATTGTCTTACTAATAATTGTTGCACTTGTTTTTTATTCCAGATACGATCTATGCTAACCTATCTGGAAGGGGCACGTTTAAAGCTGCATTCAGCTTTACTAGAACTAGATCATAAACCTCGTACTACACATCCTCTCGCCCAGCATATACAAGTAAGTCAATTCTATAATATTTTGTGATATAAATAGTCTTATATCCTTATCTCCTGTCCCCTTTAGATCACACGAGATCGCACTGGATTGCAGCAAAGCATTCTCAAGGTACCCACTTGGCTGAAGAACAATGATAACACTAGGGCTGGTAATCAGCAGGATCTTAGTGATGCCACAAATACTGGCGATGACGAGGATGTCGTCGATGAGAACTGCTCGCAATTGCAATTGCAGACAACAAATAGCTCCTGTGCGGACATTAGTCTAATGGCACCGCTGCTAAAGCATTTCAATCGCAGCAAAAGCAACATCGAGACCTTCACCAGTCAACCAAAGATAATCTCAACGACGAATGCTTCGTTAACAACAGCCAAATCGAAAACTATAGCAACAGCTGCAGGAGCGGAACAGGATCGCGGCCAAGCCGATGGCGGTTCCAATCAGCAGGACTCCGATTTTGATGAGTTCAGTTCGCAGGACGAAGAGGAAGATGATGAAAATGCAGAGCCAGTTAAAAAGTTGGCAAGCCAAACGCCAAAGCAGTCGCAGCATTACTATCAGAATGCTCAAGAGCTGCAGAAGACCAGCAAGGACAATCAAGTCCTGGGCAAATGTAAGGCACTATATAGCTATACACCAAAACTTTACGATGAACTGGAACTGAGTCCCGGCGATATCATTGAAGTTCATGCCAAGCAGGACGATGGCTGGTGGCTAGGAGCATTAAAGAATCACATTGGCATCTTTCCGGCCACATATGTAGAGGAGTGTTCGTAGATATAAAATCACACATATATATACACATACATACATTTTATATATACAGACATATATCAATATACATATATATAAAAAATAGATCTATGAGTGAATGTTTAATGCCGAATGTTTGTCTATAAGCTGAATGTGTGAATTTCGTATGTAAACCTAAGATTTAAAAAAACAAAAACGTTTTCCCTGCCTTTGACAAATTCGTTGGACATTAAAAACCAAAACAATATATATATATATAGAAAAGTCTAAAACCAATAAGAAAAACTGAAATATCGAAACTCGTCTTTATATGTTTAATATCCATTGACCCAGTTTAGTCATCGAATGCTTTTGCACGTTTGTTTTACAAATAAAATATTTAGAATACGTTAAAGTCTTTTTTTTCTTTTTTTTTTTAATTTTTTGTTGAAAATTGTATTTTTATATATTGCATATACATAATGGAACGATATACGATATAATATATATTCAACGTACACATGCAGAATCACAAAATGTTTTTCGTTTTCATTCGTCTCCTTTTTTTTTTTTTAAATTACAATTAATAAATTATAATTATGTATACAAGTGTAATATATTAAGAAACATACAAAATATATTATATATATATATATATTTTAAAGATTTAATGTGTAATATATGTAGTGTTTAAAATCGTGTATTATGTTTGTTTTTATTGCTAAAGAAGAAGCCATTAATCGAGATGTTTATTCAGACCCAAGGACTTTTTAGAGTGTGGCAACGCTAAGCCACTCCTTTAGCAATAGCACCAATTATGCCGACAATAGTTTCTCAATTGACATTAGTCGATTTGACGGCAACTGTACCACTTGAAATATCTATGCCATTAGTATCCAGACATCTGAGCTTCTGGTACATGTTTATATAGTGGGCTTGCAATTGCTTCTGGTAACCCAATACTTTATCCTTTTCGGCACACCATTGACGCTTCTCTAGCTCAAGATTAATGCGAAAATCATCCAATTTTTGTCGCAGTTTGGCAATATCTCCTGCATATGTGGTGGACTCTTCTATTAAAGTATCTAGAGTTTGCTGTTGATGTTGCTGGTTTGTCGTTGACTTCTCATTCTCCTCATTCTTCTTCTCCAAATCATGCTCCTTCTCGATATTAGGTACAGTCGAGTATTTTCTTGTCTTTTGACATATCTCATTTAGATTATCGAGCTGCTGTTTCAGACGTGTATAACGACCACATGGCTCCTCACCATATTCATGGGCAATAGCCAGATCGGATAGTTCTTTACGCAATTTGGCTAGCTCATTGGTTAGGGCACTTATAACCTGATCCTTTAAGCCAATTATCTTATGCAGTTGCTGCTGTTGGAGAGGCTCTTCCTTTGGTTGACTTTGGCATAGACTGGTGTCACATTTATTGCTGTTATTGTTGTTATTATTGTTGTTGTTGTTAATGTTATTATTGCTGTGCTTTAGAGTAACAATGGCATGATCTTTAAGATGAATGTCCAGCTAAATAAATCAAAAACATGAAATCGAATCACAATTCCTATTAAATAGTTAAGTTTTACTTACATGCGCCTCCTTTAGCTGGGTTTTAAGTAACGCTATCTCGCCATTTCTTTCACAAACCTTCCATTCACTATCCTCCAATTGAGTACGTAGATTGGCCACTGCCTGATGGGCCTCCTCCAGCTGTTGATTCAGTGTTAAGGTCGAATTCTGCAAACTTTGATTATTGCTACGAGCATGTTCCAACTGCTGTTGGAGCTTCTGTACCTGCTCGGATTGCCTCAATTTATGTTGCTTCAATTGAAATTGCTGCAAAGCCAATAGTTGTTCCATTTTCTTGAACTTCAATTGATATTCCCGCTGTTGACCTTCGTAGAAGAGTTTTATCCGTTGTGTCTCATGTTCCCAGTAGAGCTCTTTGTCCTGGCATTAACAAACAAATTATCAGAATGAAGGGGAGAAAAAAAGAATAGAATTTAGTTTGGAAGGCAGTTCGCTAGATTTCTGTATGTAACCTTTTGTACTTGGAAAATTACTTTCTCATTATGTTCCATCGCCTGACGGAGATAGGACAGCTCAGAGTCACGATCTTTAAGGGCAGCCTCAAGCTCCGATATACCAGAGTCAGAGGGTGAAGGTGTTAGATCGCTGCTATTAACGGCAGTACTAGATTTACTACAACAAAAACAACAACAACAATAAAAGTAATGTATAAGTAAAATAATGCTGTAATTAGAGTTTACCTATTAGCATCATGGGATACACTTAGACAGTCAAGACTGAGGCCTTCTTCTTGAGCCGAACGCTGTATTACCCTATGATTTCTTCTTCGCGCCGCTAAATGACGTAAATCCGTAGTACCTGAAAATATAGATAAAAGAATATTTAGTATATAGTTTTAATTTTTTTTTTCATATACACTTACTGCCAAATTTCTGCGTAGCTGCTGTGGGTAATGGGGCCAATGAAGGTGTCGATCCATAGCCATAACGTTCCCCCTGTCCAGTGACATTTGCTGTTTGCTGATGCATCTGTTGTTGCTGCTGTTGTTGTTGCTGTTGTTGTTGTTGCTGATGTTGTTGTTGATGTTGTATACGATAATCTGGCTCAAAAGGTATAGGCTTAAAGGCAATGGGACGCAAATAATTGCCATTACCTTGGATCTAATCTCTCGCAAAAAAGAAAAAGAAAAGCAAAGAAAAGGGAAACGGAATAAATAACTGAAAATAATTTGGTAGCCATTTATAAAGGCCTCACCTGTTCCATGGACTCGCCCATTAATGTTGGCTCATTAATGGCCAAACGACTACCACCACCACCAGCACAATTACCTCCCGCTGCCATTGCAGCTCCACCGGCTATAGGTGTGGTCCGTCGCTGACTGAGAGTGGCTGGTAAAGATTGAAGCGCCTCTTCCGCTGCCACAGCCGGCGTCATTTTGCGCTCATCGCCCACACAACTTCGACTCAGTTCGAACATTTGTCTTATATTTTGAAATTTGCTACGTAGCTGGGAACCAGCCCCCAGACCACCACCAACACCAACCGCAACTCCATCATCATCCAGATTACTATGACTGCCAAACTTCTGGCTAAGACGCCGTTGCTCTTGACGTGACTTGAGTGTACCCGTGTGTGGAATAAAGTGCTGACCCGATGCATGTGGATATTGAAGCAATGGCGAGCCCAATGCAGACTGACCCAGATTTGGGGTACTCCTTAATGCC
Organism: Drosophila neocordata; assembly: GCA_018903615.1. NCBI lineage: Eukaryota > Metazoa > Arthropoda > Insecta > Diptera > Drosophilidae > Drosophila > Drosophila neocordata. The sequence continues at coordinate 11,621,352 of JAEIGI010000003.1, forward strand.
AATGGAGCATTATTCTCCAACGATACACTGCGCTTATGTCCACGCTTGCCCAATGGCAGACTCAAAGTGGATGCCGCTGGTGGTGTGGCAGCACAAGTTGGTGGTGTTGGCACCGATGACTGCACCACGGCATGGGCAGGCATTGCCATATGAGTGGCAGCTGCTGCTGACATGCTGATACTGTTGCAAGTTAACTGCAAAAAGGAAATAAAATTGAAAAGATTACTTTTACTTTCAATGCAAATTATAAGAATCTTCAATTCCACTTAAACTGATTTTATATGGTATTATCATATCTTTCCGATCAATCTGATAATCATGACCTTGACTATGCTTCTTAAACAGATACAAAAATTAGCCAAACCGAAATACAGTTTTAAATAAATTTATGGCATTTCATTTATCAAAGCCAAAAGACATCGACTAATGATAAACAAATGATCATGACCAAATGCCTTGTTTTTTTTTTCTTTTGGTTTTGGTTTTTGTACTTATATAGAAAACTAGTTAAGATTCAAACAAAAAGAAGAAGAAAAAAAACCCTAAAGAGAAATATATTAAAATGAAAAGAGAAAAAAAAACATGGAAAAAAACATTACTTCATTTCATCTACATATGTATATACATATATAAATATATATATACATATATGTAAACATTTCCCGCATTTCTCTATACAAGATTTACAACATTCTTTCGTTCATCATTTTATTTTTTTATTTTTTTTTTTTTGTATCGTTCCATATTCGCACTCTGTTCGTTAGCGGGGCTTACATACTTTTTTGGTGGTCTTTCTGCACTCTCCTAACGCACCCCCCACCTCACCACACCACACCACACCGATCCAATCCGATCCGCACCATCATCAGCAGCAAAAGCATTAGTTTTAGCCACAGTTCGATCTTCTAAGCCAAACCCAAGTGGAAACTAACGGTGCAGACCGCATAGACACTCTCGCACTTTCTCATTTCTTGTCGCACGACCCATATTTTTTCTTGTCCATCTGAACTTGTCTCTTTCTTGGTTTTTCTTCTTGTTTTTATTTTTATATATATATACATATATATTTTCTTTGAGACCAGACACTTGTTGTCGGCCAGAACCCTTGCCAACTGGTTTTCTCCTTTGACTATAAGATTTCGATTAGGGTTAAGGTTACTAACTATATATATATATATATATTTGTTATTATAATCAAGTCAAGTGAAGCCTTAACGGGTCACACAAACAATTGTATAAGAACCTTTTGTATTTGGTCTCTGCTAATTTAAACCCTTTTCATATTAATAACTGAACAATCGTTAGAACAATGTATATATATAGGTTTTAGTTTTGCTTTGGCATTCACTAAGATTTCCATTCATTTGATTTATTACTTCATTTTGATAGTATTCATATTAATAGAGCCAATTATAATAAGAAAATGGAATTCAAGGAAAAGAATTATAAAAGATTTACCAAAAGATATATAATTATTGAAAAATTTACTTTAGAGCTTTTCTGATACTCTATAAAGAAAGCAGAGTAACTTTAAATATATGTCGAGTCTAGCCAACATTTCAACTTAAAAATAGAATATTAAAGTTCAAAGTTTGCTTTTTTTTTAATTAGATAACTAACCCTTTTTTATTTTCCTCTTAAAAAATCAAGTTTATGATTGAAATAATTGGTTTAACCTTTGAAAATTAAATGCTTTTATATATTTAATAAAACTATGCGTATACGTAATATTTGCAACTATTAGTTAAAGTGTAAAAAACATAGTTTATAATTGTAGTTTAATATAAATTAAAATATTTATTTATTCGGCTTTAAATATTAAAAATAGAGTAATATAATTAAAGCTAAAAAATTAATGTTTTATTTTTAAGAAAATTTTTAAGTTTCTGAAAGTTTTTGGTTTAATTACTATATAATATAGTTTATAGTTTATCTATATAATATTTCTATGTAAATATATTATATAAGAAATATTATATTTTCTAGTTTTTTATAGATTATATTTATCCTTCTTTTTTTTATATATATCTTAAATTAGAAACTTCTAAAAAAAAGTTAAACTTTTGCAATCACAAATAGAAGAGTTCATTTACCGATTTGAGTTATCAATAGATAACTATTGTTTAAACAATAATAAGTGATTCTCAGTGTGCGTGTGTGTGTGTGTGCCAATTATAAATAGTTAACTGAACCTGTCCTACATATATGTGTGTGTGTGTGTGCGTGTGCGGCATTTAACCAACAGTTAGATAACTGTCAATCAAGTTTTCCAACTTAATGCGGCATTAGGTTGTATTGCTCTAGCAAGTTACTAACTATTGTTAATTGTTTAACCATTTAATAAGGACACTCCCCTCTATCTCTTACCCTTCCGTCTCTTACCATCTTACTAATTGTTTCTATGCATTATCTATCTGCTTATTATACGCTTGTGAAAAGTCATAAATCCGTATAAGGTCTTGCAACATTTGCACGCCCGAGTGCAACAATCCGAGTTGGATATCTGAAAATTACTTGTACTTAGTTTTCAAACGATGCCGACAATCGGACGACAATTCAATGTAATTTATTTACTTTTCAGCTTTTGCGAAAGACTCACATTAGCAGCTAACTGTTAGATTTCTGCAAACCAATCCAAAACTTGAACAACAACAACAACAAAATAAAGGCGCAAAATTAACCAGAAAACTGGTTTTCAGTCCTATACATATAAATATATATATATACATACATCAGTATGCGCTTGAGAAGATATATTCTTGATGCTTTTGAAAGTCGTCTCTATGAATGAAAGTCTTAAAAACAAAACCAAAAAAAGAAACAAAAAAAAAATAAAAACAGCTTAAAACAAAAACAACAAACGAAAGACGCACCAATAAAAAATAAAAATATCCGCAAAAACCGAACAATGACCAACCCATATGAATTCGATTTTAAAAAAGTGTTTTTGACCCTAAAGAATCATAAAATCTAGACACATAGAAAGAGAGAGCAAGCGAGAGAGAGAGAGAGAGGAAGAGAGAAGGAGAGGTAGGTGAAATATCTTTCATATAGAATGAGAGATAAAGATGGAGAATCTAAATTAGTTAGCTAAAAGAGGATGGCAAATGATTTTGTTATTTTGCCACGCGGCGTATGAGTAATGTTTATATAGTTGGTCAAGCCATAAACTGGGAGGGGGTGCTGGATACAAACAGACAGTGCGAGTGCGACTGCGGCGATCGAATATATATATATATATATATATATATATCTGAGTATTTGTGTATCTGAGACTTGCCCAATGCTTTTTCCCACGCTCGCCAGTCGCAGTTTTTATGCATACCGTATACTAACTACCTTCATTTTATATTTTTCTGTTGTCGCTTTGAGTTCATATTATCGTTGCACAGTGGTTGCATAGCATCAATAAACTGATGATGTCTAAAATGCTTTTGCTTTTGATATATAAACCATATAATTAAAGAATAAACTAATCCAAAACCGACAACAAACTCTTAAATAAGAAAATTTCATGACATTTTATGAAAGAAACCATATTTGATATATTTATATCAAAAAAATTTGTTATTTTAAAGTAGAATATCAAAAATATAAAATTCTTACTTAAATAATATAATCCTTTAACATTTTTCACAGTTTGCTTGTTGGAATTTTTCTAAAAGTGCTAAAGAAGTCAACATTTATAAGGCACTTATAAACCTTCTAAGCCTGATAAGTGTTTGGCATTTAAAAGTCTTTTCTTGAATAAAGAAATATATGTATATAGACAAAGATATAAATATATAGATTTTGTAATCTAAAGATCAATTTTTTGTAAAAGAATATAAAAATCGGTAAGGAGAACTTTAAACTAGAACCAAATGCCAAAGTATATAAAGTTTATTATCCAGCAAAAGAAAACCCCGTAAAATTCTTAAAATTCAGATCCTAGATCCTTAAATAATAGCCAAATAGAATTTAAATTGAATACTTAATATTAATTTATAATTTTAAAGAGAAAGAGTGATTTAAAGCAGATCTTCTTGCAAACCCTTTCAATGTTATTTTAGCTACGTCCATGTACTTGAACTAATCAATGACTGATTAGATAAAAACACTGACTATATATTTATATATACCTATAGCTATAGTAAGGTTATGTATCTGATTGAAAAAAATGCAGTTTACTTATCAATTGGGGCAATGATTATAAAAGTTTTCACAATCAAAAATATATACTAAAAAGAAATAAAAAGAAATCTATGCAATTGCTAAGTTTTACAGTGATTACAATATATATACACATATATATATAAAGAATATTTTCTAAAGATTTAACCACTGTGCAGTTATGTGTTGCAAATTAATTTTTTTTTTTTATTTTTTCCTCATTTGTTGGTCATTTTTATTTATTTTTTTTTTGTGTGTCTTTTTGTCATTTGTATCTTAAAGTCCGGCACAGAGTTTATTTATGGTTGACTCTGAATTTTTAATTGAATTCATTTAAGTAGGAACAACAACAAGCATAAACAAATCAATAATTGCAATCGGAATTGAAAAACGAAATTAGATTTAGATTTGGAATTGAGAGTTGAGATTCGAGTTCGAGTTCGAGTTCGAATTCCAATTGAAGTTAGTTGCGCAGTTTTTGTTTAACTAGTTAGATTAAAGACTAAAATTGTATAAGCGTGACGAAAGGCAATAGCCACAAAATGAAATATAATTATTCAGCCCAAAAATAAAAATAAAAAAAGTTTTCATTTAAAACCTTATTATTATTTATTTATTTATCGCTTTGGCAGTTTTTCCTATTACAGACGCAATCTTCAGTAACAAAATGCAGAAATGCATTTCAGGTTACGGTTTTTGGATTTTCGATTTGGAAATTATTTATATATATATATTTTTTATTTTCACTTTCGTTTTGCATCATCATCGACAACATCATGATCATATGAATGAATGACTGACTGACTAACTGACTGACTAACTGACTGAACTAAACTGAATGAATGATGATAATGACGATTGCAAAAGGTCAGCTTGGTATGCTGTAACGTCACAAGCATTATTATTAATTATTGCCACATATAAAATCCCCACCCAACTCACCCCTCTCCACTATTACCATTAGCCATAAAACATTCCATGGGTGTGTGGTATATAGTATTTGATCATAATTAAATCGTAATGCTGGCAGATGAAAATGCATAAGGAGAAGGTGGAGTAGGAGTAGGAGTAGGGGGAGTTGCAACCAGTTTCAGGTTGCAATGACCTTGAGCTGCCCATCTCAATGTAAAGAAAAATAAAAAGAAAACAGAAAAAAAAGCAGGTTATGCTGTCAACGGGCCAGGCCAATATGTATAAAAGTGGGGCTTGGGCCCCAAACCGAAGATTGATATATTTATATATCTTTACTATATATATATATATATATGTGTTTATTTATGGGTTTGGCTTCTTTTCCAGACATTTCTCAATTGAAGTTGCAAAGGTGCAGTAAAAATACAACTTGAACTTATATAAAAAATAACAATTTTCTACATTAAAGATATAGAATTTACTTTAACTAAAGTTATTGTTCTATATTCTAAGTCATCAAGATTTCTTATTTATAAGATTCAGGCACTTGTTGCTTAAAGCCAAACCCTTTTTCTACACAAGACAACACATTTCCGGCACTAAGGCGGATACGGAGACTGAGTCTGAGACTGAAATTGAAGTTGAAGCTGAGGTTGAGTGAAAGGTGCAGCCACCTTCTACTCTTCTACACTAAATGTGCCAGGAGCGGACTATAGCCATGTTATACAAACACAAGTTAATGATATTATATCATTAAGAAACTCTATAATTAATTTTTAATTTATTTAAATTTCTAATATATAAATGGGAATGTTAAATATTATAATACATTTGTGAATCCGCTCCTGCTTTTTGCGAATTATAAAAAAAAAAAAACAGACATAGTCAAGAAAATTGAAAATTATTCAGAACGAACGTTCCAATTGGTCATGGATCTATATTATGGCTATACCATGATCCAGTGTCATTATTTTTTTGCTGACCAAATGTATATTTGTGAAATTGTTTATTAAGAGTTCTTTGCCAGAGATAAACAACAACAACAGCAACAACAATAATATACTATAAAAAAAAAAAAAACCAAATGGAATGGAGCGAAGCGGAGCGGACCGTGACTAATGGCTGACCAAGCCTGCTCTCGGGTCGACGTGGGAAAGTTCGCCCACGTTTTAAGTTAGGAGTTTCTAGGATTTAGCTGAGTGTTTTGCTGGACGCCAGTGAAAGCAGCAGCAGCAGCAGCAGCAGCAATAACAGCAACAACATATTTTGTTGCATGTGGCAAGCGGCAAGTGGCTACACTTATGCCTGTACCTGTATCTGTATCTGTATCTTTAGCTGTGCCTGTGCTCTGCAATCGTAATTGTTGCTCTGGTGCCGACTCAAGCGTTTGCTTCAGTTTAATTGCCCGGATATTGAAGTCAGCCAGCCAAACTCTTTGCTTCCACTCACTCAGTTAATTGACCAACGAAACAACTCAACGAAAACCAGCAAAAAAAAAGAAATACCAAACTCGATTTGCATGTTTCGATCATGGTTGAAATGGCATTACCAATACCAATAACCAATCCAATCACAATCACAATCTTGTCTCGTCTCGTCTTAACTCATCATTTACAATTCACCATTCACCCTTCCATCTTACTCTCTATTCATATGCCAAATTTGGATAATAATATAAAGAATTTTGAAACATTACGCCAACGTATGAAAATGAAATCGAATCAAAGACGCATACAAAAAATATATAATTTAAGGTCAATGGGTTTTTCCTCTCCCTCTCTCTCTTTCTCACAGTTTTTTTTTTTCTATTTGTTGAGCCTAGTCTCTATATATAGATATAGAGATCGCCTAATATCCATTCTTATTATATATAGTTATGGCTAAGGGTACCCCTTATACATTTGGCCAAAAAAAAATTGACTTGATTTGCTTTTGCCCGCATACAATTTTGTTTTGTTTTATTTTGTTTTTGGACTTGGTCAGTGGGTGTATTTATTTGTTATATATATATATATACTATGTATTATTATATATCTTTATATATATATTTGTTTGTATGTATAGAAAGCCCCAATAACAATTGCCATTCATTTCAAACTTAACCCGTTTACTCTCATGAATAGTTTTGCCGTTTTCTCATTAACATTAACTGTAATAGAAGACAAAAACAAAAACGAAACAAAAAATTAACTAAAACTTAATGTTAAAACGAAAAAAAAAAAAAACAGACAAACAAACACAAAGCCATGCAAGTTATTAATGAGGTTTTTTTTTTAACTGGTAATTGTTTTTATATATATATTTTTTTTTTTTTTTTTTTTGTTAAAATTTTATAAGTTTTTCCTTTCATTTTGCAAAAGTTAAACTTTGCTCTGCAACAATATAAGAAAATTAAATGTATTAAATCTTAAACAGAGAAAGAGAGAGAGTTTTTATGCCCTTTTCTTTTACGTCTCTAATTATATATACATATGTATATATATATATATATATATGCTATATGTATACAGTAAATAAAGTAAATAATTAAAATAGCTTAATAGTTCGTTTCTTCTAATTCAACAACAAATATTTCCATTATTATTAAAAAAAAATGTTAGAGAATTCTTTTAAAAGATAATTCAAACATAATCTAGCCGATTTTCAATATGTTTTGCTTTATTGCATTACCAATTTTCTTAGTTTTATGTGTTAACTAAATATTAATGTATTTATTAATATTAATTATCAATTCTCAGATAGTCAAGAACTATCGCCAATATGTCCTTTAGAGAACACTTAAGTTTAAGTATATAATTTATAAAAATATAAAAAGGAAAAAGCTAAAAAATTCTTGACTTTTAAAAATTTATATTTCAAACTATAAAAATATCAACTTCTTCTAACTTCTGCCTTTGCCAAAGTTTCTATATCCTTGCAGTTCTATTAATAATAATAGTAATACTAATCCCATCTGATTAAAACTTGGTGTATATATACAAAATGAACGCAAAAAGAACCTTTTGCAGTTAAAGTCAATTTTATATATCTTATAGTCGTTTGATCCAACTGATTTTCACACTTGATCTGCTTGATAAAATAGCAAGCTTATCTACCAAGTTTCAACCATATTGCTTAAAATTTAAGATCTATTTTGTGCAAAGAAACAGACAGATAGACAGACGAACAGACAGGCATGGCTATATCGACTCTGCAAGGGTATAAAAAATGTATACATAAATGCATAGTAAATACTATGTGAATACTATGACTAGTTTTTTGAATATATTCATGAATATTTTAGTCACCGTAAACTGATTCCTTTTATGATACAACATTAAAAGATTACGAAATAATTTTAAATTCAAAAGCCAAGAAAGATATATATTAGATTAAATATTATATAATAAAACTATCTTTTATATAAAATATTTTAATTTTTATAAATATATAAAAAAAAAAAAAATTGATATTAATTTTAAATGCATTTAAAATGAAGACTTTTTGATGGTTAACAGGAAAAGCTAATAAGACATTCACTACAAATATATTTTTAGTTAGAGGATTTAGTTTTCAAAATCAAAAACTATTAGCTTAAGTTTTTTTTAAATATAATTCCCTTTATAAAAATACTATTAGCTATTATTTTTTAATTTATAATTCTTTTTACAAAAAAAAATATATTAGCTAAAGTTAATTTTTTTAATTAATAATTCTTTTTAAAAAAAATACTAAACTACAAAACTATTAGTTTAAACTTTAAAGGGAACTTTAAAACTATTAAATGGAAAAATAATAATAAAATTTATTTACTATATTAATCCAACCATAAAATTATATTTCATTCCAAATTAATAATTTCTTAATTAAAGCAAAATAAAGGTAATAAAAGTAAAAGTTTTTACATAAATTTTCTAAATTTCTGAGAAGTTGCACAAAGCCTTAATTAATTGCCAAAAAGAAAAAAAAAAAGTTGTAAGATATTCATTTCAAAGGAAATTCAAGATTTGGCCCCTCCTATTCCTAACCTCCTTTTATTTGATTTAAATCTACTTGAAAGCTATATATATATTTATATATATATATATATATATATATATATATATATATATGTAACCAAAGTCCGAATGTTGTCGTCTTCTTTCACTTCACCTACATTAAAAGGCGATCATAAATCTTTTTAACCTGTATGGGGGATTTTCGCCAACTTGCCGGGCTTTATGTATACATACATACAAACATATATATATATATATACATACATATGATATCGGTTAAGCACTCACTCCGCAATAAGTGAGTGCGCGCCCCCAACATAAAAAAGTGAATTTTTTTAATGTTTTTTTCTCTTTTAATTTTCTTCTTTTTTTTGTATTTTGATTTTGTTTTTGTTGGACCAAACTCAAGCTTCACTTCAGTACCAGCACTCCTCTTCTCCTCTGACTTCTGACTTCTTTTTGTTTTTTGTCGTTTTTTCTTTTTTTTTTGCGCACTTGGCCTTAATTGCGCATGGAACGCGTGCGCGCCCGCTTGCGCTCTCTCTCTCTCTCGCACTTTCAATTCCTTTCGGACGTTGACTGATTCAGTTACAGATTCACAGATATAAATTCAGTTACGGATTTGAATTCAGATTTCAAATCAGTTACAGTGTATGTGGCACAAATTGTAGATGGAGCACAAAAATTAGTTATAAAACGCGGCGATAATAATGACGCTCGACTGTAATAATTTTGAAGTGTGCGCGAATGAACGCCTGGAGGAGACTCTACATCGATGGTCGATGGTTGCTTGTTCAGGCATTGGGGAGGGGCAAAGCCAAAACGAAAATTGCTCTCTACCGACAAGTTAGCAGGTTCAAGGCAAAAACCAAAAAAAAAAATTACTTAGAATTAAACAAATTATAACATAAATTGACAGAGGGGAAAAATTAACAATGTTTTTAGAGTATGCAAAATGATTAATGATTTCTAAGAAGATTTTTGCTTTATTTGATGTAATTGTAGATCATCTTGAAGAGCTAAATATATATATATATATAAATTATTAAAGTATTTATTATATTTAAGTTAAGCAAGTTTTTGTTCTTAAGAATTATGAATGATTGGATCGTTGATTATATATAATATTATATTCAAGTTATAGCCTTACTTTAGCATAATAATAATCAATCTATAAAAATAATTTCTAGACTTACTTTGGTATAATAATATTCTATCTGAAGACTTTCCCTAAATTTCCAACTATAGCTGACATTATAATAATAAATCTAAAGAATATTTTTTTAATTTTTAAATAAACGAAAAGCTTGTTAAAAATAATGATAAATTTAACTTTCATTTTTGTAAGATTTTAGTTTTATAAAATAAGTTTTAAAAATATCATTATCTATATATAATTAATATAATTTAAAAAAAAAAATCCCATAATTTTTCAAAAATTTCTCAAAGTGTTGTAGATGCTTTTTTGTTTTTTGTTTTTTGCAAGGGTATATAAAATCAGCAACAAAGGCAACAAAAAGTATATATAGATATATATATTTATCTTCTTCTTTTTTTAAACTTCTTTCGCTACTTTGGTTAACAGGTTCGTTGGGGGAGACAGAAAGAGTGAGAGAGAGAGAGAGAGAAGTTGGAGTAAAAGTCAAACGGCTCAATAATCGAAGAGATAGGAGGAGTAGGGGTTAGGTGTACGGGTAGGGGTAGATTGAGCGGGTAGCTCCAACTTCAACTTCGAGTCTGGATAAATGAGGACAACAACATCAGCGACAACTTTAATGAGGTTATGTCTAGCAATATACATATATAAAGAAACAGATATTTGTATATATATATATATATACAGGTACAGATATTTCTATCCACATATAACTAATATATATATATTATATATATATCTTTGTCAGTTGTGATTGTCAGCTTGTTTAATTTTTAGCATTGAAACAATTGAATATTTACTTTACCTCTTCCTCAGCCTTGTAATTGTTGTTGTTGACTTATTTGTTATTATTTTATTACTCTTTACTCCCCCTTCGTCTTCTGCTTCTTCCTTTCGGTAATGTTGTTTATTTTGTTTTGATTAATGTTGCCGCATAATTTGTTTGTTGTTGGGTATTTTTCTCTTTCTCTCTCTCTTTCCCTTCTTTTTCTTTCTTTTTTTGCACAAAAATTTAATTTTTGTTGTAAAAAAAATTCCATAAATTATATACAAATTTCTGTTTGCTTTTCACTTTGCTTACACAAAAAAAAATATATATATAAAAATATCTTTAAAAAAAAACCACAAAAAAAAAACAAAACCAAAACACAATAGCACGAAGAAGAAAAAAAAAACCGTTGCACGCCTGCGCTTTCAAACTGATTTCAAAATGATCTTGTCCTAAGCCGTCGAGGAGAGAAGGGCCTACAATGCCATTCGATATTCAACTTTCACGTCCGAACGTTCGAGGCAAACTGAAAACTAAATGGCCAACAACAGCACGATCGGTGGCAAGAGAAGGCGACTGTGATACGACACGGATCGGTGCTGAGCACTTTAGCCGTTTTATAGCTAAAAAAAAAAACAATTTTGTATGACAAGCAGAGAAAGGATGAAACTTAAGAACTTGGGAAATCTAATAAGAGTCAACTTTAAGGTTTCTAGGCATAAAGTGATTGAATCTTTACATCTTTTACTATATGTTTTATTATTTAAGAAAAGGTGGGAGATTAATATGGTCCAAATAAAATATTTAAAAATATATATAATATTTTTATGAATTTTTGTTGCAGAACTAGTTACCGTAAGTAAATTTATTTAAATAAGATGACTTTTCACGATTATTGCGAAAAATTTTCAATGAAAAATATCATGTTACAAGCCAATAACAAGAACTTTTAATGGGCGCCTTGAAAAAAAAAAGTATTGTCAATCTTTTCATCACTACTTTAATTAACATAAATTAATTAAAAAATTTTATTTATTATTTGTTAATATAGTTTTCATTAAATCTATTTATTTTGAATACAAGAAAGTTCAATTGGATAAACTATATGTTATTTGTATATATAGTAAAATGTTGTCTGTCATCTAAGTAAGAATACAGAAACGGAAATCAGTTAAAAAATTTCAGTTTACTGACGGTTTTTAAGGTTACGTTACACATATCCTTTAGGAAGATCTACTAACTAGCTAATAAAGAACATTATTATTGTTTTTCAGAAAAGTTTAACTGAATTTGGCAAGTTTTTGAGAATTGTTAGATGGTATATTGTTAAAAAATATAGTTAAACTGTGGATAAGTTTTCTTTTCTAATAAAATTAACTTTTATAGTAACCCAAAGGAAGATATATCAGTAAACTTAAGCTCAATATTAAAGTTAAATTAAATTTAACTTTATTTAATTTTAAATAAATTAAAAGGTTTCGGAAAGAACTCTGAATAAGCTTTTATATTATAACGGTGTTATCTTAAATGTAAGATCTTCAATAAGTGTTTGGGAAGGGTTTTGAGTTTTTTTTTGACTGTTTTTCAATAAATATTGTTTTGTTTATTATTGATTTTTGTTTTTAAATTTCCCATCACTGACTCTGGCTTTGGTAATTATTTGCCCCGTTGTTTGTGTCGGCTTTTTCCGGTTTGTTGGCGTTGCCACCGCGTTGCAATTACATGGCTGTGGTTACGGATGATTTGGATTTACAGCGACCACAAACCGTTGGACAAATGTATGTTTGTGCATACAAATGCATACATTTCTATATATATATATACATATATATATATGTTTATATGTTTGTTATTGTCCAAGTTGTTGTTTTTGCCATTACCTGTCTGATTAGCTCGTATGTAGTTGTAGTTGTTGTCTTAGTCGTTTGCCGTTGCCTCGGTTAATTTCCTCTTATTTTGCGGCATATGGGTTAGCACATTGAGAGATGACGATACTTGTTGAATGGGGCATAGATGGATATGGGTATGGGCTCGGGTATGGGTATTGGTATGATTATGGCTATTGGAATGGCTATGGAGAGATGCCAAGTAACCTGTTACATGCTACTACAACTACAGATAAATGTACATTGTCTAAGTATCTTATGGCCATCAGCTAATTGACCTATAAAATGATAGATTAGCTTACCCTCTACACACACACACACTACCTTACTCATATATCATTGTCGATACATTATCTGTACTCACCATAAATAACTATTGTACTTGATCACAATGTGAACGAGTCAGTCGCTTACCGATCGTGTCGATTAACACGATCTTATTTTCTGTTTTGCATGCCAATTAGTTAAAATTTGAATTTGAAACATGCGATAAAAACGTGTATACAGTTTCCTTTATAATCAAGTTTAGTACGGTAGTTAATCAGAGATACGTTTCAGAGCTTAGTTTTATTGAAAGGATAATGCATTTTGTAATTTAATTTGTATTACTTTTTCCAAATTGTACTCCTTGATTTCTGGCATTTTATTTCGGAGCTTGAACTTCAAATGTCTTATAGGTATACTCCTTGATGGCCTTCAAATTTTTAATAATAAACTCCTTAATGGCTGCCACATATTCACCAGCCGTTGTTATCAAGTTCTTAAAGGCTTCAATCACCTTTCCCTCTCCCTGCAACGAACCCCTATATAAATCGCCAGATACTTGTGTTATATATCCACGTAGACCCAAAATTTTTGCCTGTGCCAGGGCAAACATTTCGAATGCTTCTTTGGGTACATCGCCACGTATTTCAAAATCACAAGCCATTATCTCAGGATTATTTGCGGCTGCCATTTTTTTTTTTTTTTTTTTTTTTTTTTTTTTTTTTTTTTGTTTTTCCGAAACTTGAAATAATTTATAATAATAATTTTATACTTTGCCAAACAAACATATAAACAGAATTCAATGATATGAATGAAGTCTCCAAGCACTTTTCATAACAAAATTAAAAAAGAAAACAAATAAGTAATAACAAAAGGTAACTTAAAACAAGAATAAATAATAATCACATTTTTAGTTCACAAAGTCTTTGGGCCCTCCTCCTTCTTCTTCTTCGTTTGCTTAAGTTTCTTCTCATGGTTTCAAAAGCGATTTATCTCAACTTTGTTCTTATTCGATACTTCCGCGTGCACTGGAACCACAGTGCGTCTGCTTGAACATAAGGGGATAAGAAGTGCACATAATTAGAAATTAAATGAATTACTTAATTACATGCATATAACAACAACAACAACAGAGATAAAAGAGAGAAATAATAAAGCAAAAATAACGATAAAAAAAGCATAAAAAAAAACAGAAGAAAACATAACAAAGTCAAGTTTAACATCAAACTATAATGATCTCACGATACACTTTCTTTTAAAGAAAATATTTCATATTTGAAAAAGTTTTAAAAAAAAGAAGACAAGGCATTTCCATTTACCAAATAACAACATAATCTTACCATAAACGACTTTAATTTATCATTAATTTTAGAATATTATCATAATTAATAACTTTACACTTTATATTCTGAGTTACGTACCAGAAATTTGCAATATATCAATGATTTTTGAAAAAAGTAAGTAATATTTTACCATTTGCTTTTGATTCAATTTTTCAAAAGTTTTAATCTCGTCTATAAAATAAAATTACATCAAAGTTTTGCGATTTTGAACATGGAATTGAAAGACCATTATTTAAATTGATATAATCATATATATATCTGATCAAGATTTTTGAAAGAAAAACCTAATATTTTCCAATTTACTTTAAATTTTGAGAAGTTAAGACCTATTCTAACATTCTATTAATAATATTACAGCAGAGTTTGCGGATTTTGAATTTGCTAATCAAAATGTGATATTTAAAAACCATTGTTAAGATTGATATATATCTGATCGGTAGATATATCTAAAACTTTCAATTCAATATTTCAGAAGTTAAAACTCATTCTTTTTAATAACGTTAAGGCAGAGTTTTGTATTTTTGAATTTCCTGATCAAAATATGGAACTAAAAAACCATTTTTTAGATTGATATAATCATATATGTATGTATATATGATCGGTAGATATATAAATCTAAATCTTTCCAAAGGTGTTTAGATATATATTAAGATAAAAAACCCAAAAGTTGAGATGAAACCGTTTCAAATAATAGTTACAGAATCTGACAAAGGCTCAGGTTTAGGTTCAGGTTCAGGTTTAGGTTCAGGTTCAGGTTCACGTACAGGTTTTTCGCAATAGATACACTTGGCACGTGACGTAACGTCATGTCACGTCACGTCATGTCATGTCAAGTGGCTGTAGAGTTTTTCCCAGAAAATCTTCCCCTCACCAATTACAAGCAATTTTCTCAGAGCTTAATTATGCATGATACAAGACATGAAGAGATGTTGTGTTCATATATATATATATATATATATACATATATAGAAGTATATATATATATATATATATATGTATATATATTGCATATATTTATGTATGTGTGTATATATATTTTTTAATGGATTCCTGTAAACAATTTTCATTTGATATTCGTTTAAGCAGAATGTTTTCAAGTGCATAGACTGAGATTAGCTTAAGTGCTATATGTATATAGATAATGTATATCTGTCTCTATATATACATATATATATAAATGTATGTACGTATATGTATGTATATATATATATATATAAAAAAAAAACACATTACAAAGATTCTTCTTTTCAGCATTAAATGACCCACACAGAAGCCATGAGAATTTTCACAATACAAAAAAAGCACAAAAAAAAAAAATATGTATAATAAAGATTGATATTCATTTTGTCAGTGAGGAAGTTTACGTTCGGCAAATTGAGAGCGTGTCCAGTAGGAATACAGCTCCATTGATAATCATCAGAGAGCCGGCAGCTATGGCATTACGTTTGCGATCCTTCTGTAAGACAGCATCATGCCACTCATCAATGACCAAGGCACCGGAGGCCACAAACAAAACGCAACCGATCAGCGAGATCAGGGCATTTAGACGTTTCTCCACAAGCGAATTGATCACATGACCTGTAAAGAAGAGCAAAGAGATAGTAGTTATAGGAAGATACAGATGCAGATGCAGATGCAGATACCAATGCCGGGTTCAACAGAGGGGCCTAATCATAGTCTTGAACAGACTTACCAATCAGCAATACACCGCAAATGATTGCAAAGCCTCCAATGGTGCCACAAACGATCAACGGGCGTGAAGAGAGCGAGCCGTCCACCTCGTACATTACAATGCAGGCAATGGCAATGGCCTAAAGGTTTACAAAATGGTTAAAAAGAAAGAAATGAGAATCAATATCAAAATACAGTCAGTACAGTGGATTAAACCTAAGTTTAAGTTTAAAAAACGTAATTTCTATACACTTTTATTGCTAAACTAAAAATATATATTTTTTTGTATTCTTTCAGAATTGAAATTTTTATTATTGTCAAGCATGAAATATAATAAATGTATCTGCCACAAATATTGCTCCATTGGCCAAACAAAATGCTGCCGATGCCAATATACTATTCTTATCGATATCCACTGTATAAAAGTCAAGCCAACGATCCAATATGATGGCACCGCTTGAGATGAATAGGACACAGCCAGCAACTGCGAATAGTATATCAATACGCTTATCAACATTCGCTCCAAGCAGATGACCTAAAAATGCAAACAATCATTTCCACTTCCAATGCCATTGCAACTGATTTAAAAAAAAAAAAAAAAATGGGAAATAAGAAACTTTACCCAAGGCCAGAGTTGTGCAAATTATCGTATAGCCGGTGAGTGTGCCACAGATTAGCATGGCCTGACTGCTATATGAATGATCGGCAACGCTCTCAATCAGTATGATGCTGGTCATAGTGAAGGCCTGATAACGATTGTTACTGTGAACTTTAAAATTAATTAAACAGACGGACAAACAGACAGACAGACAGACAGGCAGGGAGGCAGGCAGGCAGAAAGAGAGTAGAGAGTAAGTAGTTAAGAAATGACAGAAGACAAGGGACATTAGGAGAAAGAGAAAGTTTGCTATGTTAAAGATATATAAATATATATGTAGATATATATCCATGATCTTATTCACATTATATTAGTGTAAATAAGGTATCAATTGTTTCTACTCTATTTGAAAACTCATTCATAATTCATTTCTTTGAACTACGTCAAAAAAAATTTTGGTTTACGACTTTGGCCATCTGTCAATATTCTGCAGATATGTGTATATATATATACATATATATCTATATGTATATTTACAACAATTGACCGGAAACATAAACTGACTCACAAGTACGTACATAGCTATAGTTTTAGTACATATAATGGCCAACAGGTGGCTACCATTCAGTCACCATAAACATTTTCTAGAAACCCAAAAAAAAAAAAAAAAATAACCAACACAATTAAGCTTTCTCTATAGTTTGTCATGACCTTAATGTTAGATTACTTATACTACATATATGTATTATATAGTATATATCCATTTGATTTTTCGGCTACTGTACATATGGTTTATGGGCGTGTGCAATTAAATAATAAAAATAACACAAAAATAAAATTAGTTGACAACCGTATGAAAGGCAAACACAAATGGGCCACAATTTTTGGTAATTATTGACATATCTAACTAACTATATTGATAGATAGATATAAAATATATATATAGATACATATATGTAAATAGTAGAAGTAGGTGGTGGGTGGGTGGGTGGTTGGTCACACACACACACACAATGTTATTTATAGCCCCCTAAGTTCTGGCCTTATCTATAATGGTAAAGCTATATAACGCTCTTAATGACCTTTTGCTGTTACATTTTCTTCTCTTCTCTCGCCTCTTACTTATCATTTCTCTTTTACCATTTCGTCTGCCATTACAAAATAAACATAATAAGCGCGACAGCTCGAAATGTTTAGAATAGGATGAATGAAATAGGAGGGTCTTAATGTTGCATCCTTCCTGCTAGGACATCAATTAGCAGCTAATTGATTGATTCATTCAATTTGTCAAGGGTGCGGTTACACCACCTCACCCCGCTCCACCACCCTCACACTTAACAGACAAAATTGACTAAACAATATGACACGCCATTTGCCATTTATCGTTGATATCAATATTAAAATAATTTTCATAATTTGATAAGCAAATTGGCTCAAGTACTTTATGGGTGCGGTTATAAGCGGGGTAGGGGGTACAATTTTCAACATATAAGTCATTTTTAATTTTTAATAATTTTAAGTATTATGATTTATGACCAGACTAAAAAAGACTAAAAGATTATTTCGAGTACTTGACGGTTTTTTATATATAATCATATCAAACCACTTGAGATCAGAAAAAAAAAGTGATTTTACCATCAAATGAGTTAATAAAATATATTTCTGCATATGTTTACAGTTACAAAAAAAAGAATATTGAATAGCTAACTTGATAAAAAATAGTTTTCTAAATGAATCATCAGATTTAATCTTAAAATATAAATAAGAAAAATTCTTAAAGTTTTTTTTTCCTCTCATGACTTTTAAAATTATTTTTATACTTTGTACTTCTTTATCATTATTAACATATATATATAAATATATATATATATATATTCCATAAGAAAAAATAGAAAAATTATGAATCATTTTATACTAAGTTGATCTGAATATTCTTACGTGTCGATAAGTAATTTTGCATATTAATTGTATGAATAATTTCAATTTGTTTTTCTTATTACTCTTTCAGCACTTTGACTAACAACTTATGATATAAAAACTAAAAGAAGTTTTGACCTTTTGATACCCTGTAATAATTTTAAAAAAATATACTTAAAACTCTATCTTTAAAAAGTACTAAACTCATTACTTTTGTTAATTATAATTACTTTTTTCATTCCAGAACTCTCACTTTCCATTTTCACATAGGTTTCTTTTTCTATATATAAAATCCGACTATAATTAAAATTATATCTAGGGAGAGCTATAAAACTATTCAACAACAAAACAGTTGGAAACAAATCTCTGATCTGTTTCAATACCAAAAAGAAAAAAGCAAAACAAACCCAATAAAATGCCGTCCGCTCTTATAACATATATATATATATATATATATATATATATATATAATCAAACCTATGGGCCATGTGTCAAGTATAGACAGTTAACAAAATAAGCTCTAAGGCAGAGACACAAGTACATCGATTTTATTAGCCAATTTTGTTGGCCAATTAATTATGGCAGAGCCTGACATGCCATTGACATTGTTAGCCAGGCAAAGGTAAAGCTAAATGGCCACAAATATAAATAAATAATTAAATGAAATTTTCAGGCAGAATCGTTCAACAGATTTGTACTTAAAACAGTTTATTAGCTCGTTAATATATTTATGACCAAGTTGCGAGAAAATTCTCTGTTACCACATTGCAGAAAGGCAAATAACAATTGCTCTTATCTGTGGTATGGTCGAATGTTCTATTTATTATTATTAATTTTTCGTTTCGTTTGTTGTGCTATTTATTATTGTTTTCTGTGTGTGTGTGTGTGTGTGTTTTTTTTAAGCTCATTCGCATGACCACAGGCAGGCAGTCAGGCAAATATTTACCTAAGGACTTATGGTTTTCAATTTCATTTGGTTTCGTTTTGGTTTTGTTTTTGTTTCCCATTGGTGACTAATGCGGCCGGCCGGAGATAATCAACAAAGTTAATCTCAAATTAGCTATTCTCAACGCATATTCCTGAGTGGGTATGTCCGATCTTATGCCTTCTCTCCCTTCTCTACTCTTTAGCTCACGTTTTCTCTCGCTCTGATTTTGTTGTTGTTTATTCAATGCAATATAAGCGCCGACCTTAAGGTGTATCACACATGGCGTATGCGTAATTCTTTGTACATGTTTCTACGCCTTATGACATCATCACCATCACAATGATGATCATCATGTTAGTGATCATCATTAAAACAATGTTGTTCACGTTCATCAGAAACTATATTTAAGTCTATTTAATAGGCCGAAATAAACTTAGCCTAAAGAATGCCGCTATGACCTCAGCTTGAAGCACACACAAAAAAAACAAAAAAGCTTTACACAAATTGTTGATCGTATTAAGCTGAAGCTTTGTATTATATATATACTATATATATATACTATCTATATATATATGGTAAGTGTATATATGGGCACATGGTTTTATGTAGCCAGTTGGTGTTGGTGTTGGTGGTGGGTGTGGCAACGACATTCATGATGTGCATTACAATTCGAGTATAGATTTCAAGGGAATTAATGTTTTTTCATTGAAAAAAAAAAAACTAATTTGATTTTCATTATTTAATGACACTTAAATAATCTAAGAAGAACCAAAAATAAACTATTTAACTAGCTAAAAAAACAGTTTAGCCAAATGATCTGTCCTTTGCTAATTTTTTTCTAGTATAAATTTTCACTTTCACTTAATAAAAATCTTGGATTTTGGAAAAACTATATATACATCAATAAGATCTCGATATTTAAGAAATTCTTATTTAGGAGTAGAATTTTCAATCTTTAAGAAGTTCTTATTTAGAAGTAGAAATATCTATCTAACTATCTGTCTAAGTATGTATATATCTAAGTATCTATCAACTGTCTATCTAACTATTTCTCTATCTATCTATCTATCTTTTAAAAAATTATTAATAATTTCATTAAAAAGAAATTTAAGTTACCTTTTATGATAAAAATCCAACATTAGAGTCCTAATTAATTTCATATTCTGTTATTATTTAACATATAAATTAATTTTCTATAAAATCTAGAGCATATTAACAGCTTGGGCTAAATTAAATTATTTTTTTATTAAACGAATAGATGATATTCAAATTTAATAGATATGATAATGAAAGTGTTTATAAGAATTTTGAATAAATTTACCATTCGAATTTTGATTATTAATCACCAAAAAAGATAATGAAAGTGATTTTGCAAACTATTAAAAAAAAAAAAGTATGCTAATCAGGACTACTAGTGAAACTTATATCGAAAAATATATATATATATATATATATATATATTTATACAGATGTCGATGTTTGCATTAATATCAAGTACAGTCTGTGTCATGGGAAAACTGATAAAAAAAAAAAAAAAAAAAACAATCTAATGCACACCGCATTCGATTCTAGTGCGTGTCTCTGAGAGCAATTTGCTCCAATTCTATCATTAAAAGAGCAACAGCTGGACGAAATTCGCAAACGCTAAACAAAAATAATAACAAAGGAAACTGTATAAAGCTTCTTCTTTTTTCTTTTTCTTATTTTGTTGGCCTTTTTGTGTTAGAATAAACAAATAATTGAAATTGACTTGTTGTTTGGTGGGTGGTGACATCATATTGAGAAACGGAAGCTGAAATTTATCCCAAAAAAAAAAAAAAAATAACAGACAAAAAGAGCCATTCCATGACATCATGCAGATGGTGTGAAAGAAAAATTCACAAATTACGCATTTGAAACTTCAAAATAATACATAAATGAAGTCACTGGAACCGGTTCGAGGGTTGAAAACAAAAAAAAAAAAAAAAAAAAAAAAAAAAAACAGAAGAAAAGAGGACCAACAACAGAAAGAACAAATAACAAAGTTCTAAGACAAGAATAGTGCAATAGTTGGTGCCAGGCAAAACAAAAGAAAGGAAACACAGATTCTGTGCGTAGCTTTGAGCGGGAGCAACTGATACATAAAAAAATAAAAAAAAAAAAAAAAAAAAATTCATCGTAATTGAATTCATTATGCTTATGGACTTTGACATCCTTATTGAATTCCTGATCCCACATAGATAAAACTTACCAGCTCAATGATTTTTAGCAATAGACGATTGTTGAACTCCATTTTAATATTCGAAATATATTTTCAATTTTATTCGAAATTCAATTCAATTTCTTTAGATTTGTAGATATTGTTTTGTTGTTGGGTTTCCCAGATGCGTGTTGATTCCACGGCGGACGCAAACGAACTGAAACAACACGATTAGCCAAAGCTCCAGGGCAGTCGCACACGAAACTGAAGCAGATGTAAGGCAAAATTAAAGTCGTGCCATCGGCTGCTCGGTTCTCGGTCGACGGCGTCATCATTGTTCGTTATCATAAAGAAGAACCAGTGGACTAGACTAGATTGACTGACTGACTGACTGACTGACTGACTTCATCACTGTTGATTTTATACTCTAGCAAACTTTAATATCATCTAAATATTTTAAGCAAATCTAAATCATCTTTTCCATTCAGGTTTCAAATTGAGATCCTAATAATTCGAATAGTTTAAACAATATGTGTCGTACTACCTTTTCTATACTATTTTATTCTATTTTTAAAAGGCATTCTATCTTGTTCATGGAAATAGTGTATACCCGTTGTTTTCTAGAGTATGATAGTCTGTAAACTGAGGACTGATAAGTCATAGGCGCATTCGGATAATACATGTCACTATAATTGCATCTGTTAGTAACACATATTCCCAGAATTGAACAAACTATGTATATTCTATAATATAACTAGAAGGATGGGCTGGGCTAACTCCGGCAACGTCGAAGTTCGGATACCTTTGCAAACTGTCTTTTTCAATTACATATAAGTTGCCAGAATCATAAGAAAGTATATAAAACTAATCATGTCCGTGGCTCCAAAAAAAAAAACCTTTGAATAAAAAAATTTTTTTGGTCCGATTGTTCCTATAGGAGCTATATCATAAAGTCGGCCGATTCTGTTGAAACTCAACAGACACATTTTTATATACCTATATACCAAACTTACTTATACCGAATTTCGAGAGAATCTCTGTTAAAATAACTAAGATTTTCATCTAAAACTAATTTTTTGGCTGATCGCTCCTATGAGAGCTATATGATATAGTGAACCGATTTTGATAAAACGTGGTGGATATGTTAAAAAGTATATAAAACTCACAAATACCGGCTTTCGTTGGAAAACAACAAAGTTATTGAGGTTAAAGCTTATTCACGACCGATCGTTTCTATGGGAGTCATCCGATCGGGATGATTCCGTGATATACAATGCCTGCAGAGGCCTATTTGCGAAATTTCAGCTCAGACGGACAAGGCTATATCAACTAAGCTCATCGTGCAAATATATATCATCTATGCGGTGCAAACTTCTGACCAAAATTAATATACCTTTTTTGCAAAGGTATAAAAATAGTAATATAAATTTTTTGGTTTGGTAAAATGAGACAAAAACTTTAGCAAAAATTTTACTTCATGTGTATAGAAGGTCTGTTAAAAGAAATGAATCAAAATAAGGAATTGACCTTTAAGATATTCTCTTAAATTTTTTTTTTACTTTAATAGATTTTATTCACTTATGCTAAACTTTTAACAAGAAACTCGACAAGAAATATTATTGCCTTTATCAAATATTGTAGAAAAAAAGCATGCGAGAAATCCTAATAGTAAAAAAAAAAAAAGAAATTGTCTTTACTTATGGTACTTAGAAATTATCCAACAGCTCAAAATCCACATCGTCGGGATCTGCGCCCTGTCAGCCAACTAGGGCTGCCCCCAAATGGGCCAGAGTTCGCTCCATCTCAAAGGTGGGCACATATTGTGGCTCTAGTGTAGACATAGCCCGTTGGGTTAACAAATTGATATTCTTCGCCTCACCATGATCGCGTTCGAAAGCTAAATAATCAACCCAGATGCTTGGCTCAGTTTTGCCAAAATGCAGGGCCATGTGCTCAAAACACATGCGCCAGGATTTTAGGTTGGCCGAATCCTGTGTAGGGAAATAATACAAAAAAACTGTGAGCAAATAGTTTTGGTTTAATATCTGTATATCCTGTATCTTACCCTAACAGTTAGACTACTTTCCAGATGAGCCATTTCTCGATGCAGTTGAATGGATAAAGGCGGTTGCAAGGCCAGTTTCTTGTATTCCTTTCGTGCCGCTTCAGGAGAATTCTCAATCCAGAGATACCGTAGATAATCTGAGCGTAATTCTGCAAATTCCAGCCATTTGGATTTACAGGCCTCCGAATATATATTTTCCAGTCTTTCCCTATTAGATGGTGAACGGTCACGGGCGCGGTAATAACATATGACACTCTGCCATAAAGGTACAGATTCTTTGCCCATAGATTTTTGAATTTTGCTAAATACTTCACGGACCTGCGATTCTTCGTCGTTTTGAATAAGCGTATCTACAAGAAGTTGATACATCTCAACGGTGGGATCCCGCTTTATTGCCTCGTTAAAGATCTGAACAGCAGTTAAACGGCCAGTCGGAGTGGAACATAGCATTTTTTTTAATGTGCCGTAGTGCCGGATTGGCATTAGCTGGGAACGATGACCCTCTTGTAGGGCATTTGCTAGATATTGCTGCTTAAGAGAACGCTCCGACTTGGTATCTGTTTTGATAGCCAACATGGCATCTATATACAGATTCCACATCTCTTGAGTTTTCAATAGATCAACAGCAGTCTTGTAGACAGTCGAACATAACTCCAGGCGGCCTTTAAAAGGTCGCTCTAGGCGAGTTTTTTTGGCAGCTGGCTCCTCTTGCTCTATATCTTGCTGTTCCAAATCACCAAGATGATAACCCCTTAATTCGCGCTGTGCCAAGAGGTCCCAAAGGAGAGGCTCCCTGGGAAACTTCTCTTGCATATCGTGGAGTATATTTCGTTGAAGTTTATTGGTTATTTCATGATAATTTTCGCAGGATTCCAATAGCTTTATGAAGTAATCCAAGTGGGTAACATTTTTCATGCTGTTATTATAGACAGCCGTCACGCGTTCCAATTTGATATCCTGTTCGGAGACCGTATTGTCCTCCAGATTCTTTTCACTGTCGCCCAAAGCAGCCTCCTTAAGGAGAATATCAAAAAAGCATTTATTTAGCTGTTCGGATGTGGGATGACGTTGTAAACCACGGAGTAGTATATCCTGGACACGTTCTATGTTGAGTCGATTGTATTCATAGAGCCACAAGGCAGCATCCACCCAAAAACTCGCTTCATCTCCATGATACTGCAAGGAACCAAATTGAAAGTCCATTCGGTGTTTTATCTCTCTCAATGCCGCTCACCTGCAGCATCTTTTCATAGATGCCGGCCACCTCTTGAGGATTATTTTTCTTGCTGAAATTGATCCAATGTCCCCACAGACGTCTATCGTGACTAAATTTGGATAGAACTTCTCTATACAAACGCATAATCCTAACCGATATAGAGGTCTTCAGTCCAGAAAGTTTTATGTGCATTTGCTCCTCCTTGGCAACAATAGTTTCATACATTTGCTTTTCATAGACAATGAACTCCAGATAATCGCTTACAGTCAAATGGCCTTTAGTGATCTTTTGGAATAAATGGTCACGGCGAGTAATAATCTCCCTAGAACAGATAAAAAATTTGGTAGAGAATTAATAGTCACTTTAGCTCCTTCTGGTCACTGACCAATGTACCTCACTTGCTCCGGCGTAAAGACGTTGTAATGGTTCATCTGCTCATATTCCGGCAGAATGCGCTCCTGCATTTCAGTTATAAACTCGCCCATTTTTATTTATTCCGAGTTAGTTTTTTGCTAAAATAAGTTTTTGTTTATTTCGCTCTGAAATCTAAAAAGAGCGCACGCACGTGCAACTGAGTTTTATCGATATATCGATGACCCGTCGGAGTAATAAATATGCCTTCACAGTCGTAGCGCGAATATTAACTTTTTGTGTTTTTATGAGTTTTAAATAGCTAGCCGTATTTTTGGTGCGTAATAAATATTATATATAATATGTTAAAAATCATGTCATATATAAGAACACCATTTTACATATTGGGAGATGCAAAACTATTTATTATTTTAAATGTTATTTTATTTTGAAAGTAACGAATAATAGAACAACTTATGTTAACTTAAAATTTTAAAATGAGCTCTCAAACATTAGGAATTTATTTAATAACAGATAAGAAGTAGAGCATTACAAAAATTACCGTTTTTAAGTGCTGTCACAGTCACAGCAAGTAGCAGTCATCAGTCCATCTCTATGGTCGCCAACGCCACCGATTCCAAATTACGCGACTTCGATTCTTCGCTGCACACACACGCTCCCACACTCATAGGCGAATACAAACACACGAAAAAATTGCGAGAAACGACAATAAATAAAGTAATTGGCAAAGAAGTGAAACAAAAATAAATTAAATGGCCGAATTTTCAGTGGAACGTGTGGAGGATAAGCGAACGGTTAACGGCCGAACAGAATATTATTTAAAGTGGAAGGGGTACCCCCGCAGTGAGAACACTTGGGAGCCGGTCGAAAATTTAGACTGTCCCGATCTGATAGCCACCTTTGAGGAATCGCTAAAGAATAACAAGAACAAGGAAACAAAAAAACGTTTGGCAAGCACAACATCAATGCCAGAATCCATACGTAGTAAGCGTAAATCATTTATGGAGGACGAGACAGAGGAGCAAAAAAAATTGATTGGATTCGACCGCGGTCTGGAGCCATCGAAAATATTGGGTGCCACCGATTCGTCCGGCCATTTGATGTTCCTTATGAAATGGAAAGGCAGCGATCATGCGGATTTGGTGCCAGCCAAACTGGCAAATATCAAATGTCCTCAGCTTGTTATTCAGTTTTATGAGGAGCGTCTCACTTGGCACACGGGCAATGGCAACGGGAACGGTAATGGCAATACAAGTGGTGGAAGTGTTGGTGGCGTCGGCGCTGGCGGCGACAGCGGGGAAAATAGTACTGGAAGCGTTACCAGGCCCGGCAGTGCAGGCACTCCGGTTGGAAGCACTGCGGAGGGAGTCGAAGACGATGAGGTGCCCCCAAGTCCTACTCCCAGTATCAATAATGATGAAAATGTTAAACCGGATGAAAGCAATGGTGAATTGAGCGGTGAATTGGGTAATGGCGAAGCCGATGACCAGGAGTGAAGAGCAACAAAATTTGATGTACACACATACATTCATACGAACACACTCACGCAAGCACATACACGCTCTGACAAAAATACATACTTGCATACATACATACATTTAAGCATTAATCCTTAAATTTAAGCTTTTCACTCTTTGCTTCTTTTTTATATTCTAAGTTTAAAGTGTAGTCAGGCTTAGACCCCTACTAACTAAAATGAGGTTTTTGTTTTTTTTTTTTGTTTTACTTTATGTTGCTTTGAAATACATACAGACGAAATGCGTAAGGTGAGCGAAATAAAAAATAATTAGAAATTTTTTTTTAAATTTTGCCATTTTTTTATCAACAGCTTGTAAAAATTTTTAATTATTGCTAGGTATCTAACACAATACTTAATGTTCAGGCAAATCACGTTGTTATTTTCCCTGTTAATTATTTCGGTCACCTTAAACAAATCCTTTTATCCCATACATACATACAAAGAAAAGAACAAAGTGGCATCTCCATTACATCTCAATCCGGTCAGACGGGTTTTGATGCATCTTTTCTAAACCTGAGAAATGAGTTAAGCAAAAACACAAAAAAGTAAGAAGAATGATAAACCTAAACTTAGCAACATAGTAAGTAGTTTTAAACAGTTTTTGTCAAAAAATTCGATATAAATTAAATTTAATTAGTGTAACATATTACAACTGTGTATATTTCATACACACATACATTCAAATATATGAATAACTTTAAAATATGGTCGTTTTTATGCCTATAATGGATTTCTAAAATATAGCATCGATTGTTTAATTTCAAACTAAAAATGTGGATAGTCAATGGAGGAGAGAGAAGCTTTGCATCACAGATATTTAAAAATCACAGCAATTCACACTCTGAAATAAAATAGTAGAAATTAGAAAACCATAGAGTTTAATAGAGTAATAATTCTTTTTGTTTTTAAATATAATATTGTTCAATCGCCAAATTTGCTAGAGATAAGTAAGGAAAAGGAAATTTAAAACTCGAGCAAACGCTTTCGTTCATTTAAAATTTTAAAGAATATCGATAACTTTCACCAGTATTTAACCAACTATATTAACCATTATTCCAGGGATGGAAATCATTAGAAGAGTTTGTGTTTGAATGCCTTGTTGTGTGTATGTATGTGTGCGAAAGTGTGTGTGTCGTGTGTTTGAGCGAGCGAAATGTGCAAATTTAACTGAAGTTACGATGGCTAAAAAATCCCTGCCTGTTTGCCTCACTTCGATGATGTGCACAGGTGAGCAAGTATATGCCCGCTTTCTGGGCAAGATACACCAAAGGACAACTAATTCTCGTTTATAAATACATCTTTGGTTTAGAAAAACCCATTTCCATTGCGGCCATTGAAAAATTGCGACGCTTTTGCTATGTAGGAAATCTGGATATGCCAGTTTATAATTCAAACGCATCATATTGCGTTGATCTGTCGGTGGAACAGCATTTTGAAAAATTGCGCCATATATTGGAAAAAGTGTCCAGCGCGGAGCTGGTTGAGTGCCTAAAAGGAGTGCTAAGAGATGCGGGCAATGGTGATGATGGTCCACGACATGATGAAGCTCTTTTGGTTTTAGCCGTCTATTTGTCCACCAGTACCGATGAGGAGCAACGTAAAATGGTCCGAAGCAATTTTACCTCATTGGTGGTCAGTGACAAGGATCTGTTAATATTTACCAAGATGGCTCGGCGGCTACAAAAACTTTTGGAGCGTAAGACCCCAATTAGTCGCACAACACGCAAAGCCGTCATAGAGTGGTATAAAAAGCAATCCCTCCAACATTTGCTCCACATGTGGTCAATAAATGAGGGTGGAGGCTTTAATTGGTCTGGACATCGAGAACTCTTGCGTTTTTGTCATTATCAGGATTGCAAATTCGAGCCCGATATAGCAGCCGTTTTGCGTATGCTATGCACACCCATGAAAGACCTAGCCAAATGGCCCGCCTTTCTATTTCCTGTCCACCAATGCAAAGACACAATTTTGGGTATTGTTAAGCTTCGTCTCGATCACACCCAAAATGAATCTACGGCTCTTTCCATTGCCGAAAAACTTAATCTCAGCTATGAGCATATTCCTGGACATTTGATACGCAATGATCAGCAATTGGCCGCATTTCTATTGCCAAAAATGACGTACAATCAATTGCTTCAAAGTTGGCCAGTATTTTCGCGCTTGTATCAAGTCGATCGAAATAAATTTCGCGAATATCTTGAAAGATTCTACAATGAACTGAAATCGGCCAACATTAAGCCGTTACGTTTTCTCCTGGAAGAGAAGCGGTTGGGTCGAGCCAAGGGCAAACCAAAAACGGTAAATGAAGTTTATAAAAATAATCCAAACTTTTTTAAATTTAAATTTTTGTTTTTTTCCATTTTTCAGAACGCCGCTGTAATAAAGAAACCGAACATTATGAGTATTCTATATAAGAAATCTTTTGGTTTAGATAAACCCTTAGGACTGCGTCTCAGTATTACACTCAATCTGGAGCAATTATATTTGCGAAGTGAGTACACATCATTAGATTAAAGGAATCCCTTACACTATTACTTGGATAAAAGTAAAATAAAAATGGAAAGCCTGCAAGTTGATGTTAAACTTGGACGAGAATCAATTCTTGAATTCATTGTAAATTTGAAATATTTCAATGGGCAACATTTTATAATTTCGAAAGATATAGAGTTTTCTTTTGCCTACAACTTGAGGCCCAAATTAAAACCCAAAAGTATCGCTAAATCAATTTTATTATAAATAATTCTTAGTAAACATTTCGTTGTTAACATTTCAGAATCGCTCACTGGACGCTTTCGCTCTATTAAATATATTGATGCTATAATTGCTTTAGCGTTTGGCTATTTCAAGAGTGATCCTCAGGTTCATGTACAATACTGGCATGATAAAAGCGGCGAATTAAAAACATTACCCTGGACCCAACACATGTCTGTAGATGAGGCAAAAGCCGTCTGCGAAAATCAGAAGGTAAACTTAATGAGAAATGAAAATATTTAAAGTTTAATTAAACTATATATATATATACAGGTGATGAAAATCAAACAGACTATTAAAACGATTTTGGAAAAGGCTCTAGCTGATACGAAAAATATTTATGATGTATTTTTGGTTATTGTGCCCTGTGGCACGCGTGGCAATTCACAAAACAGTTCCGAAAATTTAAGTCTACTTCTAAATGAGTATCGTCGCACACACAATAAAAATGCCAAGTAAGTGAATATACATATAGGTTTATATATATATATATATATTTTAAAAACGATTCAGAATTATATGTAATTTCTCATAATTTTTCAAATTTTCTTAGATTAATCTTATTGAGTTTGCGTCAGTATCATGCATCAATGGTCTATTCCACTACGTTAAACGAGCATATATTGGAATTGTGCAGCATTAACAATCGGACGACGGGATTGATTAGTGCATTTGCTCATGATAAATTCAACTAGAAAAGGAGCAAACATACACATAAACGAAAAAGAGAGAGAAGATAGAATTTCATCGAATTGCCGCAGATAAACATAACCAAAGAGAGATCCATATGATCAAGCTGCAGGCAGGCCAAATAAATTGGCATACATAAATAATTTTAGCATTTAACTACATACTTATAACTCGTACATACGCGTATATATATATATATACATATATAAATATATATATGTATATATATATATACTTTAATAAGATGTTAAGCTGAGTCGATGATATTTGTAGAAGCCGCCCACCCTACCATATAAAGCAAGTCTGTTTGGAATGGCGATTTTGAAAACGAATGCAACATATTATTATGACATTTATATGTATGTATATCCAATGCAGATATATATATATGTAGTAGGAAAAGTATTAAATGCTTTTGTTTTATACCTGTTGTAGCTTCTTCACACGTTTCTTGTCCGTTTTAATTAAGCTAGTATTTCGACCATCTCTTTCATTCTCATTAGATGTATAATCTGTCCTACTCACACAGTATAATGATAAACATTAAATCATTAAGATCTTTCATAACTGTAAACCTAAGAATCATTGCTAAAATACTCATAAATATATATGCATGACTATATATATACAAATATCTACAGTGATTGCTGCCCCTCACTCACTCGCACACACACACACGCGCGGACAGTTAGATACATACATATGCCGATGGTGACAAGCAGAACGTATAATTAATTATATAGACATACATACATACTTATAAAAAAAAACTAGACACAGCCCTATACACACACACACACGCAACGTTAATTTTCTAACGTATTTAATGGATCGATTTTTTATACATTTTCGAATTGTATTAGATTAAAGCCTTTTGTTTTGTTCGTTAATGTTTGCGTTAATTTTTTTTATTTATTTTTTTTTTTTTTTTTTTTTGAAATCAAGCGAGAACTGAACTGAATCTAAATTAAATTTGGATTAAAAACAATGTAAAAGAATCTGATTAAAAGCAAAAAACTTAAAATACTAAAAACTAAACTAAACTAAAAAAAAAAAAAAAATAAAATCCTAAAGAAAAATGAAATGGAAGAAAACCAAAAACAACCAAACAAATTGCCTTACGAACAAAATGTTAGTTAAACTCTAATTTTAGTTAAAAAAAAAAAAATAAAATTAAATCATTAAAAAATGAAATTTCCCAAATGCGGCATTTAGAATTAAAATGAAAAGTAATTAAAACGTAATTAAAATAGTCCAAGCAAGCAATAAGATTAATGCAACAAAATCAATCCAAAAGCTATAGCATAAATTTCTGTTGTAATCTGTTTAAACTGCCTGAGAAAAAAACAAACAAACAAAACAAAAACTAAACACCAACAATGATTAAGTCAACTGTGAACTTTGGTGCAAAAACTACAACAAACAAAAAAAAATGAAAACAAAAACAAAATAACAAAAAAAAAAGTGAAACGGAAACATATTTTTAACACAAAAGATAGTCACAAAACGTACAAGGCAAAAGATTGAAATTAAAAAGAAAAAAAGAAAACTCCCCAATGTGCCATATGCCAAGAGAAATACATACATACCTACCATGCATGCATACATACAAACAAACAAACAAACATAAATTCAAATACAAATCATGTAAAACATTTTGTATGGTCACAACTAATTACTAATACTAACAAAAGAACGAGTCCTTTTTAACCCTTTTTTTTTTTTTTGTAATGTTTGTCAACGGCCTAAATAGGGGACATTCATTAATAATGCAAGAGACATTATATGCAATTTTTAATACACACTCAATGAACCACATCCTCTTCCTCCTTACTCTTCCTTTACATACGTAAGATAATAACTATCTAGAATTAACTGAAAAAACTTTCAAATTAGAAAAATTGTTAAGCAATTAGAAACTGATATATATATATATGTACATGTAGAGCAACCTATTCCTATTCCAATAACGTTTCCAATCAGAGTTCTTTTAAAGACCTTCTATTTAAATTTTTAGATTTACAATTAACTTTACCTTACTATATCTATACCATTTGTATGTAGTATTCATTCGATTGGCATTCGGTTTAAAGGCTCAGAAAATCCATCCAATTCAAACTTCCAACATGTAATATAAAAATAACAGTCTATATGGCGATCAATAATGTCCCCATTAAGCGTTATTAATGAACGTCCCAAAACCATAGCAGAACAATAATAAATTATTGACAAAAACAAAAAAAAAAAAAAACAAAAAGAGAAAGAGAGAGAGAGAGATAAGAAACAAACAATTTGACTACAAAAGGAATTAGTTATAGTAAAATCTATTACCACAAATTTGGCAAATAAGGCAAAACTACTTACATATGTAAAATGAAAAAATAAATACAAAAAAAAAAGAATATGAAACTAAACAAAAAACAAAAAAAAAAAAAAACGAAAATGAAAGATAAAACAAGAAACTGTATTTCTACGGACATTTTTGAAATGTTTCCACACGCGTCTGTGAAGTAAACCGTTGTGATCGCTTTAATTTTTTATTTAAACAAAAGAAAGAAAAATATAAAAAAAAACTCCAGAACCACAAAAATACAGAAAACCGAAATATGAAAATGCAAAAAAGCAAAACATATAAGTTACAATCGCTATCTCTGAAATATCGAAAAGCAAAAACAAAAAAAAAAAACGAAAAACGAAAAATATAAATCTGTAAAAAAAAAAAGAAAGAAAAACCGAAAGTACCTATACAAGAGAAAACATAAAGAACAAACAAAAAAACACAAGCAACATGGCACAAAAAAATTCTGTAAATTGATATTTTAAATTATTTATAATTTCGGTTAATCGAAATTTATATGCACTTCACACAAATATTGCCTAAGAAAGAGTTTTTGAGACTTAACACAAGTGTTAAAAGATATTTTAAAGACTTTATTAAAGATTTTATCGGTCTATTCAAATTAATTTGAAAGCAATACCAATCAACAGTACTACTAGAATAAAATAGTTCAAATACAATTTTAAAAAAATATAATATTATACATCTATTAAGTCAAAAACTATAAATTTAACAAATAATATTAATGTAGAAGCCGATGATGAATAGACCAAACACTTTGCTTGATCCCTTATTTCAAAGATATGTCTTTTTAAAACTTGTATTCCGAAAAAAACTAGTATCTATATATATATAATCTTTAGAATCCCAATATTTAGTATTGAAAAATGTATGTAATAATAATATATAACTAACTATATAGTTTGGTTTATATATAGTCTTAAAAGTTGTGTTCAGTCGTTTTTTAAAACTTTCTTAGGTAAAACAAAGAAAAGCTTTTTAAAACCATTGAAGAACTAAAAGATTGAATGTATTTTTGATTCTCTGATTATTATCCAAAAGAAACTTTTATTATATTCTGTGAATTATACCAAACTATATATTATATAGTTATATTTTATAAATAAGTTGATAAATTATTAATTGTCCGTCTGTTTTTAATCTATATATACATATATATATATATATAGAAATATTGAGTGAAGTGTATAATTAATAATATAAATATATACTTGAAACTGCCCCCAACCCTCCCTCCTCTTCATCCTTCCCTCCCATCTCATAAGAAATCACAGAAAAATTCAAACAGAAGACTACATCAATTAAAAAAGTAAACGAAAAAGAAATTAAAACATAAATAACACAGAATAGAAACATACACTTTAATTTTTGATTTAGATCAAGTTTTTTTTTAAAACAGTTGAAAAAAATTATTGTTGTTGTTGATCAAATTGAAAATGAGAAAAATCCGTAGTGACAGCCAAACAAAGAAAACTATAAACAAAATAAAACAAAAAGAAAAAAAAAGTGGTAACAAAAAGCGAAACTAACAAAAATGAACAAGAGAAGCAAAAGCAAAACATCATGTGATATCTATTTCAAAAATAAATGAAATGACAAAATACATAACCTAAAAAAATAAATAAAAAAGAAAAGAAAAAAAAAACCGAATATAGTGAAAATTGAATTGAACGCAAACGCAAATTGTGAATCGAAATAAAACTAGAAATTTTTGACATAGCAAAAAAAAAGAAGAAGAAAACTGAAGCTGTAATAAACCAATAATAAATAGAAAATGAAGAGCAAAAAACACTTATCTCTCGAATAAGACGACAACGTCTCTTGTTTTCGATTCTGATTCTAAGTGCTTTTAGTTTAAAATATATATATATATATAAAAGAAAAACAAAACAAGAGAATCCCAAAAAGTTATGCCACATTTCGTTTCGATATTATTCTTCAATCTTATAACAACACTTGCAAACATTATTATATCGAATGACAGCAATACGACGACTCGGCTATCTAGTATTAAATTATATTATAATGTAAAAAGAAAAGAAAAGTTACAATTCTTTACTCTATTCCAAAATGGTTCTTTTTATAAACATATACATATGTATACATACTTCTTATACACTAAAATATACATACATATATATACATATATATATATATATATGTAAGATCAAAAGTTGAATAAATTCAAAATTGGATTGGAATTTACATTAGATTACATTTTCGATATTTTTATTTAACATTAATGGAACAGTCATGGAACGATTTGACATTGTATTTGAGTTGGAACAAATTTACCGTAAATTTTGGTCTCCATTTTGGCCTGGTTTTATTCTTGTGTAAGTGTTTCTTGTGTATATTAATCTTGCTATTTATTTTTTGTAACCAGTCCAGCTGGGCCGCACAAATACAGCTGATTCTCTTCACGCTCACGTATCGGATTGAAGCCCAATTCATCGGCTGGGACGCCATATTGTTTCAATTTGCATTCGTATGTCTCTAATAGATCATCGTGGGCCTTACGGGCCTTGGCCACTTCATAGCGCAAATCGATAATAATTTGATTCTTCTGATCGATTACATCGCCCACACGTTCATCGAGACTGGTTAGTTTTCCGGCCATATTTGGTGCACATGTGGCAATGGCCTCCTGCATGATGATTGTACGTTTTTCATCTTCACGCATTAGGGCCGCTATCTTGCGTTCGAGAAGAACGTTCTTGAGTCCCGTCTTTTGTTGCAACTCAACAATTACTTCATTGAAACGCTCTTTTAGACCTTCGCGTTCGCTAACCAGAGCATCATTGCGTAATATAAGGGTTTCAGCTTCCCAGGTCAAACCTTTGACCTTCTTCTCAAGGTGTACATTGCGCGTTTTAAGACGACTCAATTGCTGTTTATCCCGATCATAAAATTCAAGTTTGCGTCGCATTTCGTTTAATTGAATGTTGGCATGCTCCAATGGTTCCTTAAGTCGACGATTCTCCAGTTGAGTTTCTGCGGTAACGCGTTCACTGCGTTCAGCTTGCTTACGCAAATGCTCCAATTGCTCCTTCATACTACCAATTAGAGCCAAATTGTTTAGAGTAATGTCATTATAATAGTTCTTCATATCATTAAAGGCCAAATCATGATGGTTCTGAAGATCCTTAATCTGTTGATTTTTACGCTCTTCCACCTCAAACATTTGGGTATTATAGAAAAGATCCATTTTTGCCTTTTGCTCCATCATTTTCTCACCATGAAGCATTTCATTGTCCTTACGTTCCTGATCGAAGCCAAGCTGTTGTTCCCTAAAAATGATAAAAAGAGAACGAGTCGAGAGAGAAACAGAAAATCAGAGGTTGAAAAAGGGCACGTCCCGTAAGACATGCATGCATGGTACTTACAGCAGTTTCTCATTGAAGTGAGCTTCAATCTGTCGCAGTTGCATTTCATTCATCTCAGCGCGCTCACGTAGCATACGACGCAACTGGCGCTTATCCCGTTGGAGTTCTTGCTCCTGCAGGACATGATGTTCCTGGGCCAATTTCAGTTGTGTCATGGCCTCGGCACGGACTTCGCCCAGTTTATTGTGATTCTCGAATTGCAAATGTTTCATTTGTTGCATCACATGCTTCGTGTCCACATCAGCCAAGTCCTGAGTGGCCTCGATTTCCTTATCCTTTTGCTGCAACTCATAACGGGCTTCATCCAGCTGTTGCCTGGTGATCTCCCAGAATGTACGAATTTTATCCCTTTCCAATTGAAAATAGTTGCGCTCCTCCCTTTCACGATCCATTTCGGCTTTGAGGCGTAGAGCGAACGCCTCTAACTGATCGCGTGTCATCGCGGACGTGTCCACGCCATCGATGAGCACTGTGTAAGAGAGAGCGAGAGACAGGATATGCTTAAAGAGTTTGGGACAACTTTAAGTGCACTTCGAATGCGCTTTTTATGACAATTTAATGAGAACAATGCGGCACGCGCTGTCTTTTGGGTCATTTTCGCACTAACCATGTGAGTGTGTTGTCTTGTCTATGCCCTTCTTGTTCTCCTCCCATGTGTATGTGTGTGTGTGCTAGCCATGTTGTAATTGTTTTCTGTAATTGGCCACGTTGCTCGTCCAAATGGTGCCCAGTGGAAGCAGCACTAGGACCAGAAACAATTATGTGCGTTAGAAACTAAAACGAGTTTGTTCACTCGTGGAAATGAAGTGGACAGTGGACTCTTTTTTTCTCATATCCTTTTTGACTTTTTTTTTTTGTTGTTTTTATTTCTGGTTGTGGTCCTAGGTCCTAGCAATTATAGTGCATTTTTGGGGACATTCTTTGCCCTGACACAGATTATCATTATTTTGTAATTGCTTCTCTTGGCCATTTTATACCCTAACTAAAGCTAACCAACTTCTGACTGAATACCCAAAAAGTCTTCTTTTAGTTGACAAATTAAAAATCCAAAATAGAAAACATGACTTCCTCTATTAAAGGAAAGTATATCATTAAAAAGTTTGACTTTTATTTAGTTCATTAGTTGAATTAAAAAAGATTTTCTAACTGTGTCAATTCCATTTTGTGTAACTTGTTTTTAAAATGTATGGTAAATTTTACTTTATTTTTATACTTTTAGCAATTTCTATTTGCTTCCTTAGAGTATGGTATGAGAAAACTGCATAAAATTGTAGCTGTAAGTGTATACATATAGGTATGAAAAACTTTGGTTCACCAAATGCAATGTGTTTGGTTTTGCCCAACAATTAATTGCCTGACATGGGGGGCGGCCAACGTGGGGGCCCACTCTTTTGCTATGTTATGTATGTGCGGCTATGTACACTTTTCCCTTTTTATTGCACTTAAAGATACTAACTTACCATATGCTTAAGTTAACTAATGAATTTTTTTTTAAGAGTATACATGATTATATTTCTTACCTGGCAACTTTTTGCCCTTCTTGCCCTTTTTACCCTTTGGCGGCTGAAAGAAAAAAAAATTAATTAGATATGAATAGGTATTAAAGAGCAATATTTATATATATATTCCATGATCTTCCCAATATCAGTTGAAGAACTTCCTTTAGATATAAATGAAATGAATTTCCATTTTTTAACAAAATTTTTGTTATAACTTTGCAAACATTGTATGTGTAAGAGGAAAGGGAATAGGAAGGGTATCAGCTGTTAAACTGCATTTTCATGGCATTTACCGTTTACCGCTTACCCTTCCAAACAAAATAAAAAAAAAAATTGTGACCCATAAACCATAATTTTGCCCACTTTAAATCCTTTAACAAGGCTTAATTTGATTTCGCTTATTCGCCAAAAGACACAAACACAGGAGAAGGCACTGAACATGCTAGTGGAATGCGTGGTGGAGTAGCAACCAGCAAAACAGAAAGAGGAGCCGGCAAGGAAGGACTACGTCGCCCATCGTCGCTTTAAATAATGTGATGGCGCGGCTTTCAAAACAATTTTGCAACAGCTGTTGGCTTATTGCATATTTTATGACTGCAAATTATTCAAAAATTTTCGAAGCGACCACCATGGGTCCTGTTCCTCTTTTGCTGTACTCTGCTCGCAAAGGCGTAAAAAATTGTTAAAAAATATATATATATATATACACATTAATATATGTACATACCAATTTATATAGATATATATATACATAGAGTACCTATATATGGCATAAACAAATTATCGAAAATAGACAACAACAAGAACATGAGGCAAAAGGCAAGAGCAGGGAAAGTTGGACAAAAGTGCGAAAGCTGAGATTTTGCTTTTGGGCGGGCTTTACCATTGGAGTGCAACGACATTCATTTCAGTTATATAATGTACATATATATATATATATATATATGTATATAAAGATGCATCTATATATATATATATATGTGTATGTATATATTTTGTATATGTCTGCTGCACAACAGCAGCAACAGCCCGGCTTGGCATGAAAAATTGAATGCGCGCCGCCGATGCCTGCCGATGTAACCCCCATCAAAAAAGTAAGAAAAAAAAAACAAAATTATATATATGTATGTATATAAATGTGATGTCCATCAATTTAAAAGAGACTGACTACAAGATACCCTGTACAATAGTGTTACTATATAAGCCATAACTATATTGGGTAGATTGAAACCAGGTTATAGTCAAGTTAGATTTGGCATTAGGCTGAAAATAAATATCTTTCATATTATTTAAACAAATTTAGAAAATTATCCTTGAAAAAATATTAACAATGAATTTGGGTTTGATTAGAAATTTCTAGAATTTGTATGGTATCGGTAATACTTCACCAACAAACTTTAGAAAAATGAAAGATGAAAATATCTAGACAAGAAAAAGAGCCTATTAAACGAATCAAAGATGGCCTATGAAGATCTTTGATCACTTATATCACGTTATCAGCCTTATATACCCTCTCTTTTATATACTGCAAAACAGGGTATAAAAATACTAAAAAAAAAAGAGGCAAAATGCAAAGAATGCAAGAAAATGGAGCGCATCGAGGTCGCCTTTGTTGTTCGCTTAGCCTGGGCCTTATCGCAGACGCCATAACATGGCAAAAGGAAGATGACGGTCTCCTAAGCATGAATCCTAGTGGCATTCTAGTGCCCACTCCAAATGGTCCACCATTCTCTTATTGTCATTTCGCTCTCTGTCTGAAACTCCTGATGCTGGTGATTTGTTTCACTTACCATTTTGAATCTTTTTGTCTCTCTCTTTTTCCTTTTTCTTCTGTTTGCTTATGATCAAATGAAATTTTATAATATAAATATAATTGTTAAATTGTTAGTCAGTTCTCTATGTCGCCGGTTTATCCACTGATGAGCCAAATGTTAAATCGAAATGCCGGTTAACTAGCGGTTGCCAAAGGTTACACTTAACGTAGTTATAAACTTATTTATATATAGATATATGTATATATATATATATATATTGTATAGTTGCCTTAGCAACCAACTCCAAGGAGAAGTTTTTTTAGTTTTTTTTAATACATTTGTTTGACTATTGTGACAAGGAAACATTGATTAAGAAAGCAAAAAATAAATAAATAAAATATAAATCGTATATAAAATAGTACAATGAATTAAGGTTCAACTAAGAAATAACTTGTTGCTTGTAACTTCCTGTTAAATGAAACTATTGAAAGGAATAAGAAAACTTGGGATAAAGTTAGATTCTTTGCAAGACAGCTATATATCTCTATATATAGGAAAGTATTCCGATTTTAATATTCCACAAAAGTATAGAAAATTATTATCAAAAACAAGTAAATCTTACTTTAATTGGAATGTTATATAAAAAGCCTTAGATTTCATCAGAACTACAAAACATAATTAGTTAATTCGATTTGAAACTCATTAAACATCAATGCAAAAATCAAATATATTAAAACTATTATAAAAAAGATTTATTTCAATAGGAAATAT
This sequence comes from Drosophila neocordata, assembly GCA_018903615.1. Lineage (NCBI taxonomy): Eukaryota > Metazoa > Arthropoda > Insecta > Diptera > Drosophilidae > Drosophila > Drosophila neocordata. Next base: position 11,661,486 of record JAEIGI010000003.1, read on the forward strand.
AAAATATATATTTGATCTTTGATTAATTTTAAACCTATTGAAGTGATCATTTAAAAGAAAGGAATGATTTTTGCACACTGCATTCTTAAATAATGTCGAAGAATGCAGAATCTTTTACTCAGCTTAAGCAACATTAACATTACATTAACATTAACTGTAGACTTAACAGTGACAGCTTAACTAATGCGTAAATCAGAGATCTGGTAGCACAGAAAGATAGCAGTGATAAAAGAAAGAGACAAAACACAAGCATTCATATTCACTACGCACACACACAAACACACTTCATAAATTGCTTAAAAATTAGAAGAAAACAAAGAAAAAATGGTTATCTACATGCAGACTAAGGCAATAAGTAAATTGAAATTAAAATAGAAATAGAAACAGTTAACACAGCACCAAGACAGTATGAATGCAAGTGTTGCCCCGTACATATACATACATACATATCTCTGGGGTATCCTTTCCCTGTGCACCGACTTCTGTCTGCCGCTGTCTCTGGCATGGTCTTTGCTAGAGACTTTGCTGCTGCTATCGCTGCGTAGTCGTAGTTCAAAGTCAGTTTGCAGCTTAAGTACGTGGCTTCTCTTCCACAACTGCCATGAAGTAGTATTTCCATTACCTCCTACTCCGCCATCCTCCTCGTATTCCTTCCAATGACGCCCGCTTCAAGTGCAGCTGTTTGTTTGTTTGTCTGTAGATGTGGACTTTAAAATGTTTTTGCATTTGCAGCAGCCAAAAAGCGAATGGTATAGAAGGAATAGGAATGCCAGTTAGAGAAATGTAAACTACGGGGCAAGAGAGGAAGTGGTAGCAAGGTCTCCTCTGTTTGCGTGGTGGCTGTTGTTGACTAGTTAATTGGATGATTTTATAAAATATATTATTATCATCAAGCTAACATCTGAACTAAAACTTGGACGCTCTTTTACACACAAGAAATTTAAAGTCCGATAAAGGACAAGTAAGTGCATTAAGCTTCTGCTTCAAATTTAACACAAATTGTCCTTAATTCGATTTATGTAGTTCTATTTGTATAGCTCTCGTTCTAAAGTTCTGTTCTTGTTCGTTTTACTATGCCTATTCCTATTTAAAATCCTTTTTCTTATCTTATCCTTCTTTTCAATAGGCTTATGCTCTGAACTTAACAGAAATTGTCTTTATTTTGATTTATATAGTCCTATTTGTGTAGCTCTCATTATAGAGTCCTATTTTTTCCTATTACTATTCATAATCTTTTTTAAAATCCTTTTTCTTATCTTATCCTTTTTCCTATAAGCTCATGCTCTGTAACACAAATTGTCCTTATTTCTAGTTATGTAGTTATATTCATATTGTTCTAATCCTAGATTACTATGTTTATTGGTATTACTGTTCCTATTCCTATTTGTATTCCTCTTTTTAATCTTATCTTATTTTCTATTTCTATAGTCCATATTCCTATTGACTTTTTTCTGTATTCGTTTTTCTGTGATCGTTTTTCAATGATTGTATTCTAGAGATCGTATCGAGTTCATTGTATTCGTATTCTAAGAACCGTATTCCTAATCCTGTATTAATGTATCATATTTAAGATATTATCATATTTTAGTCAGACATTCTCATAGGGACTACTTAATCTTCTTCATCATTTCATTGAATTCCAAATCGAGTAAAACATAATTTTCTACAATCTAGTTTAAGTCTAGCATAATTTTCGAAAACTAAGAGTTACCTGCCTGATTAAAAATCACTTTTAAACAATCTGTTTATATTTTATTTAGTTATCTACTTCAGGTAAATGAAAATCTAAAACTATTTGTATATGAAGTTTGGCATTTTAATAAAACGCGTTGAAACAAAGTTCTGGGGTATTTACGAAAAATTTCACGCCTTAATTAATGTGTTTTCCCACTCTTATCTGAACGGTGGGGCATATCATTTCGCTTCTCCTCTTCTGTTGTGTCAATACCCCATGCTTCCCACTCAAAAATGAAAACAAGGAAAGAAGAGAAAAAATATATATAAAAAAAAGGAGTAACCAAGAAGCATATTGCTTGAATATTTTGGCTTGCCGGTTAAATGCTTTAATTGAAATTAATAACCGCAGTGAGTTTTGGGCAGTCAAGCGCAAGACAGGGCAAACAGATGGAATGGAGGAGGGTGCAGGGATGAGGCAAGGACGAGACCGAATTTTCAATTGTTTTCATTAAAAGTCAATTTTTGATACCAGAGGCAGAAGCAGTTGAAGATTCAACCCTTCCAATGAAGGGATACACCTCCAAATACTCGCCACGCCACCCCACCCCACCACTCCCTTCACCATAGAGGATGGCATCTCTATCTTTATGTTAAAAGGGCCAAAGCGTAAACGATGCTTGGTGTATAATTTTATTTAGGCTGCCGGCTGTTGGCTGTTAGCTGTTAGCTGTTAGCTGTTCTGGTTCTGGCCATGGCCCATTGCGCATTTAAATGTAACGGCTGCAAAGGGTCACGCGGGTGTCTCTCGCTCCCTTTTCCCTCTGCCCCAAGCGCACTGATTGAAAGTGAAAGTAAGTATTTAAAATATGATTAGAAAAATAAAAAAAAAAAACAATGAAAAAATATTCTAGAGTAAAGGTACAGTTTGGTCTAAGCAGTCTTACTAGATTCAAGATTGCAATCAAATCTTTTATAATTTTTTGTTTAAAAATTTAAATAAAATTTAATTAAAATTTCAACAAATATAAATTAAAATAAAGAAATAGAGAAAAGTAAATTCTTAAATTAAATAAATAATATAATAAAAAATTAATAATTAAGAAGTGTGAATTGTTAATCTAAAGTTCTATTAAGAAGTTATATATTAGTTATTTTTAAGAGTTAATTTAATAAACTTTAAAAGTTTGCAAAACCATAAATTAGGTTTAAATTTATTAATTTATGTAAATTAGTTCTTTAATTCTTACCCTTCCCTTCTTGTCGTAACCTTTATAGGCTTATATTTGATTCTTTATAAACAAATTGCCGAAACAATATAAGATCCTAGACCAATTCGAGTCTATTTTTTTAAAAGATTTTCTCTCTTTGGCTATATGCATGGAAATCTCAATCTGTAAATATATCTTTTACATATAGATCTGTAGTAAGGCATAGTATATATTTAATAGTCTAAGCATTGACCCGATTTTATTTAACATTTTTTTTTCTTTTCTTGCCTTAAATGGGGTTGAAGTTTGAAAGTGGCTTAGCGGGCCATAAAGTCGAAATGGTATAAACCAGGGGAAGAGGGTGGAAGGAGTGACAACACTGTTTTAGCATTATAACGAAATTACGATAAATGCCACCATTGAGTCGTCCACGTCACTTTGACCACACACACATCAAGTGGATAGGAGAGGATAAAGTAATTTTTTTCTATTTTCTTTTTTCGTTTTTCCTTTTCTTTCCTATTTTTTTTTTTGTTTTCGTTAGAAAGTTTTTTGGGTGTCAGTCACTGTCAGTGTGTTAGTTAGTATCTCTCTCTGTGTGTGTGTGTGTAACAACTCGTGCTTATTGCGGTTGCAGAAGTTATTTGCTGTGTTATTTTCACAACAACTTCCGCTTTAGCTCAGAGAAACGGATATCCTGCTGTGCTCAAGAGTTAAATTTTGTGTGCAACTGCTTGGACGACGATGATGACGATGGCTACGATTCCAACTAGAACAAATACTTGTCTCCATACCGGATTTTATATCCAGATGCTAAATACACACACACACAAAAATATTTAGTCGAGGGTAGACTTCAAACTGATAGACTTTGCAAGGAAACTATATTTATTAGCAAGAATCCGAGTTACTTATAATTAATAAACTTAAGCAAAATATATGAAAAAACTATAAACTTTCAGTGTTTTCCATATTTAATGACTTAAAACCAGAATAAAAAGGTTTAATGGAATGACGAAACATGTAAAAAAACAAAAACTGCAAGTGTGATATACTTATACGAACTGATGCAATCTTGGTATTTGGTCTATAAGTACACAGATCATTCCGTTAGTAGCTATACCTTATAGTAGTCCAATTCGATCAATTCCTAAACTTGATATACGTACACATATAAAAGACTTATCTAACAAGTTTGGTTAACATAGCTTTAAAATAAATATCCAAAAGCTGCAAAGAAATAGACAGATAGATGGATGGGCAGACGGGCATTAATAGATCGACTGGGGCATCGATGCTGCTCAAGTTGAATACATCAACTGATCTGAAACTCTAATTTTCATGCTTTAAAACCTTTAGATCAGTTTTATTATTGTAATATAACTAATTAAGACTTGAATTATATATTGTAAAATTAAAAAAAATTTCAGTAGAGACGAAAACTAATTTTGGAGTTTAAATACTAAATATTGCAAATTTCGTCATAAAATAAAAATATAAAATAATATTTAAATAAGGGGATTGAAATCATATTCCAACAATTGAAGCACCTTTAGATTTTTACTCAGCCAGCCCTCGTAAGTATGCTACAATTTCTGAGCATAAATTCCCAAATTAATGCTTGACATTTGCAAGCCTTGTTTGTCACCTTGATTTGAATTGGCTTATCAATTTTAGTAAATATATTTGTCCTTTATTTGTAGATGGTTTTCTTTTTTTTTTTGGGGTTTGTTGTTGGTTTTGGGGAATTTTTCATTATATATTATTATTATTATTAATATTATTTTTCCTGTTTTCTTTTTTTTTTTTTCTTCTTTTTATTATGTCTTTTGTATGTATGTGTTTTTGTGTATGTTTTTTTTTTTATATGCTTGTGTATATATAATTAATATTTTTGATGTTTATTTCATTTTCAGTTATTGTTATACATATGTAGGTATATGTATATATTTGTCTGTATGTATATATATTTTCATATATTTGCTTTTACATACGTATAAATAATCAAAGTAATTTTATTATTTAATACATGTATTCATTTTTCTTCGTATCTTTTTTTTTTTTTAATTTATATATATATATATAAATATATATATATATATGTGTGTCTACTAGTTTATTAATTAGTAAACTTCATATACATATGTAATTTATTAAATTGTTTTTATATATTTATATATATATATATTTTGTATATATATTTTCTTTGATTTGGCTATATACAATTTCATTTGATTTAAAAACAAAACATTTTCAATTTCCATTTACGATCTTAACTACTTATAATGATTTATATCATTTATATTGATATTATTTAATGCCATACATTTAGCACATTTTTTACATTAATCGTTTATTTATGCCAAAAAAAAAACAAAAAAAAAAAACTAAAATTGCTATATATATATATATTTATGGTTATATACAAAAGTCATGGATAAAGTTCAACATTTTGGCTATAATAACTTTATACTAGATCATCTACTTTGGGCCTTAACTTGGGCAAATGACAAAACTTTATTTTTATTTTTATAATAGTTTGATATATAAAATTCTAAAAATTTTTATAGAAAATCTATCGATTTAAATTCATATAACAGCTAGAGTTAAAACTCTATGCAAAGACAAAGATTATGACATATTTTTATTTAATTTTGAAATTAAAAATTAATGTTTTAAAATCAAAGATTGTTCTTTATTGAAAAATATAATTTGGAATACATTTCAATTTATATCAAGTAAGACAATTTTTAATATACTTAATTTATTTGTATACACAAATAATATTTAATTCTTGGCTTAATTTGATTTATATTTTCTTATCTAAATTAAATAAATAATAAAATTATTAAGAGTATAAAGATCAGTTGAAAAATTAATAATTTCAACTGTGGGAAACTAATAATTTAATTTAAAAAATGTTTTCTTGCAATCATTAAACTGAATTTCAACTAAATTAGTAAGAAAAATAATATATAAATAATTTGATTTTTGATTAAATAAATTTTGTATATTTTATTAAATAGTTTTTGCCATTTGCCTTACCCTTTAAACCATTTAAAACTCTGATCATTATAAGTACCAAGATCTTTTATATAATAACATTGTTGATGATGATGATGAAGATTATGATATATAATATATATATATCTAGTATGAATTTATATTTTTCATTTACTTCATTTGATCTCTGCTATTAATGGCACATATAATTATTGTTTTTCAGATTTTTGTTATATATATATATTTTTGTTTTTTCAACATTAGCATTTATATTAGTTATATTGTTTTCGACTATAATCCAGTAATTAGGCATTATATTTATTTTATAAACGTTTTCTTTTTTTTTTGTTTTGTTGAAAGCATTATATGACTTATTACATAAACTGCAAGCAATACAATACAATTATTGGAACAACCTTTTTTTTTTTTTTTTTTTTTGGTTTTTTAAATGTTTTATAATTATTTTTTTTTGTTTTTTACAATTTTTGCATTATAAATACATATTGAATATGTGTTGCTCTATTGTATTTGTTGTTAACAATATGATTATAAACGTTTTTAAATGTGTTTTTTTTTTTTGTTGGATTTTCCTTTTTTTTTTGTTTTCTACTTTTGTTTTGTGTTCTTTATACATTGTAGTTACATCAACAGACGACAACGATGATGAGAAAGATGAAAATGATTAAGAAAGATGCCTGGGAAAGATGTCGATGATGTTAGTTTATTATTGTGAATAAAAAAAACGACAAATAGACAAAGGAAATTCTTAATTAAAATGCATAGGCAAATAAATATACATTCTCTGTCACACAATTTGATGATAAACAGAAACAACTGTTGCACCCCAATGTAAATCAAGGATAGAAGACAGGAATTACTGACAATAGGATAAGGGTTAGATGTGAAGAGGTGTTCATGCAATGATGATGACTGCAAGAAAGCAAAAGAAATTTTCCTCAATTTCTGTATAGTTTTCAAATAGAATTTCAATTAAATCACTTCAAGCATCATGTGCAGTACTATAGAAGGATACTATAGGCTTGCGGCCGAGTTGTCAACATGATTGACAATTAAGATTTTCACATTTTTCCTTAGGATGCAATGCTAAAGTGTTGCAAATTGAAATTTTCATACACACACACACACGCACACACAAATATATATTTAAATGTGTTATCATTCTTGTGTGTATTTAATTTTATTTTTGAAGTTGAGACGAGTTAAGTTAGTCAAAGCTGGCACAAAAAACCAAAAAAAAAAAAAAGAAAACCTAAGAAAAGTGAAGGGGGAAAAATTGAGGAAAAACTGATGAAAAGATTGCATTGCCTTGAAGCGCCAGCTGTTGCTTGGACTCAACATCAACACACGCACACACACACACACATGTGTAGGACTCATTTCATTATTAAATCAAAAAAGTTGAGTAAATTTCAAACAAAATGGCAAAAGCCTGAAGGAGGGACTTGTAACAATTCAACTTGATTGCCATTTGTTTTAGCGAGTCCTGCCTGCTGCTGCTGCTACTGCTACTTCGTGTTGTACATGCGGCAAATGTTTTGCGGCCAACTGGCTGCACACACACACACACCCACCCATTCACCAGCAAGACCAACCAACTTCCTCTACCACCACTCCTGCTGCCGCTATCCACATTTCCAGTAAGCGGTGTATTCAATTAAACTTCCGTCAAACATGAAGAGCATAACACTGGGTACATCTTCTTCTTTCTCTTATTTTGCTTGTTCTTTTACAGTTACCAGTGATGCGATGCTAACCCCCAACTCTTCGATAGCTACTTCTGCTCCTGCCACTGCCTTCAGGTTATAAAATAAACATGTTGCCACACACAAAATTTAAATAGATACAAGTTTTGCGAGTGCATAACACAATAAACCGCAGTAAAAATATATATATACATATATATAAGATATATATATGTGTGTGTATATATAATAAAAAACAAAGTTAAATTATCTTGATATATAAACTCAACGAACATTTCACTCCCTTCAAAGAAAACATTTTAGAATCTACACCGATTAACAGTATGTTTGAAATTTGATTTTATAGTCCTAAAAAGTATGCTACAAAATATGCGTTCTTAAGCCAGTTTAAATAATTGAAGAAAAATTTGTAACTATTTTTTAGTTACTTTTAAAATTGAATAAAAGATGAAGTAAAAGATCAAAATTTTACAAGAAAGAAAGTTTATTGAATTCTCTCCTTAACCTAATATTTAACAGTTTTGTTTCTGCGCCAAAATATCTAAATTAGTTAGGGTGAGACCATTCCTGGTATCTTTTATAGCTATTTTTATTCAAATGAATGAAAGTAAGAATATATATTAATATAGCATAGATCAAATAATATCAAAGAATAGGATAGAAAGAATATACTAATTTCACTCTTTTAAAGAACTCCCCTAAAGTATGCAAAGGTTTTCTTAAACAATGTCTTAATGATGAACGAATACAATGAAACTTTTTGTTAAAATAGAAGCTATATTAAAAGAAAACCAATTTTTATAATATAGTTGCGCCCCCAAAGATATGCAATATTTTAAGAAAAAGATTTTTTCATTTCTTTCCCTTTTTTAAATGTTTGGTAATGGGAAAGTGTATCATGAAAAGTGTTCAACTCTATAGGAAAATTTAAAAAAAATTAAAAACCAATTTAAAAAAAGAAGAAAATAGAGCAATTAAACGGTCTTTTCGTGCAACAAATGGCATAAGATAAAGACAACAAAAACAAAAAAAAATTTATATGTATATGTAAGTAAGAAGAAAATGGTAGGCAGATGGAAATGAAGATGAGTTGCAAATGCGTGTTGTGCCGTGGAATTATAAGTACTTACAAATATACATTTGTATGGGCAACAACCGCAGCAACAACAGCAATAATACACATACACACACACATTCGCATACACATTGACACACATGCGTCAAGAGCAAGAAAAAGATAACAACAAAAGACGCGAGTTTACAAGCAGCAAAGTGGCAACAGCAGCACAAGCAAGCAACATCAGTAGCAACACCAACAACAAAAAAAAAGTGTTGCGTTTTGTAGTTGTACGTAGCCGAGTAGTTGTTGCCATTGGATGGGTCTAGGGGCCAATGTATGTAATTTGAAACACTTGTGTCAACCACGCCCACTCCAAAAAACAAAAAAAACCCAAACCCCCACTACAATTTTCATGTACCCTCCCCACCACACACCATGTACCTATTCTTACACTCCAGACATACCTACTAACACCCATTCTTTGTCTTGTCTTCTTGTTTTTGCTGCGGTTGTCAGCATCGTCTTATTATCATCATCAGTGGCAGCTTTTGGCGGTTTTCTACATACATACAAACATATATATATATATATATATATATATATATACCAACACATAGATATACCATAACACATATATACAATACATCTACATACAGTTATTCCTCCTTCTGTTAGTAAGTTGTTGTCATCGGTTCGGTGTACAATGAAATTCACTTTGCCAAAAAGTTTTTATTTCATTAAAAACTGACTGAGTCGCCTCTGAGTTATACCCAACCCCTTTACTGTATGTGTATGTGTATGTGTGTGTGTGTAATTCATCAGAGGGTGCCCAAAACTTATACTCCTTTCTTATCCACACTGTCTCAGACAATAGCAGACGGTGCAGTTTTCCTTAGGCAACACAAAAAAAAAAAAAGAATAAAAAATATAAGAAAAAAATAAACCAAGTTTTTAACCTTTTTTGCATATGCATTCTTTGCAAAAGTTTTGTATTTTGGCCTGGTTGAAAAACTGTTTTGATTTTCTTTGCCTTTACACTTTCTTTCCTTGCTGCTAAATGTACTTGAAATTTGCATAAAAATATTAAACGAATTTAATTATTTAAACATCATTATTTTTTTCGATTATTTTTGGTGGAAAAAAAAAGTTGAATTTCATTTCAAGGCGACCTTTTTATAATTTTTAAATGTCAATCAAAGTTAAGAGAAAATACAAAAAAAAAGAGAGCAAAACGCATAGAAACGGAAATAAATTTGAATTGGCTCGAATATTTGTTACACTTTTAAAATTATGTGTAAAAAATATTATATAAAATTTTTGCAAAGACACAAAAAATTTTTTAATTTTTTTAAAGTTTTTAAAATATTTAATTTAGTTTATTGAAAAACATTTGTTTAAAAATTTTTCTATGATAAGGTTATTTTAACTTTCTTTGGATTTGGTTAAATTTCTTTTATCTTTCTTTGAAATTAGTTAAGAATCTTTTTAAAAAAGATAATTAATAATAAAAATCGTTCTTTGAAATTAGTTAAAAGTCTTTTAAAAAACTAAAATTTTATGTTTATTGAATTTCACAAGATTTTTTTTGGGGTTTATAGAGATTTCCAAAAAACTCCAAAGGAAACATTTAATTTTAAAATTTTATGAAATTAAAAGTGAATAAATAAATATTTGGGCTATCAATGCACTAAGTAAAGCGACGATTTAGATCATTATAGTTAGAAAATTTTAAAATATGTTGATCAAATTATTGAAGAATTTGATTTTAAAAAGAAATTTAAAAAAAAATGTTAAATGTTTCTGGATCTTCAAATTATAGACGAAGTAATATTAAGATATAATAACAAATTTTAATAATAAATTAAAAAAAATATTAAATGTTTTTGGGTGCACAAATTATAAATGAATTAACATTATTTTGAAATTTCTTAACTCATTTTTTTTTAATTTTTCCTCCAACATTTTTTGAGAAAGTGTATAAAACGCAAAAGAGATTTGGTTCTTTTTTTCTGTTTTTTTTTTGTGCTCTTTTTTAAATCAAAAGTTTTACACTTTTGCGTTTTTTTTAGATTTTCTTTAGCATTTTCTTTATATTAATTGACCTTTCGGCGGGGATATGAAAGGGTAAAACAGTGGATTCGTTTTTTCTTTTTGGGGTTTTCGTTTTTTTTCTTCTCGAAAATATATAAATCGGTTTGGGAAATTGCTTTCATGTGACAGAAGTCAATGTCAAAGGTGAGCGATAGGCATAGAATTTAATGAGAAATAAGAAAAATAAATATAAGAAAAGAGAGTGGTGGGGGGTAGCTTAATTAAAGAAAATAAATTAATGAATTTACGTTGATGAAGGATAGAAAAGGGGGAAATGAATTTTGATATTTGTTATTTAGATACATTTTTACTTACTTGTATGTAATTTCATTATTTTTTTGTTTTTTGTATGTAATTTGTTTATAAACAATTTAACATTTGCTACTACAACATATGTGTCCGTTGTGTGTCTGTGTGTGTGTGAGGGCGAAAGCTGTTATACACTAGCCATTGGGTATTATAACAGCCAAAGCGTCAAGAGAAAACCGGACATAGCCGACAAACCCATTAAGAACGGCTGTCGACAGTGCCACAACCATCGACATCGATTGTATACTTCGCCTCCGCGTCCGCCTCCGATACCGAAAACGCGAACACCTTCAGCACCGGAGCTCATTTCGTTGTTGTCCAGGGGGCCACCAATTCCGCCATTGCCACCACCGCGCATTTCCGTACCATAATAGGGTGGCTTACGGGTGATGCCACCGGGACCGGCATTGCCACCGGCTCCGCCACCCGATGAAGTCAACTCGTTGCCACCACCATGACTCCCATGCGTCTGCTGTTGCTGATGATGGTGATGATGATGATGTTGATGCTGATTGCCGCCACTACCAATGCCAGTACCGCCGCCTCCTGGCTTATGTGTGGGCGGTTTATTGCCGCTGGTATAGTAAACGTGAGGCGATAACGGTGGCATTCCACCATATCCATCGCCATCCTCAAAATCCTCGGACGAACCATATTGCAGTTCCTCATCATCGCCACCCGGCTGATAGGTGACTTTGACTTGTTGTTTCAGTTTTAAAATGTCATTGGCATCCGCATCGTTGGTTGCACCACCACCGCCACCAGCACTGCCACCACCAGCTGCACCGCTGCCTCCAATACCTTTTGTAGGATTTTTACGATTCGGTCCAGGAATTTCTGCAACAACCATATCAAAAAAAAAAAAAAACAAATATTTATATGTACATATAACATAGTAGAGTAATTGAAAGAAAACTATAAATACTCTAACAAAGAGTCCTATGAAAAACTAAACCATTTTGGGACCTTAAAACTTGTCCGTTTCCTTTGCTGAGTTAATGACGTCCTTTGTAAGGTCACTAAATTTTAAGTTTAGCTTATGCTTATAAATTTCTATTTCTAATTTTATCAAAATGAATCAAAGGTGAGGAAAAATTACTTATACAAACTCTTTCTCTCTCTCTCTCTCTCTCTTAACCGATATCGAAGATATATCAAGCTAGGATTTAGATATATTATAAGCTAGAACAATTGATTAGAACCTCAAGAAGTGCTGAAATATATGAAAAATGGCAATGCCCTCAATTGACTTATCAGCATAGTACCTACGAGTAACAGTTTATGTTAAGTAACATATACCACTCTGTTAGTCTTATGTTATGTTAAGTCATTTAAAACTAATACGTGGAAATTATCAAACGCGAAATAAGACATAATTATCAAGAAGATTAGCTAAAGGGTAAGAAAAGAAACTTTTGGATAAATAAAGTTTGAGATAGCTATATATACATATATATATATATATTGAACTATATTCTTGGACTTTATTTAAACAGTTATATTGAGGACATCTAGAGGCATTTGATTAACTATACAAGAAGAATAATAGACTTAAGTTCATGTTAGTAATATAAATATAAAGTTCTTCACTATAAGTTGTAAACGATCTTGTCTTTAGGACGATCTTTACAGATGACATACTAAGATGACAGTGTTGCAAAATATAGCGAATTATAGCATGGATGCCAGATTGTTACTTTGCTTTGACCTAAATACAAAGTTAATTTTAAATAATTTAATTTTATTTTATTAATACTATTTTAGACTTGCTTCAACTTTTTATTTTTTGTTTAAAAAAAGACCTTTTCAAATACTTTTTAAACCTGGCATCCCTAAAATTGATCAGCTGATATGTATATGTATAAGGCAGGCCTATGTATTTGTTAAAAAGCGTCAGGAAAATCCTTGTGATATTTACGAGAAACTAAAATATTTGAAAATTATTTCAAAATCATGGTTAACTGACATTATTTCACTTTTAAAAAGTATTTGAAAATAGAAAAACGGTCAAAACATTTCATTTTTTTCTCAGGAGTTTTAGACTTTATCTATTTACTCCGGAACAAAAAGTTTTAAGTATGTATTTTATATGAATTTTCCATAAATAATAAATGGGTTTCTTCAAGTCTATGATTATATCGATATAGGTTATATGTATGACTAAAACTTACCATATAATCGTATACTGCTATCAACTTCACCGAGTGAATTTTTGGCTATACAACGATAGGAACCGACATCATCCTTTTGAAATTTACGCACAATCATTGTCATTTTGGTTTCGTACATCGATTGAGAACTTTCCTGTACATGATATTTCACCGAAGAGACTATCATCTCACCTGTTAAATTTGAAAAAAATTTCCAAAATTTATGTTAATCAAAGTTAGCCGTGATATATAAAATTTTTGTATACCTAGTTGTCTGTATTTCATATGTATATTAGTTTAACTGTTTATACTCATAATATATTTGTCTCTTACGCGAGTCGTATTATATTTATTCCTGATTTTAAAAATCAAAAAAATATATTTTATAAAAGAAAATAATAATAGAAATTCAATAAAAAGGCCATTTTAGGCCGATTTCTTTTCGTTTGGACTAGATTCAATTTCATTACGTTTGGGCACCCGACCAATCACTTGAAATTCAAAACTTAAAGATAACCATTTCCATACGAATAATAATTTTTGGGTAAGTAATTAAAGATCAATGGCTTGCAAAACGATTTATCGACTGGACTATATGTATATATATATAATACATTTAGTTATAAACACAAGTGTGTGCATAATGCAGCTTGATGAACCTGACAACCCAACATTGTTAGTTAGTTTACATGCCCTGGGCTTAAGGGCTGAGTACCTACATTGGAGGTAGTCACTCCATGAGGCGGGTCATAATGATGGGAGAGGGGGGAATGTGAATGGTATGGTGATGTCATGTTAATGCTCAGTCAATATATTTGATGTTTAATGATTGAGAAAAGAACCCTAAATAGCATACAGTAGTAGACAAAACAGACCAAAAGCCGAAAAGTGTGTCTTAACTGTTACATATATATATATATATATATATATATAGACAATCAACTGCGGAAAAGGTGGTAAGGGGTCATAAGCAGGGGGGGTAGGTGGTAGGGGGTCATAAGCAGGGGTGTAGAGTGGTGATTTCTATACAATTTACGTGTACTTAGTTGAAATCTATTCTCTATGGCATATAAATATTTAAGTGATTTTTTTTTCTATTTTAGTCTGAATTCTATAATTTAGCTTAAACTGTCAATCTAATCCTTCTTCCTTTTTCTAAGGACCTTTATTAAAATAGAATGTTTTATTTATAATTTAGTTCAATACGTTCAAAACTTTCATTCTCACTCTTACTACTTAAATTGAAAATAATTGAACAGAAATTTGCCAAATCTTTTTTTTCAATCTTTTTCTTTATTTCCTTTTTTTTTGTTTTCAGAGTTAGCATGTAAAGTATATATATATATTTTTTTTATTGTACAGTTAGGTAGCCTAGTTTATGGCGTTTAAAAGTTCATACGAGACGTGCCAGACTGACAACTGACTAATGACGGCCTGACCAGAGAGCGGGGCCAGGGATACAGCATGGTTCTCCATGGATACAATGTTGAAGTAATGATGCGTTTGGGCTGCTGGACACCAGCTGCATACGCACAGACAGAGTCAGGACAGGACAGACAGACACACATACACACACACACACACATGCATATATATCTATACAGAGAGAGAAAGAGGAGACTGTGACTTACCCGTGTCCTTAATCCAATAGTTAATTGATTTGGGCGAGGCCTCAACGTGACACTCGATTTGAACATCAGTGCCAAGTGGTGCGCCAACTAATTGATTTGGTACTTGGATAACAGGATGAACTAAAAAGAAACAAGAGAGAGAGAGAAAAGTGTTGAAAAAGATTTAATAATGTATTTTTTGTATTTTGTAGATCATTATCAATTGTTGATTAACCATGTTATTGGATTATAGTAAGCATATGGCCGATTTGGCCCAACAATTTCAATTGATCTGTCCGGATGGATTAACCAATGGTTTAACAAATGGTTTGCGTCCATATCGTAATACTTTGATCTGTGTTGGAGCCACTGCAGCCGCTTGTGTGGCCATTGGTGCTGCTGTCAAGGCTTTGCGTCGTCGTGAAGATAATTCGGCCCTAACAAAAGACGATATTAAATGCATTGTTGTGAATGATACGCCAATTCCTACCAAAGAGACGGCAATGCCTATGCAACGTCAAATAGGCACTGAAATATCCGACTGTGAATCGGATATTGAAGCTGAATATGCCAATAATAAGCTCAATGCAAGTGTTAATGCTCGTAAGTTATATATGTATATATATTTATATATTCCAAATGACTTTTTTTCTAGGCATTCATGAGGCTTTCTACACACAATCTGATTCCCTGGATCCACCATCTGGATTCTTTATGGATTAAATCCAGTATTAAAGGGGTATGTGGTGTGGTGTGGTGTGGTGTGTGAGAGCAAGAGGCAAAATGTGATTCAACTTTATTCCACCTTTTATTTCTTATTTTCATCACATTTCCCCACATTCACGAATCGATACTAGTCTGCCAAATCGTAACAAGAGAGATTAAGCAAGAGAGAGCCCCATAAGAAATCTATAGAAAAACCCATCCAATCTATAATTTATATATATATTTGTGGTAACCGATCAATCCTTCTCTTTGGGCATATAATTTTTGTTTATCAGTTTTTCATTTCTATATATATGCTAAAATGCATTAAGGCATACAAATTTTTTTCGGCTATTTGTTAACATAAAAATTCAATAAACCAAATAATTCGAAATTAAAATAAAATTAAAACATAATAGAAAGGTGTATTATTTAGACAATTGTTCCCATGGCAGCTATATAGCATATATTTTTCCAATACTTTTGAAACTAAATAGAGACATTTCTATACAAACCAAACTTACAAATACCAAATTTCATCAGAATCGCTCCTAAAACAAGCAAGTTACTCATCTAAAGCTATTGTCTTGACCGAGCGTTCCTATGGAAGCTAGATGATATAGTCAACCGATATTAATAAAACTCAATGGATATGTTGAAAAAGTATATAAAACTCACAAAAACGAAGTTTCCTGATATTCAATTAAAAAACAAAGTTATTGAGGTTAATCCCTTTTCTAAAACATAAGTTCCTATGGTAGCTATATGATATAGTCAACAGATTGGAATGATTTTAAAATATGCATTACCTACAGCAAAAAGAAGCCTTTGAGCAAAATTTCTTTAATGGTTTCGAAGAAGATCGAGTTGATAAGGGCAAACAAATGAATAGATGAGACATCAGTTTTTCGTGCTGATCAAGAATATTTATACTTTATAAAGTCAAAGATGCTTGATTCCATGAGTTATAAACTTCTAATCAATGTTAGGATTCCCTGATTTTATATATTTACAGTAAAATATCGTTAACAACAAACCAATTGGAACAAATGTTTGAAAATGGAAAAGATATTTATCATTTAGGCTTATTTGCTTTGCTAGGGTTATGTATATATATATATATATCTCGTTACATTTATCCCATGTTCTTTAGTGGGCAATGGGCTATTTTGTGTGTGCGATTGTGTAGCTCATCAAAATGCAATTCAAGTCCATGTAAGAACTCTTCACGATACACTTGCATGAACTCTTCTGCAACGAATGACTATTTATTGTCACTTAAAGGACGGTGGCGGGTAGGTAAAAGGGAGCAACTTGCCGTTACTGCTTTTGGGCTACTTCAACGAGGCTATAACCAAAATTGGTGGTTTTGTAAAACTGCCAAAGTCGCCTTTAGGGCAGAAAAGGAATAGACAGCTAGGTAAAGGGACCGAGATGCTTAGAGATTCCTCCATAATGTGTGTGTGTGACTGTGTGTGAATGCATTGATGGTTGATTGCAGTACCAACAGCAACAGAAGCATGTTGCAACAATGGCTTCTATACTATATCCTTGCCTCTCTCACCATCCCTTTCTATTTCTCTGTGTGTCTGACGACAGTTTTGTAAGTTTGAACGATTTTAATTGATTTTCATGGATGAGTGCGTTGTCTTCATATATATATATATGTATATATTATATATCGTCTACTATACATAACTATTTCTTCATGGTCTACGAGCACAACAAGTTTTCCTCACTCAATGTATGTATATATATAGATAAAATTGATGAAAGTCACCGATATAGAATTGTATGTTAATATACATTACTTGACTTGAAATCATATAAATATTTATAGGTATAGATATTATGCGATCGACTCTATATATATATACATATACATGTGTGTGTGTGGTATGATCAAGGACGTTTACCGCAGAAAAGGACATTTTACCGCAACCAAAAACTGAAGTAGAAGCAGATGGAGGAGAAGTAAAGCATCAAGTGCTGGCTTCATTGACATGCAACGCACACAGTGTCATACTGTCCACCGGCGTTGAACCAGTGTGTTGACCAGGGGGGTCTATAGCTGTACACACATACACACATACATACATACGTGCTGGTTGACTGCGTCTACTTTTAATCTACATCCACATATGGCCACAGTGCAAGTGCATTTTTGGTACCCAAGCACTTTCGCTTGCGATTTGCAATTTTACCATGATTATTCCGAGCATGTACACCTCAGCATCAGCAACAGCATCAAGTAACCCATCAGTTGTTAACTCCCTCCTCCTCCCTTCCACCCTTTCTATTCCCACGTTTCACTTCACCATAGAGGACACTCTCTTCTTCACACTTCATCCTTTAGCCAACATGCCATCCGCCTCTGTGTCAGTTGCGGCAAACAAAGCCACAAATATGCACTAATGACGTCGTCGTCGTCGTCATCGTCATCGTCATCATCGTCGGTGTAATCGTGGTATGAGCAGAAGTAGCAAATGCCACAGAGACGCACCTTGTGTGTTGCAGCATTTGGCCAGCATTGTTAGAGAGCCTCCGAGCTAAAGGTGACAACTGTCTGCGGGCAGTTTGGACATTCCCCTTACAGTTATAATGTATGTGTGTGAGTGTGTGTACATGTTGGCCAGTAGTTGATGCTTTTTTTTTTCTTTTTTTTTTTTGGCTTTTTTTTCTTTCTTGTTCGCCAAAAGGCAGGGGAGGGCTAGAGGAGTTTGCATGAGGCATAGCAGTAATTGCAGGGAATTGTACAGTAATTTCAGTTGGGATGCAAAAGAATTTCAGTTGGTTAACCTCTACATAGATGAACATTCTTCTTGGTAACGACAAGTCAAATCAGATAACAAATTGCCTTAATTAAAAGAAAAATCTGTATTTGGATTTTCAATCTTAAGTTTTTCCATGATTAATATGCACACAAAGTATTTCAATATAAAGATGAAAACAAAGTTCAAAGTTTTTTTTTAAAATCATTTAAAAATAAAATGAAAAGGAATTGACTATGATTTGGGAACGGTTGATATTATTTCTTTCGTTTAGAAATCAACTTTACAGCAAAGGAAACTAATGGAATGGATCTGTGTAGTATGGAATAATATAGAACGAACATAGAAACAAAATTAAGACGAGTGTCGATATAACTGAAATTATATTAATGATTAATCTATAATAAATAAAATCAAAAGGAATGAAATGAAAAGTGATGCAAAGCAATGAAATATAAATGCAATGGAATGCAAAGTTATATGTCATAAAAAGAATGGAACAAAAGGGAAAGGTGTGGAATGCTAAGAAATGGATCGGTTTGTTTTGAATTGAATTAGAAGATGATTTTAAAGTTCAAATTATATTAACTATAATACAGTGAAATAATGAAATAAAAAGAATACAAAGGACTCAATTAGAAAGGAATGGAAAGCAAGGAAATGATATTAAAAGGAAAGAAATGCGAAAGAATTTAAAAGAAGAAAAGATGAAAGAAATGAAATAAAAACAGTCCCAATGAATGAAATGTAGAGAAATAAAATTTCAGAATTGATTTATAAGATTTTAAAGTTTGAATTAATCGTATATTAACTGTAATATAACTAAAAATGAAATGAAAAGTAATAAAATGGAAAGGAATGAAAAAGAAAGTTATGGAATATGAAGTGCAAAGAAACAATTTGGAAAGGTACGAAAAAGAATGAAATAGAATAAAATAAGATGACAAAGGTTAAAATAAAAGCGCTTGAAATGAACAAGAAAAGAATGGAATGGAATGACAGGGAAAAATGTAAATAAAATGGAATGCAATGAAATTGAATTAAGTAGAAAGGAATGGAATGCAAAGAAATAGAACGAAGTAAAAGGAATGGAATACAAAGGAATGCATTAAAAGGGTCCAAAAAAAGAAATAATTAAATGGCATGAGATGGATATAATTGGAATGAAATGGACTGAATTGGAAAGGCATAAAAACGGAAGGAATGGAATAGGAACGCAAAGTAATAAAATAAAAGCGAAAGGAATGAAAAAGAGAGGAATCGAATGGAATGTAATATAAATGATTGAAACGCAATCGAATAAAATGTAATCCAAAGGAATGGAACGAAGTAGAAAGGAATGAAATGCATAGAAATGGATCAAAAATGTACGAAAAAGAAAGGAATAATTAGAATTCTAATTTTGTCCGATTCGATCGCAAATCAATTTCTTTTTATTTCAAAGTAGGTAAAAGAATATTTAAATTATTTTACTATATTTAATTTTCTCTTTTCTCTCTTTTAGGTTAGATATATTGAAACATTTCCAATTAATAGTATATCGAATTATATACCGATATGATATAATGAAATTATCATTTGAAATCATATATCAAAAATTAATTATTGGTAACAACTTTGATTGATTCACTGCAATTAGCTCAATTTTTCCCCCAACGAATTATAATTGATTTGGAAACAAGGATAAAATGAAATTTTTGAGAGCTGAAAATTTTTTTTTTGCATATTTTTGTGATTCAATTTTATAGAAATGAATTCAATTTGCTAACATTTTTCGAAAATAGAAAAAGAAAATTAAAGCAAATTTTTTGTTTATCTCTCTTTTTTTTGTTTTTTTATTTGGAAGCAAAGGTCAAACTATTGAAATTTGTTTGAGTCTGATCAACTTGAGACCACCTGAGTGGACATTGAAATATTGTTGGTTACTCTATTCCAATTTTTTTTTCTCTCTTTTTTTGTCGCTACGCGTACGTGATTTTTTGCATTTTGTCGCACTTATTTCTGTGTGTGAGCGCGAAAAGTAGAACTGTAGATACAAACACGGATCCGGGATGGAATGTGCAACATTGAAACGTGCCTGCAAACCACTGTGATGCACTGTGATAAAAGAGGTCGAAATGGGGTGGAGGAGGAGAGAGAATGGTGAGTGGGTATGGTGATACGGTGAGTGTGTCAAATGGTAACAATTGAGATGCTTGAGACAAAAGACAAAAATTGTTGATTCTCGAATTTAAATAGAAGCCGGTAAGGGACACACACACATACATTGATATATAGAATTAGTGGTAAGATTATTATCCTGTAAGATTTTTTATATATATATATCTCCGTTTATACATTTGTTTAAACATATATTACTAATTAGCGGCAAGAGGAAGCCCCTAATAAGTATTGGGGTAACAAAACGGAAAGGTAAATGAAAACGGAAATGTTCTTGAGGCATGGCTTTACATATGCATTTATTCTAAAAATACCCTTTCCCTACATCCTTTTTCTCTGCTTCTCTCTCTCTCCGTCTCTCTTACACTCTTTGGTGGCACAAAAACTTTGTTTTCACTTGCCGCGTAACATTTGCCAAACAAATTGTGAGGAAGTTGTTGCAAAATGGCAACAGGAAAAGTAAACGCAGCAGGAATACACGTCGGTAAAACTTTTTTCAAGGTACCCTTGCAAACGAGTATGGGGTAGGGGGCAGGGGAGGGGTAGCAGATGTAAGAGAGAATGCTGCTGCCTCAATGTAGATAGTAAGCGAAATGGCAAAAGGGTTACACACTTTAAAGTCCAACACTTAAAGACCACATTAACACAATGTCAAAATGTTAAAAAGCGTGATTTTGCCACCTAACCGAAAATGATGGAGGTCCTGCAGGAGAAACGAATGCGTCAGAGAGACGTATATGTATGTGTATATGTGTGTGGGAAGGAGGAGGTGGAAGACTTTGCTGCAGTGAGTGGTAAACGAGTGAACAAAAAAAAAAAGAGAAGAAAAAAATAAACAGAAGCCACGTTGGCAAACAAACGCAGTGGAAAGTGGCTAACAGCTATGGCAACTACACTGGCTCCTAGCTTCCAGTACCGACCACGTCTCTTGACTACTCCAGCTACGTTTCATCCGTCTGTTGCTTTTGCCTTGATGATTGAGTGAACTGCCAGCAGATGGCAGCAGCGCCAGCACGTGCTGCAGACAGTTTGACAAAAAACTGTGGCCCACCAAGGCAGCATTTACCCTGTCCCATTCCTTTTTCACACCACCACTTGTTCCCTGACCTCATTCCAGCAGCAACAATACCAGTCGCAGTTCTTTACTATCCTGTCCTGTCCTGTCCTCTGTCCTGGCCATCATCAAGCTCACACTCATACGCTTATACATACACATATACATACATATACAGGTAATGCCCTGGTATCAGTGACAGGATTTAAACGGATTACAACAACGACAATCAAGTTAGCACACACACACACACACACATACATACACATTTACCAATTCTACCATATCCTTGGAGTTTGCCTTTTGCCCTGCTTTTTATTTATATTTATTTTTCTCGCTGAGCACATCATCTCAGCCGGATGGTCTATTGTCAAATATACACTGAGAGAAATGAAACAAAGTCAGTTAATGTCTGAAAAGGTGTAAAAGATTTACAAAAAGAAATGGGTAATGAATCAGATTTGGTATGGAATTGAATTGGGGTTTTAATTTAACGTGTTTGTTCTCATATAAACCTGATTTATAGTCTCCTTGATTCTAAAATCAAAGGGTTAAGGGATTCCTACACTTTTTTTTCTATTATTACATACTATGCTATTTTTTTTTTAATATTTTAGATATTTTTTTGAACTCTCTTTTAATATTAAGTTTCTATTTTTCGCTTGATAATTCAGAAAACATTTTCTTAACTTTACTTTCTCTTTCGCTCAGTGTAATTTAGTCCAGTTTTGGACAATGGAGTTAAGTGAAACTAACTAAATATAAGATAAACACCACAACGAAGACCCACACACCCTCTCCCCCCCATCGCACTCCATCCTCCCCTTACGGAGCAACCAACCACATATGTAGTTTCAGGACCTGTGACGAATGAATAATATGTCTAGAATGGTAAAGGGAGTAAATGTTTGCAGAAATGCACTATCCCCCCCCCTTACACCCTTTAACCATTACCGCAAGGCATCTCTCTAATTAATGAATACTTACAATGTATGCTAAGCGAGATGCGCTTTGAAACCGATGGGGGTACTCCATTGGACGCAATGCATAGATATGAGCCCATCTCGTTGCGTGAGATTTTTGTCAGCTTTAGCACTTCGCCGCGATAGGAGGTGACTAGATAAAGGAAACGAGTAAAGGAAAAAAAAGAATATGTAAGTATTTATATATGTATATATATATATATATATATATGAGTTCTATAAGGTTGTTTAAAAGAAAAGAAGCGGGTTCTACCTAATGTTTTAGTGCCCATGTTGTCTTTGAGTACAATTTCATTGCCGTCCTCGCGCCGCCAGGTCACAATGGGTTCCGGATAGCCGCGGGCTCTAAAGTAGAAAAAGAAGAAGAAAAAAGAAATGCAAATGGTAAAAAATCGTTTATATATATATCACAAACATTAAAAACTAATAAAAATCAAACAGAGAAAAAAAAAAAACAAAAACAGAAATGAAATGGCAAGTAGGCAATGATAATGGTGAAATGGTAAAATATTCAAGTTCAGTCGCTTATTAAATTTAATACGACAACAACAACAAATGCTATAGAAATATGCACTCATTCTGAGTGTGTGTATGTGTGTGCGAGTGTGTGTAGATTGAGCAAAAGTTTTTGCAATGCAGACGGACGACAGTAAAGTGAACCAGAATCAAAACCAGAACTATAGAGAGCCAGCAGGCGCCGTCTGTGGCTTTTTATACATTATAATGGGTAGCCAATAGATCGTCAAAGAGCATATTCGACCAATGGCAAAAATTTTTAATTTAATTTTAAAATATATATATATATATATTACATATATATCAATTGGCAAATGTGAGCCACCTTTGCCACTATTTTTTTTAAACATTTGTTGAAGCAAAATTTACCAAAAAAAATTAAAATATTTTGTTTCCAGAAATTCGTTTTATTAAAACTACACATAAAAATAAATTAAAATTGTTTTAAAAATAATAGAAAAATATTTTCAAAATTATTAGCCACCAAAAACACATTTGAAAGCTTATTTTACTTATTAAAAAAAAAAAACTACTAAGTTATATAAAAACTCTCAAAAAGATTACCAAGTAACATAAAAAAAGTAATATTTAAAGTTTAATAAGTAATCGCTTTTAAAAGATTTTTATTAACAATAAATATTAAAGCATTTTTATATATATAATATAAATATATTAATAAAAATAATAATTTTATTTATTATTTAAAATTGATTTTAATTTTAGATATAACAAGTACTTAAATACAATATAATAAGGGAATATAATTATAAAAATTTTAAAAGTTGTATATTTTTAATTTAATAATCTGTCTTGTTTTCAAATATCAATTAATATTAAATATAATAAAAGAAAATAATTATAAAGCTTTTTAAAAGTTGCAGATTTTTGATTTATATTCCAATTGCTCGACAAGCGAAATTTCTTAAAGAAACTTTAAAACTTTTTCCAACACATTTTGCACACTTTGATTTATTAAATGATTGAATTTATTTTATTTAAAACTTATTTTTATTAAAGCAATTTTTTTTAAGTTTTAACAAAAATTTAAAATTATGTTATTAATAAATTTAAGCAAAAAGTAAAGTAAGAAAATTTTAGAAATTTTTTTTGATTAAGAACAAGTTTTAAATTAAATTTTAATTTCATTAAAAAGTTAAGTTGAATAAACTTTTACTTTATTAATTTTAAGCTTGAGATTCAACATTTTATTTAAATTTTTTCATTTTAACTTAAGAAATTTTAATTGTATTTTGAGTTAAACCACAAAAAATTAACATTATTTTATAATATACATTTATATCTCTAATATTTGTGTACGCTTTTTTCATTGATTTGCTATAAAACAAAAAAGTTTTAGCAACTTTTTTTAATTCTTCGTTTTTTCAATCTTTTCTTTGAAAACTAAGTAGAATATTTATTAAAAAATAACTAAAAATAGTCGAAGAAAATTAACAAAATTAAAAAAGTCTTTTAAAAAAGCAAAAACTAAATATTGTTTATTTTTATATAACGAAGGACATATTATTACACTTTAATGTTAACTTAAGATCACATATTAAAAAGAAAATCATTGTACAAAAATTCCTAGGTTATATTCTAGTCCAGCATATATAGAAATATATATATATATATATATATATATATAGTCTTAACAATATTTTCTCTCACTGGCTTAAGTGAGGTTGAATATTCTATGTTGGAGTGAATGCGTGTTAAGACAGCAGTTGTTGAACAGCGAAATAACCAGACACGGGTGTGGTAAATTTTTATGATGCCGCAAACAGATGCAAAATAGCTAAAAAGAAAATGTTTTACACCCACACACACACACACATTTATACTAACACAGAGACATAGACTGACTAGAACGATGTCTTGAAAATTAAGGCAATGCACAACAATAGAACAGCCGACCCACCGACCAATGGAGAAGTACCAGTCAGTTGCAGGAAAAGATGGCTAACATTGAGCCAGTGTGGCTTATGTAGGCATCTCTGATTTCTGTGTGTGTGTGTGTGTGTGAGCAAATTCCATATTTCAAAAAGGAGTTTGTTAAACAAATTTACAAAATTTTTAACAACTAACTAATGTGATAATCATTGGATTACATTTTTTTTTTTCTGTTTTAACTGGAAAATAACATTTAGATGTACTCTAAAGTTACATTTCATTTTAAGGGATTTTCCCTACCAACCAAGTGGTATTAAAAATGAAAAAAAAAAATTGCAGACAAGGTCTCTCTAATAGCTTTTCACACGCACACACACACAGGCTGATTTCAGAGTTGAAGAGAAAGAGAAGAAAAACGCACGCTTATCGCCAACGTTTCATCATTTTGCGGTTAAATCGTTATAAAAAAAAAAAAAAACAAAAAGCAAAGAAATTCTATGTGGTTGTGGTCAAGTTCATAAATCAGTGACGGGCCAAATGCGGAGTGCTACTAACTACAATCGCCGCAGTCATTCGCCGTTAGTTAAATGGAAAGCCAAAAAAAAAAACGTAAAAAGAAAAGAAAAAGTAGAAGCAATGGAAATAGAAGAAGAATGTTATGCTTTGCATTTGATGAATTTTGTATACCCTTTAATTAGGCAAAAGCTATAAATGGAAAATTATATTTGGATGGGATATAAAATTATTGAAAGAATCTTAAACAACTTTTCAGATTTAAATGCTCTATAATACAAGATCATTTCAGTTGTTTAACAATATTAAATAAGATAAACGTATAAAATGTTTAATGTAAAATTTAAAAATAAATGAAAAAATTATAAAAATAAATGAAAAATATAAAAATAACATTAAAAATATAAGTTAATAAAATATAATAAAAATGTAAAAATTAATAAAAAAAATAGCAATATAAATTTTAATACATTTTAATAAAATTTTTAATTTAGAAAATTAAAAAAAAATAGAAAGTAGAAAATAGGAAAAATACTTATATAAAATCTTTTAACATTTTTGTAAAATACCTAAAATTATTTATTTTGCCTTAAAGTATTTAAAATTTGTTAAAGAATTTTAAAGAAAATGAAATTTCGTATGACATAATATTAAAATTACATATAAAATGAAAAATAAAATTCAAAAAGTATTAAAAAAATTTAATAACAAATAGATAAAAGCAATTAAAGTTAAAAATATTAAATTTTATACGACATAAGATTAAAAATTCCATATAAAGTGAAGGATAGATGAAAATATAAAAAAAAAATAAAAAAAAAAAATTTCAAAATAAATAGAAAATTGCAATATATGTATATGTTTTATAATATATTTATAAATTATAAAAAACACTTATAACATTTTTCAAATTATTTATTTTGCTTTAAAGTATTTTAAATTTTACAATAAATATGAAAGAAAATGAAATTTTATATGACATAAGATTAGAATTATTATTTTTTTTTTTTTGATTATTTGATGTCTAATTCACTGAACTAACTTTTTAAATAAAATCGAAATAAATTATATATTTTCAGATTTACATATATGAAAATAAATTTTATTTTTATTTATATTTTTATTTTGTTTTTATTTTATATATAAATGTATTTTTTTTGTGTTTAGCACAGATTGAACTTTATTTAATATTTAATTTATTTTTTTTAAATATCATTTGATATAGAAGGACATATGCTATTTAAATGTTAGGGTATAAAAGAATTCCCTATCGTTGCCAAATCAAGAGAAATGAAGTGTCACTTAATTTGTTGACATTATTACATATATAGAGCTTTGGCTCCAGACTTGATTACTTATAAAAAAAAAAAAAAAAAAGAAAAAGAAAAAAGAAGAATATTAGGAAAACTAAAGGGGAAAAAGCAATGGCTGTACATACGAGTTACTCACCGACATGTTAAACGCACCGAGCTACCCTCGGGTACAATCACATCCGATGAAGTGTCCTCACTGATAAAATCCGGCGGTATAACAACATCCAGAAAGCCAATCTGTGAAATAATTTTTTCGTTGTTTTTTTTTTTTTTTTTTTTGTGTAAAAAAGCAAAAGACATTAAATTAAAAAGCTATGCCAAAACGACAACTGTCGCTGAGAAAAAGTGTCATTGCAATAAATTTAAGATCAAGAAAACAACAAAAAGAAAAAGAAAGAAAATTTGTTGATTATTCTATACCTATGTACACTATGCTACACACTAACAAGATCGTAAACTAACAGAGCAAAGTGTTTTATATGTGAAATGGGATTCATGGTCATAGTCAAGTGTGTTAAATAGTTTAAGTGACGACTGTTGATGCCTGATGATGTTAATGTTAATACTGACCCTGAAGCTTATGCTGATAACACTTAGAGGTTACCTATATAACACACATACACACACACACACACACACTCAGTGAGGTGGTGTATATATTTATATGTTTGTGTGTGGCCTTCAATTTTTGTGCAGCTCACTGCACTTTCTCTCTTTCTTATACATTTCTTAGGGAGAAAACAAAAGCGTAAAAGTACAAATAAAAATTAAGGAAGCATGAAATACATTTTATTGGCACCATAAACTTCACTTGGCTGGACACATGAGTGTACGTGTGAGCGGATACACACGCATACACGCACACACACTCACACACATAAACATGATGTTTGGAATTTATATTCAACGGGCTTGTTTTTGCCTCCTTCCCCTCACCATCTCCATCTCCAACTCCATCTCCATCTCATCATCATCATCTTCATTCTCATTTTTATTCTCATAGTTTTCGCTTTCGATTTGCTGCGCTTTCTTTCACTTGTTCGGTCCAAAAACTACTCAATGCATTCCCTTTTCTACTTATATTCTTTCTTTTTTTTTATGTTCTTAATGCCGCATGAAATTTCTGCAGACATTTTCCAAATACTTTTTTTTTTTTTGTGTTCTTTTAGTGTTTGTTTCTGTTTCCCTCTTTTTTTCCTTTTTGTTTTACATTACATCTCATCTTAAACAATAAGCTGATAGAGCATTATTATTGAAATCTAGTATATATATACATATATATAAATCAATCTATAATATTACCTCTTACTGGGTATATATATAAATTTGATTAAATTTTATTCAATTATTGAATATGAAAAATTTTTAGTTTTTCGTCTTTTACTGCCTTTCCTTAAGTTTTTATTATCATATCATATCATATCATATCATATCATATCATATCATATCATATCATATCATATCATATCATATCATATCATATCATATCATATCATATCATATCATACCATATCATATCATATTATATCATATCATATCATATCATATTATATCATATTATATCATATTATATCATATCATATCATATCATATCATATCATATCCTATCATATTAACTTTTATATCCTTCTTCAATCCTTAGAGAAACTGCTTTAGGTTTAATTGAGAATAGACTTTTGACTTTAATTTAGAGAAAAAATGCTATAACTCTATTTTCATTCAGTATAAGATTTTTACAATATTTAAAAAAAAATGTTCTTACTTTCATAAAAGAATTTAAGCAATTATTCCCATTATTAGTTCCCATATTTTGGAGTCTACATTTCAGATAATCCTTTCGCTACAATTTTTACTTAACTGAGATTGGAGAATCTTTAAGAATTTGGTTAACAAATATTTCACTGCCATCTTTAACAATAGTTTTCTTTTTTTTTTTTTATTTATACTTTGATTAACAGATAATTAAAAATTACCTCTTATCCACAAACTAGCTATAATTACAGCTATCCTACATAAATTATGCAAACATTTATTTAGATTTGGTATGTAAGCAACTATAATACAGTAGAGCTTCGCAAAATGCCAACTTCAATGAAAGCAACATGTTAATTGTTTACAGTAAAGACTCTGTGAAACCACCAAGACAGCATGCATTCACTTCCTGTAAGAAGACTTTATTCTCAAATTGATTTCAAAAGAGTTTGAAGTTGCTCAACTTGGAAAAAATAATACTTAAAGTCAGCAGGGACGACTTAGTTGCTTCATTTATATTCTTAATGGATTTGGTTTTTGCTTTCAGGCCAAAATTTAGTTTTAAAATTGCCCACTTAAGCATATGGACGAGTCATAATAACATGAAATTATATATTTGTTTTCATTCACTTTAAAATCGTATCGGATCGTATTTCAAGTTTTTAGAAATTTGCTCAATTTTCTTTGTTGCGTTTTGCGAGGACACACTGTAGTTATACAATCGCCTAAATAAAGTTATACAAACAAAGCCACTTTTATATAAATTGAATGAATTATAAATAATAAATAGAATAAACTGAATATAAGTGAAACTAAAGTTGAGGGGTTTTTTAATGAATGGTTAAGACAAGGTTTTAGTTGGGTTATAATCAATCTTAGTCTTAGCTCTCAAGGCAATCATTTATTATTACAATACTATATAAATTTCCTTTATAATTAAGCTGAGATGAGTAAAAACTATTTAAAAATAAAAACTTAAGAGATTGCTCCGAAATAAACTAACCTTAAGCAAAAGGATCTTTAAAAGGGAAGCGTATTAATTTAGATATCAAAAAAAAGGTAAAGAATAAAACTTGTATCGAATTAAAAATGTTTTATAATACAATGTATCAAAAGTTTGACCTAGGAAGAGACTAAATTGATAGGATCTTTATAACCTGAATCCTTAAACTTATTCGAATCAAAGCTGCTGTCTAAATGGCATAGAAATACAATCGTATGTATAGTAAAAAAAAAAAAAGGATTCTAAACACTTTACAACTATAAACTTGTTATCAAATGACTTACCTGACTTTTCATTGGATCCGTATTCAATTGACACATATAGCCACCGCGATCCTCTTCAGAGACAGCTTTTATATGCAAATTCCAAGTGTTTTGATCCAAATGACTGACTGTGACACGTGGATTGTGTGTGATGACATTCTCGTGTATGGCCTGTATTGCTTTAGTATCGGCTTTTAGCCAACCCACCTGTAGAAGTTGAAACACAGAGAGATAGAGACAGAGGGAGAGAGAAACGGGGGAGAGATTATATAAGTAAGTGAGTGAGTGGATGAGAGAAAGTGGTTAATGAAATGAGATTTACAATTTTTTTTTTTATTCTCTTTTTTTTACTTATATACAGAAACTATGACCTGAACTGTACTTACCCGATAGCCACCCAAATGGCGTACGTGACACGTGAATGTGGCATCTCGACCCACAGCAACCGAAACATTGGAAATGCTCTCCACGAATTCTGGTTGAAAGGCGCCAATTGCTAGAGACAGAGAAAGAGAGAGAGAGAGGGGAAGAGAGAGAGAGAGGTAGAAGCAACAGAGATTAGAGGTCGAAATGGTTATGTGGTTGTGGCTGTAGCTGTGGCAGTGGCAGTTAATGATATCGCGTCTCTATGTTGCCCCCGTTGGTGCTGTGCTGGTGCACTGCAGCTTGCATCGTTGTTGCGTCTGCCAAAAAGTCCGTGATTTATTGCTTTTAAATGTGCGCCAAGGCAAAGCGTTGCCAAGTTAACAGTAAAGTAGGTAGTAACTAGTTGGTAGTTGGTAGTAGGCAGACACTATAGATCGACTACCAAATAATTTTACTGGCCAGACAATTTAAAGAGCTATAGCGGCTAATTGAAGCTATATAGCCATCCGCATTCGCATCCACACACACACACATGTACACACACACACACACACACACACACACAGGCATACACCCTTCAATACGCAAATATAAATAATTTATTGAATCATTGAAAATCAAACATTTCACTTGCAAGTGCTGCAAAAAACTTTTTAACAAAAAAAAAAAAAACACTGAACCGAAACAAAAAAAAAAAAAAAGGTTAAGGGTAGAGTCGCAGACACAAGGCAACGCACGACTGCCGTGGCCACAGACGACGCTACCGCACCGCACCACCAGTTACCATCATACCCCACTTTATCCTTTACCATGAACCTTCATCATCATCATCAACAACAACAACAACAACAGCATCATCATCATCCTCATTGGTATCCATTGGTAATGCATGCAAAAAACTTTTGCCAAAAACTTGAAATTTAAATATTTATAGACAGTGAGCGCCGCTTTTTTTTTTTTTTTATCGAGACATTGGGGCTATACTGTTCGCCAAACTGTATTGTGTAGAAAATGTTGAAAATTATATATATATATATATACATACATATATACTTATGGGTAACTACATAGAAATAAATATGCTGAATTGGCTCAATTGGCCAATGGCATGATTTATTTTAGTTTTCAATTGCCCAAAAAAGAGTGCCAAGTGTCTGTGATAGACAAACTACATACATAAATATGTATATATATATATATAAGTAGATATATATGCCTATGCTAGATAAAGAGTTTTGGGATCATCATAATTTCATGACATTTCAGTTATAATTATAGAAACTAAATATTGGTTATTGGGTTAAAGTTTTTTAAGTTCGAACAAAAGCACTTTAATTAGTTTCACTTAAAAAATCTTAAAAAATTTTAAAAATTTTATAAATTAAAAAAAAAAATTTAAGTTTTTAATATTCTTTGATTATCAAAAAAATAAATCATTTTTGTTTGTCAAAACAAAAAAAAAAATGAGTTACAAATACATTTAAATAGTTTTACTTTTCATAAAACTTTCAAACACTTTATTTATTGAAAAATCAAACAGAATATTTTTTTAAATATATAAGAATAACAAAAAAATTAAGAAAAAAAACATAAAATTTGTATATATAATTCATATAAATTTATTTTATTAAAATAATTTTTAAATTTTTTATATTTTATTCCATAAGGCGACTCTTTTCATTGTTAAAGCACACTATGTTTATTTTTGTTGCGTTTTTCAACACTTGACAAACAAACAAAAACTGAAAAGAAACCAGACTAATGTTTTCCCATTTATTTCCTCCTTGTTTGTTCCCAGGATATTAAATTTAAAAATTTTAAAAAATATATTAAATAATTTAAATAAGAAAAACAATCTTACACTATAATGTCGACCGATTATTCCTATGGCAGCTTTAATTTATAGCCGTCTAGTAGAAAATTCTCTCACGTGTAATAGAAAGAGTTTCATTTTTTTAAATTTAAAAACGATCACGAATATATATACTCTATATATAAACTGAAGATATTATATAGAAAATCTATATTCATATATATATATATTAAATTTAATTAATTTTGAGTTTTATCATGCATATTTTTGTTACCCTTTTCTTTCAATTTGGTTAACCTTTGAGTGTTTAAAATTTTTCCAACGTAACTAGATAACTATACATATGTATATTTGGTTATATATATATATATATATATATATATAGATATATATATATATATATATATCTGTGTGTGGTGGCTTGGCATTTGCATTTGACTATCTAAGTTTTTCATTTACATTCTGTTGGATAGGTGGTAAAGAAAAAGGGAGCAAAAGACAACCAAAATTGCAGACTGGAGAAACAAACTAGAGATAGAGATTTGGTTGGTATCAAAATCAACAAACAGCCAAAAGTTCAAGTAACAGCAATCTGCCAGTACACACACACACACACACACATAGCGAGAGAGAGAGAGAGAGAGAGATACAATCACCCACAAGGACAACAACAAGGATGCAAAGAGATGAGGTACAGATAGATAGACATACAAACAAATGGACAGATGGTCACCCAGGACTGCACTCAAATGTAGTTCCTGCTTGGCTGACTGCGGCTTGTTTGTCAATCTGTTGAACTGTTCTCTCTGTACCAACATTCACTATTGGGCCAAAGATGTTTCACCATTCACGACTAAAGTTGTTGTGACTTGTCCTTGTTTGAAGTTCGATGGTTTCCAGAAAGGGGTGGACTACTACTAAACTCTACAGATACGCATTTTCCGTTTAGTTCCGGTGAATACAAGAATTGAAGCAACACATCAAGTCAATTAACCCGTGGCCTCTAGACTATTTCAAATGATTTTAGATTTTCGCACATTATCATAAATTTTGGCGGCCATCCATGGGGGCATTTCCCATATTCATGATTTTACCTTAGCCTCTAAAAAAGAGAGTGGGAGTAGACAAGACCAAGCAAGTTCATTTCAATTTTCGTTCAAGAGGCTTGTCAATTTTGGGTCCCCAAAAGTTTAAATCACACAACGACAATGAGGATTTACCAAAGAGAAGAGACCAAATTTATGGTTAAGGACCAGCACATATACACACACACACACACATACACTCACATATGGGCAAAATGTCGCCCAGTGTCTTAGTGTTAATAAAAAATGTGGGTGGAGAGGTAAAATATATGGCGACTGTGACAGGCGAACCGTATATAGTAATACAGATACAGATACAGATACAATCTGCATGGCACCTACCTTTTTTTTCTTCTTCTTTGTTTCCCTTTACCTTAGCTTTTTGTGTCTTTTTATGGCAAATCCTTGTCGCCAAAGCACCAATGATAGGTGATAATGGCAAATTTGAGACAAAAAAGAATGAGAAAAAATAATGTAAGAGAATCCTCTTTAAGTTGGCCAGAGTTGAAACTTAGTTATAACTCTCTAATGACAGTCACGGCTTTGGCATTAACATTTGTTTTCTTTTGTTGGCTTTAACTTAAAAGTTGAACTATTGCCAAGGCAGGGAAATGGCCACAAAAAAAAAAAAAAAAAAAAAAAAACAAAAGAGGAAAATTCAATTTAAATTCTTCTTTTTTTTTATTCATTCTCTCTCTCTTTGGTTTTTTTTTTTCTTGTTATTTTTTTTTTGGTTTGATTTCACGATGAAAACAAATGTCCTGACAATTAATTGTCCTTTGATTTTCTTTCATGGCCACTTTGAAAAGGGTTTGAGTGAAAGGCATTACAAATTCACGACAATTTGCAGTCAATGTCTGTGTATTTAATTGATAAAGTTTTTTTTTTCTACTTTCTACACACACACACACACACACACATATATATATATATATACAAATGTTATTAGAATTGTCTAACAGAAAGAGAAAACAATATCTTTTGACCAAAATGTATTGCAATTATTATTAATGGCATTGGTATTATTATGATTATTTCAAAGGATAGCAAAAGTAAATCTCATATTACAAAATTAAATTTTTTTAAATTTACCTTAAGGCAAATGCATTTAAAGTCAAATAATTTTCATTTATTTAATATTAATATCTCTTTATTAAATATATATATGGAAATTTAAGTAAATTTTCTTGCCAACCAATTTCCTTTTATTAAACAATAAACATTCTTGCCAAAAGTTAATTATTAAACCAGATATATTGACTTTTATTACCATAGACAGGCAGGGGGCGGGGGGAAGACGGTACAAATACTTTGAAAGTTAATCAATAAATATGACAAAGATATTTAACAAAACCAAACTAATAATCTGTCACTTTTTATCGGAATAAATATTTAATTAAATAGTTTTCTATTTAATAAGCAATTTAAAATTTAAATAATCAATCTATAAAATCAAATAATTTAATATAATTAATTGTTTTAAAAATCCTTTTCTAAGCATTTACTTAACATCTTAAATAAACATTGGCTAAATATAACTTTAATAAGTAAACTTTTATTTTCAATCAATATAAAAGTGAAAGTTTAAATTACAGTAAAAACTCTCATAAAGGACACCTCACTTAAGCTACCATGGTTTATTTTTCGAAACAGTTCTTCTTCTCAGTTGAGCAAACAAAAACTTATACATTATATAACACTTATATACTAAGAAGACTTATATACCATACGAAGCCATGAAAATTGGTCAAATGTTGATAACGTATAGAAATATACGTTTCCGATCCTATTAAGTATATATATACTTGATAAGCAACGATAGTCAATTTAGAGTCAATTTAGTTATACCTGCTATCCGTCTGTCTGTTTCTTCGCACATTTAGGACTTAAAATTTTAAGCTATGTGGTTGAAACTTGGTAGATAAGCTTTTTAGATATGTAGTTTAATTAAGTATCAAAATTAATCGGGACAGACTACTATAAGATTTTTTTTTTTTGTACTCTTGTTTAGTCGGATCAAGCTTCTTTTAAATATAGTCACTTGTTTATGTCTCATAAGTATAAAAAAATAAATAAAGCAATCCAATAATTCAATATTTACAAAATTCTAATAATTTGGAAATAGCGCCCTTATCAAAGAAATCCTCCTAACAACGTCCCGGAGAATCGGTACCAAAAAGATTCTAATTCGATTTGAGAAATCAAAGGAACTCAAGAAGCCATACAGGATGCATTTCCACGTTTAAGTCGTCAAAAAATGACACTTCTAGAAAATAAAGAGAGCCTATCTCATACTATACAAATAGAAAACCGACATTGTCGGCAGCAGGAACAAGAGTGCAATATATAGAACCGCAAGGGTATACAAACTTATATATATAACTTCCATATTTTAAAATATAATTAAAATTATACTATATAACTATAACATTTAAATGGTATTCCATAGATAGGATCAATCGAGAATAGAAATTTAGATTAATAAATTTATTTTATTTATACGTCAACAAATTGATTAAATATTTAACACAGATTTATTATTTTTATGTAATTTGAATTGAATTTAAATCAAGAGGAGATTTCGCAAAATATATAATTTATAATTTCTAAAATAATATTTACAAAATTAGATAGGACCTTTTATTTTGTTGCCTGAATATTTACAGAAATAAACAAAAGAAGACAAGAAGCCTTTTTTTGTTTAACAAAATAAACTATTTAAAATTATAAATATTTTTCATTATATAAGAAAAGTCTTGAAAGATTTAGTACTGCATATATACCTAAAAAGTGAATTCATAGAAATATGAATTTAAATATTTGGTTTAATTTCTAAAGAATTTTTCAACGTATTTAATGTGAATCATAAAAGTTTTTTGCATAAAAATGAATTGAATTGCAGTGTTGAGTAACTTTAAATAAAATGTAGACTTTGTTTATATTTAGCTTAAAATTCTATAGAAATAATTTGTATATTATTCCACTTATAAGTTGTTATTTATAAATATTTCTGTGAATCAATAATGATAATGGAATAAATTTTTCTTAAGTGTTTCTTGAGCAAAAGTTTTATGTAAAGTTTGATTCTAAAAATAAAATTATGCAAAATAATTACAATATTTTAAATTAAACAATTGATATCTAAAGTAGATTAAAGTCAGCTAAAAGTACACAGATTTAGTGGCTTTAATACTAAAAGATATGATAAGATAATTTAACCTTGAGGTCACGTTTATATCTAAGCTGATTTGGTTAAGATTAACTTGTTTATTTATATGAAAAAGTTCAATCCCCATTTCTTTTGCTTTTTTTCTCTTCTCCTCTCTCTCTCTCTCTCTCTCTCTTTTCGTTTATCTATCTACGTCATTTTCTACATTCACATTATCGAAACATTTCAGCGCCACATTTAATTAATTACATTATATGCTAGTGTAACAAATGTGTACGCTTTTGGCAAAACTTTCACACATGTTGCAGAAAGTGTTGGTCAAAACTTTAACTCTTGCTATCTCATTCTCACTTTATTCTATTTACACTCTGTCTCTGTCTCTCACTCTTTGTATGATGTTGACCCTTTGCGGATTCAACTGCTGCGGCCGCGTGCACTAAAAGCTAAAGAACCGCAGACTACGCCGTATGCCGTCGTACAACCGTACAGTTCCCCGTAGTATGGGAAGGCGTAAAAAACCGTGTTGTTGGTATCAATTAAGGCACTCTAGGGACGACAACTCTGAATGGCCATTAAAAGTAGCAGGTTCTTTTTTTTTTTTTTAGTTAGTATTTTAATATCATTTTTTTCCCCTTCTTTATTTTCTATTTTTATTTTTTTTCTGTTTTGCGGTTTAGCTTACATTTCAATATTTGTATTTGTTTAATATGGGTATGGAGAGAGACCCGGACCCGGTCAAAAGGATCATACAGGAGATGAAAATGACAATATATTAAAAACTAAAAAAAAAAAAGGGAAAGGGGAGTTTTTGTCTAGCATTTGCATTTGTTGCGTGCCAAATGCTTGGCAATTAATTTGCATTTCATTGATATGCACACACACACACACAGATGAGCACACACACATACACACACACACAGAGAGAAAGTCAGTTTGTAATATTTGTTTAGGATTATTATCGGTTATTAATGTTGCTGTAATTGAAAATTATTTTCACTTTTATGTTTATCATTATCAGCGACCATTACACTTGGTCAGGCATAGCAATTGCAATTGGTATTGCCAAGAGAGAGAGAGGGAGTAAGGGCTATATGCCTATAACAGATGGTGGGATAGAGAAGCGAGGGGAAAAAAGTATATACATATATATACACACTGAAATATGCAGTTGAAAAATTTTTCACATTCCATCGGCATTATTATTATTATCGCTGGGGAATTATTGTTTGCCCGTGATTTAAGTGCTTTATAAATTTAATATTTATGCTCTGTGTCGCACCGTACCGCCCCCCTCACTCTCTTTTTTTCCACCCCCTGGTTGACCATCTGCAAATTATCACGATACGATACGATAAACACCCACATTTTCACATTTCCCCACATCCATAACCATATACACATTACATTCTATAGCGTATTCCCAACCATTTAGCCACATTACACATATGCATAAGAGCATACAAGTTTTTATCTAAAATAGCAGTTAATTGAACATGTTTGCAAAAACACAAACCAAATATATACGAATAGAGAAAGAGACAAACTGTAGGGTCGTACTAGAATAAAGTTTTCTATATATATATATATATATATATATATATGCATGTAAATTGCAAATTCCGTTACAAGCAAATTGTTACCATGGCTATATATACCTTTACATATATTCACGACAAACTCAACTGTTGAATGGAATATCTTCTGATAATAATTGTGAAAAATTTTAAAATAAATTTCAAAAAATATATATTTATAATAATTAGTAAACTAAAATATATTTTATAGAAAAAATAAACTTAATACTACAAATTATTTCTGTTTAACCGTCGCTAAATAAAATTTATAAATTTTGGAAATGTAAACCTATATTTCTATTTTACCTCTATTTTACTTATCTATCTATCTATTTTACCTTAGCAAAGAACACATAGAAGATAGCATTTCCGCTTATATAAAGTATATATATTCTTGATCACCACTATGAGCTGAGTTGATATAGACTTGTTCGTCCGCTTGCCTGTTTTCACATTTCTTTTAATGTTTTACTTTACATACAATTTTTATATTTATATTTTTTATATTTTATCTGATGCCTCATTTTTATTAAAATATTATTTTTTAATTTTCTAAAAAAATTCAATAATTTAATTTTTATTATTTTTTTTATTTTTTGATAATTTTAAATAATTTAATTTTATTATTTTTATTTTTCTAAATATTTTAAACTTTTTAATTTCATAGTTTTTATTTTTCCACATATTTTAAATTATTTAACTTTAATATTTTTAATTTTTCTAAATAAATATAGAATATTCAACAAAATTATTCAAACTCAAAATATATATATTTCCTAAACAGTTGTAAAGGAAAATCATTTCAAATAACAATTATGTAAGATATGGTAACATATTTTAATAGAGTCTGGTCTTTGTTTAATATTTGTAACAAGATGGCAACGCTGTCAGTTTGAGTAGTAAATTTAAGGCTATAATATAAGCCTACTTAATAATTACATTAAATAAAAAGTAACAAACAATTGTGACTTAGTATTTAATGTAATTGTGGACTGATTCCTACAACTATATAAAATTTAATGCTAATATAAAGACAAATGATTTCCACATATTTGAAGACCATATAGATTACAATTTATATAGGTATCATACCTACTTTTATATAGATAATAGATTTAGAGCCTATACATTTCAATTTTTACTTATTTAAGCAATTTTTTGATAATCTTGATAACTTTTTAAAATGTAACTATAATATTAAAAAAAAATTTTAATTGTTAAAAAAGAATGGTAAAATTTTCCCAAATTTATAACAACACATGAATTATTTATCAGAAATTTAAGAAAAATATTATAAAACATCTAATAAATTTTTAAACACAAAAATCAATAGTATCAAGTGCAAAATTTGCAGTCAATTTTTTTTTTTAAACTTTAGTATAAAAAATTTAACAAAAAAACCCCTAGATTGGAAACCGAATTCGATGGTCTTCTTTGCGATGAAAACGCATAAAACCTTAGAGCTAAATTTAAAAACAAAAAAGATGAACATGAGATATTAAGAAACGGCTAAAATTCCTACAGTAGGAAACAATTTTTAATAGAGTTAAGAAAAATTGTTATTAAATTATTTATATTTCGCCTACAGAGTGTAATTTACTAAGCTGCATTACTATTTTTTAGTTTACTTTAATCTAATATTATAAAACTATCATATTTACAGTGAATATATCTGAATCAAACAAAAGTTTTAAGACATAGATTTCTCTTTTAATCGAAAAGGAAAACAAAAACCAATTTTCGGAGTTCTGAAGAACTTTTATACATTTTTTAAATTTCTAACTTTTTTTCTTAAGATAATGCTTCATTTTGAGATCTATTAATTTGTTAATATGCTTTTCGTTTGCTGTTAATTCAACGTTAGTTTTTTAAACTAAATTAAGCTAAAAAATTATTTTTTAATAATCCACTTAAAATTTACATATTATTTAAATGGCAACATTAAGTTTGAAATCAATTTTTAAAATTAAACTAAACATCGTAAACTTAGACAATCCAAAAATGACTTGAAAATTCTGAGTATTTCTAGTATTAATTTATGTAAAAAAAATCTAAAATCTTTCCGAAAATATTATAAATATTCGTTCAATCATTTATTTCAGCATTTTTCTCAACATTTTTCTTATACTCTTTCAATTTTAATACCAAAAAAATCAAAATATATTGAGTCATCATACATATATGTATGTATGTAGGTAAAAATATCAAACTTATATATATAAAAAAAATTTAAAATCAAATATAATTTTTAAATGGTGTTTCTGTAATTTAGTAAAAATTATAATAAGTACATAATAATATAAAAATTAAATGAATAAATATAATAGGAAAATTAACAAAGTGAAATAAAAGAAATATGCAAAATAAATAATTTAAAATAAGAAATAAATAAATAAAAATATTCATTAAATTGTATGTGCAAAATATTAATTTAAAACAAATATTAAAACAAAAATATAATTCAGAACTATTTTCTGAAGTTCTTGTTATGTAAATTTATTTATTGAGTTGAGAAGCAATCTAAGAAAACTCATCATTCCATTAGCTTAAAATTTTCAATTTAATTAAGAAATAATAGAGAAGATAATAATAAAAATAATAAGCCTAATAAAAATCAATTTTTGTAGATAAAACTGACAGTTCATATAAGAAAATTTTAGCGAACTCAAAGAAAGATAAAAAAAAAGATGAATTAAGTTTTTGAGGATTTTCAATTTTAGATAATAAAAACAAACAAACTAGAAATTGTTTTAAGCTATTGAGAAAAATGATTCTTTCACAATGAATAGAAATAATTGAATAGAAATCACAATGAATATGTAAATAATTAAAATTGAAGAATCTTTTAACTTTAGAAACTTTTAGCATGTAAAAAGATATAGAAAGAAATGTCTAGGATTACAAAACTCTCATTTCCCTCGCCCATTCGAACAATTTTTATATGAATATATATGAATGTAGCTGTATATATATATATTCCTGTTCTTTACAATATAGAAAGTATGATACATTATGTCTATAGCAATGGCAAACTTTTGGCACTTCATTTTTTATAATTATCAGCCATGGACTAGGGAATGTGAAACAGAGATTGTTCAGGTAGGCAGGCAGGTGAAAACATAATTTCTGCATAATTAAAATGGGAAGATACCTACAAACACATACATGAATGCATACAAACATGTATATAGGGGGAGAATGAATATTAAAGATATATATATATATATTTATATGTGAATGTGTGTTTGTGTGTCCAACAGACAATAAATGAATTGTATCGAGACCATTCAACATTCAACTACAACACCAGTAGCAGAAGCAGGGGTACGAATGCCATGGGTAGTGGGGGGGAGTGTAGGAGCATTACCAAATGACTGGGGTAGTGGCAGTGGCATTTGCAACATCAGCAGCAGCCAGCGGCAAGCTCTGGGCAGCGAGTCAATTAAATTGCCATTGAATTTTCACAGTTTGTGTCTTTGACTTTGCCTTTGCTTGTTTTTGATTTCACAATTCCCATATTTTTTATTTATTTATTTATTTATTTATATGTTTATTTGTTTGTTTGTTTGTTTGTTTGCTCGTTTATATTTGTTGTTATTTATACGGTTTAATGGCAACAATACAAAATGCAAAATGACGCGGCATATGGTCGACATGACAGTGCATTAAGCAGTCGCCCATCTACGGTTAACCATTCCACCACCCACTGATACAGTTTTGAACCACCCGATTCTACCTACTGCCTACTACCAAATTGGTTAATAAACACGCCATTGCCGTTCAATAAAAATTATAAAATCGGTTCTCATTTAATTGTCTGCAGCGACAAAAGGAAATCCATTGAATGTCATATACAGTTTGTATGGAATAATACCAATGGCTCATATGGATTTATATTTATACCTATATATATATATATATAGATATATATATATTCCCCTTTCTTATTAAACAACCAACTAACTTTTCAATTTTAATAAATTTACTTAAGATTTATATGTCACTTAAAATATTTTAGCTCATGTTTTTATTAGTTAAAGAAAATTTAAAATAATTAACTGTAATTAATTTTATATATTTCTATATCTTTATTATTTTACAATAAAACAATGCCAGTCTTAAGATTTTTAAATATAAAGTGTACTATATCTGAAATTTCGATATAAATCTAATCCATAACTCACTTTTTAAAGCCACATCTCTTAAAAGGAAGGAAAGAATGATCCTGAATAGACAATTTCTATAATTTTCCATATTCTATATAATTTTATTTTATCAAACTGATTCTTTAAAATAATTTCTTTCATGTCTCAAAATTTTGAAAAACTCCACAAAATACATAAAAAAAATTATTGTTCAATTATAACATTCAATTAGAAATATTTAAAAAATATTTCAATAATATATATATATAGATTTATAGAATTAACCAGATTCTGTAGTATAATTTCTTTCAACTCTGAAAATTTTGAAACATATAAAAGAGTTTCTCCTTCATTCCTTTATTTCCATATTCGTCAGTTAGTCATTTCCAAAATATTCAAAATAAATTTGTTATTAAAAAAAAACACATGATCTTTGTATTATAGAGAAAAAATAATTCCTAATTTTTACTTTTAAATGGAAATATTCAAAAAAATATTTGCCTTATTTTAACTTTTAAAAACAAATATTAAAAAAATAAATAACATGAAAAATAAGAGGAAAAAAGTAATGTAAAAAGCATAACAAACAAAAGGTAGTCTTATATATTTGAATCAGTTTAGACAGCTTTCGAAAGAACAACATGGCGTATGCCTATCAAGTGAATAAATGTAATTTAATGTCAATGTAAATATTATTGTTAATAATAATTAATATAAAAAAATGAGATTTTGAACTCACTTTTCCTAACTAAAAAATTTTGTTTACACTTTTTCGAAAAGTAGCAATATATTTATATTATTTATTAACATTTTCTATATATAATATATATATACACCATCTTTTTGATCATCTTATAGTTCAGTTTGAAGATTCAATTATCCAATTACATAGTTAGCTCTTTTAAAGTGTTAGTATTAGATTAAAAAGAAAAACTTTTCGAAACGATTTTAAATATTCGCATATCAAAGGCAACATTTGATAATATTTAAT
This sequence comes from Drosophila neocordata, assembly GCA_018903615.1. Classification (NCBI taxonomy): domain Eukaryota; kingdom Metazoa; phylum Arthropoda; class Insecta; order Diptera; family Drosophilidae; genus Drosophila; species Drosophila neocordata. Next base: position 11,704,384 of record JAEIGI010000003.1, read on the forward strand.
ATTTCTTTAAGATTGATTGGAACATTTGGAATGGAAATCTAAGTTAAGAGCAAATTCATTCTATTAAACTGTTAGCAAAGTAATAAAACAATGCAAAGGAAACATTTAAAAAGTAATTTTTTTTATATAAATAAAAATTTTGTTTTTAAGTTAGCTATTCATTTTGAAGTCAAAGTATTTAGGAAAGTTTTTTTATAAATCCAAAATAAAATCCAAACAAGTTTAGAATATTATAAAATGAAAAGAAAAATTTGATTTAAATGCTATTAAAACGTAATTTAAATACATTTATATTCCAAAAAAAGGTAATATGTGAATTAAGAATATATATTTTATATATATTATATGTATAGGAATATATATTTATATTCCAAAAAACGCATTTTCTGAATTAGGATTTGTACAATTTTAGGTGATATTTTTTCATTTTTAGTGCATCGAAATATATTAAATATTTTTAAGTTTATTGTGCCATTTAAAATAACAAATTTTTGAACTGAATTTTACAGAATCTTATGCGAAATTCGTCAAAATTTGATATGTTGCCATAGAAAAATGTTGAATTTAAAAACCATTTTGAAATTAAATATAAAAAATATTTCATGCTAAAGAGGCCTGAAAATTGTAAAATTGTTTGCAATTTTAATTTTTTAATTGAATAAAATCAAATTTTAACTCCCCATTGCAAATTTTAGAATATTAATAATAATTTTTTTTTACTAAAGAGAAATTTTACATTTGTTTAGAATCAAATAAGAAAGAATTTACTACTTGAAATGTAATTCTATATTTTCTTATTCTACTCCTTATCTCATTAACTTAAAAAACAAATATTTTATGCCTTCATTTAGTACATATATAAAATAATATATATAAATAAATTATTACATTTATTTCTGTCAAAATCTGTTTACTAAAAACTGTTTCAAATTTAAATAGTTCCCGCCCGAAAGAAGAGAGAAATTGGTTTGACTTAAAACCATTGCCAAGTCTTAAAACACATTTGCAATAAATTATCATATTAAATATAAATATGTTATATATCACTAAACTCGGTTATTTTCATATTTAACACTCAATATTAATTATTATTATTTATTATTGATCTCTGTTGAGATATTTGTGCCTTTACCTTCCAGCAGTGCCACAATTAGTAGCAACACGATCAGCATTTTTTCATAACAATAAATCGGGCCGGGTTTCAGCCGATAATCAAGCAGTTGCCATATAAAGCACATTTGTGTATTTATATATATATTTATATATATAAAATTAAGATAAATTCTTTTTTAAATTCCTTTTTGTAATCTTATTTTTAACAACATTTGGGTCACAATAATTCGATCATTTCAATTCACAAAAAATACACAAAATTTTTCAAGTTATTTGATATCCAGAAAAAAATTAAAACAATCACACACACACGCACAACAGCATTACAAAAAAAAAAAAACAAAAAAATACAAAATATCTTTTACTGTAAATTATATAAATTTTTAGTATATTTTTTTAGGTTTTTTTTAACTATTTTTCAATACGCGAAATTCGTTTTAGATTGTTGAACAAATTTGTCTTTAAATTGCTGCGTGAGACAAAAAAAAAACACCGCCAACCAGCCGACAAGGACGATGTTGATCAACTGGCAAAACGCACACAGCCTCCCATGAAGGATTCCCCTGACATTCGTTAAATTGTACGAACTGATTCGTTCTCAAGCTCGTTGGATGCTGCCCGTTGACGAAGTGTTAGCCGAATGAACTATTTTGCCGAAGGATTCAAACATCGTTGCCAATTGTCGAAGTGGATTTTCGAAATGTAATGGAATCCACCATGTGCGAATTGAAATCCACATGCTGGACACGTGGTGGAATCCATATTATATGGATAAGGGCAACGCGACGCTTATGGGGGCACAGAGTCTGCACATGCGCATATTGGTGCGAGGGAGGAGTGTCAGTTCGTTCCTCTGACAAATGGTACGACAATTGCTACAAGCTGTGGTGGCATTTGGTGGCTTTCAAAGTCCTTCGCGGCGGCGGTTGGGCAAGAAAAAAAGACCAACAACAAGAACAACAACAAAACCAACCAAAGAACCTACGAAGTATGAGTTCTTTTTTTTTCCATTCTTGTTTTTTTTTTTTTTGTGAGTGCGTATATGGATGTTTGATTTGATGTCCTTTCCTCGGGTCTAATCATCGTTCGTTTGGTATAGGTGGTCGGCTAAATGCATCAAACTTTTGAAAACAAATAGGAAAAACATTTGAAAATGGAAATAAAATCATCGTGTCAATCAAAAAGTTGCATTTATACAAAAAAAAAAACCAAAAAAAAATAAAACTTTATTGAACTTTAAATGGATTTCAAGTAGAATAATATCTTTTAGAAAAGTTATAACTTGCCTCTACCAATTCAGTTTGGATGACAGGCCAAAATCTGTCCTGTCAAACCTGCCACAAAGTGGCTTAATTATCTAATAGACAATAGACATTTTGGTGGCTTTTCGATAAGAGACAGCAAAAAGTGAGACAGAGACACACACCCACACACAAACAAACATAGAGAAGGAGAGAGAGAGAGAGAGAGAAAGACAGACATACATCCAATGAACAAGTCTGAACTAGTAATATTGAGAATTCAAGTGAGCTAGAGAAACAGAGAAAGAGAAAGAAAGAGATAGAGATAGCATTAAACTTGTCAGAGCCTTCCCTTGATGCGCCTGAATTGAGTTTCTTTAACTCAATTTACGCTGCAACCAGAAAAAGCATTTCACTTGAAAACGGAGAAAAGGGAAGACAAGAAAAAGAAATGGAAATGGAAACCCAAGTTGGCAATATAATTATGCAATTTTTAGCCACAAATTAGTATAAATGAATTGCAGCTGGTGTTCAAGAAATCAAAGTACGATTGTTTCAAATGTTTGAGTTGCAAATGCAAAACTTTTCTTGACACTCCAAAAAAAGCTGCAATTACCCAAAAAAAAAAAAAAATAAAATAAAAAGAAAAGAAAAAAAAAAAAAGTAAAAATAGTAAAAACAAAAACCAAAAAGCGCGCACACAAAAGGAAAAAAAGTTGCTTGAAAACAGACAAAAACCTAAAAAACAAAAAAAAGAATCCAAGAAACCAACAACTTTTGTTTCTAAAACTCATGTTCAAATCCACACACACACAGATATATATATCTTAAAACATACATATGTATGTATGTATATATATTTGTATATGTATATGCATATCGGTTGAATGAGACCTTTGCTTGTTAGAGGAGAGAGTATGAGGAGGGATGTCTATGTGTGTGTGTGTGTGTGAATTTTGAATTTTCCTGTTTATAACTACACTAAGGAAAATTTTTATAAATTTTGTCAAACTACTTTTGAAAGAAACTTGAAAATATTAACTATTGAAATCCATTTTAAAGGCTTGAAATAAAATTTATGTTAATTTATCTTGAGACCTTTTGAAATCTATTTGCTATTGCATTTGACAATTAGTTCTAAGCCATGTTGTTAACATTTTCGCTTATGGTTTCTTTGATGATATACGATTCTTTATTTATAATTTTAAAAAGAAGATGTCAGGCACTAGAGATATTTGTTATTTTGCACTCGTTATGTCTATTGGGTTATCTAACAGTAGAATTAACATAATTTTTTCTGGCAACCTACAGATCATAACATAACATAACATATCTTACTTTCTGGCAACCTTAACAGTCGGTCTTAAAGTCTTTGGGAGAGTAGTAGATTTAGGTTCTGTTTATGTCTTATTAGGAATTATACATTCACCCATTGGCTCTTCACTACATATATATAAAATATTATATATATTTATGGAGAAATAGCTAGGTTCAAATTTTATTTGTTAACTTTAAGTTAGTCAAGAATTGGTTTATACTTTTCTTTTATTTAAGTTTTTATTGTCAAATGATCAAAATAGAGATTATATATCTATGTATCTATGTCTACATGTATATATATAAAAAGTATATAAACATAAAGAAACTTAATTTAAGAGAAAAATCTTCTATTGCCTTACAAAGTCAAGCGAATTGAAGACATCATCTAAAAGAAACAAAAATGGTATTAAAAACTAATCAAAATATCATTTAAATGATATAAACTAAATAAATAAACATTTTTCATTCATTTCATTTATTTTTCTTTCAATATTCAAAGATCATTCAATTTGGTCGAGTGTAGTTTTTTGGATGGAAAACACCTGCTGGAGCAATAATAAGTAAGTATGCAACGACAACGACTACGCAAGTTGTTCTTGGTTGTTAGGTGTTAAAGCAGGCGAAAGTTTAGAAACCGTAGCTAGAGCCGGAGTAGGAGTTGAAGTAGGAACAGTAGCAGTAGCCGGAGCAGACAGAAGGACTAAGTAGAGCCGGATGCATGCGTACGTGTGCCAAACAAACAAAAGTGACAACAGAGTGTGGCCAAGAGGTGTGATTGTGGGTGTACGCGTGTGTAGAAGGTTGCTTGTATGTGCGTGTGTTTCCTTTTTTGTTTGGTTTTTTTTGGTATTTGGGTAGAGTGTAAATCGCACATTTCAATTTGCATGTGTTAGCGACAAACTTTTGATAAGTGTTACTCGTATTACATACACAAGCAAACAGACATCTTTACCTAACCGTATGGACGAGATTGAAACTTACAGATGCTACATAAACCAACTGATGGCAACTAACAAACCTTTCTTTTACCAACAAGAAATATGAAAACCCATCCACACATACGTCAATAACTGTTTATTGTAGTGCTAGTAGTAGTTACCTTTGTGATATGCCATCACGTGATAAATATAAAAAATTTGTTGTATACCATAGATAAAAATATGCTTTTAAACCTAAGTATATATCAATATATATAACATACCTACATAATATCAAGAAATTGTATCCCAAATTTTTGATTATGAAAGGAGAACGGTTAAATTTTCGAAAAGAACTGTGTAACTCGCAAACTGATTCTAATTAAAAGTTAATTACAATACAAATTATAAAATACATCAAATTTAAAATCAAATTTATATATGTTTATATAAAATTGAGCTAACTTACCAACATGTTAACTATTAATTCTATTAATTAATTAATTCTATTAACACTATTAATATTCATTGACTTTATATTTTATTTAAGACCAGAAGGAATTAACAATTGATCAGCAATCAATCAGAGAAAACATATAAAAAGATTTAATTTTTCATGAACACTTACCTTTTTTTTTTACAGGATGACTCAGCACTTTTTTGATCAGTTCACCTTGACACCAGAAATAATACTGAGCTTCTGCCGCCATATAGTACTCTTGATATAGGCGCCTAACATAGCTCTGTAAACTTCGAGGCTCTGTTAAGTTCAAGTCACTGTTAAGTTAGCAGAACAGTACAATGTTACCGCAAAATAGTACTGTTAACCTTAAACCGATGTTAACCACGCACAGTTAACCCAAAATAGGACTGTAAACTTTGAACCCCTGTTAAGTAAACATCACCACAAAATGTTTACTTAAATAGGACTGTTAACTTTAAACCCCTGTTAAGCTAACATTACCACAAAATGTTAACCCAAAATAGGACTGTTAACTTTACAAATTGTGTTATCAATGATGTCTATGAGGAGTAGTTGGGGTTCTCATTGAGCATACGTGCTCCAATGTACTAAATGTGAGAAGCGAGGAGGACAGTATTGATTGGGTTTTACATTGAAAATATGCACTCTTATGTACTATATATGAGAATCGAGGAGGAAAGTAGCACGTATGTTCATTGAAATCCGCAACTACTCTCCTCCTCTCTTCTCAAACAGATCGTAGATGCAACTGTCCTCCTCGCTTCTCACATGTAGTACATAAGAGCCCCCAACTACTCTTCTCCTCGCTTCTCATAGACATCATAGATAACACAATTAGTAAGTTTCAAGTATAATAAATTGAATGAATATTTTCATGTCACTTTTGGTTACCTAATAAATATTTATGACCACCTTTGAGGTCATTTTAAAGTTCCTTGGGGTGTCAAGTAATAAAAATATTATAGATTAATATATACTGCTTGTCATCTATGGAGAAAGTTGGACTTTTTATGAGACAAGATAAAAACAAAGTACCAATCTTTAATATAGCCATATGCATCTTTCTATATATCTTTCCATTAGTGAAACTTTTATCTTTTAATTATTATTCAGAGTATGTAAAACTCATTCCTCTAAGAATGGTTAAAAAGTGAATAGGTATTCATAATTTCAGCATATCTTAAAGCAATGAATTATACTTTGAGCAATAATTTATTTAATTTGTATTGGATTAGTTGATTGTACGAATGTTTAACTTTAACATTATTGATATTTATAAGTTTATTAACTGATTTTATGAAAACAATTAATACAATCGGCATATCTTTCTAAAATAAGTCGATTATTTTCTTATAAAAAAATTGGAATCAACTTTTAATTAGAATTAGTTAGCGAGTTACTAAGTTCTTTTGTTTTCCTTCCTTATGTCTATGATATATAACATGTGATATATGATAATATATTTGAAACTTCCAACTATTGTCCTGACAATCACTTGGACAAGATAATGCAAATGCTTATGATGGCCTATTTAACATCGAGCAATTTATACACATACATTTACATACATATATATGTACGTATGTATGTATTTTCATATGTAAGTATATGTTATGTATATACAGATTTGTTCATTGTATTTGTGTAGTATCATTTCTTTGGAAAATTATGAACATATCCTGTAAATTTAAGAACATCATCGGAACAAAAGGCAAAACAAATTGAGCCAAGACGTATGCCAGTGTTGTAAAGTGGTAAGAGAAAATGGAAGAGAAAAGGATTCACACACCTCAATGCTCATCACACCAAATGGAACACTTTGCCATACATAAAAAAAAACTGTTGCAGCCTTGCCAGGAGTTTTGCGACGTGTTATCTCGGGCTGTGCGTCATTTCACACCAAACGACGACGACGACGATGTCGTCGAGGACAGAAGGACAACAGCAGGACGATGCTGTCGACCGCAAACACAAAACAAAATCTGACAATAAGTGTGAAAATGGTCGACGCCAACGCCATGCCATCCATGCAAAACTAAAAGAAAAATGTTTAAATATTTCCTGCTTTTTATTGTGGTTACTACTCCCCAGCTCCAAAACGTTACGATGCGATGCGATGCGATGCAATGTGCTCCGCTCCAGGAATAGTGTGAAGCGAGACTACAACAAAAAGAATGAAAGAAAGAGAGAAAAAAATGGCAACACTTTCCGTGTGTTGCTTTGTCTGTTTACTTTTTATTGTTGTTTCTGATGTTGCTGTTGCTGCTGCTGTAGCGGCTTCTGCCACACAAAAATATGAAAACTTTCGACAGGAAACAGGAACTGATAAGGCCATTTTTACCCAGGCTGGCGACGGCCGTCGAGAGTTTGCACTGCATACCACCACATACCCCTCTTATGTTTCCCTTGGCACGTTCCCTTAGCTCGTGTCATTTGGCGCTTTGAGCGGTTAACATTTTTGCCACATTTTTTTTTTGCTCTCTAAACTTATTGTGCGAGATTTATTTCAACCCAACCAACCATCTTTACTGTTCTGGGCTCCTCTATCCCCCCCCGCACTATACCGTTTGTGCCTTCTTGGTCGTTGTTATCCTCTCGTTGTAGTTGTGCTAGTTGGCATCGTTAAGTTATTGCCACGCCCATTGCCACCATATACCGCCTGTGGCCATATGACAATGTTGTATATGTGTGTGCCCTTTTCTCGCAATTTTTATTCTATCTTTGTAAACTCGTTTTCTTGTTTTTCTTTTTCTCTTTTTTTTTCTCATTTCTCGTTTTGTATCATTTTCATCGCTTGTTGCTCTGTTGCTGTTGTCACTCAAAATGCAACTGTTGCAAGTTGCACACACAGTTTTATGATTTCTTTCTATACAGATGTGTGTGTGTGTGTGTGTGATGCGGTTGAACATTTTTGCCAAGCTTTTATGACCACAAAGCAATCTAAAGGAATATCTAGGCTTAGTTTAACGCATTATAAAAAAATGTTCAATTTGTTTTTGATCCATCTAGTAAAAAGAATTCATTTTCTGATTTAAATGAATAAAAATTTCCATCTGGCTAAGAAATTGATTTGAAAAAATTGTTTGACATTTCGTAATAGAAAAATTAAAAGTTGAGATGTGTAGTTAATTTTAATCTAACTAGAAGGAAGGACTTACTTTAGGTTTAAATACCCTTGAACACTTTTTTTTTCAGTTATATAAAAAATAGCAAAATCTTTTGATCATTATATAAAGCTAGTCAAATCTCTGTAGCTTATGAAAAAGTGCATTTCAAAACAATATCTTTTTTTTACACCGATTGTTCCTATAGCAGCTTTAGCATATAGTCAGCCGATTCTGCTGAAACTCAATAGTGACATTTCTATGTATACCAAAAATCCACATACTAAACTTCATAAGAATCCTTCGTAAAACAACTTAGTTATGGATCTAAAACTATAATCTTCCTATGGGAGCTATATGATATAGTGAACCGATTCTGATGAAATTTGTTAGTTATATAAGAAAGTATATAAAACTCACAAATATTAAATTTTCTGATAATTGCTTTAAGAACAGCCAATCTATGGCTCGAGATCCATATTTATGACCGATCGTTCCTATAGGAGCTATAAGATATAGTCAACCTATTATGATAAGACTTAGTAAATATGTTAAGAGCAACAAAGGTTTGGGGTTAAAACCTATTCTGGACCGATCGCTCGTATAGGAGGTATATAATATAGTCATCCGATCGGGTTGATTCTGAAATATATATCTTGACCGCAGCAAAAAGAATCGTAGGTGTAAAATTTTAGTTCTGTAACTTTAAGAAACTCAGAGGAGATTGCGTTGATCCAGACAGAGGGACGGAAGGACGGATAGACGTACAGACAGACAGACGGACAAGGCTATATCAACTCATCTCATCAAGGTGATCAAGAATATCTATACTTTTTATAGTCGGAGATGCCTTACATACCCTTTTTGGAAGGTTACAAATATAACAAATTTATTTTTAATTTAAAACTTTTATTCATGCATGACAGTTAAAGATTTATGTTTTTCAGGGATAAGTCCAATTTAATATTATACTTTTTCTAATATAGGCATTCCATTATAATATAGAGTAAAGTCTACTAGAGATCTATTTTTAGATCACAATAGTAGTTTGTAGCTTGGAAGCGTTTAAAGTTCCTTAATTTGACATATCGAGGAAAAGACAATATATCAAAGGTTGTTTATTAACTGCATCAAGTCAAGTCAAGCATTTGTCTCAATTTTCAAGTTGTAGAAGATAGTCTTAAATATATATTTAAAAGCAATTTTATTTAAATATGAATAATTAATATCTGTTTACATATATACAATTATCTATTGCATGAAAAGAGCTAAGAATCAATTCCAATTAGCTGGCAGCCTAACATTTCAAACTGAAACCTCTTACTATGTCCTCTTTCTCTCTGTCCCTCTCTAAATTTAAACCTAAATAAGAACATTTAGCCAAGATACTTTAACCAATTCAACCAATACTTAGTTTAGTATTCATTATCTTGGAACAGATAGTTGGTAAAAAGAGACTGTTGGCTTATGCAAAGTAAAAGTGGTAAAAAAGAAAGAAGTTTAGTAAAAAAAGACTTTAAGAACTCGCGTTTTGCTAAGCACTCGCGCGTAGTTTTTGACACGTTTACCACCTGGACCCAACTCCGTCAACAGTCATCTACCACACCGCACCCCCCACCCTTCCACCTCTAGCAAAAGACTAGTACAAACTTTTACCGCACGCACACAAAAGGTAACTTAAGTTTTTCGCTTGTGAACGAACGTAGATAAGAAGAAAAGTAAAACTCTGACATCGTTGATGTCGTTCCCAGTGTTTCCTTCCAGTGTTGCCACTATGCGATATTTGCTGCTGTTGAACTTGAGACTTAGTTGCATACGCTGAATTTACTTCAGAGTGGCGGTAGGTCGCTTAACGTCAATTTCAAGCGGTAATTAATCAAAATGCTTGGGATAAGAAGGCGTACAGATATAGTACACGCCCAACTCTCAACAACCGACTGAACGACTAAAAGGGAATCAAGGTTACGTGCGTGTATATATGTATGTATGTATGTGTGTGTGTAAATATTAAAACATATTTTAATCTAGCAAATGCTATGCCAGTTGCGTCGGGTAAATAATAAATTTATCATTTGTCAGCAGTTAAATGCCTTGACGCAATGTGCACGAATGGTGTCCGGATTCGTAACCAGACCCGGACCCGGTCCCGGGCAACGAATTAATAATTCATTGCGTTGCCACTAGACACAGAAAACTGTCACATGGCATATTGACACACAGGACACATACACACACACACACACACGGGCACAACCAGGACACACTCACACACAGAGAGACACACATACATATTCTCGTTCGCTCATTCGTAATAAATCGTCAAGTTTATGTTTGAAGTGTTTATTGAATCCCCGATATTACACGCCGCACATCATCATCATTGAATACGGAGGCAACTCTAGCGCAAATATTTGACCCTCTGACGAATCAGTTTTTCTTTTTCTCATATTTTTTTTTCATTTCATTTTTATTTTTTTTTTTAGCTCCTCAACCCAAAGGCCAAGTGATACAAAAAGTGTCTTTGCTTTGGCTGGTGTTATTTTTCCGTTTTTCTTTCTTTTATATTTTTTTTTTTTGGAAAATCCTTTCAACGTGTCGTCGAAATGTCGGATACGTTAAAATATTTGCACAGACTGCCTGACGGCGGCATGCCATCCTTACTTCACTCTTCTCACTGCTTCCTGTTCCTTTACCACCAACACATGCATGCCATGGCCATGTTCCTGTTGAGTTACGTTGGATTTGTCTGACATTTGGCCGTGCGTGCGTGATATGCCTTGGACAAATATTGACATAAGTACTTATACAAGTGCATATATATATATATTCGTATATATACATTATACATATGGACAGGGAGCGAAAGAGAGAGGGGAGAGACAGACATTTGGCATCAGAGCCGCTTAAGTGTCAGCTTTATTGTTTACCTAAGCAAGTGATTGCTGTTTGCCTTTTTACCAACAACCTACACACACACATACATGTTACACATCCGTTGTCCCTATCACAATACCCACACACATACTCTCCCTCTCTCTCTCTCTCTCTCTGTCTGTCTCTCTCAATCCCCTCCAACAATGCTTTGTGTGAAAGCAACAGTTTAGCATGTTCATTGAGAGAAATAAATATGAACGTCGGGGTCACCATTTAAGTAATTTCCTTAGTTAGACGCATTTAATGTTGGCTAAGTAAAAAATATTAGTTATTTAGTTATTAATAACTTATAACGAAACAAAATACGAGTATTAATGTTAAAGTAAATTGGTTAACACATATTTACTTTAATATAAACTAAATTTCGTTTTCATTTCATTTGATTTAAAGTTAAATTTTCTTCAAGTGTATGAACATTTAAAACAGCCGGCAACTGTGGAAAAACTCTGCGGTCATTTTACATACATAAATCGCTGGCATCAGCTGATATAAACGTATAGCGGTGGCTACTCAACACTTTCACTTTCCAACCGCATAACGATGGTGGCTTAGCTTTGCACTTACTGACACTAGTGTTGCTAGGACTCACTACTCTTACTACCATCTACAATACACATCTTTGCCTCTCCACCATGTTAACTTGTGTGTGTCCTGCCTACCTTCCTTCTTTCATTCCTCCCTCAACTTTCGCGTGCAGTCCATTAAATGGAAACTCAGTTCATTTTGTTAGGCTCGGTATGGGTATGGGTAGGTGTAGGGGAATGGTATGGACTTGTGCTTGCGCTTTTTCCCCGTGTTCCGCGTAGTAAATTAAATGATTTTCACGCCAGGCCAGGCCAGGCTAGGTTCAGGCCATTTTTATGTGTTTGTTTGCGGGCGCTTGCCAGTTAACCCACCGCAGTAGTCCACTCTCTGCCTCCCTCTCAGTCATCCAATTTACCAATGCCTCACCGACAGCCAACCAGCCAGCTGCCATGCCTTTTTGGCCATGTTTTAACGTTAATTCATGGTCGTGTTTTTATGTTGCACTCGTTGCGCAACGACAATGTGGATTGAGTAGGATGCGAGTACGGATGAAGATGTGGATGAGAATGCGAGGATGCCAATGCCACGTCGCCTTTATTATTGGTCCCCGGCTTGATGATGATGGTAAAGTGTTTTGTAAATAAGCAGATTTTTGTTGTCTCCGTAACAGCACGCACAGGCAACAACATCAGCAAACAGCAGCGAAAGTAACAACAGCGGCCCGTGGGCTAATGGAATGGCTTTTGCTCTGGCTTACCTATACTGCCATTTGGATACGTTCCTTGGCATGCCAATGCCAATGACAATGGCAACGGCAATGGCAATGACAATGGCTATGGCGATGACTTATTTAATTAAATCAGCTTTGACACTGCCAGCTTTAAAATACTTATACTCAGCCACTGTAAGCCGTTAAGTAGGCTAACCTGTCTGTTATTTGTGGGTCTTATTATATTATATCATTTGGTCTCCCGCAAAAATATATCTCTTTTTTTTCAGCTAATAAGGTGACAGGCAACTCGAAATATATTATAATAAAACTTTTAACTATATGAAAGGAAAATATTACAAATTATTTGTAATTTAAAATATATTCTTATTAATTTATGGAATTTGTAAACCAAAGCACAATGCGAAACTAAATTAATAAATAATATAAAAATTTATAATTTAAATAAATGTAAAATGAAATAAATATTATTTAAGATTAAGTGTAATTTATATATATTTATGTATAAGTGTATAAATATAAATTTATAAAGTGAATTTAGGTAATATCAAAAAAAGTTTTAGTCTGTCTTACCAAAATTAAAGAACTACCTATATGCAAATACAAATAAATATAATTTTCTTAAATATATTTAATTTAATATATTTTATTTAAGAAAATTATATTTAAACATAAACTCAATAAAATTTAATTAATTACAATTAATACAACAATAAATCTTAATCTATCGGTAAATTCAACTTTTTAGATGCTATTAATTTTGGAATATAAAATAAATCCTGGAATATTGAATTTTAGGAAAAATTTTAAAGCATTCAACCTATCTTAAACAATTTATCAGTTCAATTTAACAAAATTAAATCAATTCGAATAAGGAATCTTGAACTTTCAGATAAATGTTTGTTAGAGTTAAATTTTAATTTAACTTTAGAATAAATATAAGATAAAATTTGGAATATTGAAAGTGAAATATATATACATATAACATTATTGAACTTCAGAAAACACTTTAAACTAGTCGACTTATCTTAACCAATTACCAGTTAAATTTACCAAAATTAAAGGAAAATTTTAGTGGGATTTAAGCTTTAATAATATTTTAGAAAAAACGTTGCCAGATAACATATATTTTGGTATATTGGAAAATAAAAAATTGTGAAATTAACGAATTTAAGAAACAATTTAATCAATTATTAGTTTCATTCAGCAAAATTAATTCAATTCTTATTATTACAATAAATAATGTTGATCTGTAAAACGTTAATTTAACTCTAAAACAGAAAAATTGGAATATTGGGAAATGAAATCCATATATAAGAATATTGCAATGTGGGAAAGAATTTAAAACATTCGACTCGTCTACTTGTCAACCAATTATCCGTTTATTTAAAAATAAAATGACAAGCAATCGATCAAGCTTTCAACTTGACAGCGGCAAGGATATAAATATATAGAAATATAATAACATGTACATACGATGTACAAATAAAGGATCTTAAGGAAGTTAAAAGATTTTGTACAGTAAATCGTTAGGATTTGTATATATTTGTAAAACATATAAAAAATGGATATTGAATATCATATCTTAAACTACTGAAATCTGTAAAAGTATTTTATACTTAAGAAAGAAATGATAATTATATTGCCTTTTTTTATTTAATCTTATGAGTCCTAAACCACAATAAGAGTATGAAATTTTATATAAATTTTCTTCAACTCTTCAAAATGTATTTTTAAAAATTTAAAAAAATATAATTAAAATTTTTATAAAAAAAAACTTCCAATCATTGTAACAGCTGTGATTAAAAGATTTCTCATATTTGTTTCACATTTTCATCTTTAAATGCTTTTTTTATCTCTATCAATTTCTGTAAACAATTGAAAATCAACTACATTAACTTACTTTAAGGAATAGAAATTGTTTCTTTAATACAAACCAGATGTTATATTAACCATTAAAATGTTTGCCATAATCTAACAACATTTTACACACACAAAAACAAAAGCAAAAAAGAAAAAATATTGGCAAAAATCGAGTTGGTAATCATAAAACGATTTTCTCATTTGCAAAAAGGGGGAAAATAAAAAAGAGAAGAAAAAGCAAGCGAAGGAAGAAACAAACTTAAATTATTGCAAATCAATTGCTACTGTTGGAATTGGAAAATGGGAATGAGGATTTTTTTTGTATTGGAAATGGAAGTGAGAATAGAAAAGGAAGATGGAGTTGAAGATGGAGTTGGAGTTTACCGTCGTATAACAGCTGTGCCATAGTCGGGTTTCGGAAATGGGAACATTTTACTTTTAGGCCTGGTCTGGGTTGCCATTCTATGTCTGCCCTTTGCTTCTATTATTATTACCTATATATATATATATATATATTTTCCTTTGTTTTTTGTTTTGTTTCTTTTTCTTCGTTTTTTTTTGTTTTGCCCATAAAGCACATTTTATTGAGTTGTCGAACTTAAGCACCAAGAAGAAGAAAAAGATGCTCTTACCCAAAAAGAACGCATGTGGCCCACTCACACTAACGCACACCAAGAAACACACACGCACACACACACTCATACTAACTGTAAAAGAAGTAGGGCAATGTGGCGCATAACTAGACGGCTCAATAATGTGGCAGAAGGTTGGCAGCAGCAGTAGCCTTAAAGACATGCAACACACAAAATACAAATGCGTCCGAAGGCAATTGGCAACATTTTGGCAACCAATACAAAAACACACACACACACACATAGACACACAAACACATTACATGATGAAGAAGCAGCACTGAGAGCAAAAGGAACAAGTGCGAGAAGTAGCCCTTTTTCATGTTACTGATAAGTTTCGAGTCGCGACACCCTCGTCTGTCTCCCTCACTCTTACTAGCAGCTTTCTCTCTCCACCCCCCCTCCCAAATTGTGTCTGGTACGTGTGTGTCTGTGTGTGTGTGTGCGTAATCGTTTACAGCTGCTCGAATGCGCAAATAATTTGAAAGGAATGTGCTCAAACGTTTAGACGCAAAAGCTACTACCATTTCACCCATGTAATGTAATAAATGGTCTACCCTGGGACAAAAACAAAACAAACACACTTATTGTAATCATATTTCTAAAAACACTGTAAGCACTGCACTACAACTCTTTGTCACTTATTAAATACGATTTAAAATGTTAAGCAAAAAACTAAAAAAAATAACCTTAACTCAAGCAACTTTCAAAACAAAATTTTTAAATCGTCTAAATCTAATCTAAATTTTTTTATATGAATATTAATAAATAAATAACACAATAGTTAACAATTATACTTAGTTTTTTCCTATTGTATATTAATAATTAATATATTTTCTCACGTTTTTTATTATCAGTTTAAGTTTTTGTTTACGATTTACTATTTTTTTTTTTTTTAATGTAGAAGAAAATTTCAAAATTATACATCAAAAATATATATTCCCTTTTTTTTATAAGGAATATATATTATAAATATTAATATCTTTTTAGACAACTTTAAATTACAGATTACAAAATAAGAATTTTGCAGTTTCAACTTAAAAATTTTGCCAACAAAAATTACGGATTATTATATTAAAATCAAATTAAAAACTATAAAAGAAGAATTTCAAGGTTTTAAATTAATTTTAATTAGAATTTTTTGCGGTGTTAATATAAATTTTAAGTAATTTTTTTGTGAATTTTAGAACTTATGAAGTACAAATTTTTACAATTTAAATTTTTTAAATAATTTTTCTTTGGCAGTTTCAAAGACAGATTATAATATAAGAAAATTTTCAGATTTTAATTTAAATAGTTTTAATAAAAATTCCTTTTTTTGCAATTTAAAGTAGTCTTAATTATTCTGTGATTATGAATATTTTCGTATCTGTAATAAATTATTATATTAAGGTTTAAAATTTAATTATAACAATTCAGTACATTTAAAAAAATCTCAAAATTATTAATAATAATTTCTAGCAAAACAAACAAAAATGTATCATAACTTTTGGTTTCTAAAAGTTTTTCATTCACAGTACTTCACATTAGAACCACTGTGCTTGTCGTATTTAGCTCATTAGTAGCCACACACACAAACACACACACACACACATGAATATATACTATAGAAAGTCACTAGTGTAAAAAAGCA
This sequence comes from Drosophila neocordata, assembly GCA_018903615.1. Taxonomy (NCBI): domain Eukaryota; kingdom Metazoa; phylum Arthropoda; class Insecta; order Diptera; family Drosophilidae; genus Drosophila; species Drosophila neocordata. The sequence goes on from JAEIGI010000003.1 coordinate 11,720,880, forward strand.
AAAACAAGGCAAAAATGAAGAAACAAAACCACAGCTTGTGCCCTCCCCAATGGGCCCCACTGCCCATTATTCGATCATATTTAAAAAGGAATTTTGTTTTAGTTCTTTTTTTGTACTGTTTTTCTTCCTCCTCGTTTAAGCCATCAATAATTCACTTTCATTTAATGCTCGCCAGCCAATTATTTTGGCACAAAAAACAAAAAAAAAGTAAAGAGAAGAAAAGGTGGAGCCCACCGCACATGTGCATCATGGGTCCAGGGTCCCCTTAAAATGCCATAAGCTTCCTGGCAAAATGCTCGTAAATATGACACTTTATTAATTACTGTTTTTTAACGACGAAAAATAATAATAAATAAAAATCATAAACGAAGAAAACAACTTAAGTTTGGTAAAAGAGTTTCAAGTTAGAAGTGTTACCAAAGCTAAAGGGAAGACAAAAAGTTTTTGCCTGCCATGCGATATGCTTGAGAATGAAATGAAAATGTAAACTTTTTTTTTCTATAGATAAAGTAAGGAACTAGACTGAAAAAAACGGGATGGGATGGTCTGTTTCATGATTTTATATTATTATTTTTTTTTTGAAGGGTGTCCATACATAAATTGCTATCATAAAAGACAGACAGTGACACCCTTTTCTTTTATTCTTTTATAAGTTTTGTGCGATTAAAATGGAAAAGCAACATTTATCCAACTAACCAAAAAAAGCAAACAAACAAACAAATCCAACACCAAAAAAATGCGTAATGAGCTGCGAAACGCATTGAAAACGCGCCTAGAATTCAAGTGGCTTCTGGTGACCCCCAAAAACAGCGTCTTTTCAGCGCCCCAAACATCTTCATCTTGAATTCAATTGCAAATGAATTTAGTATGCATCAAACGTTTTACAACTATTTTTCTTAACGCATTTTATTGGCGCTTAGGGGGTTACTCTGGCTATACTGGTCTAAAGAGGGATGGGACAGAAGGGATGAAATGGAATGGGAAGTAAAGAAAAAAAAAAAAAAACACTGGACTAAGGACCAATGTGGCACGTAGTCTATTTAAAATGACGCGCCTGACGACCATCTAATGGTTTTTATTCCAACTAGCCCTTCCGTCTTCCCATTTGCTTAACAAATTGTAGAGTATAAAAAGATATATTTATACGTATATCTATATAAACTTAACGAAATAGATCAATTAACTACATCTATCTAAGCGTATTATAAAGAAGATATTTTTAACGCATTGAAAAGTTTTCGACCCTAAAAAGTATCTATTTTCATGATCAGCATCAATAGCAGAATCCACCTAATTTTCTTTATATTTCTTAGCACTTTTTAGACCCTAAATTTTAATCTACGTGTTTAAAACTTGATAAATAAACTTTTTATATATGCAGGTTTCGCAAATATAAATATAAATCGGATTGGAGTATTATAAAATATTTTTTGTAAACAAAGTAATTAATTAATTTAATTTGTAATTAAACCGTTTTGATGGAGAATGTTTTGCAGAACTGCAAGGGTATACAGACTTCGTTAAGACTAAAGTTAAAATTTGTCCTCGTTATCATATTGAAACCGCAGTGACGAAATAAAACACAGCAAATCGGACTCAGGGTACGGGACAGAGGCTACCGTGCATGGCATTTTCTATTAACATCCATGAAATATGTAGTCAAAACAAGAAATCGTGTGGCGGGGATATACATAGATAAACAAAAACGAGAAATGGAGAAATAAAAGTTGAGTAGACATATCTTATATTTATATCTCATATTTAGTCTTGTTTTTGTTTTTATTTTTGCTTTTGGTTATTGTTATTGTTTAGATTGTGTTGTGGACAGTTTTATAACCGCCAACGCTTTTGGAATTCTCAAAAAGTTTCTTGAAAATATGTATAAATAAATTTCCTTATTGTGGTTTTCAAGCCAAATAGAATAGAAATTCAGTGTGAGACCAATTAAGCTAAGTAAGTCAGCCAGTGGATTGCATTAAATGGCAGCTAAACATATACTTTTTGTCATCACTGTAACAAATTTTATTGTACTCTTGTATGGAGACATGTCCAAGAGTTTTACGTGCCTGCAATGTATAAATTTATAAATCGACTGACCGCCAGCTTATTGGCCTGGTTAGCTGTGATACAAATTAGGTTAAATGCAAACAAGGACTAAATGATAATTTGTACAAAAGCAAGAACAAATTACGACTTATTTAAATTGAAACTAAAAGGATGGGCTAACTTCGTCCACGCTGAAGTTCGGATACCTTTGCAAACTGTCTTTTTCAATTATATATAAATTACCTGAATCATAAGAAAGAATATAAGACTAATCATGACGGTGGATCCAAAAAAAAAAACTTTTGAATAAAAAAATTTGTTTGGTCCGATTGTTCTTATAGGAGCTATATGATATAGTGAACCGATTCTGATAAAACTTGCCAGATATGTTAGAAAGTATATAAAACTCATAAATACCAATCGCTTTTAAAACAACCAAGTTATTGCTCAAAATCCATATTCATGACCAATCGCTTCTATAGGAGCCATATGATATAGTCAACCGATTTTAATAAAACTTGGTGGATATGTTGGACATGTTCGTGATATTTCATTAGGAAACAACAAAGTTATTGAGGTTAAAGCTTATTCAAGACCGATCGTTCCTATGGGAGCTATATGATATAGGGATGATTCCGAGATATAGAATGCCTGCAGAAAAAAAAGCCTAGGTGCAAAATTTCAGCACTGTAGCTTTCGGGGCTCGGAGGAGACTGCGTTGATCCAGACAGACGGACAGACAGACAGACAGACGGACAGGGCTAAATGAACTCAGCTCATTGTGGTCATCAGGGATATATTTACTTTATATAGTCGGAGTACTACCGCTGCACTACCGCTGCACTACCGCTGCACTACCGCTACACTACCGCTGCACTACTGCAGTACTACCGCTGCACTACCGCTACACTACCGCTGCACTACTGCAGTACTACCGCTACACTAAGGTTCCCCTAAGGTTCCCCAAGGTTTCCCTAAGGTTCCCCTAAGCTTCCCCAAGGTTTCCCTAAGGTTCCCCAAGGTTCCCCTAAGGTTTCCCAAGGTTTCCCTAAGGTTTCCCAAGGCTTCCCCAAGGTTTCCCTAAGGTTCCCCAAGGTTCCCCTAAGGTTTCCCAAGGTTTCCCTAAGGTTCCCCTAATGTTTCCCAAGGTTCCCCTAAGCTTCCCCAAGGTTTCCCTAAGGTTTCCCAAGGTTCCCCTAAGGTTTCCCAAGGTTTCCCTAAGGTTCCCCTAATGTTTCCCAAGGTTCCCCTAAGTTTCCCCTAAGCTTCCCCAAGGTTCCCCTAATGTTTCCCAAGGTTCCCCTAAGCTTCCCCAAGGTTTCCCTAAGGTTCCCCTAAGCTTCCCCAAGGTTTCCCTAAGGTTCCCCAAGGTTCCCCTAAGGTTCCCCAAGGTTTCCCTAAGGTTCCCCTAAGCTTCCCCAAGGTTTCCCTAAGGTTCCCCAAGGTTCCCCTAAGGTTTCCCTAAGGTTCCCCAAGGTTCCCCTAAGGTTCCCCAAGGTTCCCCTAAGGTTTCCCAAGGTTCCCCTAAGCTTCCCCAAGGTTTCCCTAAGGTTCCCCTAAGCTTCCCCAAGGTTTCCCTAAGGTTCCCCAAGGTTCCCCTAAGCTTCCCCAAGGTTTCCCTAAGGTTCCCTAAGCTTCCCCAAGGTTTCCCTAAGGTTCCCCAAGGTTCCCCTTAGCTTCCCCAAGGTTTCCCAAGGTTCCCCTAAGCTTCCCCAAGGTTCCCCAAGGTTCCCCTAAGCTTCCCCAAGGTTCCCCTAAGCTTCCCCAAGGTTTCCCTAAGGTTCCCCAAGGTTCCCCTAAGGTTTCCCAAGGTTCCCCTAAGGTTCCCCTAAGCTTCCCCAAGGTTCCCCAAGGTTTCCCTTAGGTTCCCCTAAGCTTCCCCAAGGTTTCCCTAATGTTTCCCAAGGTTCCCCAAGGTTTCCCTAAGGTTCCCCTAAGGTTCCCCAAGGCTTCCCCAAGGTTTCCCTAAGGTTCCCCAAGGTTCCCCTAAGGTTTCCCAAGGTTTCCCTAAGGTTCCCCCTAATGTTTCCCAAGGTTTCCCTAAGGTTTCCCAAGGTTCCCCTAAGGTTTCCCAAGGTTCCCCTAATGTTTCCCAAGGTTCCCCAAGGTTTCCCTAAGGTTCCCCTAAGCTTCCCCAAGGTTTCCCTAAGGTTCCCCAAGGTTCCCCTAAGGTTCCCCAAGGTTTCCCTAAGGTTCCCCTAATGTTTCCCAAGGTTTCCCTAAGGTTTCCCAAGGTTCCCCTAAGGTTTCCCAAGGTTTCCCTAAGGTTCCCCTAAGGTTTCCCAAGGTTTCCCTAAGGTTCCCCTAAGCTTCCCTAAGGTTCCCCAAGGTTCCCCTAAGGTTTCCCAAGGTTCCCCTAATGTTTCCCAAGGTTCCCCAAGGTTTCCCTAAGGTTCCCCAAGGTTTCCCTAAGGTTCCCCAAGGTTCCCCTAAGGTTTCCCAAGGTTTCCCTAAGGTTCCCCTAAGCTTCCCCAAGGTTTCCCTAAGGTTCCCCTAAGCTTCCCCAAGGTTTCCCTAAGGTTCCCCAAGGTTCCCCTAAGGTTTCCCAAGGCTTCCCCAAGGTTTCCCTAAGGTTCCCCAAGGTTCCCCTAATGTTTCCCAAGGTTTCCCTAAGGTTTCCCAAGGTTCCCCTAAGGTTTCCCAAGGTTTCCCTAAGGTTCCCCTAAGGTTTCCCAAGGTTTCCCTAAGGTTCCCCTAAGCTTCCCTAAGGTTCCCCAAGGTTCCCCTAAGGTTTCCCAAGGTTTCCCTAAGGTTTCCCAAGGCTTCCCCAAGGTTTCCCTAAGGTTCCCCTAATGTTTCCCAAGGTTTCCCTAAGGTTCCCCTAAGCTTCCCCAAGGTTTCCCAAGGTTCCCCTAAGCTTCCCCAAGGTTTCCCAAGGTTCCCCTAAGCTTCCCCAAGGTTTCCCTAAGGTTTCCCAAGGTTCCCCTAAGGTTTCCCAAGGTTCCCCTAATGTTTCCCAAGTTTCCCCAAAGTTTCCCTAAGGTTCCCCTAAGCTTCCCCAAGGTTTCCCTAAGGTTCCCCAAGGTTCCCCTAAGGTTCCCCCTAAGCTTCCCCAAGGTTTCCCTAAGGTTCCCCAAGGTTCCCCTAAAGGTTTCCCAAGGCTTCCCCAAGGTTTCCCTAAGCTTCCCCAAGGTTTCCCTAAGGTTCCCCAAGGTTCCCCTAAGGTTCCCCTAAGCTTCCCCAAGGTTCCCCTAAGCTTCCCCAAGGTTTCCCTAAGCTTCCCCAAGGTTCCCCTAAGGTTTCCCAAGGTTCCCCTAAGGTTCCCCTAAGCTTCCCCAAGGTTCCCCAAGGTTCCCCTAAGGTTTCCCAAGGTTTCCCTAAGGTTCCCCTAAGCTTCCCCAAGGTTTCCCTAAGCTTCCCCAAGGTTTCCCTAAGGTTCCCCAAGGTTCCCCTAAGGTTCCCCTAAGCTTCCCCAAGGTTCCCCTAAGCTTCCCCAAGGTTTCCCTAAGCTTCCCCAAGGTTCCCCTAAGGTTTCCCAAGGTTCCCCTAAGGTTCCCCTAAGCTTCCCCAAGGTTTCCCTAAGGTTCCCCAAGGTTCCCCTAAGGTTTCCCAAGGTTTCCCTAAGGTTCCCCAAGGTTCCCCTAAGGTTTCCCAAGGTTCCCCTAATGTTTCCCAAGGTTCCCCAAGGTTCCCCTAAGGTTCCCCAAGGTTTCCCTAAGGTTCCCCTAATGTTTCCCAAGGTTTCCCTAAGGTTTCCCCAAGGTTCCCCTAAGGTTTCCCAAGGTTTCCCTAAGGTTCCCCAAGGTTCCCCTAAGGTTTCCCTAAGGTTCCCCTAAGCTTCCCTAAGGTTCCCCAAGGTTCCCCTAAGGTTTCCCAAGGTTCCCCTAATGTTTCCCAAGGTTCCCCAAGGTTTCCCTAAGGTTCCCCAAGGTTTCCCTAAGGTTCCCCAAGGTTCCCCTAAGGTTTCCCAAGGTTTCCCTAAGGTTCCCCTAAGCTTCCCCAAGGTTTCCCTAAGGTTCCCCAAGGTTCCCCTTAGCTTCCCCAAGGTTTCCCAAGGTTCCCCTAAGTTTCCCCAAGGTTTCCCTAAGGTTCCCCTAAGCTTCCCCAAGGTTTCCCAAGGTTCCCCTAAGCTTCCCCCAAGGTTTCCCTAAGGTTCCCCAAGGTTCCCCTAAGGTTTCCCAAGGTTTCCCTAAGGTTTCCCAAGGCTTCCCCAAGGTTTCCTTAAGGTTCCCCTAAGCTTCCCCAAGGTTTCCCTAAGGTTTCCCAAGGCTTCCCCAAGGTTTCCCTAAGGTTCCCCTAAGCTTCCCCAAGGTTTCCCTAAGGTTCCCCTAAGGTTCCCCAAGGTTTCCCTAAGGTTCCCCCTAAGCTTCCCCAAGGTTTCCCTAAGGTTCCCCCAAGGTTCCCCTTAGCTTCCCCAAGGTTTCCCCAAGGTTCCCCTAAGCTTCCCCCAAGGTTCCCCAAAGGTTCCCCTAAGCTTCCCCAAGGTTCCCCTAAGCTTCCCCAAGGTTTCCCTAAGGTTCCCCAAGGTTCCCCTAAGGTTTCCCAAGGTTCCCCTAAGGTTCCCCTAAGCTTCCCCAAAGGTTCCCCAAGGTTTCCCTTAGGTTCCCCTAAGCTTCCCCAAGGTTTCCCTAATGTTTCCCAAGGTTCCCCCAAGGTTTCCCTAAGGTTCCCCTAAGGTTCCCCAAGGCTTCCCCAAGGTTTCCCTAAGGTTCCCCAAAGGTTCCCCTAAGGTTTCCCAAGGTTTCCCTAAGGTTCCCCTAATGTTTCCCAAGGTTTCCCTAAGGTTTCCCAAGGTTCCCCTAAGGTTTCCCAAAGGTTTCCCTAAGGTTCCCCTAAGCTTCCCCAAGGTTTCCCAAGGTTCCCCTAAGCTTCCCCAAGGTTTCCCAAGGTTCCCCTAAGCTTCCCCAAGGTTTCCCCTAAGGTTTCCCAAGGTTCCCCTAAGGTTTCCCAAGGTTCCCCTAATGTTTCCCAAGTTTCCCCAAAGTTTCCCTAAGGTTCCCCTAAGCTTCCCCAAGGTTTCCCTAAGGTTCCCCAAGGTTCCCCTAAGGTTCCCCTAAGCTTCCCCAAGGTTTCCCTAAGGTTCCCCAAGGTTCCCCTAAGGTTTCCCAAGGCTTCCCCAAGGTTTCCCTAAGCTTCCCCCAAGGTTTCCCTAAGGTTCCCCAAGGTTCCCCTAAGGTTCCCCTAAGCTTCCCCAAGGTTCCCCTAAGCTTCCCCAAGGTTTCCCTAAGCTTCCCCAAGGTTCCCCTAAGGTTTCCCAAGGTTCCCCTAAGGTTCCCCTAAGCTTCCCCAAGGTTCCCCAAGGTTCCCCTAAGGTTTCCCAAGGTTTCCCTAAGGTTCCCCTAAGCTTCCCCAAGGTTTCCCTAAGCTTCCCCAAGGTTCCCCTAAGGTTTCCCAAGGTTCCCCTAAGGTTCCCCTAAGCTTCCCCAAGGTTTCCCTAAGGTTCCCCAAGGTTCCCCTAAGGTTTCCCAAGGTTTCCCTAAGGTTCCCCAAGGTTCCCCTAAGGTTTCCCAAGGTTCCCCTAATGTTTCCCAAGGTTCCCCAAGGTTCCCCTAAGGTTCCCCAAGGTTTCCCTAAGGTTCCCCTAATGTTTCCCAAGGTTTCCCTAAGGTTTCCCAAGGTTCCCCTAAGGTTTCCCAAGGTTTCCCTAAGGTTCCCCAAGGTTCCCCTAAGGTTTCCCTAAGGTTCCCCTAAGCTTCCCTAAGGTTCCCCAAGGTTCCCCTAAGGTTTCCCAAGGTTCCCCTAATGTTTCCCAAGGTTCCCCAAGGTTTCCCTAAGGTTCCCCAAGGTTTCCCTAAGGTTCCCCAAGGTTCCCCTAAGGTTTCCCAAGGTTTCCCTAAGGTTCCCCTAAGCTTCCCCAAGGTTTCCCTAAGGTTCCCCAAGGTTCCCCTAAGGTTTCCCAAGGTTTCCCTAAGGTTTCCCAAGGCTTCCCCAAGGTTTCCCTAAGGTTCCCCTAATGTTTCCCAAGGTTTCCCTAAGGTTCCCCTAAGCTTCCCCAAGGTTTCCCAAGGTTCCCCTAAGCTTCCCCAAGGTTTCCCAAGGTTCCCCTAAGGTTTCCCAAGGTTCCCCTAATGTTTCCCAAGTTTCCCCAAAGTTTCCCTAAGGTTCCCCTAAGCTTCCCCAAGGTTTCCCTAAGGTTCCCCTAAGGTTCCCCTAAAGGTTCCCCTAAGCTTCCCCAAGGTTTCCCTAAGGTTCCCCAAGGTTCCCCTAAGGTTTCCCAAGGCTTCCCCAAGGTTTCCCTAAGCTTCCCCAAGGTTTCCCTAAGGTTCCCCAAGGTTCCCCTAAGGTTCCCCTAAGCTTCCCCAAGGTTCCCCTAAGCTTCCCCAAGGTTTCCCTAAGCTTCCCCAAGGTTCCCCTAAGGTTTCCCAAGGTTCCCCTAAGCTTCCCCTAAGGTTTCCCAAGGTTCCCCTAAGCTTCCCCAAGGTTTCCCAAGGTTCCCCTAAGGTTTCCCAAGGTTCCCCTAATGTTTCCCAAGTTTCCCCAAAGTTTCCCTAAGGTTCCCCTAAGCTTCCCCAAGGTTTCCCTAAGGTTCCCCAAGGTTCCCCTAAGGTTCCCCTAAGCTTCCCCAAGGTTTCCCTAAGGTTCCCCAAGGTTCCCCTAAGGTTTCCCAAGGCTTCCCCAAGGTTTCCCTAAGCTTCCCCAAGGTTCCCCTAAGGTTTCCCAAGGTTCCCCTAAGCTTCCCTAATGTTTCCCAAGGTTCCCCAAGGTTCCCCTAAGGTTTCCCAAGGTTTCCCTAAGGTTCCCCTAAGCTTCCCTAATGTTTCCCAAGGTTCCCCTAAGCTTCCCTAAGGTTTCCCAAGGTTCCCCTAATGTTTCCCAAGGTTCCCCTAAGGTTTCCCAAGGTTCCCCTAATGTTTCCCAAGGTTTCCCTAAGGTTCCCCTAAGGTTCCCCAAGGTTCCCCTAAGGTTTCCCAAGGCTTCCCCAAGGTTTCCCTAAGGTTCCCCAAGGTTCCCCTAAGGTTTCCCAAGGTTTCCCTAAGGTTCCCCTAAGGTTCCCCAAAGGTTCCCCTAAGGTTTTCCAAGGCTTCCCCAAAGGTTTCCCTAAGGTTTCCCCAAGGTTCCCCTTAGCTTCCCCAAGGTTTCCCAAGGTTCCCCTAAGCTTCCCCCAAGGTTTCCCTAAGGTTCCCCTAAGCTTCCCCAAGGTTTCCCAAGGTTCCCCTAAGCTTCCCCAAGGTTTCCCTAAGGTTCCCCAAGGTTCCCCTAAGCTTCCCCAAGGTTTCCCTAAGGTTCCCCTAAGCTTCCCCAAGGTTTCCCTAAGGTTCCCCAAGGTTCCCCTTAGCTTCCCCAAGGTTTCCCAAGGTTCCCCTAAGTTTCCCCAAGGTTTCCCTAAGGTTCCCCTAAGCTTCCCCAAGGTTTCCCAAAGGTTCCCCTAAGCTTCCCCAAGGTTTCCCTAAGGTTCCCCAAGGTTCCCCTAAGGTTTCCCAAGGTTTCCCTAAGGTTTCCCAAGGCTTCCCCAAGGTTTCCCTAAGGTTCCCCTAAGCTTCCCCAAGGTTTCCCTAAGGTTTCCCAAGGCTTCCCCAAGGTTTCCCTAAGGTTCCCCTAAGCTTCCCCAAGGTTTCCCTAAGGTTCCCCTAAGGTTCCCCAAGGTTTCCCTAAGGTTCCCCTAAGCTTCCCCAAGGTTTCCCTAAGGTTCCCCCAAGGTTCCCCTTAGCTTCCCCAAGGTTTCCCAAGGTTCCCCTAAGCTTCCCCAAGGTTCCCCAAGGTTCCCCTAAGCTTCCCCAAAGGTTCCCCTAAGCTTCCCCAAGGTTTCCCTAAGGTTCCCCCAAAGGTTCCCCTAAGGTTTCCCAAGGTTCCCCTAAGGTTCCCCTAAGCTTCCCCAAGGTTCCCCAAGGTTTCCCTTAGGTTCCCCTAAGCTTCCCCAAAGGTTTCCCTAATGTTTCCCAAGGTTCCCCAAGGTTTCCCTAAGGTTCCCCTAAGGTTCCCCAAGGCTTCCCCAAGGTTTCCCTAAGGTTCCCCAAGGTTCCCCTAAGGTTTCCCAAGGTTTCCCTAAGGTTCCCCTAATGTTTCCCAAGGTTTCCCTAAGGTTTCCCAAGGTTCCCCTAAGGTTTCCCAAGGTTCCCCTAATGTTTCCCAAGGTTCCCCAAGGTTTCCCTAAGGTTCCCCTAAGCTTCCCCAAGGTTTCCCTAAGGTTCCCCAAGGTTCCCCTAAGGTTCCCCAAGGTTTCCCTAAGGTTCCCCTAATGTTTCCCAAGGTTTCCCTAAGGTTTCCCAAGGTTCCCCTAAGGTTTCCCAAGGTTTCCCTAAGGTTCCCCTAAGCTTCCCCAAGGTTTCCCTAAGGTTCCCCTAAGCTTCCCCAAGGTTTCCCTAAGGTTCCTTAAGGTTCCCCTAAGGTTTCCCAAGGTTTCCCTAAGGTTTCCCAAGGCTTCCCCAAGGTTTCCCTAAGGTTCCCCTAATGTTTCCCAAGGTTTCCCTAAGGTTCCCCTAAGCTTCCCCAAGGTTTCCCAAGGTTCCCCTAAGCTTCCCCAAGGTTTCCCAAGGTTCCCCTAAGCTTCCCCAAAGGTTTCCCTAAGGTTTCCCAAGGTTCCCCTAAGGTTTCCCAAGGTTCCCCTAATGTTTCCCAAGTTTCCCCAAAGTTTCCCTAAGGTTCCCCTAAGCTTCCCCAAGGTTTCCCTAAGGTTCCCCAAGGTTCCCCTAAGGTTCCCCTAAGCTTCCCCAAGGTTTCCCTAAGGTTCCCAAGGTTCCCCTAAGGTTTCCCAAGGCTTCCCCAAGGTTTCCCCTAAGCTTCCCCAAGGTTTCCCTAAGGTTCCCCTAAGGTTCCCCTAAGGTTCCCCTAAGCTTCCCCCAAGGTTCCCCTAAGCTTCCCCAAGGTTTCCCTAAGCTTCCCCAAGGTTCCCCTAAGGTTTCCCAAGGTTCCCCTAAGGTTCCCCTAAGCTTCCCCAAGGTTCCCCAAGGTTCCCCTAAGGTTTCCCAAGGTTTCCCCTAAGGTTCCCCTAAGCTTCCCCAAGGTTTCCCTAAGCTTCCCCAAGGTTTCCCTAAGGTTCCCCAAGGTTCCCCTAAGGTTCCCCTAAGCTTCCCCAAGGTTCCCCTAAGCTTCCCCAAGGTTTCCCTAAGCTTCCCCAAGGTTCCCCTAAGGTTTCCCAAAGGTTCCCCTAAGGTTCCCCTAAGCTTCCCCAAGGTTTCCCTAATCAAGGTTCCCTAAGGTTTCCCAAGGTTTCCCTAAGGTTCCCCAAAGGTTCCCCTAAGGTTTCCCAAGGTTCCCCTAATGTTTCCCAAGGTTCCCCAAGGTTCCCCTAAAGGTTCCCCAAGGTTTCCCTAAGGTTCCCCTAATGTTTCCCAAGGTTTCCCTAAGGTTTCCCAAAGGTTCCCCTAAGGTTTCCCAAGGTTTCCCTAAGGTTCCCCAAGGTTCCCCTAAGGTTTCCCAAGGTTTCCCTAAGGTTCCCCTAAGCTTCCCTAAGGTTCCCCAAGGTTCCCCTAAGGTTTCCCAAGGTTCCCTAATGTTTCCCAAGGTTCCCCAAGGTTTCCCTAAGGTTCCCCAAGGTTCCCCTAAGGTTTCCCAAGGTTTCCCTAAGGTTCCCCTAAGCTTCCCCAAGGTTTCCCTAAGGTTCCCCAAGGTTCCCCTAAGGTTTCCCAAGGTTTCCCTAAGGTTTCCCAAGGCTTCCCCAAGGTTTCCCTAAGGTTCCCCTAATGTTTCCCAAGGTTTCCCTAAGGTTCCCCTAAGCTTCCCCAAGGTTTCCCAAGGTTCCCCTAAGCTTCCCCAAGGTTTCCCAAGGTTCCCCTAAGGTTTCCCAAGGTTCCCCTAATGTTTCCCAAGGTTCCCCAAGGTTTCCCTAAGGTTCCCCTAAGGTTCCCCAAGGTTTCCCTAAGGTTCCCCTAAGGTTTCCCAAGGTTTCCCTAAGGTTTCCCAAGGTTCCCCTAAGGTTTCCCAAGGTTCCCCTAATGTTTCCCAAAGGTTCCCCAAGGTTTCCCTAAGGTTTCCCTAAGGTTCCCCTAAGCTTCCCCAAGGTTTCCCAAGGTTCCCCTAAGCTTCCCCAAGGTTTCCCTAAGGTTTCCCAAGGTTCCCCTAAGCTTCCCCAAAGGTTTCCCTAAGGTTCCCCAAGGTTCCCCTAAGGTTCCCCTAAGCTTCCCCAAGGTTTCCCTAAGGTTCCCCAAAGGTTCCCCTAAGGTTTCCCAAGGTTCCCCTAATGTTTCCCAAGGTTCCCCAAGGTTTCCCTAAGGTTCCCCAAGGTTTCCCTAAGGTTCCCCTAAGGTTCCCCAAGGTTCCCCTAAGGTTTCCCAAGGTTTCCCTAAGGTTTCCCAAGGCTTCCCCAAGGTTTCCCTAAGGTTCCCCTAATGTTTCCCAAGGTTTCCCTAAGGTTCCCCTAAGCTTCCCCAAGGTTTCCCAAGGTTCCCCTAAGCTTCCCCAAGGTTTCCCAAGGTTCCCCTAAGGTTTCCCAAGGTTCCCCTAATGTTTCCCAAGTTTCCCCAAAGTTTCCCTAAGGTTCCCTAAGCTTCCCCAAAGGTTTCCCTAAGGTTCCCCAAGGTTCCCCTAAGGTTCCCCTAAGCTTCCCCAAGGTTTCCCTAAGGTTTCCCAAGGTTCCCCTAATGTTTCCCAAGGTTCCCCAAAGGTTTCCCTAAGGTTCCCCTAAGGTTCCCCAAGGTTTCCCTAAGGTTTCCCAAGGTTTCCCTAAGGTTTCCCAAGGCTTCCCCAAGGTTCCCCTAAGCTTCCCCAAGGTTTCCCTAAGGTTCCCCAAGGTTCCCCTAAGGTTCCCCTAAGCTTCCCCAAGGTTTCCCTAAGGTTTCCCAAGGCTTCCCCAAGGTTTCCCTAAGGTTCCCCTAATGTTTCCCAAGGTTCCCTAAGGTTTCCCTAAGGTTCCCCTAAGGTTTCCCAAGGTTCCCTAATGTTTCCCAAGGTTCCCCAAGGTTTCCCTAAGGTTCCCCTAAGCTTCCCCAAGGTTTCCCTAAGGTTCCCCAAGGTTCCCCTAAGGTTCCCCAAGGTTTCCCTAAGGTTCCCCTAATGTTTCCCAAGGTTTCCCTAAGGTTTCCCAAGGTTCCCCTAAGGTTTCCCAAGGTTTCCCTAAGGTTCCCCTAAGGTTTCCCAAGGTTTCCCTAAGGTTCCCCTAAGCTTCCCTAAGGTTCCCCAAGGTTCCCCTAAGGTTTCCCAAGGTTCCCCTAATGTTTCCCAAGGTTCCCCAAGGTTTCCCTAAGGTTCCCCAAGGTTTCCCTAAGGTTCCCCAAGGTTCCCCTAAGGTTTCCCCAAGGTTTCCCTAAGGTTCCCCTAAGCTTCCCCAAGGTTTCCCTAAGGTTCCCCTAAGCTTCCCCAAGGTTTCCCTAAGGTTCCTTAAGGTTCCCCTAAGGTTTCCCAAGGTTTCCCTAAGGTTTCCCAAGGCTTCCCCAAGGTTTCCCTAAGGTTCCCCTAATGTTTCCCAAGGTTTCCCTAAGGTTCCCCAAGGTTCCCCTAAGGTTTCCCAAGGTTCCCTAATGTTTCCCAAAGGTTCCCCAAGGTTTCCCTAAGGTTCCCCAAGGTTTCCCTAAGGTTCCCCTAAGGTTCCCCAAGGTTCCCCTAAGGTTTCCCAAGGTTTCCCTAAGGTTTCCCAAGGCTTCCCCAAAGGTTTCCCTAAGGTTCCCCTAATGTTTCCCAAGGTTTCCCTAAGGTTCCCCTAAGCTTCCCCAAGGTTTCCCAAGGTTCCCCTAAGCTTCCCCAAGGTTCCCCTAAGGTTCCCCAAGGTTCCCCTAAGGTTTCCCAAGGTTTCCCTAAGGTTTCCCAAGGTTTCCCTAAGGTTCCCCTAAGCTTCCCCAAGGTTTCCCTAAGGTTCCCCAAGGTTCCCCTAAGGTTCCCCTAAGCTTCCCCCAAGGTTTCCCTAAGGTTTCCCAAGGTTCCCCTAATGTTTCCCAAGGTTCCCCAAGGTTTCCCTAAGGTTCCCCTAAGGTTCCCCAAGGTTTCCCTAAGGTTTCCCAAGGTTTCCCTAAGGTTTCCCAAGGCTTCCCCAAGGTTCCCCTAAGCTTCCCCAAGGTTTCCCTAAGGTTCCCCAAGGTTCCCCTAAGGTTCCCCTAAGCTTCCCCAAGGTTTCCCTAAGGTTTCCCAAGGCTTCCCCAAGGTTTCCCTAAGGTTCCCCTAATGTTTCCCAAGGTTTCCCTAAGGTTTCCCAAGGTTCCCTAAGGTTTCCCAAGGTTCCCCTAATGTTTCCCAAAGGTTCCCCAAGGTTTCCCTAAGGTTCCCCTAAGCTTCCCCAAGGTTTCCCTAAGGTTCCCCAAGGTTTCCCTAAGGTTCCCCAAGGTTTCCCTAAGGTTCCCCTAATGTTTCCCAAGGTTTCCCTAAGGTTTCCCAAGGTTCCCCTAAGGTTTCCCAAGGTTTCCCTAAGGTTCCCCAAGGTTTCCCTAAGGTTCCCCTAAGCTTCCCTAAGGTTCCCCAAGGTTCCCCTAAGGTTTCCCAAGGTTCCCCTAATGTTTCCCAAGGTTCCCCAAGGTTTCCCTAAGGTTCCCCAAGGTTTCCCTAAGGTTCCCCAAGGTTCCCCTAAGGTTTCCCAAGGTTTCCCTAAGGTTCCCCAAGGTTCCCCTAAGGTTTCCCAAGGTTCCCCTAATGTTTCCCAAGGTTCCCCAAGGTTCCCCTAAGGTTCCCCAAGGTTTCCCTAAGGTTCCCCTAATGTTTCCCAAGGTTTCCCTAAGGTTTCCCAAGGTTCCCCTAAGGTTTCCCAAGGTTTCCCTAAGGTTCCCCAAGGTTCCCCTAAGGTTTCCCTAAGGTTCCCCTAAGCTTCCCTAAGGTTCCCCAAGGTTCCCCTAAGGTTTCCCAAGGTTCCCCTAATGTTTCCCAAGGTTCCCCAAGGTTTCCCTAAGGTTCCCCAAGGTTTCCCTAAGGTTCCCCAAGGTTCCCCTAAGGTTTCCCAAGGTTTCCCTAAGGTTCCCCTAAGCTTCCCCAAGGTTTCCCTAAGGTTCCCCAAAGGTTCCCCTTAGCTTCCCCAAAGGTTTCCCAAGGTTCCCCTAAGTTTCCCCAAGGTTTCCCTAAGGTTCCCCTAAGCTTCCCCAAGGTTTCCCAAGGTTCCCCTAAGCTTCCCCAAGGTTTCCCTAAGGTTCCCCAAGGTTCCCCTAAGGTTTCCCAAGGTTTCCCTAAGGTTTCCCAAGGCTTCCCCAAGGTTTCCCTAAGGTTCCCCTAAGCTTCCCCAAGGTTTCCCTAAGGTTTCCCAAGGCTTCCCCAAGGTTTCCCTAAGGTTCCCCTAAGCTTCCCCAAGGTTTCCCTAAGGTTCCCCTAAGGTTCCCCAAGGTTTCCCTAAGGTTCCCCTAAGCTTCCCCAAGGTTTCCCTAAGGTTCCCCAAGGTTCCCCTTAGCTTCCCCAAGGTTTCCCAAGGTTCCCCTAAGCTTCCCCAAGGTTCCCCAAGGTTCCCCTAAGCTTCCCCAAGGTTCCCCTAAGCTTCCCCAAGGTTTCCCTAAGGTTCCCCAAGGTTCCCCTAAGGTTTCCCAAGGTTCCCCTAAGGTTCCCCTAAGCTTCCCCAAGGTTCCCCAAGGTTTCCCTTAGGTTCCCCTAAGCTTCCCCAAGGTTTCCCTAATGTTTCCCAAGGTTCCCCAAGGTTTCCCTAAGGTTCCCCTAAGGTTCCCCAAGGCTTCCCCAAGGTTTCCCTAAGGTTCCCCAAGGTTCCCCTAAGGTTTCCCAAGGTTTCCCTAAGGTTCCCCTAATGTTTCCCAAGGTTTCCCTAAGGTTTCCCAAGGTTCCCCTAAGGTTTCCCAAGGTTTCCCTAAGGTTCCCCTAAGCTTCCCCAAGGTTTCCCAAGGTTCCCCTAAGCTTCCCCAAGGTTTCCCAAGGTTCCCCTAAGCTTCCCCAAGGTTTCCCTAAGGTTTCCCAAGGTTCCCCTAAGGTTTCCCAAGGTTCCCCTAATGTTTCCCAAGTTTCCCCAAAGTTTCCCTAAGGTTCCCCTAAGCTTCCCCAAGGTTTCCCTAAGGTTCCCCAAGGTTCCCCTAAGGTTCCCCTAAGCTTCCCCAAGGTTTCCCTAAGGTTCCCCAAGGTTCCCCTAAGGTTTCCCAAGGCTTCCCCAAGGTTTCCCTAAGCTTCCCCAAGGTTTCCCTAAGGTTCCCCAAGGTTCCCCTAAGGTTCCCCTAAGCTTCCCCAAGGTTTCCCTAAGCTTCCCCAAGGTTTCCCTAAGCTTCCCCAAGGTTCCCCTAAGGTTTCCCAAGGTTCCCCTAAGGTTCCCCTAAGCTTCCCCAAGGTTCCCCAAGGTTCCCCTAAGGTTTCCCAAGGTTTCCCTAAGGTTCCCCTAAGCTTCCCCAAGGTTTCCCTAAGCTTCCCCAAGGTTTCCCTAAGGTTCCCCAAGGTTCCCCTAAGGTTCCCCTAAGCTTCCCCAAGGTTCCCTAAGCTTCCCCAAGGTTTCCCTAAGCTTCCCCAAGGTTCCCCTAAGGTTTCCCAAGGTTCCCCTAAGGTTCCCCTAAGCTTCCCCAAGGTTTCCCTAAGGTTCCCCAAGGTTCCCCTAAGGTTTCCCAAGGTTTCCCTAAGGTTCCCCAAAGGTTCCCCTAAGGTTTCCCAAGGTTCCCCTAATGTTTCCCAAGGTTCCCCAAGGTTCCCCTAAGGTTCCCCAAGGTTTCCCTAAGGTTCCCCTAATGTTTCCCAAGGTTTCCCTAAGGTTTCCCAAGGTTCCCCTAAGGTTTCCCAAGGTTTCCCTAAGGTTCCCCAAGGTTCCCCTAAGGTTTCCCTAAGGTTCCCCTAAGCTTCCCTAAGGTTCCCCAAGGTTCCCCTAAGGTTTCCCAAGGTTCCCCTAATGTTTCCCAAGGTTCCCCAAGGTTTCCCTAAGGTTCCCCAAGGTTTCCCTAAGGTTCCCCAAGGTTCCCCTAAGGTTTCCCAAGGTTTCCCTAAGGTTCCCCTAAGCTTCCCCAAGGTTTCCCTAAGGTTCCCCAAGGTTCCCCTAAGGTTTCCCAAGGTTTCCCTAAGGTTTCCCAAGGCTTCCCCAAGGTTTCCCTAAGGTTCCCCTAATGTTTCCCAAGGTTTCCCTAAGGTTCCCCTAAGCTTCCCCAAGGTTTCCCAAGGTTCCCCTAAGCTTCCCCAAGGTTTCCCAAGGTTCCCCTAAGGTTTCCCAAGGTTCCCCTACTGTTTCCCAAGTTTCCCCAAAGTTTCCCTAAGGTTCCCCTAAGCTTCCCCCAAGGTTTCCCTAAGGTTCCCCAAGGTTCCCCTAAGGTTCCCCTAAGCTTCCCCAAGGTTTCCCTAAGGTTCCCCAAGGTTCCCCTAAGGTTTCCCAAGGCTTCCCCAAGGTTTCCCTAAGCTTCCCCAAGGTTTCCCTAAGGTTCCCCAAGGTTCCCCTAAGGTTCCCCTAAGCTTCCCCAAAGGTTCCCCTAAGCTTCCCCAAGGTTTCCCTAAGCTTCCCCAAGGTTCCCCTAAGGTTCCCCAAAGGTTCCCCTAAGGTTCCCCTAAGCTTCCCCAAGGTTCCCCTAAGCTTCCCCAAGGTTTCCCAAGGTTCCCCTAAGGTTTCCCAAGGTTCCCCTAATGTTTCCCAAGTTTCCCCAAAGTTTCCCTAAGGTTCCCCTAAGCTTCCCCAAGGTTTCCCTAAGGTTCCCCAAGGTTCCCCTAAGGTTCCCCTAAGCTTCCCCAAGGTTTCCCTAAGGTTCCCCAAAGGTTCCCCTAAGGTTTCCCAAGGCTTCCCCAAGGTTTCCCTAAGCTTCCCCAAAGGTTCCCCTAAGGTTTCCCAAGGTTCCCCCTAAGGCTTCCTAATGTTTCCCTAAGGTTCCCCAAGGTTCCCCTAAGGTTTCCCAAGGTTTCCCTAAGGTTCCCCTAAGCTTCCCTAATGTTTCCCAAGGTTCCCCTAAGCTTCCCTAAGGTTTCCCAAGGTTCCCCTAATGTTTCCCAAGGTTCCCCTAAGGTTTCCCAAGGTTCCCCTAATGTTTCCCAAGGTTTCCCTAAGGTTCCCCTAAGGTTCCCCAAGGTTCCCCTAAGGTTTCCCAAGGCTTCCCCAAGGTTTCCCTAAGGTTCCCCAAGGTTCCCCTAAGGTTTCCCAAGGTTTCCCTAAGGTTCCCCTAAGGTTCCCCAAGGTTCCCCTAAGGTTTTCCAAGGCTTCCCCAAGGTTTCCCTAAGGTTCCCCAAGGTTCCCCTTAGCTTCCCCAAGGTTTCCCAAGGTTCCCCTAAGCTTCCCCAAGGTTTCCCTAAGGTTCCCCTAAGCTTCCCCAAGGTTTCCCAAGGTTCCCCTAAGCTTCCCCAAGGTTTCCCTAAGGTTCCCCAAGGTTCCCCTAAGCTTCCCCAAGGTTTCCCTAAGGTTCCCCTAAGCTTCCCCAAGGTTTCCCTAAGGTTCCCCAAGGTTCCCCTTAGCTTCCCCAAGGTTTCCCAAGGTTCCCCTAAGTTTCCCCAAGGTTTCCCTAAGGTTCCCCTAAGCTTCCCCAAGGTTTCCCAAGGTTCCCCTAAGCTTCCCCAAGGTTTCCCTAAGGTTCCCCAAGGTTCCCCTAAGGTTTCCCAAGGTTTCCCTAAGGTTTCCCAAGGCTTCCCCAAGGTTTCCCTAAGGTTCCCCTAAGCTTCCCCAAGGTTTCCCTAAGGTTTCCCAAGGCTTCCCCAAGGTTTCCCTAAGGTTCCCCTAAGCTTCCCCAAGGTTTCCCTAAGGTTCCCTAAGGTTCCCCAAGGTTTCCCTAAGGTTCCCCTAAGCTTCCCCAAGGTTTCCCTAAGGTTCCCCAAGGTTCCCCTTAGCTTCCCCAAGGTTTCCCAAGGTTCCCCTAAGCTTCCCCCAAGGTTCCCCAAGGTTCCCCTAAGCTTCCCCAAGGTTCCCCTAAGCTTCCCCAAGGTTTCCCTAAGGTTCCCCAAGGTTCCCCTAAGGTTTCCCAAGGTTCCCCTAAGGTTCCCCTAAGCTTCCCCAAAGGTTCCCCTAAGGTTTCCCTTAGGTTCCCCTAAGCTTCCCCAAGGTTTCCCTAATGTTTCCCAAGGTTCCCCAAGGTTTCCCTAAGGTTCCCCTAAGGTTCCCCAAGGCTTCCCCAAGGTTTCCCTAAGGTTTCCCCAAGGTTCCCCTAAGGTTTCCCAAGGTTTCCCTAAGGTTCCCCTAATGTTTCCCAAGGTTTCCCTAAGGTTTCCCAAGGTTCCCCTAAGGTTTCCCAAGGTTCCCTAATGTTTCCCAAGGTTCCCCAAGGTTTCCCTAAGGTTCCCCTAAGCTTCCCCAAGGTTTCCCTAAGGTTCCCCAAGGTTCCCCTAAGGTTCCCCCCTAAGGTTCCCCTAAGGTTTCCCAAAGGTTTCCCTAAGGTTTCCCAAGGTTTCCCTAAGGTTTCCCAAAGGTTTCCCTAAGGTTCCCCTAAGGTTTCCCTAAGGTTTCCCTAAGCTTCCTAAGGTTCCCCAAGGTTCCCCCTAAGGTTTCCCAAGGTTCCCTAATGTTTCCCAAGGTTCCCCTAAGGTTTCCCTCAAGGTTTCCCCTAAGGTTCCCCAAGGTTTCCCTAAGGTTTCCCAAGGTTCCCCTAAGGTTTCCCAAGGTTTCCCTAAGGTTCCCCTAAGCTTCCCCAAGGTTTCCCTAAGGTTCCCCAAGGTTCCCCTAAGGTTTCCCAAGGTTTCCCTAAGGTTTCCCCAAGGTTCCCCAAGGTTTCCCTAAGGTTCCCCTAAATGTTTCCCAAGGTTTCCCTAAGGTTCCCCTAAGCTTCCCCAAGGTTTCCCAAGGTTCCCCTAAGCTTCCCCAAGGTTTCCCAAGGTTCCCCTAAGCTTCCCCAAGGTTTCCCTAAGGTTTCCCAAGGTTCCCCTAAGGTTTCCCAAGGTTCCCCTAATGTTTCCCAAGTTTCCCAAAAGTTTCCCTAAGGTTCCCCTAAGCTTCCCCAAGGTTTCCCTAAGGTTCCCCAAGGTTCCCCTAAGGTTCCCCTAAGCTTCCCCAAGGTTTCCCTAAGGTTCCCCAAGGTTCCCCTAAGGTTTCCCAAGGCTTCCCCAAGGTTTCCCTAAGCTTCCCCAAGGTTTCCCTAAGGTTCCCCAAGGTTCCCCTAAGGTTCCCCTTTCCCAAGGTTCCCCTAAGCTTCCCCAAGGTTTCCCTAAGCTTCCCCAAGGTTCCCCTAAGGTTTCCCAAGGTTTCCCTAAGGTTCCCCTAAGCTTCCCCAAGGTTCCCCAAGGTTCCCCTAAGGTTTCCCAAGGTTTCCCTAAGGTTCCCCTAAGCTTCCCAAGGTTTCCCTAAGCTTCCCCAAGGTTTCCCTAAGGTTCCCCAAGGTTCCCTAAGGTTCCCCTAAGCTTCCCCAAGGTTCCCCTAAGCTTCCCCAAGGTTTCCTAAGGTTCCCAAAGGTTCCCCTAAGGTTCCCTAAGCTTCCCCAAGGTTCCCTAAGCTTCCCCAAGGTTTCCCTAAGGTTCCCAAAGGTTCCCCTAAGGTTTCCCAAGGTTTCCCTAAGGTTCCCCAAGGTTCCCCTAAGGTTTCCCAAAGGTTCCCCTAATGTTTCCCAAGGTTCCCCAAGGTTCCCCTAAGGTTCCCCAAGGTTTCCCTAAGGTTCCCCTAATGTTTCCCAAGGTTTCCCTAAGGTTTCCCAAGGTTCCCCTAAGGTTTCCCAAGGTTTCCCTAAGGTTCCCCAAGGTTCCCCTAAGGTTTCCCAAGGTTTCCCTAAGGTTCCCCTAAGCTTCCCTAAGGTTCCCCAAGGTTCCCCTAAGGTTTCCCAAGGTTCCCCTAATGTTTCCCAAGGTTCCCCAAGGTTTCCCTAAGGTTCCCCAAGGTTCCCCTAAGGTTTCCCAAGGTTTCCCTAAGGTTCCCCTAAGCTTCCCCAAGGTTTCCCTAAGGTTCCCCAAGGTTCCCCTAAGGTTTCCCAAGGTTTCCCTAAGGTTTCCCAAGGCTTCCCCAAGGTTTCCCTAAGGTTCCCCTAATGTTTCCCAAGGTTTCCCTAAGGTTCCCCTAAGCTTCCCCAAGGTTTCCCAAGGTTCCCCTAAGCTTCCCCAAGGTTTCCCAAGGTTCCCCTAAGGTTTCCCAAGGTTCCCCTAATGTTTCCCCAAGGTTCCCCAAAGGTTTCCCTAAGGTTCCCCTAAGGTTCCCCAAGGTTTCCCTAAGGTTCCCCTAAGGTTTCCCAAGGTTTCCCTAAGGTTTCCCAAGGTTCCCCTAAGGTTTCCCAAGGTTCCCCTAATGTTTCCCAAGGTTCCCCAAGGTTTCCCTAAGGTTTCCCTAAGGTTCCCCTAAGCTTCCCCAAGGTTTCCCAAGGTTCCCCTAAGCTTCCCCAAGGTTTCCCTAAGGTTTCCCAAGGTTCCCCTAAGCTTCCCCAAGGTTTCCCTAAGGTTCCCCAAGGTTCCCCTAAGGTTCCCCTAAGCTTCCCCAAGGTTTCCCTAAGGTTCCCCAAAGGTTCCCCTAAGGTTTCCCAAGGTTCCCCTAATGTTTCCCAAGGTTCCCCAAGGTTTCCCTAAGGTTCCCCAAGGTTTCCCTAAGGTTCCCCTAAGGTTCCCCAAGGTTCCCCTAAGGTTTCCCAAGGTTTCCCTAAGGTTTCCCAAGGCTTCCCCAAGGTTTCCCTAAGGTTCCCCTAATGTTTCCCAAGGTTTCCCTAAGGTTCCCTAAGCTTCCCCCAAGGTTTCCCAAGGTTCCCCTAAGCTTCCCCAAGGTTCCCCTAAGGTTCCCCAAGGTTCCCCTAAGGTTTCCCAAGGTTTCCCTAAGGTTTCCCAAGGTTTCCCTAAGGTTCCCCTAAGCTTCCCCAAGGTTTCCCTAAGGTTCCCCAAGGTTCCCCTAAGGTTCCCCTAAGCTTCCCCAAGGTTTCCCTAAGGTTTCCCCAAGGTTCCCCTAATGTTTCCCAAGGTTCCCCTAAGGTTTCCCCTAAGGTTTCCCTAAGGTTTCCCAAAGGTTTCCCTAAGGTTTCCCAAGGCTTCCCCAAGGTTCCCCTAAGCTTCCCCAAGGTTTCCCTAAGGTTCCCCAAGGTTCCCCTAAGGTTCCCTAAGCTTCCCCAAGGTTTCCCTAAGGTTTCCCAAGGCTTCCCCAAGGTTTCCCTAAGGTTCCCCTAATGTTTCCCAAGGTTTCCCTAAGGTTTCCCAAGGTTCCCCTAAGGTTTCCCAAGGTTCCCCTAATGTTTCCCAAGGTTCCCCAAGGTTTCCCTAAGGTTCCCCTAAGCTTCCCCAAGGTTTCCCTAAGGTTCCCCAAGGTTCCCCTAAGGTTCCCCAAGGTTTCCCTAAGGTTCCCCTAATGTTTCCCAAGGTTTCCCTAAGGTTTCCCAAGGTTCCCCTAAGGTTTCCCAAGGTTTCCCTAAGGTTCCCTAAGGTTTCCCAAGGTTTCCCTAAGGTTCCCTAAGCTTCCTAAGGTTCCCCAAGGTTCCCCTAAGGTTTCCCAAGGTTCCCCTAATGTTTCCCAAGGTTCCCCAAGGTTTCCCTAAGGTTCCCCAAGGTTTCCCTAAGGTTCCCCAAAGGTTCCCCTAAGGTTTCCCAAGGTTTCCCTAAGGTTCCCCTAAGCTTCCCCAAGGTTTCCCTAAGGTTCCCCTAAGCTTCCCCAAGGTTTCCCTAAGGTTCCTTAAGGTTCCCCTAAGGTTTCCCAAGGTTTCCCTAAGGTTTCCCAAGGCTTCCCCAAGGTTTCCCTAAGGTTCCCCTAATGTTTCCCAAGGTTTCCCTAAGGTTCCCCAAGGTTCCCCTAAGGTTTCCCAAGGTTCCCCTAATGTTTCCCAAGGTTCCCCAAGGTTTCCCTAAGGTTCCCCAAGGTTTCCCTAAGGTTCCCCTAAGGTTCCCCAAGGTTCCCCTAAGGTTTCCCAAGGTTTCCCTAAGGTTTCCCAAGGCTTCCCCAAGGTTTCCCTAAGGTTCCCCTAATGTTTCCCAAGGTTTCCCTAAGGTTCCCCTAAGCTTCCCCAAGGTTTCCCAAGGTTCCCCTAAGCTTCCCCAAGGTTCCCCTAAGGTTCCCCAAGGTTCCCCTAAGGTTTCCCAAGGTTTCCCTAAGGTTTCCCAAGGTTTCCCTAAGGTTTCCCAAGGCTTCCCCAAGGTTTCCCTAAGGTTCCCCTAATGTTTCCCAAGGTTCCCCTAAGGTTTCCCAAGGTTTCCCTAAGGTTTCCCAAGGTTTCCCTAAGGTTTCCCAAGGCTTCCCCAAGGTTTCCCTAAGGTTCCCCTAATGTTTCCCAAGGTTTCCCTAAGGTTTCCCAAGGTTCCCCTAAGGTTTCCCAAGGTTCCCCTAAGGTTCCCCAAGGTTCCCCTAAGGTTTCCCAAGGTTTCCCTAAGGTTTCCCTAAGGTTCCCCAAGGTTCCCCTAAGGTTCCCCTAAGCTTCCCCAAGGTTTCCCTAAGGTTTCCCAAGGCTTCCCCAAGGTTTCCCTAAGGTTCCCCTAATGTTTCCCAAGGTTTCCCTAAGGTTTCCCAAGGTTCCCCTAAGGTTTCCCAAGGTTCCCCTAATGTTTCCCAAGGTTCCCCAAGGTTTCCCTAAGGTTCCCCTAAGCTTCCCCAAGGTTTCCCTAAGGTTCCCCAAGGTTCCCCTAAGGTTCCCCAAGGTTTCCCTAAGGTTCCCCTAATGTTTCCCAAGGTTTCCCTAAGGTTTCCCAAGGTTCCCCTAAGGTTTCCCAAGGTTTCCCTAAGGTTCCCCTAAGGTTTCCCAAGGTTTCCCTAAGGTTCCCCTAAGCTTCCCTAAGGTTCCCCAAGGTTCCCCTAAGGTTTCCCAAGGTTCCCCTAATGTTTCCCAAGGTTCCCCAAGGTTTCCCTAAGGTTCCCCAAGGTTTCCCTAAGGTTCCCCAAGGTTCCCCTAAGGTTTCCCAAGGTTTCCCTAAGGTTCCCCTAAGCTTCCCCAAGGTTTCCCTAAGGTTCCCCTAAGCTTCCCCAAGGTTTCCCTAAGGTTCCTTAAGGTTCCCCTAAGGTTTCCCAAGGTTTCCCTAAGGTTTCCCAAGGCTTCCCCAAGGTTTCCCTAAGGTTCCCCTAATGTTTCCCAAGGTTTCCCTAAGGTTCCCCTAAGCTTCCCCAAGGTTTCCCAAGGTTCCCCTAAGCTTCCCCAAGGTTTCCCAAGGTTCCCCTAAGCTTCCCCAAGGTTTCCCTAAGGTTTCCCAAGGTTCCCCTAAGGTTTCCCAAGGTTCCCCTAATGTTTCCCAAGTTTCCCCAAAGTTTCCCTAAGGTTCCCCTAAGCTTCCCCAAGGTTCCCCTAAGGTTCCCCAAGGTTCCCCTAAGGTTCCCCTAAGCTTCCCCAAGGTTTCCCTAAGGTTCCCCAAGGTTCCCCTAAGGTTTCCCAAGGCTTCCCCAAGGTTTCCCTAAGCTTCCCCAAGGTTTCCCTAAGGTTCCCCAAGGTTCCCCTAAGGTTCCCCTAAGCTTCCCCAAGGTTCCCCTAAGCTTCCCCAAGGTTTCCCTAAGCTTCCCCAAGGTTCCCCTAAGGTTTCCCAAGGTTCCCCTAAGGTTCCCCTAAGCTTCCCCAAGGTTCCCCAAGGTTCCCCTAAGGTTTCCCAAGGTTTCCCTAAGGTTCCCCTAAGCTTCCCCAAGGTTTCCCTAAGGTTCCCCAAGGTTCCCCTAAGGTTTCCCAAGGTTTCCCTAAGGTTCCCCAAGGTTCCCCTAAGGTTTCCCAAGGTTCCCCTAATGTTTCCCAAGGTTCCCCAAGGTTCCCCTAAGGTTCCCCAAGGTTTCCCTAAGGTTCCCCTAATGTTTCCCAAGGTTTCCCTAAGGTTTCCCAAGGTTCCCCTAAGGTTTCCCAAGGTTTCCCTAAGGTTCCCCAAGGTTCCCCTAAGGTTTCCCAAGGTTTCCCTAAGGTTCCCCTAAGCTTCCCCAAGGTTTCCCAAGGTTCCCCAAGGCTTCCCCAAGGTTTCCCTAAGGTTCCCCTAATGTTTCCCAAAGGTTTCCCTAAGGTTCCCCTAAGCTTCCCCAAGGTTTCCCAAGGTTCCCCTAAGCTTCCCCAAAGGTTCCCCTAAGGTTCCCCAAGGTTCCCCTAAGGTTTCCCAAGGTTTCCCTAAGGTTTCCCAAGGTTTCCCTAAGGTTCCCCTAAGCTTCCCCAAGGTTTCCCTAAGGTTCCCCAAGGTTCCCCTAAGGTTCCCCTAAGCTTCCCCAAGGTTTCCCTAAGGTTTCCCAAGGTTCCCCTAATGTTTCCCAAGGTTCCCCAAGGTTTCCCTAAGGTTCCCCTAAGGTTCCCCAAGGTTTCCCTAAGGTTTCCCAAGGTTTCCCTAAGGTTTCCCAAGGCTTCCCCAAGGTTCCCCTAAGCTTCCCCAAGGTTTCCCTAAGGTTCCCCAAGGTTCCCCTAAGGTTCCCCTAAGCTTCCCCAAGGTTTCCCTAAGGTTCCCCAAGGTTCCCCTAAGGTTTCCCAAGGTTCCCCTAATGTTTCCCAAGGTTCCCCAAGGTTTCCCTAAGGTTCCCCAAGGTTTCCCTAAGGTTCCCCTAAGGTTCCCCAAAGGTTCCCCTAAGGTTTCCCAAGGTTTCCCTAAGGTTTCCCAAGGCTTCCCCAAGGTTTCCCTAAGGTTCCCCTAATGTTTCCCAAAGGTTTCCCTAAGGTTCCCCTAAGCTTCCCCAAGGTTTCCCAAAGGTTCCCCTAAGCTTCCCCAAGGTTCCCCTAAGGTTCCCCAAGGTTCCCCCTAAGGTTTCCCAAGGTTTCCCTAAGGTTTCCCAAGGTTTCCCTAAGGTTCCCCTAAGCTTCCCCAAGGTTTCCCTAAGGTTCCCCAAGGTTCCCCTAAGGTTCCCCTAAGCTTCCCCAAGGTTTCCCTAAGGTTTCCCAAGGTTCCCCTAATGTTTCCCAAGGTTCCCCAAGGTTTCCCTAAGGTTCCCCTAAGGTTCCCCAAGGTTTCCCTAAGGTTTCCCAAGGTTTCCCTAAGGTTTCCCAAGGCTTCCCCAAGGTTCCCCTAAGCTTCCCCAAGGTTTCCCTAAGGTTCCCCAAGGTTCCCCTAAGGTTCCCCTAAGCTTCCCCAAGGTTTCCCTAAGGTTTCCCAAGCTTCCCCAAGGTTTCCCTAAGGTTCCCCAAGGTTCCCCTAAGGTTCCCCTAAGCTTCCCCAAGGTTTCCCTAAGGTTCCCCAAGGTTCCCCTAAGGTTTCCCAAGGTTTCCCTAAGGTTTCCCAAGGCTTCCCCAAGGTTCCCCTAAGGTTTCCCAAGGTTTCCCTAAGGTTTCCCAAGGCTTCCCCAAGGTTTCCCTAAGGTTCCCCTAATGTTTCCCAAGGTTTCCCTAAGGTTCCCCTAAGCTTCCCCAAGGTTTCCCAAGGTTCCCCTAAGCTTCCCCAAGGTTTCCCTAAGGTTTCCCTAAGGTTCCCCTAAGCTTCCCCAAGGTTTCCCAAGGTTCCCCTAAGCTTCCCCAAGGTTTCCCTAAGGTTTCCCAAGGTTCCCCTAAGGTTTCCCAAAGTTCCCCTAAGGTTTCCCAAAGTTCCCCTAATGTTTCCCAAGGTTCCCCAAAGTTTCCCTAAGGTTCCCCTAAGCTTCCCCAAGGTTTCCCTAAGGTTCCCCAAGGTTCCCCTAAGGTTCCCCTAAGCTTCCCCAAGGTTTCCCTAAGGTTTCCCAAGGTTCCCCTAATGTTTCCCAAGGTTCCCCAAGGTTTCCCTAAGGTTCCCCTAAGGTTCCCCAAGGTTTCCCTAAGGTTCCCCAAGGTTCCCCTAAGGTTTCCCAAGGTTCCCCTAAGGTTTCCCAAGGTTTCCCTAAGGTTTACCAAGGCTTCCCCAAGGTTTCCCTAAGGTTCCCTAATGTTTCCCAAGGTTTCCCTAAGGTTTCCCAAGGTTCCCCTAAGGTTTCCCAAGGTTTCCCTAAGGTTTCCCAAGGCTTCCCCAAGGTTTCCCTAAGGTTCCCCAAGGTTTCCCTAAGGTTCCCCAAGGTTCCCCTAAGGTTTCCCAAGGTTCCCCTAATGTTTCCCAAGGTTTCCCTAAGTTTCCCCTAAGGTTCCCCAAGGTTTCCCTAAGGTTCCCCAAGGTTCCCCTAATGTTTCCCAAGGTTTCCCTAAGGTTTCCCAAGGTTCCCCTAAGGTTTGCCAAGGTTCCCCTAAGGTTCCCCAAGGTTCCCCTAAGGTTTCCCAAGTTTCCCCAAAGTTTCCCTAAGGTTCCCCTAAGCTTCCCCAAGGTTTCCCTAAGGTTCCCCAAGGTTCCCCTAAGGTTCCCCAAGGTTCCCCTAAGGTTTCCCAAGGCTTCCCCAAGGTTTCCCTAAGGTTCCCCAAGGTTCCCCTTAGCTTCCCCAAGGTTTCCCAAGGTTCCCCTAAGCTTCCCCAAGGTTTCCCTAAGGTTCCCCAAGGTTCCCCTAAGGTTCCCCTAAGCTTCCCCAAGGTTTCCCTAAGGTTCCCCAAGGTTCCCCTAAGGTTTCCCAAGGCTTCCCCAAGGTTTCCCTAAGCTTCCCCAAGGTTTCCCTAAGGTTCCCCAAGGTTCCCCTAAGGTTCCCCTAAGCTTCCCCAAGGTTCCCCTAAGCTTCCCCAAGGTTTCCCTAAGCTTCCCCAAGGTTCCCCTAAGGTTCCCCAAGGTTCCCCTAAGGTTCCCCTAAGCTTCCCCAAGGTTCCCCTAAGCTTCCCCAAGGTTTCCCAAGGTTCCCCTAAGGTTTCCCAAGGTTCCCCTAATGTTTCCCAAGTTTCCCCAAAGTTTCCCTAAGGTTCCCCTAAGCTTCCCCAAGGTTTCCCTAAGGTTCCCCAAGGTTCCCCTAAGGTTCCCCTAAGCTTCCCCAAGGTTTCCCTAAGGTTCCCCAAGGTTCCCCTAAGGTTTCCCAAGGCTTCCCCAAGGTTTCCCAAGGCTTCCCCAAGGTTTCCCTAAGGTTCCCCTAATGTTTCCCAAGGTTTCCCTAA
This sequence comes from Drosophila neocordata, assembly GCA_018903615.1. NCBI lineage: Eukaryota > Metazoa > Arthropoda > Insecta > Diptera > Drosophilidae > Drosophila > Drosophila neocordata. The sequence goes on from JAEIGI010000003.1 coordinate 11,748,320, forward strand.
GGTTCCCCTAAGCTTCCCCAAGGTTTCCCTAAGGTTCCCCAAGGTTCCCCTAAGGTTCCCCTAAGCTTCCCCAAGGTTTCCCTAAGGTTCCCCAAGGTTCCCCTAAGGTTTCCCAAGGCTTCCCCAAGGTTTCCCTAAGCTTCCCCAAGGTTTCCCTAAGGTTCCCCAAGGTTCCCCTAAGGTTCCCCTAAGCTTCCCCAAGGTTCCCCTAAGCTTCCCCAAGGTTTCCCTAAGCTTCCCCAAGGTTCCCCTAAGGTTCCCCAAGGTTCCCCTAAGGTTCCCCTAAGCTTCCCCAAGGTTCCCCTAAGCTTCCCCAAGGTTTCCCAAGGTTCCCCTAAGGTTTCCCAAGGTTCCCCTAATGTTTCCCAAGTTTCCCCAAAGTTTCCCTAAGGTTCCCCTAAGCTTCCCCAAGGTTTCCCTAAGGTTCCCCAAGGTTCCCCTAAGGTTCCCCTAAGCTTCCCCAAGGTTTCCCTAAGGTTCCCCAAGGTTCCCCTAAGGTTTCCCAAGGCTTCCCCAAGGTTTCCCTAAGCTTCCCCAAGGTTCCCCTAAGGTTTCCCAAGGTTCCCCTAAGCTTCCCTAATGTTTCCCAAAGGTTCCCCAAAGGTTCCCCTAAGGTTTCCCAAGGTTTCCCTAAGGTTCCCCTAAGCTTCCCTAATGTTTCCCAAGGTTCCCCTAAGCTTCCCTAAGGTTTCCCAAGGTTCCCCTAATGTTTCCCAAAGGTTCCCCTAAGGTTTCCCAAGGTTCCCCTAATGTTTCCCAAGGTTTCCCTAAGGTTCCCCTAAGGTTCCCCAAGGTTCCCCTAAGGTTTCCCAAGGCTTCCCCAAGGTTTCCCTAAGGTTCCCCAAGGTTCCCCTAAGGTTTCCCAAGGTTTCCCTAAGGTTCCCCTAAGGTTCCCCAAGGTTCCCCTAAGGTTTTCCAAGGCTTCCCCAAGGTTTCCCTAAGGTTCCCCAAGGTTCCCCTTAGCTTCCCCAAGGTTTCCCAAGGTTCCCCTAAGCTTCCCCAAGGTTTCCCTAAGGTTCCCCTAAGCTTCCCCAAGGTTTCCCAAGGTTCCCCTAAGCTTCCCCAAGGTTTCCCTAAGGTTCCCCAAAGGTTCCCCTAAGCTTCCCCAAGGTTTCCCTAAGGTTCCCCTAAGCTTCCCCAAGGTTTCCCTAAGGTTCCCCAAGGTTCCCCTTAGCTTCCCCAAGGTTTCCCAAGGTTCCCCTAAGTTTCCCCAAGGTTTCCCTAAGGTTCCCCCTAAGCTTCCCCAAGGTTTCCCAAGGTTCCCCTAAGCTTCCCCAAGGTTTCCCTAAGGTTCCCCAAGGTTCCCCTAAGGTTTCCCAAGGTTTCCCTAAGGTTTCCCAAGGCTTCCCCAAGGTTTCCCTAAGGTTCCCCTAAGCTTCCCCAAGGTTTCCCTAAGGTTTCCCAAGGCTTCCCCAAGGTTTCCCTAAGGTTCCCCTAAGCTTCCCCAAGGTTTCCCTAAGGTTCCCCTAAGGTTCCCCAAGGTTTCCCTAAGGTTCCCCTAAGCTTCCCCAAGGTTTCCCTAAGGTTCCCCAAGGTTCCCCTTAGCTTCCCCAAGGTTTCCCAAGGTTCCCCTAAGCTTCCCCAAGGTTCCCCAAGGTTCCCCTAAGCTTCCCCAAGGTTCCCCTAAGCTTCCCCAAGGTTTCCCTAAGGTTCCCCAAGGTTCCCCTAAGGTTTCCCAAGGTTCCCCTAAGGTTCCCCTAAGCTTCCCCAAGGTTCCCCAAGGTTTCCCTTAGGTTCCCCTAAGCTTCCCCAAGGTTTCCCTAATGTTTCCCAAGGTTCCCCAAGGTTTCCCTAAGGTTCCCCTAAGGTTCCCCAAGGCTTCCCAAGGTTTCCCTAAGGTTCCCCAAGGTTCCCCTAAGGTTTCCCAAGGTTTCCCTAAGGTTCCCCTAATGTTTCCCAAGGTTTCCCTAAGGTTTCCCAAGGTTCCCCTAAGGTTTCCCAAGGTTCCCCTAATGTTTCCCAAGGTTCCCCAAGGTTTCCCTAAGGTTCCCCTAAGCTTCCCCAAGGTTTCCCTAAGGTTCCCCAAGGTTCCCCTAAGGTTCCCCAAGGTTTCCCTAAGGTTCCCCTAATGTTTCCCAAGGTTTCCCTAAGGTTTCCCAAGGTTCCCCTAAGGTTTCCCAAGGTTTCCCTAAGGTTCCCCTAAGGTTTCCCAAGGTTTCCCTAAGGTTCCCCTAAGCTTCCCTAAGGTTCCCCAAGGTTCCCCTAAGGTTTCCCAAGGTTCCCCTAATGTTTCCCAAGGTTCCCCAAGGTTTCCCTAAGGTTCCCCAAGGTTTCCCTAAGGTTCCCCAAGGTTCCCCTAAGGTTTCCCAAGGTTTCCCTAAGGTTCCCCTAAGCTTCCCCAAGGTTTCCCTAAGGTTCCCCTAAGCTTCCCCAAAGGTTTCCCTAAGGTTCCTTAAGGTTCCCCTAAGGTTTCCCAAGGTTTCCCTAAGGTTTCCCAAGGCTTCCCCAAGGTTTCCCTAAGGTTCCCCTAATGTTTCCCAAGGTTTCCCTAAGGTTCCCCTAAGCTTCCCCAAGGTTTCCCAAGGTTCCCCTAAGCTTCCCCAAGGTTTCCCAAGGTTCCCCTAAGCTTCCCCAAGGTTTCCCTAAGGTTCCCCAAGGTTCCCCTAAGGTTCCCCTAAGCTTCCCCAAGGTTTCCCTAAGGTTCCCCAAGGTTCCCCTAAGGTTTCCCAAGGTTTCCCTAAGGTTCCCCTAATGTTTCCCAAGGTTCCCCTAAGGTTTCCCAAGGTTCCCCTAATGTTTCCCAAGTTTCCCCAAAGTTTCCCTAAGGTTCCCCTAAGCTTCCCCAAGGTTTCCCTAAGGTTCCCCAAGGTTCCCCTAAGGTTCCCCTAAGCTTCCCCAAGGTTTCCCTAAGGTTCCCCAAGGTTCCCCTAAGGTTTCCCAAGGCTTCCCCAAGGTTTCCCTAAGCTTCCCCAAGGTTTCCCTAAGGTTCCCCAAGGTTCCCCTAAGGTTCCCCTAAGCTTCCCCAAGGTTCCCCTAAGCTTCCCCAAGGTTTCCCTAAGCTTCCCCAAGGTTCCCCTAAGGTTTCCCAAGGTTCCCCTAAGGTTCCCCTAAGCTTCCCCAAGGTTCCCCAAGGTTCCCCTAAGGTTTCCCAAGGTTTCCCTAAGGTTCCCCTAAGCTTCCCCAAGGTTTCCCTAAGCTTCCCCAAGGTTTCCCTAAGGTTCCCCAAGGTTCCCCTAAGGTTCCCCTAAGCTTCCCCAAGGTTTCCCTAAGCTTCCCCAAGGTTTCCCTAAGGTTCCCCAAGGTTCCCCTAAGGTTCCCCTAAGCTTCCCCAAGGTTCCCCTAAGCTTCCCCAAGGTTTCCCTAAGGTTCCCCAAGGTTCCCCTAAGGTTTCCCAAGGTTTCCCTAAGGTTCCCCAAGGTTCCCCTAAGGTTTCCCAAGGTTCCCCTAATGTTTCCCAAGGTTCCCCAAGGTTCCCCTAAGGTTCCCCAAGGTTTCCCTAAGGTTCCCCTAATGTTTCCCAAGGTTTCCCTAAGGTTTCCCAAGGTTCCCCTAAGGTTTCCCAAGGTTTCCCTAAGGTTCCCCAAGGTTCCCCTAAGGTTTCCCAAGGTTTCCCTAAGGTTCCCCTAAGCTTCCCTAAGGTTCCCCAAGGTTCCCCTAAGGTTTCCCAAGGTTCCCCTAATGTTTCCCAAGGTTCCCCAAGGTTTCCCTAAGGTTCCCCAAGGTTCCCCTAAGGTTTCCCAAGGTTTCCCTAAGGTTCCCCTAAGCTTCCCCAAGGTTTCCCTAAGGTTCCCCAAGGTTCCCCTAAGGTTTCCCAAGGTTTCCCTAAGGTTTCCCAAGGCTTCCCCAAAGGTTTCCCTAAGGTTCCCCTAATGTTTCCCAAGGTTTCCCTAAGGTTCCCCTAAGCTTCCCCAAGGTTTCCCAAGGTTCCCCTAAGCTTCCCCAAGGTTTCCCAAGGTTCCCCTAAGGTTTCCCAAGGTTCCCCTAATGTTTCCCAAGGTTCCCCAAGGTTTCCCTAAGGTTCCCCTAAGGTTCCCCAAGGTTTCCCTAAGGTTCCCCTAAGGTTTCCCAAGGTTTCCCTAAGGTTTCCCAAGGTTCCCCTAAGGTTTCCCAAGGTTCCCCTAATGTTTCCCAAGGTTCCCCAAGGTTTCCCTAAGGTTTCCCTAAGGTTCCCCTAAGCTTCCCCAAGGTTTCCCAAGGTTCCCCTAAGCTTCCCCAAGGTTTCCCTAAGGTTTCCCAAGGTTCCCCTAAGCTTCCCCAAGGTTTCCCTAAGGTTCCCCAAGGTTCCCCTAAGGTTCCCCTAAGCTTCCCCAAGGTTTCCCTAAGGTTCCCCAAGGTTCCCCTAAGGTTTCCCAAGGTTCCCCTAATGTTTCCCAAGGTTCCCCAAGGTTTCCCTAAGGTTCCCCAAGGTTTCCCTAAGGTTCCCCTAAGGTTCCCCAAGGTTCCCCTAAGGTTTCCCAAGGTTTCCCTAAGGTTTCCCAAGGCTTCCCCAAGGTTTCCCTAAGGTTCCCCTAATGTTTCCCAAGGTTTCCCTAAGGTTCCCCTAAGCTTCCCCAAGGTTTCCCAAGGTTCCCCTAAGCTTCCCCAAGGTTCCCCTAAGGTTCCCCAAGGTTCCCCTAAGGTTTCCCAAGGTTTCCCTAAGGTTTCCCAAGGTTTCCCTAAGGTTCCCCTAAGCTTCCCCAAGGTTTCCCTAAGGTTCCCCAAGGTTCCCCTAAGGTTCCCCTAAGCTTCCCCAAGGTTTCCCTAAGGTTTCCCAAGGTTCCCCTAATGTTTCCCAAGGTTCCCCAAGGTTTCCCTAAGGTTCCCCTAAGGTTCCCCAAGGTTTCCCTAAGGTTTCCCAAGGTTTCCCTAAGGTTTCCCAAGGCTTCCCCAAGGTTCCCCTAAGCTTCCCCAAGGTTTCCCTAAGGTTCCCCAAGGTTCCCCTAAGGTTCCCCTAAGCTTCCCCAAGGTTTCCCTAAGGTTTCCCAAGGCTTCCCCAAGGTTTCCCTAAGGTTCCCCTAATGTTTCCCAAGGTTTCCCTAAGGTTTCCCAAGGTTCCCCTAAGGTTTCCCAAGGTTCCCCTAATGTTTCCCAAGGTTCCCCAAGGTTTCCCTAAGGTTCCCCTAAGCTTCCCCAAGGTTTCCCTAAGGTTCCCCAAGGTTCCCCTAAGGTTCCCCAAGGTTTCCCTAAGGTTCCCCTAATGTTTCCCAAGGTTTCCCTAAGGTTTCCCAAGGTTCCCCTAAGGTTTCCCAAGGTTTCCCTAAGGTTCCCCTAAGGTTTCCCAAGGTTTCCCTAAGGTTCCCCTAAGCTTCCCTAAGGTTCCCCAAGGTTCCCCTAAGGTTTCCCAAGGTTCCCCTAATGTTTCCCAAGGTTCCCCAAGGTTTCCCTAAGGTTCCCCAAGGTTTCCCTAAGGTTCCCCAAAGGTTCCCCTAAGGTTTCCCAAGGTTTCCCTAAGGTTCCCCTAAGCTTCCCCAAGGTTTCCCTAAGGTTCCCCTAAGCTTCCCCAAGGTTTCCCTAAGGTTCCTTAAGGTTCCCCTAAGGTTTCCCAAGGTTTCCCTAAGGTTTCCCAAGGCTTCCCCAAGGTTTCCCCTAAGGTTCCCCTAATGTTTCCCAAGGTTTCCCTAAGGTTCCCCAAGGTTCCCCTAAGGTTTCCCAAGGTTCCCCTAATGTTTCCCAAGGTTCCCCAAGGTTTCCCTAAGGTTCCCCAAGGTTTCCCTAAGGTTCCCCTAAGGTTCCCCAAGGTTCCCCTAAGGTTTCCCAAGGTTTCCCTAAGGTTTCCCAAGGCTTCCCCAAGGTTTCCCTAAGGTTCCCCTAATGTTTCCCAAGGTTTCCCTAAGGTTCCCCTAAGCTTCCCCAAGGTTTCCCCAAGGTTCCCCTAAGCTTCCCCAAGGTTCCCCTAAGGTTCCCCAAGGTTCCCCTAAGGTTTCCCAAGGTTTCCCTAAGGTTTCCCAAGGTTTCCCTAAGGTTCCCCTAAGCTTCCCCAAGGTTTCCCTAAGGTTCCCCAAGGTTCCCCTAAGGTTCCCCTAAGCTTCCCCAAGGTTTCCCTAAGGTTTCCCAAGGTTCCCCTAATGTTTCCCAAGGTTCCCCAAGGTTTCCCTAAGGTTCCCCTAAGGTTCCCCAAGGTTTCCCTAAGGTTTCCCAAGGTTTCCCTAAGGTTTCCCAAGGCTTCCCCAAAGGTTCCCCTAAGCTTCCCCAAGGTTTCCCTAAGGTTCCCCAAGGTTCCCCTAAGGTTCCCCTAAGCTTCCCCAAGGTTTCCCTAAGGTTTCCCAAGGCTTCCCCAAGGTTTCCCTAAGGTTCCCCTAATGTTTCCCAAGGTTTCCCTAAGGTTTCCCAAGGTTCCCCTAAGGTTTCCCAAGGTTCCCCTAATGTTTCCCAAGGTTCCCCAAGGTTTCCCTAAGGTTCCCCTAAGCTTCCCCAAGGTTTCCCTAAGGTTCCCCAAGGTTCCCCTAAGGTTCCCCAAGGTTTCCCTAAGGTTCCCCTAATGTTTCCCAAGGTTTCCCTAAGGTTTCCCAAGGTTCCCCTAAGGTTTCCCAAGGTTTCCCTAAGGTTCCCCTAAGGTTTCCCAAGGTTTCCCTAAGGTTCCCCTAAGCTTCCCTAAGGTTCCCCAAGGTTCCCCTAAGGTTTCCCAAGGTTCCCCTAATGTTTCCCAAGGTTCCCCAAGGTTTCCCTAAGGTTCCCCAAGGTTTCCCTAAGGTTCCCCAAGGTTCCCCTAAGGTTTCCCAAGGTTTCCCTAAGGTTCCCCTAAGCTTCCCCAAGGTTTCCCTAAGGTTCCCCTAAGCTTCCCCAAGGTTTCCCTAAGGTTCCTTAAGGTTCCCCTAAGGTTTCCCAAGGTTTCCCTAAGGTTTCCCAAGGCTTCCCCAAGGTTTCCCTAAGGTTCCCCTAATGTTTCCCAAGGTTTCCCTAAGGTTCCCCTAAGCTTCCCCAAGGTTTCCCAAGGTTCCCCTAAGCTTCCCCAAGGTTTCCCAAGGTTCCCCTAAGCTTCCCCAAGGTTTCCCTAAGGTTTCCCAAGGTTCCCCTAAGGTTTCCCAAGGTTCCCCTAATGTTTCCCAAGTTTCCCCAAAGTTTCCCTAAGGTTCCCCTAAGCTTCCCCAAGGTTTCCCTAAGGTTCCCCAAGGTTCCCCTAAGGTTCCCCTAAGCTTCCCCAAGGTTTCCCTAAGGTTCCCCAAGGTTCCCCTAAGGTTCCCCTAAGCTTCCCCAAGGTTTCCCTAAGGTTTCCCAAGGTTCCCCTAATGTTTCCCAAGGTTCCCCAAGGTTTCCCTAAGGTTCCCCTAAGGTTCCCCAAGGTTTCCCTAAGGTTTCCCAAGGTTTCCCTAAGGTTTCCCAAGGCTTCCCCAAGGTTCCCCTAAGCTTCCCCAAGGTTTCCCTAAGGTTCCCCAAGGTTCCCCTAAGGTTCCCCTAAGCTTCCCCAAGGTTTCCCTAAGGTTCCCCAAGGTTCCCCTAAGGTTTCCCAAGGTTCCCCTAATGTTTCCCAAGGTTCCCCAAGGTTTCCCTAAGGTTCCCCAAGGTTTCCCTAAGGTTCCCCTAAGGTTCCCCAAGGTTCCCCTAAGGTTTCCCAAGGTTTCCCTAAGGTTTCCCAAGGCTTCCCCAAGGTTTCCCTAAGGTTCCCCTAATGTTTCCCAAGGTTTCCCTAAGGTTCCCCTAAGCTTCCCCAAGGTTTCCCAAGGTTCCCCTAAGCTTCCCCAAGGTTCCCCTAAGGTTCCCCAAGGTTCCCCTAAGGTTTCCCAAGGTTTCCCTAAGGTTTCCCAAGGTTTCCCTAAGGTTCCCCTAAGCTTCCCCAAGGTTTCCCTAAGGTTCCCCAAGGTTCCCCTAAGGTTCCCCTAAGCTTCCCCAAGGTTTCCCTAAGGTTTCCCAAGGTTCCCCTAATGTTTCCCAAGGTTCCCCAAGGTTTCCCTAAGGTTCCCCTAAGGTTCCCCAAAGGTTTCCCTAAGGTTTCCCAAGGTTTCCCTAAGGTTTCCCAAGGCTTCCCCAAGGTTCCCCTAAGCTTCCCCAAGGTTTCCCTAAGGTTCCCCAAGGTTCCCCTAAGGTTCCCCTAAGCTTCCCCAAGGTTTCCCTAAGGTTTCCCAAGCTTCCCCAAGGTTTCCCTAAGGTTCCCCAAAGGTTCCCCTAAGGTTCCCCTAAGCTTCCCCAAGGTTTCCCTAAGGTTCCCCAAGGTTCCCCTAAGGTTTCCCAAGGTTTCCCTAAGGTTTCCCAAGGCTTCCCCAAGGTTCCCCTAAGGTTTCCCAAGGTTTCCCTAAGGTTTCCCAAGGCTTCCCCAAGGTTTCCCTAAGGTTCCCCTAATGTTTCCCAAGGTTTCCCTAAGGTTCCCCTAAGCTTCCCCAAGGTTTCCCAAGGTTCCCCTAAGCTTCCCCAAGGTTTCCCTAAGGTTTCCCTAAGGTTCCCCTAAGCTTCCCCAAGGTTTCCCAAGGTTCCCCTAAGCTTCCCCAAGGTTTCCCTAAGGTTTCCCAAGGTTCCCCTAAGGTTTCCCAAAGTTCCCCTAAGGTTTCCCAAAGTTCCCCTAATGTTTCCCAAGGTTCCCCAAAGTTTCCCTAAGGTTCCCCTAAGCTTCCCCAAAGGTTTCCCTAAGGTTCCCCAAGGTTCCCCTAAGGTTCCCCTAAGCTTCCCCAAGGTTTCCCTAAGGTTTCCCAAGGTTCCCCTAATGTTTCCCAAGGTTCCCCAAGGTTTCCCTAAGGTTCCCCTAAGGTTCCCCAAGGTTTCCCTAAGGTTCCCCAAGGTTCCCCTAAGGTTTCCCAAGGTTCCCCTAAGGTTTCCCAAGGTTTCCCTAAGGTTTACCAAGGCTTCCCCAAGGTTTCCCTAAGGTTCCCCTAATGTTTCCCAAGGTTTCCCTAAGGTTTCCCAAGGTTCCCCTAAGGTTTCCCAAGGTTTCCCTAAGGTTTCCCAAGGCTTCCCCAAGGTTTCCCTAAGGTTCCCCAAGGTTTCCCTAAGGTTCCCCAAGGTTCCCCTAAGGTTTCCCAAGGTTCCCCTAATGTTTCCCAAGGTTTCCCTAAGTTTCCCCTAAGGTTCCCCAAGGTTTCCCTAAGGTTCCCCAAGGTTCCCCTAATGTTTCCCAAGGTTTCCCTAAGGTTTCCCAAGGTTCCCCTAAGGTTTGCCAAGGTTCCCCTAAGGTTCCCCAAGGTTCCCCTAAGGTTTCCCAAGGTTTCCCTAAGGTTTCCCAAGGTTTCCCTAAGGTTCCCCTAAGGTTTCCCAAGGTTTCCCTAAGGTTCCCCTAAGCTTCCCCAAGGTTTCCCTTAGGTTCCCCTAAGCTTCCCCAAGGTTTCCCTAATGTTTCCCAAGGTTCCCCAAGGTTTCCCTAAGGTTCCCCTAAGGTTCCCCAAGGTTCCCCTAAGGTTTCCCAAGGTTTCCCTAAGGTTTCCCAAGGCTTCCCCAAGGTTTCCCTAAGGTTCCCCTAATGTTTCCCAAGGTTTCCCTAAGGTTTCCCAAGGTTCCCCTAAGGTTTCCCAAGGTTCCCCTAATGTTTCCCAAGGTTCCCCAAAGTTTCCCTAAGGTTCCCCTAAGCTTCCCCAAGGTTTCCCTAAGGTTCCCCAAGGTTCCCCTAAGCTTCCCCAAGGTTTCCCTAAGGTTCCCCAAGGTTCCCCTAAGGTTTCCCAAGGTTCCCCTAAGGTTTCCCAAGGTTCCCCTAATGTTTCCCAAGGTTCCCCAAGGTTTCCCTAAGGTTCCCCTAAGGTTCCCCAAGGTTTCCCTAAGGTTCCCCAAGGTTCCCCTAAGGTTTCCCAAGGTTTCCCTAAGGTTTCCCAAGGTTCCCCTAAGGTTTCCCAAGGTTCCCCTAATGTTTCCCAAGGTTCCCCAAGGTTTCCCTAAGGTTCCCCTAAGGTTCCCCAAGGCTTCCCCAAGGTTTCCCTAAGGTTCCCCAAGGTTCCCCTAAGGTTTCCCAAGGTTCCCCTAATGTTTCCCAAGGTTTTCCTAAGGTTCCCCTAATGTTTCCCAAGGTTTCCCTAAGGTTTCCCAAGGTTCCCCTAAGGTTTCCCAAGGTTCCCCTAATGTTTCCCAAGGTTCCCCTAATGTTTCCCAAGGTTCCCCAAGGTTTCCCTAAGGTTCCCCTAAGGTTCCCCAAGGTTTCCCTAAGGTTCCCCTAAGCTTCCCCAAGGTTCCCCAAGGTTCCCCTAAGGTTTCCCAAGGTTCCCCTAATGTTTCCCAAGGTTTCCCTAAGGTTTCCCTAAGGTTTCCCAAGGCTTCCCCAAGGTTTCCCTAAGGTTCCCCTAATGTTTCCCAAGGTTTCCCTAAGGTTCCCCAAGGTTCCCCTAAGGTTTCCCAAGGTTCCCCTAATGTTTCCCAAGGTTCCCCAAAGTTTCCCTAAGGTTCCCCTAAGCTTCCCCAAGGTTCCCCAAGGTTCCCCTAAGGTTTCCCAAGGTTCCCCTAATGTTTCCCAAGGTTTCCCTAAGGTTCCCCAAGGTTCCCCTAAGGTTCCCCTAAGCTTCCCCAAGGTTTCCCTAAGGTTCCCCAAGGTTCCCCTAAGGTTTCCCAAGGTTCCCCTAATGTTTCCCAAGGTTTCCCTAAGGTTTCCCTAAGGTTTCCCAAGGCTTCCCCAAGGTTTCCCTAAGGTTCCCCAAGGTTCCCCTAAGGTTTCCCAAGGTTTCCCTAAGGTTCCCCTAAGGTTTCCCAAGGTTTCCCTAAGGTTTCCCAAGGTTTCCCTAAGGTTCCCCTAAGCTTCCCCAAGGTTTCCCTAAGGTTCCCCAAGGTTCCCCTAAGGTTCCCCTAAGCTTCCCCAAGGTTTCCCTAAGGTTTCCCAAGGTTCCCCTAATGTTTCCCAAGGTTCCCCAAAGGTTTCCCTAAGGTTCCCCTAAGGTTCCCCAAAGGTTTCCCTAAGGTTTCCCAAGGTTTCCCTAAGGTTTCCCAAGGCTTCCCCAAGGTTCCCCTAAGCTTCCCCAAGGTTTCCCCTAAGGTTCCCCAAGGTTCCCCTAAGGTTCCCTAAGCTTCCCCCAAGGTTTCCCTAAGGTTTCCCAAGGCTTCCCCAAGGTTTCCCTAAGGTTCCCCTAATGTTTCCCAAGGTTTCCCTAAGGTTTCCCAAGGTTCCCCTAAGGTTTCCCAAGGTTCCCCTAATGTTTCCCAAGGTTCCCCAAGGTTTCCCTAAGGTTCCCCTAAGCTTCCCCAAGGTTTCCCTAAGGTTCCCCAAGGTTTCCCTAAGGTTCCCCAAGGTTTCCCTAAGGTTCCCTAATGTTTCCCAAGGTTTCCCTAAGGTTTCCCCAAGGTTCCCCTAAGGTTTCCCAAGGTTTCCCTAAGGTTCCCCTAAGGTTTCCCAAGGTTTCCCTAAGGTTCCCCTAAGCTTCCCTAAGGTTCCCCAAGGTTCCCCTAAGGTTTCCCAAGGTTCCCCTAATGTTTCCCAAGGTTCCCCCAAGGTTTCCCTAAGGTTCCCCAAGGTTTCCCTAAGGTTCCCCAAGGTTCCCCTAAGGTTTCCCCAAGGTTTCCCTAAGGTTCCCCTAAGCTTCCCCAAGGTTTCCCTAAGGTTCCCCTAAGCTTCCCCAAGGTTTCCCTAAGGTTCCTTAAGGTTCCCCTAAGGTTTCCCAAGGTTTCCCTAAGGTTTCCCAAGGCTTCCCCAAGGTTTCCCTAAGGTTCCCCTAATGTTTCCCAAGGTTTCCCTAAGGTTCCCCTAAGCTTCCCCAAGGTTTCCCAAGGTTCCCCTAAGCTTCCCCAAGGTTTCCCAAGGTTCCCCTAAGCTTCCCCAAGGTTTCCCTAAGGTTTCCCAAAGGTTCCCCTAAGGTTTCCCAAGGTTCCCTAATGTTTCCCAAGTTTCCCCAAAGTTTCCCTAAGGTTCCCCTAAGCTTCCCCAAGGTTTCCCTAAGGTTCCCCAAGGTTTCCCTAAGGTTCCCTAAGCTTCCCCAAGGTTTCCCTAAGGTTCCCCAAGGTTCCCTAAGGTTTCCCAAGGCTTCCCCAAGGTTTCCCTAAGCTTCCCCAAGGTTTCCCTAAGGTTCCCCAAGGTTCCCCTAAGGTTCCCCTAAGCTTCCCCAAGGTTCCCCTAAGCTTCCCCAAGGTTTCCCTAAGCTTCCCCAAGGTTCCCCTAAGGTTTCCCAAGGTTCCCTAAGGTTCCCTAAGCTTCCCCAAGGTTCCCCCAAGGTTCCCCTAAGGTTTCCCAAGGTTTCCCTAAGGTTCCCCTAAGCTTCCCCAAGGTTTCCCTAAGCTTCCCCAAGGTTTCCCTAAGGTTCCCCAAGGTTCCCCCTAAGGTTCCCCTAAGCTTCCCCAAGGTTCCCCTAAGCTTCCCCAAGGTTTCCCTAAGCTTCCCCAAGGTTCCCCTAAGGTTTCCCAAGGTTCCCCTAAGGTTCCCCTAAGCTTCCCCAAGGTTTCCCTAAGGTTCCCCAAGGTTCCCCTAAGGTTTCCCAAGGTTTCCCTAAGGTTCCCCAAGGTTCCCCTAAGGTTTCCCAAGGTTCCCCTAATGTTTCCCAAGGTTCCCCAAGGTTCCCCTAAGGTTCCCCAAGGTTTCCCTAAGGTTCCCCTAATGTTTCCCAAGGTTTCCCTAAGGTTTCCCAAGGTTCCCCTAAGGTTTCCCAAGGTTTCCCTAAGGTTCCCCAAGGTTCCCCTAAGGTTTCCCAAGGTTTCCCTAAGGTTCCCCTAAGCTTCCCCAAGGTTTCCCAAGGTTCCCCAAGGCTTCCCCAAGGTTTCCCTAAGGTTCCCCTAATGTTTCCCAAGGTTTCCCTAAGGTTCCCCTAAGCTTCCCCAAGGTTTCCCAAGGTTCCCCTAAGCTTCCCCAAGGTTCCCCTAAGGTTCCCCAAGGTTCCCCTAAGGTTTCCCAAGGTTTCCCTAAGGTTTCCCAAGGTTTCCCTAAGGTTCCCCTAAGCTTCCCCAAGGTTTCCCTAAGGTTCCCCAAGGTTTCCCTAAGGTTCCCCTAAGCTTCCCCAAGGTTTCCCTAAGGTTCCCCAAGGTTCCCCTAAGGTTTCCCAAGGTTTCCCTAAGGTTTCCCAAGGCTTCCCCAAGGTTTCCCTAAGGTTCCCCTAATGTTTCCCAAGGTTTCCCTAAGGTTCCCTAAGCTTCCCCAAGGTTTCCCAAGGTTCCCCTAAGCTTCCCCAAGGTTTCCCTAAGGTTTCCCAAGGTTCCCCTAAGGTTTCCCAAGGTTCCCCTAATGTTTCCCAAGGTTCCCCAAAGTTTCCCTAAGGTTCCCCTAAGCTTCCCCAAGGTTTCCCTAAGGTTCCCCAAGGTTCCCCTAAGGTTCCCCTAAGCTTCCCCAAGGTTTCCCTAAGGTTCCCCAAGGTTCCCCTAAGGTTTCCCAAGGTTCCCCTAATGTTTCCCAAGGTTCCCCAAAGTTTCCCTAAGGTTCCCCTAAGCTTCCCCCAAGGTTTCCCTAAGGTTCCCCAAGGTTCCCCTAATGTTTCCCAAGGTTCCCCAAGGCTTCCCCAAGGTTTCCCTAAGGTTCCCCTAATGTTTCCCAAGGTTTCCCTAAGGTTCCCCTAAGCTTCCCCAAGGTTTCCCCAAGGTTCCCCTAAGCTTCCCCAAGGTTTCCCTAAGGTTTCCCAAGGTTCCCCTAAGGTTTCCCAAGGTTCCCCTAATGTTTCCCAAGGTTCCCCAAAGTTTCCCTAAGGTTCCCCTAAGCTTCCCCAAGGTTCCCCTAAGGTTTCCCAAGGCTTCCCCAAGGTTTCCCTAAGCTTCCCCAAGGTTTCCCTAAGGTTCCCCAAGGTTCCCCTAAGGTTCCCCTAAGCTTCCCCAAGGTTTCCCTAAGGTTCCCCAAGGTTCCCCTAAGCTTCCCCAAGGTTCCCCTAAGGTTTCCCAAGGTTCCCCTAAGGTTCCCTAAGCTTCCCCAAGGTTCCCCTAAGGTTCCCCTAAGCTTCCCAAGGTTCCCCTAAGCTTCCCCAAGGTTTCCCTAAGCTTCCCCAAGGTTCCCCTAAGGTTTCCCAAGGTTCCCCTAAGGTTCCCCTAAGCTTCCCCAAGGTTCCCCAAGGTTCCCCTAAGGTTTCCCAAGGTTTCCCTAAGGTTCCCCTAAGCTTCCCTAAGCTTCCCCCAAGGTTTCCCTAAGGTTCCCCAAGGTTCCCCTAAGGTTTCCCAAGGTTTCCCTAAGGTTCCCCTAATGTTTCCCAAGGTTTCCCTAAGGTTTCCCAAGGTTCCCCTAAGGTTTCCCCAAGGTTCCCCTAAGGTTCCCCAAGGTTCCCCTAGTTTAAGGTTTCCCTAAGGTTCCCCTAAGCTTCCCCAAGGTTTCCCTAAGGTTCCCCAAGGTTCCCCTAAGGTTTCCCAAGGTTTCCCCTAAGGTTTCCCAAGGCTTCCCCCAAGGTTTCCCTAAGGTTCCCCTAATGTTTCCCAAGGTTTCCCTAAAGGTTCCCCTAAGCTTCCCCAAGGTTTCCCAAAGGTTCCCCTAAGCTTCCCCAAGGTTTCCCTAAGGTTCCCCAAGGTTCCCCTAAGCTTCCCCAAGGTTTCCCTAAGGTTCCCCCTAAGCTTCCCCAAGGTTTCCCTAAGGTTCCCCAAGGTTCCCCTAAGGTTTCCCAAGGTTTCCCTAAGGTTCCCCTAAGCTTCCCCAAGGTTTCCCAAGGTTCCCCTAAGCTTCCCCAAGGTTTCCCTAAGGTTTCCCAAGGTTCCCCTAAGGTTTCCCAAGGTTTCCCTAATGTTTCCCAAGGTTCCCCAAAGTTTCCCTAAGGTTCCCCTAAGCTTCCCCAAGGTTTCCCTAAGGTTCCCCAAGGTTCCCCTAAGGTTCCCCTAAGCTTCCCCAAGGTTTCCCTAAGGTTCCCCCAAGGTTCCCCTAAGGTTTCCCAAGGTTCCCCTAATGTTTCCCAAGGTTCCCCAAAGTTTCCCTAAGGTTCCCCTAAGCTTCCCCAAAGGTTTCCCTAAGGTTCCCCAAGGTTCCCCTAATGTTTCCCAAGGTTCCCCAAGGCTTCCCCCAAGGTTTCCCTAAGGTTCCCCTAATGTTTCCCAAGGTTTCCCTAAGGTTCCCCTAAGCTTCCCCAAGGTTTCCCAAGGTTCCCCTAAGCTTCCCCAAGGTTTCCCTAAGGTTTCCCAAGGTTCCCCTAAGGTTTCCCAAGGTTCCCCTAATGTTTCCCAAGGTTCCCCAAAGTTTCCCTAAGGTTCCCCTAAGCTTCCCCAAAGGTTCCCCTAAGGTTTCCCAAGGCTTCCCCAAGGTTTCCCTAAGCTTCCCCAAGGTTTCCCTAAGGTTCCCCAAGGTTCCCCTAAGGTTCCCTAAGCTTCCCCAAGGTTTCCCTAAGGTTCCCCAAGGTTTCCCCCAAGGTTCCCCTAAGGTTTCCCAAGGTTCCCCTAAGGTTCCCCTAAGCTTCCCCAAGGTTCCCCTAAGGTTCCCCTAAGCTTCCCCAAGGTTCCCCTAAGCTTCCCCAAGGTTTCCCTAAGCTTCCCCAAGGTCCCCCTAAGGTTTCCCAAGGTTCCCCTAAGGTTCCCCTAAGCTTCCCCCAAAGGTTCCCCTAAGGTTCCCCTAAGGTTTCCCAAGGTTTCCCTAAGGTTCCCCTAAGCTTCCCTAAGGTTCCCCTAAGCTTCCCCAAGGTTTCCCTAAGGTTCCCCAAGGTTCCCCTAAGGTTTCCCAAGGTTTCCCTAAGGTTCCCCTAAGGTTTCCCAAGGTTCCCCTAAGGTTCCCCAAGGTTCCCCTAAGGTTTCCCAAGGTTTCCCTAAGGTTCCCCTAAGCTTCCCCAAGGTTTCCCTAAGGTTCCCCAAGGTTCCCCTAAGCTTCCCCAAGGTTTCCCTAAGGTTTCCCAAGGTTCCCCCAAGGTTCCCCAAGGTTCCCCTAAGGTTTCCCAAGGTTTCCCTAAGGTTCCCCTAAGCTTCCCCAAGGTTTCCCTAAGCTTCCCCAAGGTTTCCCTAAGGTTCCCCAAGGTTCCCCTAAGGTTCCCCTAAGCTTCCCCAAGGTTCCCCTAAGCTTCCCCAAGGTTTCCCTAAGCTTCCCCAAGGTTCCCCTAAGGTTTCCCAAGGTTCCCCTAAGGTTCCCCTAAGCTTCCCCAAGGTTTCCCTAAGGTTCCCCAAGGTTCCCCTAAGGTTTCCCAAGGTTTCCCTAAGGTTCCCCTAAGGTTTCCCAAGGTTCCCCTAATGTTTCCCAAGGTTCCCCAAGGTTCCCCTAAGGTTCCCCAAGGTTTCCCTAAGGTTCCCCTAATGTTTCCCAAGGTTTCCCTAAGGTTTCCCAAGGTTCCCCTAAGGTTTCCCAAGGTTTCCCTAAGGTTCCCCAAGGTTCCCCTAAGGTTTCCCAAGGTTTCCCTAAGGTTCCCCTAAGCTTCCCCAAGGTTTCCCAAGGTTCCCCAAGGCTTCCCCAAGGTTTCCCTAAGGTTCCCCTAATGTTTCCCAAGGTTTCCCTAAGGTTCCCCTAAGCTTCCCCCAAGGTTTCCCTAAGGTTCCCCTAAGCTTCCCCAAGGTTCCCCTAAGGTTCCCCAAGGTTCCCCTAAGGTTTCCCAAGGTTTCCCTAAGGTTTCCCAAGGTTTCCCTAAGGTTCCCCTAAGCTTCCCCAAGGTTTCCCTAAGGTTCCCCAAGGTTTCCCTAAGGTTCCCCTAAGCTTCCCCAAGGTTTCCCTAAGGTTCCCCAAGGTTCCCCTAAGGTTTCCCAAGGTTTCCCTAAGGTTTCCCAAGGCTTCCCCAAGGTTTCCCTAAGGTTCCCCTAATGTTTCCCAAGGTTTCCCTAAGGTTCCCCTAAGCTTCCCCAAGGTTTCCCAAGGTTCCCCTAAGCTTCCCCAAGGTTTCCCTAAGGTTTCCCAAGGTTCCCCTAAGGTTTCCCAAGGTTCCCCTAATGTTTCCCAAGGTTCCCCAAAGTTTCCCTAAGGTTCCCCTAAGCTTCCCCAAGGTTTCCCTAAGGTTCCCCAAGGTTCCCCTAAGGTTCCCCTAAGCTTCCCCAAGGTTTCCCTAAGGTTCCCCAAGGTTCCCCTAAGGTTTCCCAAGGTTCCCCTAATGTTTCCCAAGGTTCCCCAAAGTTTCCCTAAGGTTCCCCTAAGCTTCCCCAAGGTTTCCCTAAGGTTCCCCAAGGTTCCCCTAATGTTTCCCAAGGTTCCCCAAGGCTTCCCCAAGGTTTCCCTAAGGTTCCCCTAATGTTTCCCAAGGTTTCCCTAAGGTTCCCCTAAGCTTCCCCAAGGTTTCCCAAGGTTCCCCTAAGCTTCCCCAAGGTTTCCCTAAGGTTTCCCAAGGTTCCCCTAAGGTTTCCCAAGGTTCCCCTAATGTTTCCCAAGGTTCCCCAAAGTTTCCCTAAGGTTCCCCTAAGCTTCCCCAAGGTTCCCCTAAGGTTTCCCAAGGCTTCCCCAAGGTTTCCCCTAAGCTTCCCCAAGGTTTCCCTAAGGTTCCCCAAGGTTCCCCTAAGGTTCCCCTAAGCTTCCCCAAGGTTTCCCTAAGGTTCCCCAAGGTTCCCCTAAGCTTCCCCAAGGTTCCCCTAAGGTTTCCCAAGGTTCCCCTAAGGTTCCCCTAAGCTTCCCCAAGGTTCCCCTAAGGTTCCCCTAAGCTTCCCCAAGGTTCCCCTAAGCTTCCCCAAGGTTTCCCTAAGCTTCCCCAAGGTTCCCCTAAGGTTTCCCAAGGTTCCCCTAAGGTTCCCCTAAGCTTCCCCAAGGTTCCCCAAGGTTCCCCTAAGGTTTCCCAAGGTTTCCCTAAGGTTCCCCTAAGCTTCCCCTAAGCTTCCCCAAGGTTTCCCTAAGGTTCCCCAAGGTTCCCCTAAGGTTTCCCAAGGTTTCCCTAAGGTTCCCCTAATGTTTCCCAAGGTTTCCCTAAGGTTTCCCAAGGTTCCCCTAAGGTTTCCCAAGGTTCCCCTAAGGTTCCCCAAGGTTCCCCTAAGGTTTCCCAAGGTTTCCCTAAGGTTCCCCTAAGCTTCCCCAAGGTTTCCCTAAGGTTCCCCAAGGTTCCCCTAAGGTTTCCCAAGGTTTCCCTAAGGTTTCCCAAGGCTTCCCCAAGGTTTCCCTAAGGTTCCCCTAATGTTTCCCAAAGGTTTCCCTAAGGTTCCCCTAAGCTTCCCCAAGGTTTCCCAAGGTTCCCCTAAGCTTCCCCAAGGTTTCCCTAAGGTTCCCCAAGGTTCCCCTAAGCTTCCCCAAGGTTTCCCTAAGGTTCCCCTAAGCTTCCCCAAGGTTTCCCTAAGGTTCCCCAAGGTTCCCCTAAGGTTTCCCAAGGTTTCCCTAAGGTTCCCCTAAGCTTCCCCAAGGTTTCCCAAGGTTCCCCTAAGCTTCCCCAAGGTTTCCCTAAGGTTTCCCAAGGTTCCCCTAAGGTTTCCCAAGGTTCCCCTAATGTTTCCCAAGGTTCCCCAAAGTTTCCCTAAGGTTCCCCTAAGCTTCCCCAAGGTTTCCCTAAGGTTCCCCAAGGTTCCCCTAAGCTTCCCCAAGGTTTCCCTAAGGTTCCCCAAGGTTCCCCTAAGGTTTCCCAAGGTTCCCCTAATGTTTCCCAAGGTTCCCCAAAGTTTCCCTAAGGTTCCCCTAAGCTTCCCCAAGGTTTCCCTAAGGTTCCCCAAGGTTCCCCTAATGTTTCCCAAGGTTCCCCAAGGCTTCCCCCAAGGTTTCCCTAAGGTTCCCCTAATGTTTCCCAAGGTTTCCCTAAGGTTCCCCTAAGCTTCCCCAAGGTTTCCCAAGGTTCCCCTAAGCTTCCCCAAGGTTTCCCTAAGGTTTCCCCAAGGTTCCCCTAAGGTTTCCCAAGGTTCCCCTAATGTTTCCCAAGGTTCCCCAAAGTTTCCCTAAGGTTCCCCTAAGCTTCCCCAAGGTTCCCCTAAGGTTTCCCAAGGCTTCCCCAAGGTTTCCCCTAAGCTTCCCCAAGGTTTCCCTAAGGTTCCCCAAGGTTCCCCTAAGGTTCCCCTAAGCTTCCCCAAGGTTTCCCTAAGGTTCCCCAAAGGTTCCCCTAAGCTTCCCCAAGGTTCCCCTAAGGTTTCCCAAGGTTCCCCTAAGGTTCCCCTAAGCTTCCCCAAGGTTCCCCTAAGGTTCCCCTAAGCTTCCCCCAAGGTTCCCCTAAGCTTCCCCAAGGTTTCCCTAAGCTTCCCCAAAGGTTCCCCTAAGGTTTCCCAAGGTTCCCCTAAGGTTCCCCTAAGCTTCCCCAAGGTTCCCCAAGGTTCCCCTAAGGTTTCCCAAGGTTTCCCTAAGGTTCCCCTAAGCTTCCCTAAGGTTCCCCCTAAGCTTCCCCAAGGTTTCCCTAAGGTTCCCCCAAGGTTCCCCTAAGGTTTCCCAAGGTTTCCCTAAGGTTCCCCTAATGTTTCCCAAGGTTTCCCTAAGGTTTCCCCAAGGTTCCCCTAAGGTTTCCCAAGGTTCCCCTAAGGTTCCCCCAAGGTTCCCCTAAGGTTTCCCAAGGTTTCCCTAAGGTTCCCCTAAGCTTCCCCAAGGTTTCCCTAAGGTTCCCCAAAGGTTCCCCTAAGGTTTCCCAAGGTTTCCCTAAGGTTTCCCAAGGCTTCCCCAAGGTTTCCCTAAGGTTCCCCTAATGTTTCCCAAGGTTTCCCTAAGGTTCCCCTAAGCTTCCCCAAGGTTTCCCAAGGTTCCCCTAAGCTTCCCCAAGGTTTCCCTAAGGTTCCCCAAGGTTCCCCTAAGCTTCCCCAAGGTTTCCCTAAGGTTCCCCTAAGCTTCCCCAAGGTTTCCCTAAGGTTCCCCAAGGTTCCCCTAAGGTTTCCCAAGGTTTCCCTAAGGTTTCCCAAGGCTTCCCCAAGGTTTCCCTAAGGTTCCCCTAATGTTTCCCAAGGTTTCCCTAAGGTTCCCCTAAGCTTCCCCAAGGTTTCCCAAGGTTCCCCTAAGCTTCCCCAAGGTTTCCCTAAGGTTTCCCAAGGTTCCCCTAAGGTTTCCCAAGGTTCCCCTAATGTTTCCCAAGGTTCCCCAAAGTTTCCCTAAGGTTCCCCTAAGCTTCCCCAAGGTTTCCCTAAGGTTTCCCAAGGCTTCCCCAAGGTTTCCCTAAGGTTCCCCAAGGTTCCCCTAAGGTTTCCCAAGGTTTCCCTAAGGTTCCCCTAATGTTTCCCAAGGTTTCCCTAAGGTTTCCCAAGGTTCCCCTAAGGTTTCCCAAGGTTCCCCTAATGTTTCCCAAGGTTCCCCAAGGTTTCCCTAAGGTTCCCCTAAGGTTCCCCAAGGTTTCCCTAAGGTTTCCCAAGGTTCCCCTAAGGTTTCCCAAGGTTCCCCTAATGTTTCCCAAGGTTTCCCTAAGGTTCCCCTAAGGTTCCCCAAGGTTTCCCTAAGGTTCCCCAAGGTTTCCCTAAGGTTCCCCTAATGTTTCCCAAGGTTTCCCTAAGGTTTCCCAAGGTTTCCCTAAGGTTTCCCAAGGTTCCCCTAAGGTTTCCCAAGGTTCCCCTAATGTTTCCCAAGGTTTCCCTAAGGTTCCCCTAAGCTTCCCCAAGGTTTCCCTAAGGTTCCCCAAGGTTCCCCTAAGGTTCCCCTAAGCTTCCCCAAGGTTTCCCTAAGGTTCCCCAAGGTTCCCCTAAGGTTACCCAAGGCTTCCCCAAGGTTTCCCAAGGTTCCCCTAAGCTTCCCCAAGGTTTCCCTAAGGTTTCCCAAGGTTCCCCTGAGGTTTCCCAAGGTTCCCCTAATGTTTCCCAAGGTTCCCCAAAGTTTCCCTAAGGTTCCCCTAAGCTTCCCCAAGGTTCCCCTAAGGTTTCCCAAGGCTTCCCCAAGGTTTCCCTAAGCTTCCCCAAGGTTTCCCTAAGGTTCCCCAAGGTTCCCCTAAGGTTCCCCTAAGCTTCCCCAAGGTTCCCCTAAGCTTCCCCAAGGTTTCCCTAAGCTTCCCCAAGGTTCCCCTAAGGTTTCCCAAGGTTCCCCTAAGGTTCCCCTAAGCTTCCCCAAGGTTCCCCTAAGGTTCCCCTAAGCTTCCCCAAGGTTCCCCTAAGCTTCCCCAAGGTTTCCCTAAGCTTCCCCAAGGTTCCCCTAAGGTTTCCCAAGGTTCCCCTAAGGTTCCCCTAAGCTTCCCCAAGGTTCCCCAAGGTTCCCCTAAGGTTTCCCAAGGTTTCCCTAAGGTTCCCCTAAGCTTCCCTAAGGTTCCCCTAAGCTTCCCCAAGGTTTCCCTAAGGTTCCCCAAGGTTCCCCTAAGGTTTCCCAAGGTTTCCCTAAGGTTCCCCTAATGTTTCCCAAGGTTTCCCTAAGGTTTCCCAAGGTTCCCCTAAGGTTTCCCAAGGTTCCCCTAAGGTTCCCCAAGGTTCCCCTAAGGTTTCCCAAGGTTTCCCTAAGGTTCCCCTAAGCTTCCCCAAGGTTTCCCTAAGGTTCCCCCAAGGTTCCCCTAAGGTTTCCCAAGGTTTCCCTAAGGTTTCCCAAGGCTTCCCCAAGGTTTCCCTAAGGTTCCCCTAATGTTTCCCAAGGTTTCCCTAAGGTTCCCCTAAGCTTCCCCAAGGTTTCCCAAGGTTCCCCTAAGCTTCCCCAAAGGTTTCCCTAAGGTTCCCCAAGGTTCCCCTAAGCTTCCCCCAAGGTTTCCCTAAGGTTCCCCTAAGCTTCCCCAAGGTTTCCCTAAGGTTCCCCAAGGTTCCCCTAAGGTTTCCCAAAGGTTTCCCTAAGGTTCCCCTAAGCTTCCCCAAGGTTTCCCTAAGGTTCCCCAAGGTTCCCCTAAGGTTTCCCAAGGTTTCCCTAAGGTTTCCCAAGGCTTCCCCAAGGTTTCCCTAAGGTTCCCCTAATGTTTCCCAAGGTTTCCCTAAGGTTCCCCTAAGCTTCCCCAAGGTTTCCCAAGGTTCCCCTAAGCTTCCCCAAGGTTTCCCTAAGGTTTCCCAAAGGTTCCCCTAAGGTTTCCCAAGGTTCCCCTAATGTTTCCCAAGGTTCCCCAAAGTTTCCCTAAGGTTCCCCTAAGCTTCCCCAAAGGTTTCCCTAAGGTTCCCCAAGGTTCCCCTAAGGTTCCCCTAAGCTTCCCCAAGGTTTCCCTAAGGTTCCCCAAGGTTCCCCTAAGGTTTCCCAAGGTTCCCCTAATGTTTCCCAAGGTTCCCCAAAGTTTCCCTAAGGTTCCCCTAAGCTTCCCCAAGGTTTCCCTAAGGTTCCCCAAGGTTCCCCTAATGTTTCCCAAGGTTCCCCAAGGCTTCCCCAAGGTTTCCCTAAGGTTCCCCTAATGTTTCCCCCAAAGGTTTCCCTAAGGTTCCCCTAAGCTTCCCCAAGGTTTCCCAAAGGTTCCCCTAAGCTTCCCCAAGGTTTCCCTAAGGTTTCCCAAGGTTCCCCTAAGGTTTCCCAAGGTTCCCCTAATGTTTCCCAAGGTTCCCCAAAGTTTCCCTAAGGTTCCCCTAAGCTTCCCCAAGGTTCCCCTAAGGTTTCCCAAGGCTTCCCCAAGGTTTCCCTAAGCTTCCCCAAGGTTTCCCTAAGGTTCCCCAAGGTTCCCCTAAGGTTCCCCTAAGCTTCCCCAAGGTTTCCCTAAGGTTCCCCAAGGTTCCCCTAAGCTTCCCCAAGGTTCCCCTAAGGTTTCCCAAGGTTCCCCTAAGGTTCCCCTAAGCTTCCCCAAAGGTTCCCCTAAGGTTCCCCTAAGCTTCCCCAAGGTTCCCCTAAGCTTCCCCAAGGTTTCCCTAAGCTTCCCCCAAGGTTCCCCTAAGGTTTCCCAAGGTTCCCCTAAGGTTCCCCTAAGCTTCCCCAAGGTTCCCCAAGGTTCCCCTAAGGTTTCCCAAGGTTTCCCTAAGGTTCCCCTAAGCTTCCCTAAGGTTCCCCTAAGCTTCCCCAAGGTTTCCCTAAGGTTCCCCAAGGTTCCCCTAAGGTTTCCCAAGGTTTCCCTAAGGTTCCCCTAATGTTTCCCAAGGTTTCCCTAAGGTTTCCCAAGGTTCCCCTAAGGTTTCCCAAGGTTCCCCTAAGGTTCCCCAAGGTTCCCCTAAGGTTTCCCAAGGTTTCCCTAAGGTTCCCCTAAGCTTCCCCAAGGTTTCCCTAAGGTTCCCCAAGGTTCCCCTAAGGTTTCCCAAGGTTTCCCTAAGGTTTCCCAAGGCTTCCCCAAGGTTTCCCTAAGGTTCCCCTAATGTTTCCCAAGGTTTCCCTAAGGTTCCCCTAAGCTTCCCCAAGGTTTCCCAAGGTTCCCCTAAGCTTCCCCAAGGTTTCCCTAAGGTTCCCCAAGGTTCCCCTAAGCTTCCCCAAGGTTTCCCTAAGGTTCCCCTAAGCTTCCCCAAGGTTTCCCTAAGGTTCCCCAAGGTTCCCCTAAGGTTTCCCAAGGTTTCCCTAAGGTTCCCCTAAGCTTCCCCAAGGTTTCCCAAGGTTCCCCTAAGCTTCCCCAAGGTTTCCCTAAGGTTTCCCAAGGTTCCCCTAAGGTTTCCCAAGGTTCCCCTAATGTTTCCCAAGGTTCCCCAAAGTTTCCCTAAGGTTCCCCTAAGCTTCCCCAAGGTTTCCCTAAGGTTCCCCAAGGTTCCCCTAAGGTTCCCCTAAGCTTCCCCAAGGTTTCCCTAAGGTTCCCCAAGGTTCCCCTAAGGTTTCCCAAGGTTCCCCTAATGTTTCCCAAGGTTCCCCAAAGTTTCCCTAAGGTTCCCCTAAGCTTCCCCAAGGTTTCCCTAAGGTTCCCCAAGGTTCCCCTAATGTTTCCCAAGGTTCCCCAAGGCTTCCCCAAGGTTTCCCTAAGGTTCCCCTAATGTTTCCCAAGGTTTCCCTAAGGTTCCCCTAAGCTTCCCCAAGGTTTCCCAAGGTTCCCCTAAGCTTCCCCAAGGTTTCCCTAAGGTTTCCCAAGGTTCCCCTAAGGTTTCCCAAGGTTCCCCTAATGTTTCCCAAGGTTCCCCAAAGTTTCCCTAAGGTTCCCCTAAGCTTCCCCAAGGTTCCCCTAAGGTTTCCCAAGGCTTCCCCAAGGTTTCCCTAAGCTTCCCCAAGGTTTCCCTAAGGTTCCCCAAGGTTCCCCTAAGGTTCCCCTAAGCTTCCCCAAGGTTTCCCTAAGGTTCCCCAAGGTTCCCCTAAGCTTCCCCAAGGTTCCCCTAAGGTTTCCCAAGGTTCCCCTAAGGTTACCCTAAGCTTCCCCAAGGTTCCCCTAAGGTTCCCCTAAGCTTCCCCAAGGTTCCCCTAAGCTTCCCCAAGGTTTCCCTAAGCTTCCCCAAGGTTCCCCTAAGGTTTCCCAAGGTTCCCCTAAGGTTCCCCTAAGCTTCCCCAAGGTTCCCCAAGGTTCCCCTAAGGTTTCCCAAGGTTTCCCTAAGGTTCCCCTAAGCTTCCCTAAGGTTCCCCTAAGCTTCCCCAAGGTTTCCCTAAGGTTCCCCAAGGTTCCCCTAAGGTTTCCCAAGGTTTCCCTAAGGTTCCCCTAATGTTTCCCAAGGTTTCCCTAAGGTTTCCCAAGGTTCCCCTAAGGTTTCCCAAGGTTCCCCTAAGGTTCCCCAAGGTTCCCCTAAGGTTTCCCAAGGTTTCCCTAAGGTTCCCCTAAGCTTCCCCAAGGTTTCCCTAAGGTTCCCCAAGGTTCCCCTAAGGTTTCCCAAGGTTTCCCTAAGGTTTCCCAAGGCTTCCCCAAGGTTTCCCTAAGGTTCCCCTAATGTTTCCCAAGGTTTCCCTAAGGTTCCCCTAAGCTTCCCCAAGGTTTCCCAAGGTTCCCCTAAGCTTCCCCAAGGTTTCCCTAAGGTTCCCCAAGGTTCCCCTAAGCTTCCCCAAGGTTTCCCTAAGGTTCCCCTAAGCTTCCCCAAGGTTTCCCTAAGGTTCCCCAAGGTTCCCCTAAGGTTTCCCAAGGTTTCCCTAAGGTTCCCCTAAGCTTCCCCAAGGTTTCCCTAAGGTTCCCCAAGGTTCCCCTAAGGTTTCCCAAGGTTTCCCTAAGGTTTCCCAAGGCTTCCCCAAGGTTTCCCTAAGGTTCCCCTAATGTTTCCCAAGGTTTCCCTAAGGTTCCCCTAAGCTTCCCCAAGGTTTCCCAAGGTTCCCCTAAGCTTCCCCAAGGTTTCCCTAAGGTTTCCCAAGGTTCCCCTAAGGTTTCCCAAGGTTCCCCTAATGTTTCCCAAGGTTCCCCAAAGTTTCCCTAAGGTTCCCCTAAGCTTCCCCAAGGTTTCCCTAAGGTTCCCCAAGGTTCCCCTAAGGTTCCCCTAAGCTTCCCCAAGGTTTCCCTAAGCTTCCCCAAGGTTTCCCTAAGGTTCCCCAAGGTTCCCCTAAGGTTCCCCTAAGGTTCCCCTAAGGTTCCCCTAAGCTTCCCCAAGGTTCCCCTAAGCTTCCCCAAGGTTTCCCTAAGGTTCCCCAAGGTTCCCCTAAGGTTCCCCTAAGCTTCCCCAAGGTTTCCCTAAGCTTCCCCAAGGTTCCCCTAAGGTTTCCCAAGGTTCCCCTAAGGTTCCCCTAAGCTTCCCCAAGGTTTCCCTAAGGTTTCCCAAGGTTCCCCTAAGGTTTCCCAAGGTTCCCCTAAGGTTCCCCTAAGCTTCCCCAAGGTTCCCCAAGGTTTCCCTTAGGTTCCCCTAAGCTTCCCCAAGGTTTCCCTAATGTTTCCCAAGGTTCCCCAAGGTTTCCCTAAGGTTCCCCTAATGTTTCCCAAGGTTTCCCTAAGGTTTCCCAAGGTTCCCCTAAGGTTTCCCAAGGTTCCCCTAATGTTTCCCAAGGTTCCCCAAGGTTCCCCTAAGGTTCCCCAAGGTTTCCCTAAGGTTCCCCAAGGTTCCCCTAAGGTTTCCCAAGGTTTCCCTAAGGTTTCCCAAGGTTCCCCTAAGGTTTCCCAAGGTTCCCCTAATGTTTCCCAAGGTTCCCCAAGGTTTCCCTAAGGTTCCCCTAAGGTTCCCCAAGGCTTCCCCAAGGTTTCCCTAAGGTTCCCCAAGGTTCCCCTAAGGTTTCCCAAGGTTCCCCTAATGTTTCCCAAGGTTTCCCTAAGGTTCCCCTAATGTTTCCCAAGGTTTCCCTAAGGTTTCCCAAGGTTCCCCTAAGGTTTCCCAAGGTTCCCCTAATGTTTCCCAAGGTTCCCCTAATGTTTCCCAAGGTTCCCCAAGGTTTCCCTAAGGTTCCCCTAAGGTTCCCCAAGGTTTCCCTAAGGTTCCCCTAAGCTTCCCCAAGGTTCCCCAAGGTTCCCCTAAGGTTTCCCAAGGTTCCCCTAATGTTTCCCAAGGTTTCCCTAAGGTTCCCCTAATGTTTCCCAAGGTTTCCCTAAGGTTTCCCAAGGTTCCCCTAAGGTTTCCCAAGGTTCCCCTAATGTTTCCCAATGTTCCCCAAGGTTTCCCTAAGGTTCCCCAAGGTTCCCCTAAGCTTCCCCTAAGGTTCCCCAAGGTTCCCCTAAAGTTCCCCTGAGGTTCCCCTAAGGTTCCCCAAGGTCCCTCTAAGGTTCCCCAAGGTCCCTCTAAGGTTCCCCAAGGTTCCCCTAAGGTTCCCCTAAAGTTCGAGACCACTATCAAACATGCAGGAGACCTGTCTCCAATGCAATTTGGTTTCCGTAAAGGTAAATCAACAATCGATGCACTACAAATAGTTGTAGATATTGCCGCTAAAGCCATTGAGGGCCAACGTTGGAAAGGAGGAAATAAAAAGTACTGCCTGATCACTACGCTAGATGTTAAAAACGCATTTAACACAGCCAACTGGAGTCGTATACTTGACGCCCTACATACGTTCCAAGTGCCAGAACATCTTGTTCATATGGTCGAGAATTACTTTAGAAATCGAATCCTTCGATACAACACCCAGAATGGCACACGTATCTACAAAGTACAAGGAGGAGTTCCGCAGGGCTCAGTACTTGGCCCCCTCCTATGGAATATTATGTATGACGGCATTCTGCGGCTACAGCTTCCGCCGGGCACAAAAATAATTGGCTTCGCTGACGATGTTGCACTTGTTGTTGTGGCAAAGCATCTCCACGATGCGGAAGCGAAGACGGTGGCATCTGTGGGCATAATCAAGCAATGGCTCTGCAACGCAGGACTCGAGCTAGCAGATCAGAAAACAGAGACTGTCCTAATTAGCAGCCGAAAAGCAGTTGAATCTGCCGAAATTGTGCTAGATTCATGCACTATTAAATCTACGAAGTGCATCCGATATCTAGGGGTACTGCTAGACACCCGCCTCTCCTTTAAGGAGCACCTGGCCAACGTTAACAGCAAGGCAGCGGAACTAGGACGAAGCCTCAACCGCATCCTGCTAAATTCAAGAGGTCCTAGACAAGGCCAACGTCTGCTTTTAATGAATGTGCTTAAGTCGACCATCCTGTACGGCGCCCCGGTTTGGGCAAACGCGATGAAAAGCAAGACATATAGAAAAGGCATAGAGGCCACTTATCGGCTCGGCGCTCTGCGAGTCTGTCGTGGTTTCAGAACTATTTCTGATGACGCCGCACTGGTGCTAGCGGGTATGGCGCCAATTGATCTTGTAGCCCGGGAGGCCTCAGACATTTTTTCAAAGAGGCAGAACAACGAATGGACACCAACAGCAAAAAAAGCAGCGAAGGAAGAAGCTAGAAGAGCTAGCTTAGAGGAGTGGCAGGCCCGATGGGACAGTTCTACAAAAGGCAGGTGGACATACCGGCTCATTCCCGACTTGGACGAATGGCTTGGCAGGCGTCATGGATAACTAACTTTCGAGCTAACACAAATACTAAGCGGCCATGGGTGTTTCAAGTCATACTTGCAGCGCTTTGGACACGAGAGTAGCCCTGAGTGCACTATGTGCCTTAGCGAAGTTATCGAGGACTCGGACCACATTCTCTTCCACTGTCCGAGGTTCGACCTAGAGCGACAAAATTTAGAAACAGCAGTGGGTGAAAAAGTCACAGCGAGAAATCTGGTAAAACTTAGGACTCCCAACCAAAAGTACTGGTCAGCGGCCTGCAGTTATGCTTCAACCGTAATGAAGGAGCTTCGTGTCCTGGAAAGGGCACGTAACACAGGAGGGGCATGAGCAGCCCGCCATAGCCCTGCGAAGCAATAACCCCCGTTAGTCCCGCAGGCCTCCTATGGCACCAAACTTTACTTTACTAACTCTCTATCATTGTTCCTTTCTCTCTGTTCTACCACCTATATCGTCTAGTCCTCTTTAATTTAAAATTGTTTTGTTAAGTTTTAAATTTATCTTAAATATAAAAAAAAAAAAAAAAAAAAAAAAAAACACCTCTACACTACCGCTACACTACCGCTGCACTACCGCTGCACTACTGCAGTACTACCGCTACACTACCGCTACACTACCGCTGCACTACCGCTGCACTACTGCAGTACTACCGCTACACTACCGCTACACTACCGCTGCACTACCGCTGCACTACTGCAGTACTACCGCTACACTACCGCTACACTACCGCTGCACTACCGCTGCACTACTGCAGTACTACCGCTACACTACCGCTACACTACCGCTGCACTACCGCTGCACTACTGCAGTACTACCGCTACACTACCGCTGCACTACCTGCAGTACTACCGCTACACTACCGCTGCACTACCGCTGCACTACTGCAGTACTACCGCTACACTACCGCTACACTACCGCTGCACTACCGCTGCACTACCGCTGCACTACTGCAGTACTACCGCTACACTACCGCTACACTACCGCTGCACTACCTGCAGTACTACCGCTACACTACCGCTGCAGTACTACCTCTACACTACCGCTACACTACCGCTGCACTACCTCTACACTACCGCTGCACTACCGCTACACTACCTCTACACTACCGCTGCACTACCTCTACACTACCGCTGCAGTACTACCTCTACACTACCGCTACACTACCGCTGCACTACCGCTGCACTACCTCTACACTACCGCTACACTACCGCTGCACTACCTCTACACTACCGCTACACTACCGCTGCACTACCTCTACACTACCGCTACACTACCGCTACACTACCGCTACACTACCGCTGCACTACCGCTGCACTACTGCAGTACTACCGCTATACTACCGCTGCACTACCTCTACACTACCGCTGCACTACCGCTGCACTACTGCAGTACTACCGCTACACTACCTCTACACTACCGCTACACTACCGCTGCACTACCTCTACACTACCGCTACACTACCGCTACACAACCGCTACACTACCGCTGCACTACCTCTACACTACCTCTACACTACCGCTACACTACCGCTGCACTACCGCTGCACTACTGCAGTACTACCGCTATACTACCGCTGCACTACCTCTACACTACCGCTACACTACCGCTACACAACCGCTACACTACCGCTGCACTACCTCTACACTACCGCTGCACTACCGCTGCACTACCTCTACACTACCGCTACACTACCGCTGCACTACCGCTGCACTACTGCAGTACTACCGCTATACTACCGCTGCACTACCTCTACACTACCGCTACACTACCGCTGCACTACCTCTACACTACCGCTACACTACCGCTGCACTACCTCTACACTACCGCTACACTACCGCTACACTACCGCTGCACTACCTCTACACTACCGCTACACTACCGCTGCACTACTGCAGTACTACCGCTACACTACCGCTGCACTACCTCTACACTACCGCTACACTACCGCTGCACTACCGCTACACTACCGCTGCACTACCGCTACACTACCGCTGCACTACCGCTACACTGCTGCAGTACAACCGCTACACTACCGCTGCACTACCTCTACACTACCGCTACACTACCGCTGCACTACCGCTGCACTACCTCTACACTACTGCAGTACTACCGCTACACTACTGCAGTACTACCGCTACACTACCGCTGCACTACCTCTACACTACCGCTGCACTACCTCTACACTACCGCTACACTACTGCTGCAGTACTACCGCTACACTACCGTTGCACTACTGCAGTACTACCGCTACACTACCGCTGCACTACCGCTGCACCACCGCTGCACTACTGCAGTACTACCGCTACACTACCGCTGGACTACCGCTGCACTACTGCTGCACCACCGCTGCACTAGTGTAGTACTACCGCAGTACTACTGCAGTACTACCGCTGCACTACCACAGTAGCTTTAAGGTTCTTGGTGGAGTCCTTCTTGGCCATGTTTGCAAGGGTAATTTGTAATTTATGAATATTCTATAAGCCCATGTTCAAGATTTTTTAGATTCTCCAATTTATTAATTATTTGTTTCTTTAACTTGTCAAAGTGTAAGTATTCTTTAGGATTAAGGGGTGAAGTTTAACTTTAATAAGTTGTGGAACAATTATATTTTACATAAAAACTAGTGAATACCTTTGCAAACTGTCTTCTCCAATATCATATAAATTATCAGAATCATAGAGTAGCACATAAAAGTAAACATATCTCCGTGGCTCAAGAAAAAGCTCTTTAATAAAAAAAAATTGTTTTGATTCGATTGTTCCCATGGGAGCAAAAGCATATAGTCGGCTGATTCTCGTGAAACTCAACAGATTCATTTCTATATATACCAAACCTACACACACCAAATTTGGTAATAGTCGCTCCTTAAATAACCAAGTCATCCATCTTAAACTATTTTCTTGGTCGATCGTTTCTATGGGAGCTATATGATATAGTCATTCGATCGGGATGCAGCAAAAAGTAGCCTAGGTGCAAAAAAAAAAAGGCTTATCAACTCAGTTCATCGTTCTGATTAAGAATATATACTTTATATAGTCGAAGATGCTTCCTCCTATGCGTTGTAAACTTCAAACCAAAATTAATATACCTTTTTTCCAAAGGTATAAAAACCCCTCGAAGGTCATTAAAATTAACTTTAAACCACAACCTCTCCGATTTATGTAGCCTTTTAGATTCAGTTGTAAATCTCAACTTTGTGTAAAGTAAACTCAATTATTTAACCACTCCATTTTGTAAAATACATACATACATATACATAAACATAAATTCGTAAAACAATTTTAACATATTTTTTTTTTTTTGTTTTATTTTTGTGTTTCGTTTATGTTTCTCTTATTGTTATTCTGATTGATTTTTAGCCCTAAAGGTTTATAATTTGTATGCATGAAAAGTTCTGTAAGAAATACAAAAGAAAATTTTCTTCTTTTTTTTATTCCAAATGTTTTTAAAGAGCATCACATTCACTCATTTTACGCGTGATTTGTTCTTAAAGTGAGTCAAGTCAAAATGTTTTCACAATGCCTTCATCAACTAAGCAGAAGAACAGAGGGAAAGAAGAAAAAAAAAAAAAAAGATAGGAAGAAGCAGTGGTGGTAGATAGCCGAAACCAGAATAGACCAGGCCAGAACGAAACCAGACAAGACCAGAGGAGAACAGAAATTAAAAGTGAAGTGTAGGGGCTCAGGACCGAACACTTAACTTAACTCATCCTTACTCCTTCTCTGCATCGACAACTCATTCATGTGGCGTGGCATACAACTACCCCGCACTTTGCATCACAAAAAATGTTGAACAACAAACCAAAAAAAAAAATCACCCACTTTAACTTGCCGCTTAAACTTGCCCTTTGACTCAATGCCTGTAAGGCTCTGGCATTGGCATGCTGCCGCTGTTGGGTTTTGCATGCCCCTGCACTTGCACCTGCCCCTGCCTCTATCCCTTTTCTGTGCCTTTACCGTTGCCGTTGTCATAAAGCATTCTATAAAGTACTACACTTACTCGGCTAAAACACTGAAAGGCACAACGCGCGGTGACAAAAACAGCAGCAACAGCAACAACAACAACAACAACAATATCAAAAATTGTATAAAAAATGTAAACAATGTTGCACTAATTGCGTCACAGGAAACGTCGTCAGTTCCTGCCGTTGCCTTGCCTCTTTTATTTTTTTTTTTTTGTTTTTGCCTTTCCAATCGTCTTTGGCCTGCTGCTGCTGCTGCTGCTGCTGCCGCTGCATTGCATTGAATTAAGCAAAATTATTTTGTACACTTTACTCTACATTTTAGTTTCGGAAACATTGCCTACCATGAGAAGCTTGTTAGCTCAAAGAAAAAATTTATATATATTCTCTTTTTTTCACTTACACAAATAGATTGAATTATTTTAGACTTTATATTTGGTAAATAGTTTATGACTTTTTTAGGGCCTAAGAACAAATATCTAAGATGAGCGTGTGGAATAAATTTTGACTAAGTAAAACCTCACAAGTAGATTGAAGGGAATCTCTTTAATGATATTTGCAGACTACTTAGAATAGTTAGAAAGCACAGGATGCAAGATCAATGCATGCGATCGAGCATTCATTTACTCATGTGCTTTCTAACTATTCTAAGTAGTCTGCAAATAACATTAAAGAAATCTAAAAGCTCATTCCTTTAGATATAACAGACATATGTATAATCATAATATAAAGTTCACTTGTATAAGATTACAATTATATGCTTTTATCTACGGGAGCTTAAGTAGTTTGACCAAACAGTTTTCTATTTAGATCTAAGCGATCTGAAATATATATAACAGATTGTATATATAAATATTCAATTATCTATTTTATTTTATATATTTTTTATATAAAAATTCGGAATATTCCAAAATATATCTAAGTATTCAATTAGCTGTTTTATATTTTTCATTATATATAAAATCACAATATTCCAATTTAATTTGTTAGTTTATATAAAGCCCTTAAATTGACATTAAAAAATTGACCACAAAGTTCTTTCCTCATAAAAAACAATTTTATAAAGTTTTTTTTTTACTAATTGATTATTGATATGCTTATATTTGTATCTCAAAAAACCTTTCCTAATATGAAAAATAAAAAAAAAAATATTATAGATCTCATTGATTATTAATTAACTTATGTTTTATAAAGCTTACCAGAAAAATAAATTCTTATTTATTCATATATTATTTTATATATCTTTTTCTTATAAAACCAAGCGCTCTTTTTTCTAATAATAAGTGAAAATATGCAATAAAATATTTTTTTAATTAAATAAATATTAAAATCTATATATAATTTGATAATAATGTTTATTTAGCTTATGCGTTCTTTTCGGCGTATTATCTGTGATTAACTTAACATAACATAAGATTGACAGAATGTTATAAATAAACTTAACATAATCTATAGGCAACTTATTCCTATATCACATATATTTCCATATAATAAATATTAATAATAAGAAAGCAAATGATATTATAATCCTTAGATTACCATATTTATCATATAAAAATTGCTATTAATATAAAAAATTTTAAATAAAAAACAAAAATCTATTTTTACCATTTCTTAACCATATTTCCACCTTATTTTCTTAATAATTACTTTTTAAATTTGTAATACAAATACATTACTATCATAAGTCTGTTCGGTGCAACTTCTACATTAGATAGAGTATTTAAACTGCAACATAGCAAGTAGTTAGCACAAATCTTTGGTTTTTGTTATACCAATTGCCGGACTGACTGGCACCAAATCCATTTGGTTAACTAGACAGTAACTTGAGTTTTATATTTCAACTAGTTTCTTATAAGTGTTTTAGAAATTTCGACATAGAAGATACTAAAATAGTGGCATCCTTGCCATAAATAATTATATTTAATTATTTTTTAATTCAATTACCAAAAACAAGTTAATGTCAAACAAGTACTGAACAGAAAAAAGCATTATAATTGAATGTATGAAAAATGAAAATGTTGTTTGAACTTTAAAGTGATTAGGTGATGATCACTGCATTTGATCAACGATCAATTTATCGATAACAAATCGTTTTATTACACATAAAAAACAATTAAAGTTGTAGCTAAAACTTACCAGGCTTAAATTGGAAAATTAAAAAAATAATTCGAAATGAATAAAAAAGCAAAGCAAAGTTGAACTTGAAATTAGAAGTGTTAAGTAATTTTTTTTATTTATATTTATATTATATTATTTATATTTAAAGTTATCGATATTCTTTTCTATATAAAAAAGAAAATAATAATAAATTGCTTATTCGTTTTTTACTTAAACTATTCTTTTAATGAGTACATAAGTATAGCTGAAAGGTAACCGATTGAATATACAAAAATAAACTCAAAAAATTTTATATAATAATGTTTTAAGTTATTTACTTAGAAGCGTAACCAAAATACAGTTACTGTAAAAAGTACAAACCCAAAATTAATATTGATATTGAATTATATTTTCTATCAGCTTTTTTGTCATATTGTGACTTTGCTTAGTTTGATGAACAATATTCAAATGTTATATAAAACCGCAATTTAGCAAAATTTCCAAATTTTTTTTTCTATTTTTTTTTTTTATTGTGATTCAACAATGTATTACCCACAACTTATGGCCCACAATAGCCGCAGAGTGGCAGGACAAGAATAAAAGTGAAACTTTACCAATAGAGAGACTGAAACCATAGACTAAGAAGATACCCTATACATATATATAAGATCAAAATCATATGTTTATATATGTTTTATATATATGAACTTTGAATATAATTGAAAGTATTTCTTCTATGTAAAAAAGAGATCTTCTTGTTGCCAAAATTTTAAAGGGTATAAAAAGTTATCAGCCAAGAAGAATTTTTTAATTGATTTTCACGCCAAATCCTTTTGCCTTTCAACTAGGACTGACCGACAGCCATTGACAAGTGTGTATGTGAGTGTGTATGTCTGTGTGTGTGATGTGTGTCTGAAAAGTTTACAATAATTTTAGCACATTCAATGGCCGCAACTAAACGCCAAAATACTGCCGCAACTGTAGCCCCTTACCCCTGCCCCTCTCACACACACACACACACAACTGAGGCCCCATTTGAATAGTTATAGAGGCCAAAAGGCGAATAACGAAAGAAAAGTTTTTGTCTGTTGGCATATTTGGGAAATGCACACAAACACATACACACACACACACACACATTGAAACTGTGAGTTCAAAGTTCAACGCATGATTGTGAAAATGGAATTGGCAAAGTTGAATATGGTATAGAGGGACACAGGCGAGCTTAAAAAGTTGCACAATATTTTTTTAATTTTTTTTTCCTCTACAAAAATTTTTCTTTTCACTTGGTTTTTTTTTTTTTTGATTTTGCATAATTTCCTGTTCTTTGCAATTTTTTTTACCCTTTTTGTTGTTGTCATTTTCAATGACAGGAGGCGACAAAAAAAAACGTAAAAAGGACAATGCCTTTTGCGTATCCTGTAGTTGTTGTATTTGTAAATGTATCTGCATCTGTTAACCATATGGAGAACCCAGCTGTATGAAAATAATTTTAATTTCATACCTCTTTCTCTCCGTCTCTCTCTCTCTTTACTTACTCTCTCTTTCTTTTTGTTTGAATGGTCAAAGTCCTAATTGAAATTGCTTTTTCTCTCCACAAAGAACATAAAAGCTACAAAGGGGTTAAAGGAATAAAACTAAATTTGCAACTATTTAATTTCAATTACTAAGCTCAATCAAACTACTTGAAATATCTAAAATAAAAGCAAGTTTTTTGTTTTTCTCCTTTTTAACATTACTCGTTCTTTATTAATTCTTGACCAGGCAATCAACATAAAATAAAAGAATGAACAAGGAAAAACAAGTGAGGAGAGAGTGGTAAATGGCGGGGAGAGACAAGAGGCAACTGTATAAAAATTAAGCTCAATTACCAGAAATTTACAACATCAATAAAATAACTGAAGAGTGCTCAACACACACATACACACACACACAGGACACTCACACATACACATAACCCATCAACCCCACCTAGATGGCTTGTCCTCTTTCCAACAACAACTACAAAAAGTAACAGTAGAAGGAACAGAGCTAAAAGAGAAGCTAGCTTACAACGTTCGACGTAGCAAAACTCATCACCGGATGCTGACATATTGAAACACGTACCGACAACATGCTACACCCAAAATTATAGTCACTTCCTTGATTTTGATTTCAAGTACTGCGGGGGGGTGGTGTGGAACAAAACGAAACGAAATGGAACAGAGTGGGGGGAGACGGTGAAAACGACGGGTAGTTGGGACATACATAAGCAGCCTGTAAGTGTTGCAAAATATGTTGACTCAACTCATAACATCACGGAAACGTGGCGAAGACTCTCCCTTTGGAGTGGGTTGAGTGAAGTGAAAGAAAGAGAAAGAGAGAGGGACAGGGGGAGACAAAGAGAAAGTGGAGGCGTCAGTGTCGAAACAAAAAACAAAAAAAAAAAAAAAAAAATACCCACACACACACACTACCGTGAAACAGTGGGGCAGCAGTTGAGGATTTCCTAATGAGTGCTTCATGAATGAATTTCAGCCACAGAATACTAATTCGATGGAAAATTCATTTTTCCACACGATTGGCAATTAAAAGAGATTTTCTACCACACACACATACATACCACACATACATTCAGACACTTTATATAGATATATTCACCCACAAAACGGGCAAAGCAGTGGGACCCAGTGATGCTATATAAATCACTCAAAGGTGATCGGTGATTGAATTGAAACAACAATGTAGGCAAATTTTTGTTTCAAATTCCATGTTCCATATTAGGGACAATAAGAAATGATTGGCATGTGATTAAATTGAAACAACAATATAAAGAATATGGAAATTGTTAATTTTGGATTGAATTGATACAACAATCCATGCAAAATAAAAATTTCTTGTTTTTAATTCCATTTTCCATTTTAGGAATAATGAAAAATGATTGTCTTCTGATTGAATTGAAACCCTAATGTAAGCAACATGAAATCATCAAATTCTATATTCCATTTAAGGCACAATAAGAAATGAATGTCGTTTCTATTTGAAGTAGAACTTTTAATTTTTTCTTCACCTTTTTCACGATTTTGATATTGAACTAGTCACGTAATCATGTCAATTAAGAAAATATATAACTAGTATTTTTTTAATCTAAAGTTATTCTATTATCAATATATTACATTCTTTTGAATATAGAAAATATATATAAATATATCTACTATATGTATGTGTGCCTAAGTACATAAATCAACATTTATTATAACAGATCATCTGATCACTTTCTTTGAAATATATTCACTGAATTGAATTCTGCTTTTCTCATTATCTTATTTCAACTGATTTCATTATATCGTTAACTATTTTATATTAGAAAGTGGTATCAATCACAGTTACACACTACATCACTAGTTTATCGATGGGTATGGGAGATAGAATAGAGACTGGGTAAAGGAAGGACGCCCTCGACGCTTTTGTGTAGTCATTGAGTGAATTGACAGGCGAACCAACCAACCAACCAACGAACCGATTGACGGAAAGGGAAACGAAGAGAATTTTGCCTGAACGGTTGATGGTATAGTAGGACGATAGCGGATGGACAGTCACAATCACCCACTGGTTAGCATTGGCTTGTTAGTTCGTTGAGTCTGTGAGTGTGGATGTGTGTGTGTGTGTGTGGGTGTTAAAGCCAACTTGTCAATGTGACGGCAGTCAAGCAGGCAACCGACAAGCGTTGACGTATTTGACAAACAGCACGTGTGGTATGGCACAGTCAAGAAACAGAGAAGGGAGAGTAATACCCGACTTTCAACTTGCACTAAATATATATATGTATATATATATACATATATAAACCACTATAGAATTGAAATTGGTAACCAATTTGAGTCCAACTGGAGTCAAAGTCACAGGGCTAATTACTTTAATTGCTTGTCGCAATATTGATGTCGATCCGTTAAAGTGTTGCCACCAAACTATTACAATTGGTACACAAAACTTACTTCACTTCTCACTCCTCCTTCTTCTTATACACTTAACTAAAAGGAAAAAGTGTAAGGACCTTGTATCTTTGTGCCAATCAGTACAATCAGTACTGTATATATATATATATATCGAGATACATATATACAAGACAAGACAACCCAACACAAAAAAAAAAGAGAAATAAGTTTGCAATCTAATAATGCCCAATGCCAACTACTTAAAAAGTGCACGACAAACGCATAAAAACAATAAATTGCACAAACGTTCAGTTCAATTGTTTGCGATTTCAATTTGTGAAGTAGACAACAAAAAGATGAGGGGGATGTACATGATGGACTGGGCGAGGGGGGGACACACAGGCGATGCGAACGGAAATGCTGGAACCACAGAAGGAAATATGTAATGAAGTTTTTTTTTTTTCTTTCTCTCTCTCGCCCCAAACACCCCTAACCCCAAGGCTTTAGCCATTATTATTGTGAAATGTACAATTTGACAGCTGCAGCCAGAAGGAAAACTCACAAAAAAACTACAACAAAAAATTTAAAAGAAAAATGAAAATTTTTGTAAAACAAGGCATATTGAATTAACTGTAATCGATATGCAATGATGATGTAACACTGACACTACACTGTACAACAAAATATTATATATAAAAATAGGACAAAGGACTACAATTAGACATTAATTCTCATTTGCTAATTTTTGTCTGAAAAATATTTTAATTTCTTTCTATTTTATCTTTGTATATATATTAAAGTTTACAAATTTAAGAATTTTCTTATTTATCTCACAAAATAATAATTAACTGAGTTTTATTTTACAATTCAAAACAAATTTTGTTTATTTTTCCAGCAATATAAATTAAAAATCCAAATATTATAATTATAATTACAGTTTCTAAATTAAATCATTTCAATCAAAATATTTTGAACAAGTTATTGAAATTGCTATATCAATTGTTCAGTTTACTAATTAAACAAAATGCACATTACTTCATTTTCAACTGAAGCTTAACCTAACCTAAGTAAAGATCAAAGCTTTAGATTGAATTATAGAATAAAGATATAAACTAAGCTTCAGTTGAAGATAATAAATTAAAGATATGGATTGAGGCTATAGATCAAAGATAAAGATTGCAGCTTTATATTGAAATTATATGGAAATGATATAATAAAAGTTATAGATTAAAAATACAGATTGAAGATATCGACAGAAGCTATTGATTGAAGATGTAGCTTGAAAATGATGAAGATTAAAGATATAGATTAAAGTCATAAATTAAAGCTATAGATTGAAGCCTTAAATTTAAGTTATAGAGAAAAGATATAGATTGATGTTATAGATTCAAAATACAGGTTAAAGATATATACTGCACCTAGGGATAGCTTAAAGCTTGAAGTAGCTCGTAGTTGAAGATTGTTGCTATAGAATATAGCTTTAGATTGACTATTTACGATATAGATTGAAGATAATAGATTGAAGATAAGAGATTAAAGATATTAGATGAAAAATAGAAAGATAATAGATTGAAGAAGTAAAGATATAAATACAAGCTATGAACTGTATAAGAAGTTTCAAATTAAAGCTATAGATTAAATATTGAAGTCCCAGATTGAATATATAGACTAAAAATGTGCACTAAAACTGTAGATTAAAACTATTGATTGCAAATATAGATTCAAGCTATAGATAAAAATATAAATTGAAAATGTTCCTTGAAGGTGTAGATTGAAACTTTAGATTGTAAATGCAGATTAATCATATAGATTGAAGATATATTTTAAAAGATAAAGATTTAAGCTATAGATTATAGATATAGATCAAAGATATAAAGATCGAATATATATAAACAATATAGGTTACTGCTTTAGATATATAACAAAGCTTTGCATTAAAGATATAGATAAAAGCTATGGACTGATGAAATAGATTAAAGATATAGATTAACATGTTGGATTGAAGATAAGTATTTAAGAAGATTAGATTAGATTAGATTAGATTAGATTAGATTGGACTTACAAGATATATTAGAGAGCTATAGTAGATTGGAACATAAATTAAAGATATGATTTGAATATGTAAAATGAACTTATAGATTGAGTATATGAATTGAACATAAAGATTGAACATGAAAATTGAACATAAAGATTGAACATAAATATATTATATTATATAAACGATATTTTGAAAATTAAGATTGAGATTAGGAGAAAAGACTTAAATATAGAATAAATATATAAAAGAAATATGTATATAAAAGATATTAAATTGAAATTGAATTGGGAAGTCACTTTCAATATGAATTATATTGAAAACAGTCACGATACCGAATATAAAATTGAAAATTAAATACTTTCCGTCTTGTACCACTTAACATTCCCATCTTACATGGAATGAGAATGGAAGAATCTATTTTCCAAATCTAATTACAAAGATAAGACAGCATTTTTTTACTTTTAATATAATATTTAAAGTTAGTTGGCTAGTATACTAAACATGACTACTTGCTCACTTTTGTTATATATAGCAATAAATTTATTAAATCAATTGTCTATTTCAATTTGTTCCAGTGGAAAGTTGCAACATCGATTTATAGTCCTGCCTGTCACGCATTATGCACACAGTTGTCATCATTATAGTCGTCGTCGTCGTTGTCTTCTTTTAAATAAATCACTTAAAAAGGAGCAGACGAAAGAACAGAAGATGGCTAGCCAGCCTTTCAGCCAGTGGCACAAAGATTGCCACTAAAAACATCTACCCCATCCCCTCCTTAGGGCTGCTACCCAATTGGAGACGATACTCAAGAAAACTGAAAACGGAAATAACTTAACTCAATTACGCTTAATTATTTCCTACTTGGTAAAGGAATTTCCACCCGCCCGCTTTTAGACAATAAAAGTTTCGTTTAGTTTTTCGTGTTACATGCCAACTTCTCGGACCCCATTTTCATCTTAACCCCTGTCCCCCGAACAATGGTCCCTTGTCCTTGGTCCTTGTCCTGGTACACATATGTGTGTGTTAGCTCTCACTGCTGATTATTATTATTCACTTGGGCATTTTTACGAGCTGCTTTAGACAAAAGTTCGCCTCGCCTTTGCCCAACTATTCAACTGTCTCACGAGACTCTGAATGACTACGTCGTCGAGTAAGGCTCTCAATGGTTTCTTTTTTTGCTTCTTCTTCTTTTTTTTTTTTTTTTTGTGTTTTATGCTCAACTCTAAAAATCCAACGTCGAGGACTGCAAGTATTTTTATGAGCACAGCTGTCTGCTCCTACTAACTTTAGAGCCTTGAGAATAACAAATCAGACTGCCAGCACAGCCTCTATGGCCTTCCCCACCTTTCGTTTATTGTGAGCCTACTATAATATAAATGTAAAAGTGCTAATAAGTATGTG
Source organism: Drosophila neocordata (assembly GCA_018903615.1). Lineage (NCBI taxonomy): Eukaryota > Metazoa > Arthropoda > Insecta > Diptera > Drosophilidae > Drosophila > Drosophila neocordata. The sequence goes on from JAEIGI010000003.1 coordinate 11,788,828, forward strand.
TGTTTTATTGTAGTCTCATCTCGGCTTTATGGTGGCCAGTGTTAGTTATCTTTTTACAGTGTTTTCTGTGTGACACTTTGACATCTTGAATCTTAACGGGAATGGCGCATAGGGAATCCTGAATGTCATTTCCTTTTCCAAGAAATGTAACTAACAGTGTAAGAGAATTTGCTTATGTGAAACCAAAATCGTGTTTGAAGAAATTTTTCTATACTTTGTATTTACTTTTAAATTTTCAATTAACAGAATATGGCTAACTGTTTTTTTAACCTTGTTTGTCCTTAGTTTTTATTTTAATTAAAGCATTTTTTAGCTTTTAAATCCTTTAAAAATATCTTTAAAATAGTGATTCTATATGGACCTAATTTCTATTGTTCAAATATTCTCTATAGCATATATTGTTATAAATATATACAAAGCTTTTAAAGTCTCCAAAAGTTCTTAATGTTAAAAAAAACATTAGGCAACTATTTTGAACTTGCAATGAATCATCAAGCTCACACAAGTCTACATAGTCTCCAAAAGTATACAAAGTCTCCACATACATTCATAGTGTTGCTACAAAGTCTATACGAGCCCATAAAGTCTCCACTAATCGAAAAAGTTTCCAAAGTATTTATAAACCCATAAGTCTCCACACGTGTAAAAAGTCTCCAAAGTCTCCACAAGTATCCACAGTTGCTATAAAGTCTCCACAAATCTTAAAAGTCTCCAAAAGTATGCAAATTTTTAAGAAGTCCAAAAAGTCTCTACTGTTATACACAGTTATCGCAAGTCTACAAAGTCTTTACAAGCCCATAAACTCTACACAAGTCTAGTAAATCTCTATAAGTCTAACTATATAAAAGTCTATAAAAAGCTAGTTAAAATAACAAAATCCTAAAAAGAAATTTATATATTTATACGTTAACTGTTGTTACCTAACATTTAACAAACTACTTAACCAACCTTCGCTGACAATTTCGGTAAGGTAAACTGAATGGTTAGATCAGGTTAGTTAGTCTTACTGAAGGGAAGAGTTAGACTTATAAGAGTTACCTATAACTAATTTCAAAACTACATATGTTTAGTTTATAGTAAAACTAATTAATTTATAAATAAATTTATAAAATTTAAAGTCCTTTAACTAAAATATTTTATATAGATTTATTTATGAAACTTTATACCAAAACAATATCATGAATATTTAGCATTTTGTTTCAGTTATCTCATAGAGAAGGACTTTAAAATAAAACGAAACAAAAACAAAATAAAATTTGTCCTTTGAGGGGCAAACGCTTAAGTTGAAGCAACTACGACAACAATGATGATGATGATGATGATAATGATGATAATAATATTTATAAGACTCCTCAAGGACACTCTCAACCACACTTGAGAGAGTGAGTGAGTAAGTGGGTGAGTGGTGGTTAGATGTGGGACTTCTTATGTGCCGGACATTCCTAAAATTACCCTGGTGGCTAGTTGATTCGTTACTTACTCGCACACAAAACTTGGCCACACAATTTGTGCTTTAATTTGCCCACAACAACAAAAGAGTAAAGTTTTTTTTTCATTTTTTTTTTTTTTTTTCTTTTCTTTTTACAATAGCACATAGAAAAGGTCATAGCTTTTGGTGGCGCCGGGGGAGCACTGGAGTTGTGGATAAGGGGGATGTCCCTTCACCCACCCCCAATTCCTCCCTCCATCACCAAGTGAAAATATGCCCCAAGGATTGTGGAAGCTCTAGTTTAGCTTCTGCTACTCACAAATATTGCCGCTCATCATTTTTATTTGTTTGCTTTCACTTGGCAGGCAAAAGGTGGTCCCCAAAAGGAAGTCCCAGGATCTACTTTTGCCAAGGATTTTGTTGTTGTTGGTTTTTTTTTATTCTTGTTGATTTAACTCGCCCTTTGCTTGCGACTTTGGTTTTTGTATTTATTTTTTTTTTTCTCTCTTTCTTTTTTTCTTTTCTTTTTTTTTTTTGGTGAAAAAGTTTGTTTACCTACGAAAATTGAAGTGTGAAATAAGCAAAGTTGAATTATTCCTGGAGGACATGATAAACTACAGTCGTTGAGTGGCAGCGGAAGGGCAATACGAGTGCCTGATGATGGGTGTTGATGGTTAGCAATCGTTGTGGCAACAAGAGAACGTCAATATGGCTTTTATTTGTGTCAATTTTTGAGCCTTGACTTTTGCCCAGCTAATGCCTTGTGGGCAGGCAAATTAAATTGTTATTCTTTCTCTTTACTTTCTAACAAAAAAAAAAAAACAAACTTATTGATAGATTTTTGTTACATTGAAATGTTTAGATATATAAAATATACTATAGGGCATATAAAATGATATAAGCAATCTTTATTGCCTTTCAATGAAAGTTAATTGCCAATAAATAATATAAAATATAAAAATAATATATAAAATATATTTATAATAATATAAATTTAAATTTTAAATAAAAAAATATTTTTTAACTGTTAATTAAAATTTATATTATAATAATATTAATTTTTAATATACATAAATCAGTTTATATATTTAAGTTTCCTAAAAGATCTATCAAAACATGATCGAAAGAGATTGTTAAGCTCTGAAATTCTATATTGTTAATAGAATATTAAATAATTTAATGCTTAATTATTTATTAATCAATTTAACAAAAGTTTTTTAAAATGTGATAAAAAAGAAATCAAAAAGAAACGCTTTTCAAAACTTACAATAAACTGATGAGAGAAGAAAAGAGACAGACAGAGTGTCTATAAGTAAAGTTCATTTGTGCTTTGCTCTAACTTGCAAAGTTTTTTCTTTTCTACTTTTTTTTTTTTTTATTTTTATTTTATTTTGTTTTTTTTTTTTTTTTTTTTTTTGGTCCTTTGATGAGGAGGCTGGCTAATTTGATTTGGAGGCATTAATTGCAAAAAGTCGATTTTAATTAGGTGGCACATGCTGCCACTGGAAACGGAGATGTAATAAAATCAACAACATGAATTCGAAAGATGCCCAAATCATGGAGAGAGAGAGAGAGGGAGAAATTGACTAAGAATGTGTATAAGTATTGGACGGGGCAGGGGTATAGAAAGATGCTACTACTACTACTACTACTGGCCATGTGTCCAAGAGAATGGCGTCATGTCATCAGGGCATAATTAATGGCAGCGACATGTTCAAAGTGGCAGTCACGATTTAGCTAATTCTTTTATCGATATATGTCGATAAGACGTGCGTGCCTAACACTCACACCACTAAATACCATCATATTATACACTCCTCGCTTATCCCCTCCCTTTCGCTAAGCCACTCAACGACAACAGCTGCGCTTGTGTGTGTGTGTGCGGCGGCTCCCACGCTTACGTTCTCTCTTCCCCCCCCCCCACACACATACAATGCAATTACATAGACACATTTTGACTGGGCAGTTCATTAAGTCTCATGTTTTGGAATGTTTTCTTTTTGTTTTAGATGTTTTACAAATGTGATGGGAATTTTCAGATACCCTGTAAATTAGCCCAAGCAAATAATTTGAATGTTTTGAATAGGTTAAGAGTACTGATCTATGGAATAAGTTTATAAAGTTTAATGAAAAGGTTTGAAATTGTGACTACAAAACTGTAATATTTTGATTTTTTTTTCTTTACTCTGATGCTTATTTCTTCTAGTTGATCATATGACTGAGAAATTGTTAAGAAGAATAATAAATATTTAAACAATAAAATAAGATGAATAGCTAGCAAAGTAAATCTGGATTAAAAGGAATTTTAAGCTACTTAATTGAAGATTAACATTTTATTTTACAGTTTTTTCTGTATTATATAGATATATTTTTTATGTATTCGACTTATATTAATTAATGAATACAAAATAAAATAATAAAAGTTTTCTAAAAAATTAAGAAAATATTGCAGAAAGATATATAATGTGAATTTTTGTTCATTTTCCAACACTTTTAGTTTCAGAAATCTTTTTAAAAACAGCAAAATACAAAAACAAAACTATTTAGTTGATTCCAAACTATACAAATTATTGAAATATCGTTGAAAATTTTAATTCAAATACTTTTTAAATGGTTTTTGAGTTAATAAATTAAGATATATAATAAATATTTTCTAACTTAAAAAAATAAGAATTTTAAAAATAAAATATTTAAATACTTTTTAAGCTAAAAAGTTAAAGTATATATTAAATATTTCCAATTAAAAATATCACTGATATTTAAATTGAAAATTTCAGCTTTTAAATAAATTTTTGGAAAGTATTTTAAACTACAAATTTCAAATACATATAATATAAATATTTTGAATCTTTAGTAATAATAATAGAAATATTTTTAAAAATCCGTGTTCCAATAAAGTTTTTAAATGCTGTTTTTAACCAAAAAATTAAACAAAATATTTAATATTACCAATCAATATTATAAATGACATTTTAATAAAAAAAAAATAAGTATTTCAATGTTTTATGAAATTTAAAAGTTAAACTAAATATTAAATTAAATATTATTAATTAATATTATTAGTGATATGTACAGTTTTTAAATGAAGTATTTGAATGCTTTTAGAAACTTAAAAACTAAAATAAATAGCTAATATTATAAATGAATATTATAAGTGATATTTAGATTAAAAAATTAAGTTTTTGAATAAACTTTATAAAACGTTTTTTAAACTAAAAAGCGAAACTATAATTAAAATATTTTGAATCTATAGTAAGAGTGTTAAAATATTTAGAAAATTCAGTTTTTGAATGCTATTTTAAACTTAAAAGTAAAACTAAATATTATATATATAATATGAATTAATTTGATAAGTAATAATTAGATTAAAGAAATTAATCAAATTTCATATAAAATTGTTGCTCATTTAAATAGTTTTTTATATTGAATAAATATTCGTTCATTATCTTCAAGTTTTGATTATTTATAGGGTATAGACTGGTCCCATTGTTGCCGGAAGCAAATAATAATTACTTATTTTAGGTAGTAATTTGCAGTTAAAACGAAAATTCTTTAGCGAGAACACAATTTTTATTAGCTACTTCTACTAACCAAATCCAATTAGGCCAACATCAAAGACGAAATTTTCTTTTAGTATTATATATATATAGATATATATATATTCGTTAAATTTCCCTTCGTTTGGTTTTTTTTTTATTTGCTTTTTGGATTTGAAGTAAAATGCAACGGCACATGCGACTAATGCCTCTTTTGTCTTATGACGAAAGTTTTTCTATGCCATGAAAATTAATTAATGTAAAATGTGCAACTAATTAGATTTGGGACAGTAGTCCGAGGCATCTGGACCAGTATATTGGTGAAGCCACCAATCTTTTAGAGGAAAAATTTAAAGTCAGGGACAGATGGTTGTGATAGTGCAACAACAACAAGCAAACCAAACCAAAAAAAAAAAAAAAACAATATGAAGCAAAAAATCAGTTTGCGGCTTTGGCACTTAACCTCAAAAGTGCACAGAGGAAAGAGACAGAGAGTGAGAGCGAGAGCGAAAGAGAGAGAGGGAGAAGGCTAAGCTGGTGATTAAACAACAATTGGCTGACGGTTATTTACATTGAAACTGAACTCTATGGATTGATATATAGAATACTTATTGATGCACAATGTGGTCTGCGGCTTAACACAGGGACTACCAATATCGTCTGCAACTGATGAGGAATAAGAAGAGATGTGGAGAGAGAAGTGGTGGTAAAGAGACTGAGATAAGATAGATAGATAGATATATAGATAGACTAAGAGAGAGAGAGAGAAAGGGAGTTGAAGGCTCGATTAAAAACACAACAATTTGCCTGATTTCTTATGCAGTCAGCCAGGCAGCCCAGGACACAACACAAAAGCGCGCAGTATACACCATTCACCGGCATTAGCTGCATGCCACATGCCACCATGCCACCGCATGCTATATATGTATGTATGTATATATGCCGCATTGCTCCATTTGACGTCAATTCTTATCCAGAACGTAAACACAGACGAAAAACTGCTAAATCATTGGCATTACAAAACCAACAAAAGCCCATGTCTACCCCTACTCATTCTTTACCCCTCACCCAATAGCCATGTTGCTGCGCAAATATTGAAAATACAATCCGTCTATGCGGAATATTGATATGCCTTTCGTCTATATCTATATATAGAATTATGTATGTATATAGTCCTAGTGTATGTATGTATGTATGTATGTATGTGGCGAAAAGAGTGCTTTTAACAACGCTATACAGTGCCGCGCCGTACCGTCCCGCCGTTGTCTGCACAATGATTTATTGATGGCCGTGCATTTTTAGTTGCAACGTCTCCGTCTCAGTCTCCGCCGTATAGACATAGCGCTCTAGCGCATATTCATTTATTTTCACATTCATTCCTTAAAGTTTTCAGTTCTGTTTTTTTTTTTTTTTGCTAATTAAAGATATTTTACAAATTTTTATGGTTTCGAAATGAATTTATTGAAATTCTCTTAATGAAGACCACAAAAAAAAGGATTCAGTAGAAGAATTAATACATAAAAGGTACTGAAATATCCTTTAAAGAAGTAGAAGAAACAAAATTGGTTTGTATTTCAACTAAAAGCGAAATCGAAACGAAAGAGAAACCTTTCTTAAATACGATAAACCGCAACAAAAATCGAAACCAAAATGTTATGTCGCTAGGTTTTACAGAAAGAATAATAGAAAACAGAAAAAGAGTGTCTAAGGGGTAGTTGGATGGGGGGGGAAGATTGCTCTTTTATAAAGTAATACCAATTGGTTTGCCAAACATGAAAATTGAATCATCAATAATACTAACCACACAATGTACACTCGCACACACACCAACCAAACAATGTGTGTAATAAGCAAAACAAAGCAAATTCAAAATGCAATAAAAGAAATCTAAACATTGTACAGAACCACAACTACATAGATATATATATATATATATATATAGACCCAACTGTAGACAAAAGAAGAAAGCATCTTCTTGCTCTTGCCCCTTAACCAAACCCATTTACACACATCCTTTCCTGCAAAACCCCACAAAAAAAAAAGGATACCCTAAAAAGACAATTCAATTCATTAGCAAAGTGCATTTTCTTGTACGAAATGAGAATATTTTGGCCATATAGTAACAATATTTATCCGTCCATGAGTCACTTGAACTAAACAACAAAAATACAAAATGAGAAGGAGAAAACAAAAAAAATAGGAGGCTTTCTTTTACACTTTCTTAAAGGAGAGCAAAAATGTCAAAGAAAAGTAATAAAAACGTGCTTAAAAATCATTCATTGAATTCGTGACAAAGATACGACAACTACCCTCCCTATTCCCCCCGCACCCCAAATATAAAAAAGAAACCAAAACCAAACAAGATGTTTCAAAATTTGCACAAAAAATAAATAATAAAAAAAAAAAACTTCAATGCAACTTAAAGATACTCTACATTATGAAGAGAAAAGTCTTGCATAAATCTAAAGACAGTTAAAACAACTCTATTTGTGGCAACCCTAAAAACAACACCCGAAGAATTCATCGAAATGCATATTGCATTATCTTATCTTATATAATATTTCATATATCCTTTAAACTTCCTTTGTAAGATCGTTATAATATGCCCAATTGTTTGATTACTCCGACTTTTTGTTGTCCTTTTCTTCGAAAGATCGAATTAATATGGCAAATTGATCCAATACTGTCTTCCTTAAAGGACAACACGGCACTTGTTCTTGATGCAAATGCATTTGCTTACATTAACCATAAGAATAGCTAGTTTTTTCTGTACAGCAACTGATGTTGTTTAGGAATATATATACATATATACCTACATAGGTATAACACTATATGAATAGAGTATAAAAATATAGCAAAAAAAAAAACAAATTTTGCAGTCCCAGCAGAAAAAGGAAGAAACGAAGAAAGAAAGAAAAAAAAGAGCAAGACATCGAAGGAAAAGATAGTGATACGTAGCAACGAGGTGAATGAAAATTATATGCAGAAAGCAAAAAGGGAGCAGGTGCAAAGGGCTAGCCAAAACGACTCGGTATGGCGACAACCACAACGATGGGGGGCAACGCGGGCTATGGCTATGAGAACGACAATGGGAAAGCGCGTTGTCGTCTGCCATTTTTGCAGGTCACTGAGCCCATACAAAAGACAAAGAAAACGCCGACATTTGCCACAAATCGTTGAATGGTCTCACAGGAAGCGACAGAAGGAGAAGAAGGCCACAATGAATATAGAGAGGCGGGGCGGGGCGGGACGGTAAGGGATTCACAGGCAGTTGGTATAGGATGTGAATGCTTTTGTTGGCCATTTGGCCTGCAAGTGACAAGAGTTTTGCGTGTGCCACAAAACGGTGTAAATTTTCATGCCGCATTCTTTTATTCTATGCTTTTCCTCTCCCCTCCCCTCCCAAAAGGCCCAACTTACATACATACATATATATGTCCTGGTCCATTAAGATGCATAAATCGCTTTAGGCTAAAGATCGTAAAAACCAGTTATTTGCGGTTAAAACAAATAACACTTGAGATCAGATTTACGTTTTGTAAATTATTCAAATACTTGAAATAAAATTTAATTTATGTTTTCAAATTCAAGTATATAATTATTTTTAGAATATATTTTAAAACCCTTTCTTTATAACCAGTGAATTCTATTTTGTTTTTTAAAATAAACATTCTCTTAATTTTTAAGGATATACATTAAAAATCTAAATTTTAAAATATTTTATTAGTTTGATTAATTTTATTTCGATTATTTATCAAAAATATCTATCTCTATATATACTTCATATTATATTATATTGTACACATAATAATATAATATAATATAATATAATATAATATAATATAATATAATATAATATATATAGTAATATATCCGTCTTCCCATACAAGACCCCCTTTTATTTTATTACAAACAAATCAACCTTTACTCAAAACTTATTTTAAGCAAAACTTAAAGTCCGAAAAATGTAAAATATGCAGAATCTAATACTTAAAAACAAGAAGATCATAATTCCCTCTTTCCGCGGAAACAGACTCCAAAACTACCAATCAAGATCGATCACGCCACTCGAGCCAACTCCCAAAAATCATGCCACCCTCACAAAAGTCCCTATAAATAATCTTATCTCTCTAAGAACTCAGTTCAGTTCCAACCCAGCTTTGAAAATAAGTCAGCTCAGTTCCGGTTAAGCTAAGAATATTTTATAACCTATAATTGTAAAAGGAAAGAACTCCGTTGAAAAATAAAAAAAAAATTTTTTTTAATTACGTAAAACATAAAATTATATATATATAATATAACATAATTAATATTAATATTAATATTATATATATATAATTAAATTGAAATCTCTTTCTTCGGTAAACTTTTTTCAATTGTAAATTTTGTAACTTTTCCAAAACTTTAATAAAACTAAAAAGAATGTTACTTTTTAAATTATTTTCTTAAAATTTATATATGCAAATATTTTATTGATTTCAAAATACTAAAATATAAAATGAAGTTTTGTTTTTTATCTTTTTTATGTTTTTATTACTTTATAAAAATAAATTTAGAAAAGAATTTTAGTTTCTATTAATATATTATAAATTTAGTATAATCAAAAATTTAAATTAATTAAAGATTTAAGATAATTTTTTTAAATATTTATAAAACATGAGAAAATTTAAATTATTATTATTGGGAGTGATGAAAGAAAGAGTAAGTTATTATTTATAATTTAATATATTATTAGAAAAATTATATAATTTAAATAATAAATATATTCTTAAGTTGATTTGTTTTATAAACATATATCTTCCATATTTCCTAGATATCATACATCCAAATATATTCTTCATCAACAAGAAAATTCTCTATAATAACCATAGAAAATATACTAATCCTGGAGGATTTTATAGGTATTATGATTTAAATCAAAAACTTTCCGATTGTAACTTGTCGATTGTAGGAAAACTTAGAGCTATATCCTACAATATCTTATACATATACTTACATATATATATTATCTTGTGTTTTAAAAAGATTATAGAAATTATGAAATGTAGGAACAATTAAAATGGAATTTAATTTAATGTAATTTGAAATTATTAAACTTACTTTTAATGAACTTTTTAAACTTTTATTCCAAAAACTGATAATTATTTTCTAGCTATTAACACTTTGTGCTTGTTAAAGGGTATATTATAGTCGTCTTATTTTTATATTTAATGTAATTGTATAATATTCGCTTTTCATTTAGAACAACTCTTTAAAGAAAGAGTATGGAATAATGCAAATAATTTTTTGTTTCAGTGTATGTTTTTGGGGGAACATGACATTGTAATTTGTATGCACACGTAGTGGGCGTATATATACACACACACACATACTTATACACACACATACACAGACATCTACATGCTTGAATAAAAGGCACTGGTGCACGTGTCTGGAGCTGAAAAACGACAGGCAACAACTACAATGCAATGCCTCAAAATACCAAAATGAGCTCCACACTCACACACAGAAAACATAATTATAAACACATGTTGCGCCCACACACACACACATGCACACACACAGGCATCCAAATAAATTACTACATAGAGAATCAGCTTTACATTTTGTCTGAGGACAACTGAGAGTGAGAAAGAGAAAGAGAGAAAGGGAGAGACTGAGTGTAAGAGGGAAGAAGGAACAAAGCATCAGCAACTTTTGAATTTTGCCATGTATTTTGTTACATGATTCGAATTTCTAAAAGTTTCTCGGTTCCAAGACCAACAGACTGACTGACCAACGAACGCATCGACATCGTTTTGTTTATTTTAGCCTCAAGGCATCGAATTCTATCAAAATTTCCCACCATTTACCTATCCTTTCATTCAACCAACTATCTATCTATCCATTCATTCCTCATCTCTCACTTTCCTCCATCACCTTTGTCCAATGCATTTTTTGGGGTTTTTGGGGGCAAGTTTGTGTTAAATTTGACACTCTTGTGAGTATATTTGTCTGTACATTCCTTCATTTGCTGGCAAATGCAAATATACACACGTACTTAGTACCCACTCATATGCAAACATATATGTATGTATGCATCTCTATGTATGCATGTAGGTATCTAAGTGTTTGTGTATTTCTATGTATATAAGGTTGGAGTATTTGTTAAGAAGAGATATGAATTTATTAAGAGTAAAGAAAATTAAACCATATCTAACAATATTAACCATTTTTTTTTATATTTCAAAAGTCGTTCTAAACCATATCTATAAATTAGAATATGGTGACCCCGATGCTCTTTTCGAAAAACACAAATTATATAAAATTTTTCTATGTAGTCAATCTATAATTTGCTGCACATTCTATTATCATATATATAATTTGATAAAATTATTAGTTAAAAATTATGGTGACCCCGATGCACAGTCCTTATAACTGAATTCATAATTGGATGTATCTAGTATACTATTATTCTTAACCTTTTTTAAAATGTCTTGAGTTTTAGTAAATGTTGAGAAAAGCACACAAAATCAAGAAAATTTATCTTGACAAGAAACTTGTTCATTTCTAATGATGTATGAGAAGATTCAACAGAATACCTATATAATTAATTAAAAGTTTTGAAATCAATACAATACAATGAAAGCAAAAAAGATATTTAAGATCTTTCATAAGTTACTTAATTGAAACAAATTTGACTTCTTTTCTATCTAAAGAGATACCAAACAATTCTCTATATACTAAGAAACTAGTTTGGTTAACGAGGACAAAAGAAAATATTAAAATCTTAATGCTGTCAAAAGGAATCAATAAACCGTTTTATAATTTCAAAATCAATCAATTTTATATTTTCTGAAATAAATAATTTATATTTACAATTACTTAAGAACAAGTTTGAATCTATATAAAAATTGGGATCTCTTTTGATATTTAGCATTTTAACTTATTAGAAGTTTTGGCTAAAGATTATAATTCAATAGTGATTTAAATAATATTTTTAATATAGATTTTTAAAGCTTATTTCATAAGCTGAAATAATTTGAAGCTGTGGAACAGCCCTTTTTCTGTTACCACCTATTGAACCACACACACACACAAACACATTTTAATTCCCAAAGCTGCCTCAGGTGACCAATACGCAGCAATCCTTTTTTATCCCACTTCCTCTTTTTATGTTTTTTTTATGTGTGCGTGTGTATGTGTGTGTGCATGCCAATTGCACTTATGCTCAATGATTTATTTTTGTCAGATGCACACAAATTAATTTTTCAAAATGGAAGCTCACAATTTTTTGCCGCATTTGTGCACCGTTGTGACTAATAAGCCGCATTGCGTTTGAGAGCTTAGAATATTGGCAAAACCGGGTAGCCATTACGAATGTTCAAAATTTATTAGTACTCTTGACAATCGCTGCAGAGAGGGAGAGAAAAACGAAGAAAATAAAAAAGAAAGAAAAAAAATAAAATTACAGAAAAAAAAATCCTATAGTAAAACAAAAAATTGCAGCAGTGAGCACATTTTTCATATTTCAATTCAGTTGACGGTTAATGCTCACACACACACACACATACATACATACAAAGAGATTCACACAGCTTTTGTAATGTATTGAAAAAGAATGAGTGGCATTTACGCAGAAACGTAGGCAACATTATTTTATATAAATGGCGTGGGGGGACAATTGACTTCCGGTTGTCAAATGGTTAACAATGGTGTTTTTTACTTCCTGTTTTTTTTTTTTGTACTAACTGCATAATCAATTCTCAATATTGTATAGTTAAAAATTGGCATATATATGTAGACATTTAATTTATTAATTTTGTGGAAATTCGCAAGAGCAAGGAATCCGTTTACATTGTATTATATGATTGTTTAAATTTTTTTTATTTTAATTTAGTAATTTATACTTAAAATTAAATATTTTTTTAACTTTTAATCATTTTGTATTATTTTATATTATTTTAAATTACTTTACCTTTTTTCTATTGTGTATTTTATATTATTTTTTTATACTATTTATTTTTATTATTTATTCTTATTATTTATTTTGAAATTTTTTAAATTCATTTTAAAATAATTTAAATTATTTTTAATTATTTTAAATTATTTTTTATTATTTTGATTTTTCTTCAATTATTTTAAATTATTGTGATTTAATTCAAAATATATTAAATTATTTTAAATTATTTTAAATTTTTTTAAATTATTTTAAATTTTTTCAAATTATTTTAAATTCATTTTAAAATATTTTAAATTATTTTAAATTTATTTGAAATGCATATTAGATTATGTTGAATTATTTATTTAGATTATTTTATATTATTTGTTATCATTTAATATTATATTGAATTATTTCATATGTCTAAATGTTATTTTTTACACATTTTTCTTATTTTTTAATTTGATTGATTTTCATTGATTGAAATAATTTTCACACATTATTTTATATTATATATTATTTCATTTGTTTTACATTATTTTATATACTTTTAATCTTAGCATTGGTTTTTATTTTTTTCTTTTTTTTTTTAATATTTTTTTAAATATTTTTCAAAAATCTAATATCCCAAATATGCTACGCCCATGACTTTAAGAATAGCGATAAAAAAAAAATGGAATTTGGCCCGCTTTGCAGAAATATGAATTGCAGTGTGCCCCCTTTCCACTCCCCTTCACAGTTACCCCCCTTTCATGCCTACCATGCTACGATGCTATTTATCTATCAGCGCAAGCTTATTGCGCCCAAGCACTAAAGGGGAAGAGGGGTATGCTGGTTGTTGCCGGGTTAAGGTAGGTTGATGAGTGAGGATGGGTTAGATGAGTAAACTTGATGGCAGCTTAGAGGGGTTGAGGCAATTTGAAGGGTATGAAAAATATGACAAACAGTTGCAAAACGCGCGAGTTATTAAATCGAGCGGACTCAATAGATTCCATTTATTGCCATAGCAGCAAAAGGCAGAGAAAAAGGTAGATAAAGAGTGAAAGAGATAGCAATAGATAGAATAGTCCCCTTGACAATATCAATATAATAATAATGCATAAAGACATCTTTTGTATTATTTTATACTATATATTGTATGCAGATACATAAGGAGATACTGCGATTAAGTTTCTATATCTTTACAGACGAATGAATAATGTTAAGGCAAAGATATATATATTAAAATATATTGTACTTACCTCTGCACAGTCGATGAATTAATGGAAATTAAATTGTTTGAAATCGATTTATGTAACAATTTGAGATTTCCATACCATTTAAGCACAGATTCGAAAAACAAACTGCAAGTATATATAGAAAAATTAATTTTGTTTTGATTTTTAACAATAAATGATTGAACCTTATCATAGTATCTCAATATATAGCTATAGTAAAGCTATTCCGCCATTCAGTCACTTGATAGATAGACACACACATATGTATTGAATGCACTTTTGTTAGTTGGAGAACAACAGAAGACCTTTTAGAAAATAGAGAAGAACTATGAGCGATTGATTTTACAACTACACTGAACAAAAATTTTTAAAATTTTTACTCAATTTCAATTTTTTGAAATATTTTTTTATGCATTTTCAAACCAAAAATAAATTTATATTAATAATTTTATCGTATTTGAGTTTAAAATCTATTTTGCTTTGCTTACAAGGATTAAAATAAATATTACTTAATATATTCAAAATTTATTTATATTGCATTTGGTGACAACTCTACACTATACCTATTTTAGATGCTGAGACAACTCTGGCATACAAATAAACCTTCTCTAAAGTTACCAAGACAAATGTTTAAAAGTAAAAAATATGAAAATTTCAGAAACAAGTTAAAATGCATTTTAAATTATAAAATTTCGAACTATTAAATTTCGTTTAATAATATTAAATGATCAATTATTTCTCTCTCTCTTTCTTATCGGAATGACATTGATAGAAAGTTCCTTTCTTTTCTATATATAAAACTTTTCTCTATGTGTATATGGCGTTAGCAGGCAATTGTAAAATGCAATTGACATTTCAATGTGACATAGACTTGGTTTATTGTATGTATGTATATATGTATACTATATATATATAGGAACATTTGAATCATCAGACTGAATGCTGCTTCATCTTTTCGTCTATCAACTGAAATTGACGTTTAAACTTTGATTATTGCGACCGCAATACACAAATATACACTCTCTATACACACACACACACACACACTCACACAACCAGTTAACATCAATCAAAAGCACAACTCTGGCCTGTGATTGAATAAGAGTCCTAGCTGGCAAGGACGAATTGCATTGAGAACTAGAAGAACCAAAAACTAGAATCAAATCCAGATTTACAGCCAAAGAAATTGCCCAAATATTTTCTACAGCATTTGGCTATAAAAATGATTTAATTGTTTAGCACAAATTTTAATACCCTTTAATTATAAGGGAATGTAGAGTATATTAAGTTAATTGAAAATGCAAAGAGTATAAATTAATCTTTTTTCTAAATACAATACCGATATACTTAGAACTATATTTATGAAAATTGAAAGAAATGTCATAATCTATTGATCGATTAATTTTTAGTTTCAATCTTCCAAGTTAACAAATTTTCGAATATCGAAAATAATTCGATGTTGAATTACTTAAAAATGTTCTTAAGCTTGCTTATTTTTGATTTGCATATCGAAAACTTATGTCTTTTAGCTTATCGATTTTGTTTTTTGTACAACAATATCTTTGGGATCAATTGGCTTTATGTTCCTTCCCCTAAAACTGAAAAACTTGAGTTTCTGTGATCTAGTATAATTGAATAAAATATGTGAAGCAGTACTCTCACAGGGTATCAAAACAGTTAAAACAAATATTGACACATCAAAATTATGATAATACAGGGTATCAAAAAAATCGATGAGGCGATCGTTAAGAAATTTCCCCTTTTTTTTGTATGATATTTTTTGTACTAAGTTTTAAGACAAATCAAAAGGCAATTTATAGAAAATTCTTTAGATAGAGTGAGAGAGAGTAGATAGAAAAGTTCCTTGTTACCTGTTCCGTGTTCATTTGTTATTCATGAATGGTCATCAATACCAAACAATGTGATGATAACAGAGTGCAAAAAATACCCATACACACACACAGAGAATAGGTGAATAGATAGGAAGACTGAAGAAAGAAAGATGTAACAGAAGAACAGACGAAATAGATAGCTCGTCCTTGTCAAAAATGAAAAAAAAGAAAGAATGCAAAGAAAAAAAAAACAATCTTGATTGTCCAATGGGTACTGACATTTCCGCTTGCCAAATGCAAACGGAAATGTCCCAGCAAAAAAAAAAAAAAAAAAGGAGAGGGAGAAAAACCAGGACAAGAATAAGGATGAGAAAAAATGGGTTAGGTGGGGCTGCAACTGCCAACTGCTTTTGTTATGAATGATGATGAAAAATCTGGCAGTAGCAGCAGCATCTTGGGACTATGGCCTTCATAATGTGATGGTGGTGGTGACGGCGGTGGCGGTGCCACCAGTGTGGTGGCAATGGTGATTCAATTCAGTTTGTGCAACGAGCAGCCTCGGCCAAACTTTGAAAAATGGTAAAAAAGAACAAAAAAAAGGGGAATAACGGATCCTCTTTTCCCTTTCCCAGATACACACATTTTCTCCCTCTCTTTCTCTTTACTCGTACTGCCTGCCAGCCTGTATGTCTCTCTCACTCCATTCTATTGAGTATTGAAATGCAAATGGTCGCGCTGGCCTGCCGAAATTAAATTATGTGGAAGTAATGATAACCCCTCTGTGGCTATGGACCAGCGATTTTATCCCTTTACCATCAACTGTCCCTTGTATACTTCTACCGCCTCCTAAGCCCCCTACCCTCTTTTTTAAACCCTTCTACCCCTTAACTAGTCCAGTTCTTCATTTAAAACTGCCAGCGTAACGCCTTTTTTGGCAGCTGTCTTCTTTTGGGGGATTGAAATTGGAATTGAAGATGCACTCCTGGCATTTGGATAACTGAATGAGTGAGGAGAGAGGTGATGATTATACTGATGCTTGGAAAGGGGTGAAATTCTTTTTTTTTTTTCCCCCATCTTTTTTTTAGGGGAGGGAGGTCATTGTGGTGGATTCAGCTTCGTTTTTGTGACGGAGTAAAATGCAAAATGAATTGGGTAGGTGTGTCGACAGCAGTCGCTAACGGTAATTAATTGTTTGCTTTAAGTGTCTTTTATACTCTCTCTTAGCTAAGTAAGTTTTAATTTTTTTTTTACGAGGGTCATTCAATAAATACATAAACATATCTAAAAAAGAACTTGACCCAAAAGCATAAAGTTGCGATATTTTTTTTTTTAGTTTTGATTTAAAAGTGTGTAAAACCAAGAAATTAAGTTAAAACTCAAAGATTTTTATGTATTACACTAAGACCCAAGCTAAATCTATATGGGTTAGTTTCTATACAGGATCCTGATTGAGATCATGTATAGTTACATCTTTTAAGAACTATAAAATACTTTTAATAAGATTTCAATCCTAAAACAAAAACGAAAGAAAACAAACTTTTATAAATCTAACAGGTGTAAAATCTTTTGCAAAATAAACATGTTGATAAATATGTAGATACAAATTGTATCTACATATGTATATACATGTATGTAGTTAGTAGTGTACATATTTTAGATACTGACCACGCGACCTTTTATAGGCTTTCCCTCAAGCTTTACTCTCTGACCTGATACATACGTAACTTTTGATTGCTTTTGCTATATGTGTGTGTGTGTGTGTATGTATGTGTGTGTACTGTGCTATTTTGTGATGTGTTTGTGTTGATAAGGCTTTTGTGTTCTTCTATTTTCCTTCCCTCCATTACCCCTTTTTCTTTGGGGGAAAGGACAACCAGTGACAGTTTTTGTTTCGGGTTATTTAAATTGACGCAATATGCACTTGAAAAATTTAGTATTAATAACTAAATAATCATATTTTGTACTTAGATAGAAAATTATGAAAAAAGAATATTAGAAATAAATGAACAAATTTTAAAAAATATTATATTAATTAAATTATTATTTTAATTTGTGTTAAATCGATAATAGAGAGACTAGTTTCTTTTATTCCAAAGTTATATAGTTAAATTACGGGTTTACTTTAGATGGTTAGGTTTTCGGAACTTTTAACTTAGAAAACTTTAAGTTTACTTTTTAATACAAAAAATCATTAATTTATTATTAATAATAGTTTATTTTTTAAAAAGACTGAATCGTATAAATATATCTTAAAAATCTTAAAAATATTTTTTCATTTAGAATTTAAGAAGTAAAATTTATTTAAATATTTTAATTGAAATTTTAATTTTTAATAAGGAAACCATTGTCATAAGAATATTTTCAGAGATTTTAATTATATAGAAATATTAGCGGAAAATGATGTCGACAGGGGTATAAGAGTATATAACTAGAAGGATGTAATAATTTTTTTAAACTTTTTATTAAAAAAATGCTCCGATTTTTCCTATGGGAGCTATAGCATATAGTCGGCCGATTCTAGTGAAACTCAGTAAACACCATTTCATATATATGAAACTGATACCTACCAAATTTTGTGAGAATAGCTCTAAAATTGCCAAATTATTTATCTAAAACTATTTTCTTGGCTATGGGAGCTACACGATATACAAAACCGATTCTTATAAAACTTGGTATATATGTAAGACAGTATATAACTCATCAGTATATACTCATAAATACCAAATTTAGTGATAATCGCTTTTAAAATAACCAAGTTATTGCTCGAAATTCATATTCATTGCCAATTGTTCCCATGGGACCTATAAAATATAGTCAATGCCTGCAGCAAAAAGAAGCCTACGTACATAATTTCTCTGTAGCTTTAAGGGTCTCGGAGAAGGTTGCGTTGATACAAACAGACGGACAAAGACGTAGCTCATCGTGCTGATCAAGAATATATATACTTTCCATAGTCGGAGATGCTTCCTTCTATGCGTTGCAAACTTCAGACCAAAATTACTTTTTTGGCAAAGATATAAAACAATTTTGATTAATGATTTTTTAAGGTTATAATATTAGTTTTGAAAACTGTTATTTTGCTTTCTAACTGTACTAACTAGATGATTACTAACTATGGTTAGTAATTACAATTTTCTTAGAGTGTAAATTTGCAAAGTATGTCAAGTATGTAGTAGAAACATTGATAGTAGGCGTTTAACAAACAGTAGAAAACTGAACCGTAGGCGTTACTTCTTACTTATGTATATAAATACATACAAAAATATACATATATAAACAGACATATGTATATATGTTTATGTATGTATGTATAACCATCTTTGTATGTTATGTGTGTATTTACATAACAAATATTTGCATAGTGTAATTTAGTTGCTGTATATTCTCTTACTCTCCTTTTGAGAGTTGTGCAACAATTTACTCAAGACTTTACTGTAGCATTAGCAACAGTTTCGGTTGCTATTTCTATTTTCATCTCTATACACCGTTTACTTTCTACATATATATATATATATATATATATATACATATATTCCTAAGCAAACTTTCAGAAAACTCCTGGGCACTTGAGTGTATTTATTTAAAGGCGAAAACAAAGAGCACTTTTGCCTAGGCCAGGCCAGGCTAGGCCACTTTTGCTGCTCCATCTTATTATTATGGTTATAAACTATTATTCTGCCTGATGCCAGCCAGGCTTCCTTTCTTCCTTCTTGCCTGCTGACTGGATGCCAGCTTAACTCTGCCTGATGTTGATATTTTTCTAAATTTAATTGCATTTCTGCCAAACGCCGACCAGAAAGCCCCAAACTCAGCCCACAACCAAAAATACTAGCAAAAAGCGACTGCAATACAAAGACATTCAGTACAGCAATACTTACTACAAGATGGACAAGTCACTGATAGAACTGCGGGGGAGACAAAGAGAGAGAGAGAGAGCGAGAGAGAGAGTGTGTATAAAGGGCAGTGGCAGTGACAGTGACAGAGGCAGAGAGATAAAGACAACTCAATTTGATGGCAAATCACATCATATGCTTTCCAAACACGTCCAAACCAAGCACGCAAAAATTTAAGTCACGAAAACAATTTTGTGAATTGTTGGACGTTTCAGTTGGTTCTATCCTTTAAGTAGCTACTGCCACTGGCCGACGGCGTTTTTTTTGTTTTTTCCCCCTCCCCGTTTTGAGTGGATTACAGCGCAACGATGCGACGACGTTCATGCCCATTCCATTTAACTTGCCCTTCCGTTATATCACCACTACTGCTACCGCATTCCCAAAACCCCATTCTCCATTCCATCTTCATACCCATCCTCATCATCCATTGTCCCTTCAATAAATAAGATGAAAATTGTAGCCTGCATTTGTTTTGACCAAATTCGAAACAATTGAGTCGCGAATTAGCATTAAGTCAATCAATCGTCCAAAATCGTTCTAGTCCTTTGTCTAAAGAACGCTAGGCACGTTTTAGCATAAAATTTCCTCAATCTTTCTACCTACAAATCGCTTGCAATAAACAAGAATTTTTAAAAAGAAAAAAACATTTTTATTTACATCTTTAAAATTGTAAATATAGTAAAAAAAAAAAAAAAAAAAAAAAAAAAAAAAACAAACAAAAAAAAAACTTTCGAATGTTTAAATTAATTTTAAGGGATAAACCAAAAAGAAGTCCTACTCTAAAATTAATTTTATAAAAATTTTTTAAAAAAATAATTTTTTAATTATTTTGCTTCCCTATATTACGTCAAAAAAAATTTTTAAATTATCTTTTGTAAAATTTTGTCACAATATAGTTAGAATAAAATTTAAATTAAAATTTATCATTTAATAAAAAAAATATAAAGAAAAGTAAGATAAGTCTATAAAAATATTGAATTGGTCAAAATAATAAAAGATTTATAAATTTCTTAAACAATTTATGCATTTTACTTAATTTTAACAAAAATAATGATCGGTCATTATGATTAAAGAATGATTGAAATTAATAACAAACAAATTATGCAAAAACCAACAAATAACACCCACACAGCTCTAAAGCAAATGAGATCATATAGAAGCAAATATATGTATGTAATATGTAAGTAAGGGCACTAATTTGCAGAAAATATCTATAAATGTGCACAAATTTGTATACCCTTACTCTCTGCGCTCAGTTACTACTGATGCGATCAAACTGTTGCCTAGCAATGAACAACAACAACGAGAAATGAATGAAAAACAAGTTTCTCATATCGTCGGCTTTGTTGTTTGCGGCCGTCTCGCTCAACAAGCATGCACACATTTTTTTTTTCTTTCATATTTTTGTTGTACGCTTGTAATTCTCAAGTTGAAATTCTGTGTGTGGTGCTTATAAATAGCGCTTCGTTAGCATTAACCACCGGCGGTCGTACGCCTCAACAGTGTCAAGGGTTGTCCGCGTTCCCAACTAATTGCGGCACAGTGTGATCAGATTTGCTAAAGTCGCGTCATGCTAAAAACAAAAACAAAACCGAGAAACGGGAATATTAAGAAATCCACAGAATATATAAGAAAAGAAACAAAACAGAAAAAGAAGAAAAAATGTGTGTTTGCCTCTCTATAATACCCACGGACAGCGAGAGAGGGGAAAGGAGGGGGAGACGAAGATAGATTTGTGAAGATCTGTCTTCATCTCGTCCTTGTTCTCCTCGCTAAATATATATCTCAGTTCAGTAATGAAAAAAAAATAAAAGGTAAAAAGCGTCACTTGGCTAAGGACGTTTATATACCGAAAAGAAAAAAATAACCCGCATCCTTCGCTTAACTCAATATCCAGAGATAGGGAAGGTGCGGAAAAAAGCCAAAACAAGAAAAAGTTGAAAAAAGAGTCATTGACTCAAATTGGGTTGAGCAAAAAAGTTATTACAAAACAAAAATGAAAAATCAAGTTAATACTTAATGTGAAATGTCCCGTCCGTTAAAAGGCGTGGCATTACACATAAAAAAATAAAACCAAAACTGTTGAGGTGAAAATTTGATCGCCACTTTTTGCTATTTTTTGATCAAAAATTTATTTTAATTTTACCATTTTTATTATGACTTCTATTTCGTAGCACTAAGATAATATTTTGTTGTCATCGATTCCTTAAATACTTGTATATAAGAAATATATGTAACTACATCATTGAAATTTAATATTCTTGATTCTGCAATGTATAGGGTAAAGTGGGGCAATCCCGACATAGTAAATGGTTTTGTCTATATAATTCTTATTTTAGATCGGATGAAGTCGTTATATATACCAAATTAAAGGTTAGACTTTCTATGCAAAGCATTTTAATGTAAAATTTTGAGATACAAACGTTTTACGAACTAAATAATTAATCAGAGTCATCTGATTTGCTGCTTAGCCGTTTGGCTTGTTTTGGCCGTTTTTCTTGTTTTGCTCAGCGTATGCAAGTAAAATAAGCGATCGGATTTGCCCCACTATTTAGAGGTCGGATTTGCCCCACTGCGTAATTTATCAAAACAACGCAATTGAAATAGAAATTATGAAAAAAATTAAACCAAACTTATATGCATTTTGTAGGACTTTAATCAAGGAATCTAAATTTATTATTATTATCGATTATTTTCGATGCTCTACACGATAACACTGATATTCGTTTCCGTAGTCCTTCCGATATTCGATAACAGATGGAGGTAGGGTTTACCCACACTGTCGGCATTGCCCCACCTTACCCTATTTTTTTTTTTAAATTTGTATATGGCAAATGTAACAGTTACAGTCTGTCAAGAATCGCTTTGAAGAATGAGAAAAAACTACATTTTTTTACTTTAGATACGAAAATAAGGATTATTTATTCAATTTAGTGAATTTTTATCAATGCCAATTAGTTTAATAGTTAATTCTAAGTAACATTATTACAAACAAAAATTAAAACAATAAGCGCACTTGACACTGTCAAGAAACTTCATACACATTTCGTTCGCTTCATCTGTTTTGCTCCCCATTCATTGTGTAAATTGTTTCTTGACCGACTGTATGTGTTTTAATATTGATAGCAATTACATATAAATAATTCATTCCTGGATAAATTCTAACCTAAACACTGAAAAGTCTTTAGAAAGAGTTACCCAAAAAATTTTCTTTAGTTGCAAATTGTCTTTTAATGTAAAAGAGAATATAGAAAGGAATGAGGTATAAAAACCGAACAAAACAAACTTAATTCACATAATGTAGAAACCAGTGGATCCTAGTGGAAGTCGATGTCCCTAGCTTAAACAAGTTTTAAACAAAATGATTGTTCTTCATTTTTGCTTAACGAAATTTTATGGTTGTTTATAGATTCTTTTGAATACTCTCAAACATTTTAAAACTAAAAAATTACAGATCCTT
Source organism: Drosophila neocordata (assembly GCA_018903615.1). Classification (NCBI taxonomy): domain Eukaryota; kingdom Metazoa; phylum Arthropoda; class Insecta; order Diptera; family Drosophilidae; genus Drosophila; species Drosophila neocordata. Next base: position 11,812,116 of record JAEIGI010000003.1, read on the forward strand.
GAAGGTCACTCTAGGTATAAGAAAAACATGGATTATAGTTTATATCATCATTGTCATCATTGTCTTTACTAATTGCTTAAACGATTAAGCAAATCTCGTGTGGTTGGGTATCATAAACAAGGACCTTGTAGTATATGGTAAGCTGAGCCCATCACAAATATGTGCAAACGTATCAACAGAAGAACCACAAAATGTTATAATGAATGCCGACCCATTCCTCTCTCTCTCTCTCTCTATCTCGCTTCCTCTTGTTCGTTTTCTCAGTTTTGTTTTTTTTTTCCCATTTTTTTCCTTGGTTCTGTTGGACAAAGCTTTAAAACAATTAATTATAAATTTATAGAGCAACGGCAAAAGGATGAGAAGGGTAGAAATGGCGAGAGAGAGAGATTGTGGGAGGGGTGCGCAAAATGCAGACATTTAAATAACTCAACTCAACTCGTCTCGACTGTGAAACAAAAGCCAGAAACCAGCAAGCACAATGCTTCTAGTGTAAGTTCGTTTTTACTATACTGAAAAGTGAACAAAAACAAGCACTGAAAATGGATTTCCATTTAAGGCGGCATGTTGAGCACATTGTTTTTATTAAGTGTCGCATGATATGTGTGATATGCCAGTAGCTGAGTAACTGTATTTATGTGTGTGAGTGTGTGTGTGTGGCGCGCTATTCACATAAACACTTCAACATGGCAACATGACGTGCTACTAATCCGCTGCCCAAAAAATATGTTACAAGTGGGCAAAAGTAGTCGAGGTTGAGGGTCAGACCAATGCGTCTGCCGGTCTTCTCGCCCGTCCATCTATCCATTTGTACAAGGACGAAGGGTCTCTGCCTTTCTCACTAACCAAAATACTTACATACTGTCTGCACCGTGGTCATGTGATTTTCAAATTACATTTGAAATTAAAAAGAGAGAGAGAGAGAGAGAGAACTAGCGTGATGACCCACTAAACATAGTTTCCTTGCCTCAATTTCTAAGCAATTTATTAAAATCTCTATATAGTATGATAGTATATATCAATATTTTGAATTTGTTTTCATTTTATTTTGAACCACTGTTTCATTTACCCCCTTTTTTATTGGTATAACGTGGAGGCATATCATAAAAACAGATGCCGACCCAGGAACCAGAAGGAAGATGATAATGAAGATGACGATGATGATGACAATAATGTTTGTATGTGCGAAAGGAGATGAGAATGAAGAGGAGTGGAGTCCATATAATGCGCGCTAAATACATAGTTTGAAAATAGTTTTGAACCCTTTCATCAGGCTCGGGCAACTTTACCATCCTTACCCCAACAAAATTTGCCTTTATTCCACAGCCGCAAACAAAAACCCATTGGGGACTCGAGCAAAAGCAGAAGTGACAGTTGCAGAAAGAAAGAAATAGAGAGAGAGAGAGAGGGAGAAAAAGAGTAACATTGGCTGTCATTTTCGGTTTTTGTCTTTAGGTTTTTTTTTATTTTTTTTTTAATTTTTTTTTTTTGTTTTCTATTTGTTTAATTTTATCATATGACCTTTTTTGTCATATTTTCTGTAACATTTTGTCATCACTCCTTAGCCGTCTCATCAGCATTTGAAAAGAACGCCAGTCGCAGAGGAGTCAAATAAGAGAGAGAGAGAGAGTGGGGAAAAGGGTGAAGAAGAACGCCTGCACTGCTTTGTGCAGATAAATGAAAAGAAGGCAAGGTCCATATAGACAGTCATCCCATACCCAACCGCCCATGCCCGCCTTTTTTTCCACTCCCATGCTGGACTCACACCAAGACTATTCCAGACTTCATGCCCGAACCCAGATGCTCTGTGTCTGTGTGAATGGTTGCAAAAATGAGTGTTGCAACTAAATGAATAAATGGAAATTAGTGTTTCAACAAAAAAAGAAAATGGAAGGAGAAAACCAAAAAAAAGTCAAAGTCCAGACTGAAAGGATGCAAAAATGTTGACTGGTTGCTGCTGGTTTTGTGTAATAAGATTTTCTATATGTCAGTTTAGAGGCATTGCGTACGTTTTTATTCTTATTTTTTGAATTGGTGACCCCGACGTGTCAAAATATTTAATGCCTCTTATACGGTCATAGTTTGCATCTCTGATAATAATTTAATTGCAATTTAAATGCAACGATTTATAATATTTAAAGTTGTAACTATACACACACACACACACACACACACACACACACACTTACCCATCTCTTTCTCGGCTCAATAAATGTGCATATACATATATGTATGTATGTATATGTATATATTATGGAACGAGAGTAAGTTGGGTCCTGGGTTGAATGCATTGAAGCGAACGCATATCTATCATTAATATCGCTGCAGTCAGCTGCTGTTGTGCTCCAAAAAAAAAAAAAAAAAAAAAAAAAAAAGAAGAAAAAAAATTGTGAAAAATTTGAAACGAAAGAATGCTGGAAAAAGTACATATAGAGAAACCCAGTGACGGATTTACAAGACAACCTTTACAATAATCAAAGAGTATAAAAAGATTACAAAATCCATTTATTTAACGTTAAAGAAATCTATTTCTAAATGATGCTTTTCTTGCCATATTGTTAAATGAAATGTATATAAGTTAAGTTCCTCTAAAACTAGTGTTTAACAATTGATATTGAAAGATCTTTTAACCCTCACAAGTTCATCTCTAAAAATTGATCGATAACTTAGTGAGTAGATAAATTAGTTATCGGTTTTTAAGATTTCTTCGATCCGCCACTGAAATTTTACACCCACACATGAACAAGCCATGAATACTAACACATATGTATAAAATGTAAGTATAACACACATACACACACACTTATATACACACATGATGGTGTGCACGGACATTGTATAGCCGTGAGGTTTACTGCACTGCCAGAGCAGTAACTGACTGCTGAACTACTGCCAACAGTAATTAATCATTTTTCTATCATTTTCAGATTTTTTTACATACATCTTTATACATATATAAATATATGTACATATGTATATCCATCCACACCCACACAAACACAAGTGTATGTAATCCATGAGGCTAAAAAGTTATGATTTTTCAACGTTTTTCTTTTCCTTTTTTTTTTGTTTGCAGCCTTTGTAAATTGTTTCGCTTAATGCTACCTAAAAATTTGTTACTAAGCTTCGATTTACATGACTAAGATTATATATATAATATATAAAAAATATACTTGAAAGTACATTCTGTTTATTTGAGGTTATATAGAAAGAATCTAATCTTATATAAAATTGTTGAATATTATAGCAATAATTTGAATCATTATCTTTAAATGTTCAACACTTAGTCAGAAAAGATTTACAATACAATCTATATATTTCATTAATAGATAAATATATGTCTATATGTATATTATATAGGTATGTATGCCTCAGATCTGATAAGATTTTAAGCGATTTCCCTATGTCTCTCTCTTAGTAAAATATAAATGTAGAGCTCAAAAATTAAAAAAAAAAAATTTCAGATATATTACAATATTACTCCGAGAATCTTAAGAAGCAAATTCCCGTAAGGTGGCAACTCTGATTATAATGATTACATTCAGTTGCTCGCTCAGTTATTTTTAAATAAATTTTTTTCTTAAATTCAAAATTTTATATTAAAATACATTTTTCTCACATTTTTTAAATGGCTTAAAAATTGACTTAAAAATTAATCAAAGTTTATTTTTTATATTATTTCAAACAAATATTTAACAAAAGTTTCATTTCAAAATTGTAAAAATGGTCAGATTTAAGTATTCCAGAATTCATCATCATAAGAATCAAAACTCTTTATATTTATATATATATAAATCTTCTACAAATAAACATAACTAGTTCTTTAATTTTATTAGAAGAGAATTAAGTTTTCGAAATATTTTCTAATTTTACATTTTTTTAAAACCAAACATTTGTTGATTTTATCAAATAATATACTTATAAAATTGATTTTGCTATATAATGAAAATTGTTATAAAATTTTAGGTATTTTTTGCCTAATGCATTTCATGGGCCTGATTCTGGTATACGGCTAAACGATTTCTAATGACGCCTAAGTGCAGCAATGAACCTAAATACATCCTTACAGATGTACATACATATGTATATACATACATATCTATATACATCTGTAAGAACATGGATTAGGTCAATTTGTTTGGTAACTTTTGATGATGCACACACACACACATCCACAGAGGAAAAAAAGAAAGATGAAGCATTTTACATCTGGTCAGGAAAATCGAAAGGTGAAAACTTTTCGTTAGAGGATATATCCTACTCTGTGGCTAGTATATATGTTAGAGTAAAAGAGATAGAGAAAGGTAAGGTAAAATTTGCTAACAAGTCAAAGAGTGTTTGATAGAGCAGAGAAGAGAGTTAAGGGCTTTGAGGTAAGAAGTAGATGGTCGAGTAAAAGTTACCAATATGAAGCCACCAACATTGACACATACCCAGGGGACATTTGGACGTTCGTTTGGGTTTTGGTCAGGTTAAGTGTTTTATGAACTTGTTTCAATGAAGTCATACAAAAAGTGCGTATGTATGTATGTATGTACATGGACACCAGATGTAACGAATGACACTGTGTGTGTGTGTGTGTGCCAGGTGACATGTCTCTAACCAAAACGAATTGGACTCTACTGGTCACTATGGTCTTTATCTGTGTCTATGTCATTGAAGCTTTTAATTTGATTTTCGTTCAAGTGTGGTTTTCTCTGACTGACTTTGTCTGCCTGCTGCCTGATTGTACTTAATTCGAACACCAACTTTTCTGTGTTCCCAGCTCCTCGCATATCAATTTTTTCTTCATTCTTGTGGCCTTCCTTGCCGGAAACGTTTGCTTTCTAATGAGCAACGCACACTCACTCACTCACTTAATTGTTAAACAGATGCTTTTTGTAACAACAGTCACACACACACACACACACATGTCATTACAAAATTGATTTTCATTATTATTTCATTATTATTTCATTATTATTATTTTTTTTTTTTTTGTTGTAAAAAATGTTAAAATATTTATCTGGTATATTTGCTAAACCTCGCGATGATTATGTTAATGGAAGAATTATAAGCCCTTTAACACCATCCATAAGGAATCAATATAATACTAATCCATATAAAAGGAAATGGAAAATTCCACGTAAAAATTCTTTAGTAAAAATCACTCATAATAACAATAATAATAATATTAATAGAATGGAACCAACTGGTATTGACCATATGCATTCTAATGAATTCAATACTTTTAAACGCAATGGTGGTACTAAATTGGTAGCACGTCCTTTGACATTTTGTGTTAGACCAACGGTTGGTATATCACCGCATAGTTCAAAAATGAAAATTAATGTACCGGAAAGTTATATTGTCGATGTGCATATATCTGAAGAAAATGATGTCAATGTTAAGCAAGTGGATGAGGTGGTAATTCAATTGGAAGCACCACCAGTAACTCCAGTGCGAAGTGATTTAAATATGTAATTATTATCGATCCAATCAATTGTCAACGTTCCGTCAGTCAACATTGGATTGGCGTTTTAAATTCTACATTTTCATTAATATATCAAATTTTGAACGATGCAAAAGCAACGTAATCGTAAGGCTCGTGCATTATGGACGCCGCCATTTTGGAAGTCTCGAATGGGTCGAAAAATTTCGACATTTCATCTACCTACATTGTCAAATACAATATCCATAAACACTTGGCGCAGCATCTTGGCTCAAAATACCGATGAATTTTGTCGTAATACCACTATACATGGTCTCAAGTACATAAATAGCCGCAAATTGCGTGCCAGTGACAGGTATGTATGTAAAGGTAACCCTCCAGTGCGAAACTTCGTCGAGTAACTTGAGGAATTTGTATGAAAAACATGATTCGGTGGTCGCAGAAAAGTCGAATGTCGAGAATTGTTTCTCTAAAAAGAAGTTTCCTTTAAAATTGCGCCAATAATATTTGTAAAACATGTGCAAACCATATTTTTACTAGAACTAGGTATACATTAAAGAAATTTTTGTTTGTTAAACACAATTGCTAACGACTTAACGTCGAGAAAAAACTTTGTAAGTCATTTCTTAAGAAATTGTATAGCAGAAGTGACGCTACCTACATACAAAGATCCCTTTTACAGTTCACAACTAACCCCATTTTTTATTTTTCATTTGCAGAATTTTCTTTGGACTGGCGTTTTTAGCCGTTCTCTGCTTTGCAGGATTTCTAATACACGATTCATTTGAGAAATGGAATACTACACCAGTTATAGTTGGTTTAAATCCCGAACCCACCTATATTACAGATGAACCGTTTCCAGCTGTCACCATATGCAATCTAAATCAAGCTCTGGCATCAAAAGTAAAACATTATACCAGTGATACTTTAGAATATGCCATGTTACAGGTGTTATGTCATCGTCAAGTAGATGTACCACATCAATTCGCTAAGGAAACTAATTGGGAAGAGTTAATATTGAATGTAAATATGAAGAATTTTCCATTTTTTAGGATCTTTTTAAAGGAAGAAGTATTATAATTTAGGTCTCCCAACCGTGTGGCAATATGATTATTGGATGTCGATTTGGTGCCATTGATTATAATTGTGTCCGTATGTTTTATCCCATAGTGACCGATGAGGGTCTGTGTTGTGTGTTTAATATGTTACATCCGAGTTTTATGTACAAGAAAATGTAGGTATATGATGAAAATTGTTTAAATATCTTTGATTCTAAAGTTCTTTATCTATTTTCTTCTATCAGAGTGCCATTATCGTTGCGTAATATAAGATCACCGAAAAAATATAGGGCCATCAATTGGCATGCCGAGCTGGGCTTTGGTTCAATTCGACGGCATAGCAAACATTTCTATCCACGACCAGCTGTGGGCACTGGAGAATCATTGGGTCTATCACTTATTCTAGATGTTCAGGCCAATGATTACTATTGTTCATCTTCGAATAGTATTGGTTTCAAGATTGCTTTACATAGTCCCAATGAATCGCCAAATGTACGAGAGACAGGCGTTCTCTTGGCACCTGGCCTAGAAACGAAATTACGCATTGATCCCTTTATGATAATGACTGAGAATTATTTACGTTCAGTCGATCGAAAATATCGTCGATGTCTCTTTCTTAGTGAGGGTAACAAGCGTCTACGTTATTTTGCCCATTATACCCAAAGGAATTGTGAAATGGAATGCCTATCAAGATTACTTCTCAAGCATTGTGGCTGTGTTGGATTCTATATGCCCAGATTATATAGTAACGATACCATATGTTCCATACAGAAATGGAGGTGTGTGGATAAAGTACGATTGCATACAATTGATGCTGCGGATTCGTGTCTAGATGCTTGTCTACCCAGTTGTTTTGATCTGACATTCAATACTATTTCATTTAGTGCAAAAATCACAAATGATGGCTTCGAGAACACTAATCCCACTGTGGCAAATCTAACACATTCCTATGTGGAACGTAATGTTGCCGTAATTAATATGTACTACAAGGATGCAACCTTTAGGGCTAGCAAACAGACAGAATTTATTGGTATCTCTGATTTTTTATGTAAGTGTTTAGCAAAAAGCGATCACTTGAACGAAAGCTAACTGTTAATTTTTAACTCACCTTTCTTTTCCTCTCTCTCTCTCACTCTTTGTAGCCAGTGTTGGTGGACTTATGGGTCTCTTTTTGGGCTTCAGCTTTCTTTCCATAGCCGAATGCGTATATTTTGCTTTTATACGGCCATGTCGAACTTGCTCAGAATTACGTCGAAATAGTCCTATATCTACTTTGGAGATGGCCAAGGCAAAAAACTTAAATACGCAGAAATTGGCCAATGAGGTGCAGCAGGTTAAGGAGGTCGAACCGGAAATTGTTAATTGGTTTCACACAGAACTATTGCAGTATCATCAGCAACGACTTCACAACAATGTCTAAAATCACAATTAGTATTGCACAGTGTTTTTATAATCAATTTTTAAACAATTAAACAGTAAATGAGAATTCATAAGTTTTGGTTTTAGGCGCGCGGTTACACAAACTAAGTGTGACCCTAGCAAGGCATTTGAAAATCTTAAATATCAGTGATGAACAAAACTGTTACCGTTAATTTTATATACTCTTATGAGAGTTAATACTGATTCTAATTATTTAACATAATTAATCAATTAGAATTATAAGGGTAACAAGAGGTTTATTGCACATTTTCCTGTTTGTCATGTTCTTTTCCCAAAAATATTTAATTGTTGTCTCATTATTTATTTCATCGCCACAGACATAAACTCTGCTTTTAAAAAATATATACACAAATTTTAGTGTATATATTTTCAAATTTATCAGTCCAACGATAAACTAGAATTTCGATTGTAACAGATGATTGTGACTTGAATAGCAGTTTCCCTTCACAAGTCACCACAGTTTTGACAAGTCACCGTTTTTGGTATCTTTCTTATCTCCTTTTCTTGTTTTCGGACGATCTGGCAGCACGATGTCGTTTTCATAGTATGTGATTTTTACTCGCGTCTTTCTCTGTGTGTTTGTATGATTGTAGTTTTTTTTCCTTTTTCATGTGCCAGAAAAGTTTGACAAGCGAAGTATATTAAACAAGAAAAAACAACAACAAATCGTGTAAAAAAGAAAGAGCAAGAAAAACGGAAAGCAAACAGAATAAAGAGAGATGTCGCTGTCAAGTCTGTTGCCCACCCCGACAAATGCAGTCTGGGATCGGGAGGACGAGCGTCGTCTGGCAGCCAAAGGAGCACCAAAAATCGGAGCCCTGGTCTCGGCCAAGATAGCAGCGCCGCCATATGGACAGCGTAAGGATTGGGTGCCACGGACTGAAGCAGATTTTGGTGATGGTGGAGCGTTTCCCGAAATCCATGTGGCCCAATTTCCTTTGGGTGAGTCCCATTCTCTAATTCTAATCCCTGCTGCTTTTATATTTGGTCTTTATCTCTTTTTAGGTTTGGGGGCACCCGCTAATATGGGTAAGAAATCGGATGCATTGGCTGTGCGTCTCGATGATCGGGGTAAAGTGAAATATGATGCCATTGCCCGCCAAGGACATGGCAAAGATAAAATTGTCTATTCCTCCATATCACAATTGTTGCCTGCTGAAGTACTGGCAGAAGATGCCGACGAACTGCAGCGTCCCGATGAAGAGACTGTGGCCGAGACTACAGAGGAGACACGTCTAGCTTTGGAGAAGCTGACAAATCAAAAGATTACCTCAGCCCTGCCCGTGCGTCATGCCCAAAAGGCTGGCCCCGCCCAATATATAAGGTACACGCCCTCGCAGCAGGGTGATGCCTTCAATTCGGGGGCCAAGCAGAGAGTCATACGTATGGTCGAGGCCCAATTGGATCCCATGGAGCCACCAAAATTCCGCATTAACAAGAAAATACCACGTGGTCCACCATCGCCGCCTGCCCCTGTCCTGCATTCACCATCCCGTAAAGTTACAGTAAAGGAGCAAAAGGAATGGAAAATTCCACCCTGTATATCAAATTGGAAGAACGCCAAAGGTTACACCATTCCCCTAGACAAGCGTCTGGCCGCTGATGGTCGTGGCCTGCAGCAGGTTCATATTAATGAGAAATTTGCCAAAATGGCTGAAGCTTTGTACATTGCGGATCGGAAGGCTCGTGAAGCTGTTGAGGCACGTGCTCAACTAGAAAAGAAACTGGCGCAAAAGGAGAAGGAGAAAAAGGAGGATATGCTCCGTATGATGGCACAACGGGCACGTGAAGAACGTGCTGGATTGCGCAATCCTGAAGCTGCCGGCGGTGGTGGTGGTGGCGATACATCCGCTGGTGGTTCTGATGCCCGTGAACGTAATGATCTTCGTGCGGAACGTCAACGGGAAAGGCAACGGGATCGTAATCTAATGCGTGCTGCCCCAGAGAAACGTTCCAAGTTGCAAAGGGAACGCGAGCGCGACATCTCAGAACAGATTGCTCTGGGATTACCAACTAAAACCTCGGCTGGCAATAATGAAACTCTATTTGATCAGCGCCTCTTCAATACGACCAAAGGCATGGATTCCGGTTATGGTGACGATGAGGCCTACAATGTTTATGACAAACCCTGGCGTGATTCCAATACATTGGGTGCTCACATCTACAGGCCCACAAAGCAGGCTGATTCTGATAATTATGGTGGAGATTTGGATGCCATTGTCAATACGAAACGTTTTGTGCCCGATAAACAGTTCTCAGGTACTTCACGAGATCCAGATGGGGCCAGCGGTAGTGGTGGAGCTGCTCGCAGTGGTCCGGTTGAATTTGAAAAGGAAGAGGATCCCTTCGGTCTCGATCAGTTCTTAAACATGGCCAAAAAGGCACCCAAAAGAGCCGAGGAAAAGAACGAGCGTAGCAATCACTCGGATCGGAAGAGAAGTCGTCGAGACTAGACAATAGACATGGAGAACTGCTTCCCCTTTTTTTTTTAAGTTAAAAAAGCAAATATTATATAATGTATATATATAAAATACATAAAAAAAAATATATTAAAAGAAATTTTTGGCAAATTTAAAATATAAACTCAACAGAAAAGCCCTAAAAAACATATTCAATATTTAATTAAAGCAACGGAATCACTCTCATAAACAAATGTCGTCTTATATATTTCTTATAGAAAAATAAACCCCGATTATTGCTTGGACTATATAGAACTATATATTAGAAACAGCAAAAGGGGAAACAAATAAAAAAAACAATTGAGAATTACAGCATACACTAATGAAAACCTATATGGAATATCCTATATTAGTTCACGAACTCTTACTATATAGATTCTTTATCGGCAAAACCGAGTTTTGTCTGTGTGTCTGGCATAAACAACTTCATATGTTGCCTGGCAATATTCTGTATCATTGTTTATAACAAATTGAGCGACATTGCAATTATTGGTGCGTTCAAGGAAAGTTCAAACAAGTTTACATTGTAATAAAAAAAACTATTTGTTGGTTGATTTATTAGCAAACAGATTTTCTTTCTCTTTGTCCAATTAGCATTTTAGAGTGACCAGAGTTTTGTGGTGAAATTCAATTTGCAGTGTTACCAAAGCTTCGAAGTTATAGAAAACACTAATGCCAAAGTGTTGACAAAATATCACAACAAAATACTAAAACTACCAGTACACAAACGTAAATTTAAATTATTAAATAAATAGTTTAGACTAGATTTACAATTGTAATCATATTAAATACAGAATTAATGTAAGTTAAGGCTAAATATCTATCGATAACACTGAAAGCGATAGCAAACATGCTGGCGCCATCTACAATTCACCATGATGTGTGTGAAAAAATTAAAAACTCAACACAGCCGTGCCGACGAAAAGAGTGCACAAAGCGTAATGTAGAAGAATTGAAGGAAAAAAGAAGAAAAAAAATCATCAAGTATAGAGGCCAAAACGCAGCAGTCGAGGGCAAATAATTCAAAAAATTTTTAACATTTTCAATGTAATAAGGGCACGGAGTGCTAAATAATAGTGCAGGCGAAGGAAAGCAAAAGCCAAAAGCAATAGCAAGGCACACACAAATTGCGGTAAGCCCTAAAATACAAGAGAAGACCAAGAGGGAAAGACGACAGAGACGAGACCCCAAAAAAGAGGCGAAAAGAAAAATACGAAGAAGCGACAACGACACACACACACACACACATAACACAACACATTGGCACGCACACACACACTCCAGTGAAAAAGTGCAAGCCGCGAAGCGTTCTTCAAAAGAAAGAACACAAACCACAAAAAATTATTACAAAATCTTTAAAAATTGTTGATAAACATTACCTGTTATTGGTTTTTGTTATTGAATTTGTTGTTAAACAATTGCTTTGTGGCGTGTTTTTGTTTCTCGTTTTCTGATTTCTTTAGCAGGCGAAATCAGTCAAAGCCGACACACACACATACGTACCAACACACACAGAAACATACACACGCACACACACATACAAGCCCGCGTGCCTTGGCAGGTGAAGAGCATTTAAATAGAGGCAGGAAGGTGGTGGAGGAGGTGGAGCTGGAGGCGCCAAAGCCCCCCAACGCCCCAATAAGTCAAGTAACTGCCGGCTGCTGCAGGATTTCTTGAGCATCATCTGTAAATTGAACTGGATACGACGATAGCAGCAAACATCACCAGCACCCAGTTCAACTAGTTGTAATTCACATCTGGTTCTACAGCTGGAGTTGGAGGAGTAACAGCAGCAACAGCAATACCAACAACAACAATATAACGTGAAAGAGCAGAAAGTAACAGCAATAGCAACAACAGCAGGAAAAACATCAACAAAAAAAGCACCATCAACGGAGCAGAAGCAGCGTATTTGGCGAACATTTTGCATTGATGGTAATGCATGCTAGAAAACCGCAGCGTATGAACGATGGGTACGAATTATATTTAAACTAGCACATTGCAATTATCAATCTGGTTACCTACACAACAATAATAGCAACGAGAACAACAACAACAACACTATTAAGCAACTCTTATTTGCTTACCCCAACATTCCTCTTCCTTCTATTCTGGTGCATTTTCCTTTCCTGCCACACCCCAGAGTAATAAGAGTTAACTGTTTAATTTGTATATCACAGTTGGAGCAGCAGCAGCTCAGCCTCACTTCTCTTCTCTCTCTTTTTTACAATTCTTTAGTTTAGTTTAATTCTGTTTGCCTCTCGCTTGCACGAGCTCAGCTGAGCTGCCATTTACCGTTCTTCTATATAATAGTCGTTGATAAACAACAGTTATCTATGCATCGATATATATTTATATAGACTTGATCAAGCGTCTTTGTGAAAGTGAACTGAGCCAAATAATCCCCCCCTCTAATGTAAACGACATAGATATAACTTGTTGTTATTCAATTATGGATAAATCCATCTCACTCTTCATAAAATATCTTCCTTGTTGTAACGGTTGTTAAATCTCTCGAAAGAAAAGTAAATTTCAATTAGTCTATTTCTTATATTCCTTTAAGCAGTTTGCCCTTCTTAAGGAAGTCTTCTTGTTAAAAAAACCACAAAAATTGTCACAAAGTTGACTTACTGTAAACACACTAAAAGTAGAGTCCATATAAAAACCTTATAACATAGATTTTCCTATCTACCTAATGATAGTCCTTTTGATGATCCTTAAGCATCTTAGATTTAACTTCTTTAAGCTCCCATAGCTTTGTTGTTGTTTGTTATGCTATATAGTATCTATTAAGATCTATATTTCTCTGTCTTTATCAAGATTTAATAGTACAAAAGCTTTCGACTTCATCTAATGAAACTTTTGAATATATTTCCCTTTGATTTAGACCATTTTCATATTCAAAATAGTCAACAAGTAGAATCTTCATATAAGGGCTAATAGATAAAATCATATAAGCCTTTTTAAAATATTTTACTATAATTTATAATTTTAAAAAATTGTAATTACTAATTTTATCTTTTGTTTTCACAGGTACTTTGAGAAGCATACCAGTCACACATCCTACCAGGTGAGCAGAGAACAATCCAATTTCAATATAAAAACAAAAAAAAAACTAAACTTTCAAAAAACAAAATCAACTCAATCCCAGTTTTATCTATATGTCGCGGTTGTTCTGAATTCCAAACCCAAGTATCCTTTATATATATATATGTATATATATACCAATTGATGAGGCTTTCAAAATTAGTATTATCTGTATTCTGTATGCGGAATTGAGAGCAACCCTGTATACTATATATTGTATTATTATTATTCTTAAGTACTAATCCAATTAATTTTTAAGTTTTTCTTTTCTTTTTTATAATTTTTATTCAATTCAGTTTTCGTGTAGTATTTTAAATTTTTTTTTTTATTAGTTTTTATTGAGTTTTTCAAATTGTAATTCCTGCAAATATCCAAAGCCAAAGAAATTGAAAGGGAAAAATAGTCAATGCAAAAATCTTATTGCAAAATCCTTGCATACATTAATTTCTATGTTTTGTAATGTCCTTTTCCTGTTAATATTTTATGGAGCATCCTGTGTTTGCTTTTATATTTTCTCAAGATTGATCTATTTAGTTTTTTGTTAGATAGTTGTCCAAAATTTTATATATTTTGTTTGTAATATAAATAGTTTTTTTTTTTTTTTTAGTTTTTCAATTGTATTTAGCTATATCTGTCCTGTGTGAGAAATATTTGTGTATGTGTTTGTGTGTGTTTACCTTTTCGAACACCCCCCCCTCTCACTTTACTCCTTAATCTTGTTTATTCCCTCATTCATGACAAAAGAAAATAAGTAAAACATTCATTTTATAAACTGACCAAAAAAAAAAACAAAAAAAAATTTCATATTCCAAAAACCATCGACCTTTCCTTCCCTCCCTTCATTTTTTTGGGAACGCGGCCTTTCAGCAGCTAACCGAGAAAAGAAAAACCGAACTGATATTGTAAACAAAATAAACTAAATATTATATATAGCAAAAACTGGATAAAAAAAAAAACAAAAGAAACAAACTCTTTAAACAACAACAAAAAAAACAACAACTAATATTTTAATCGCCAAATTTAATTGATTAAATTAATTCTATTACCACAAAAACAAAAACCAAACCAACAAATATCACATAATCAAGGGATAACAGCAACAAAAACGAAAACACGCCAACACTTATTATATATATATAAGATATATGGATATGAATATGAATATATATATATATATATTGTGAAAAAGTTATAATAATATGTAAAAAAATTATCAATTATTAAAATATTTCAAATATTTACAAAGCAAATACAATAAATTCTAAATATATATATACATATATATATATATACATATATATATATATATAGATATATTATTATATCACTTAACAAATCGATGACCAAGTTAAAGCAATAAATATATATATTAAACAATAAAACACAAAAAAAAAAACCTTTAAGTAATGCGCACAAATTATAAACATTTTAGCAAAAAACAGCTGCCTAAGCGAGCAACATATAATCAAATATTAGAGCCTTGAACTTAACTAATAAATAACCAAAAACAAAAAAGAAAATATAACTATATATATAAACAACAACAACAACCAAACGAATACCAACAAAACAAATTTTAAATAAAAAAATAAACATTACAACACAAATGTGCCTAAACCAAAAGCAAACTCATCTAACGGTTAACCTAAAGCAAAGTTAAAGATTGTAGCAGAAAAAAAAAACAAACAAACAAAATAACAAACAAACACAACGCGGCCATCAAAATTGATATCCTATTGTTCAGGACGCATACCACCAGGACATCTATGACGACCAACAGCAGCGGCAGCAACAGCAGGATAACTAACAGCACCAGCAACAGTTTTAATACTATGGCCGTCGATTTGTCTCTGGTGGCAACACCGACAACCTCAAATTCAAACAGCAGTAGTAGCAGCA
This sequence comes from Drosophila neocordata, assembly GCA_018903615.1. NCBI lineage: Eukaryota > Metazoa > Arthropoda > Insecta > Diptera > Drosophilidae > Drosophila > Drosophila neocordata. The sequence continues at coordinate 11,827,487 of JAEIGI010000003.1, forward strand.
TCAACAACAACAACAATAACAATCTTAACTTTAACTCAAATTCAAATACGTTACACAATCATAATATTAATAATATAAAAGCGACACTTTCATCATCATCATCATCATTAACATCATCATCATCAGCCATGGGCCACTGTCGTGTTGATGTAAGTAATCAACGAAATGATGAAAACAAACAAAAAATAAACAAAACCTATAAACAATTAAATTAAATAAGAAAAATCAACTATAAACTAATTAAAAAAATTAAAAGTCCCATAAAAAGCAGGCGACAAGGCACTATATGCTTATATACAAGCCTTGTATATAGGCATATACATATATGAAACTTAAATCATAACAAAATCATCTTTTATTTAGCCTATCCCGTCACACTAGAAAGGTGTAAGCAAAAGAGTATCGGTCTCTGTTTAACATTTTAATTACTTCACCTGTTGATAGTATATACACAGTTTTTACTTTTAGGGGCCTTTCGAGTACCATAAGCCTAAATTCTTGTCATTAAGTTAATAATGTTAACAAAATCGGTCTTGTAACACTGAAAATACAAAAATAAGGGGACTATCAATTAACAATAATTGATAGCAAACCCATGGTCCTAAAATTTAACACTTTTTAAGTTTCTTTAAAAACTGACGTCGAGAATTTTTCAAAATTGCTAGCTATAATATAATAAAACCCTATTGAATCTGTGAATGACGTTATTAACCAAAGTGTAATGAATGTGAGCGACGCAAAGGACACTAAAGTTGTGAATTTTATCATAATTACTAGCTGTACAAGGGCTTTCCACCAAAAACTTTTTATGGATCTATGTGAACGAGAAATTTTAGTTAAGTATCGTGCATTTAGGCGAGGCAGACAACATTAACGTTGAGTCTTTTTTTTTAAATTACTAGCTCTACAATGGTTTTTCGTGAAAAACTTTTTATGCGTCCATGTAAATGGGAAATTTAGGTAAAGTGTCGTGATTTTGAGCAACGTAGAGAACACTACCGTTGAGAATTTTTTCAATATTATCTGATATACAATGGTTTTCTGCCAAAAACTTTTTATGAATCACTGTAAACGAGAAATTTAAGTGAAGTATCGTGCATTTGAGCGAGACCACACTGACGTGGAGACTTTTTCAAAATTTCTTCGACGTGAATAAGGGACTTATGTTCGACAGAAGACATTATACTCTTATTGCTCTCTGAACCCATAATTTCTAGTGTGCTGGATAGGCTAATAATGGTCACAATTTCATATAGAATATACAAAATATAATTGAGAAAAATTCAAATTACAACATATTCTAATTTTTGAATTTTTTCTTACATATTACTTTAGTTTTTGTTTGGTTTTTTTTTTGCAACACTTTTTCCACGTCCCCGCCTCAGTTTGTTTGTTTCTTGTCTATAGCAAATTTTATACACAAAAGAAAAAGTGACAAAATTATCCCCCAAAACTTTTCCCCCATCATCCAAGACACAAAAACTCATTGCGATTCATCACTTATTGTTTGAGAACATGATTCTTATTATCCTTACATTATATATATATATATAATTTGCATTGGCATATTGATTACAACACACCCACAACAATAAAAACAACAACACACAAATTGGCTAAAAGTAGTTGAGAATTTATACATTTTTATTTCATGCAGTTTTATTTTGTATTTATTTTGTATTTTTCTCTGTTTTAAGTAGAGATTTAGTTTGATTACTAACCAAAAACAAAATAAAAATAAAATTGGTAAAATTTACAATAAAACCAACCACCACACATGCAAGCATTGCGTTAGTGTGTGCGTGGTGTGTGTGTGTGTGTAAAATAATAGTAAACTTTAATGAAAAATTAACAAAGAAATCAAAACCAAACTCTTCATATTTCAATCAGAGCTCAAAGTACAGCAGTTCAAAGCGCGACTATGAACGCGATCGTTCTTCCAATTACCGCGACCGTGACATTTCGCCAGGCGGTGGAGGTGGTAACGGCGGCAGCGGTGGCGGCAATGGAGGAGGCAGTGGTGGCGGCGGCGGCAGTGGCGGAGGCAACAGCGGTAATGGAAGCGGCGGGCCATTGAATAATGGCAATAGCTATCGTTCACAATCACCCGACATTGATTCCCCATCATCGCGTTCACATGATCTAAGGGAACGCAACGATCATCGTGGTGGCGGGAGCGGTGGAGGAGGCAACGGCGGTGGAAGTAGCGGTGGTGGACGTGGTGGCAGCGGGGAGCGTTATAGTTTCATACAGAAAATGCGGGATCGGGATCGTGATGTTTACAAGAAGGATAAATATTCCGGTAAGTTCTGATATATATCTATAATTAAAACAGAGAGAAATTTAATGCTTCTCCTTCTTGTTTAGATAAACGCGATCGGCGCGGCAATGATCGTGACTCTGAATCCTATCGCACAAACCATGACAGAGATCGCCGTGGTGGCGGTGGCGGCGGTGGTGGCGGTAGTAGCGGTGCCAGCAGCGGTAAATTGTGTTCTTCATCACGTGAGAACGATAAACGTTCCGGTTCTGATGATCGTGATCGTGAACGAGATCGCGATTTGCGTGATATACGTGATAAGCGAGATCGGGGCACCGATCGTGACAGAGATATGTACAAGAAGGACAAATATGCAGGTGTGAAAACGCTAACCGAAAATCTCACAAGGATCCAAACTTATTCACATTGCTTTACCTTATATTTTCGTCTAGATAAACGAGAGCGCAGCGATCGTGGCGAAAGAACCGCACGGTATGGTGACTGGAGTGAGCATGTTAGCTCGTCGGGTGAGTTTATTCACTTCATTTGATTCAATCTTCCTTTTTTTATTATAACTTTTAATTATATTTTGTGTAATTTGCAGGGAAAATGTATTACTACAACTGCAAAACGGAAATTTCCCAATGGGAAAAGCCTAAGGAATGGGTGGATAGAGAAAGGTATACAACATATATATACCATATATACTAATATTGCTTCAGATCTGAATAATTTAATTCAAATTTTATAATTGTTTTCTGTTTTAGGAATTTGCCGCGTGATCAGCATCGTGAAAAGGACTATCGCGATAAGGAACGTGATCGAGATCGCGATGATCGCTTTTCAAGATCGAGTAAGTGTAATCATAACTATATTTTAAAATTTATATATATTAATATATATATATCTCTATCTATATGTATAGCTTACAAACATTCCAATTCTTCGCGGGATAATTCACGACTGAGATGGAATTACAATGATGATGGTGGTCCGCCTAGTCATCGAAGGCGTTTAGATGGTAACCATATCAAGATTCTGTTGATATTAATTCCAATTCTAATTGGCATTTGTTTTGATATTTTAAGGTCGACATAATGAGAATGCTGATATGGATATCAGTGGCGATTCCACGCCCACCTCCGAGGCCAGTTATTCCCTGAGCGGTACGCCGACCACACATGGCGGTGGCGGTAATGGTGGAGGAGGAGGTGGTGGTGGTAGTAGCGGCGGTGGTGGCGGTAGCGGAGGCGGCGGTGGTAGTGGTTCATCTGGCAATTCAGCAATGGTTGATCAACAATCATCAGTTATTGTACCCCAAGGATCAATGCAAAATTCTTTGGGCAATGCCCTGCCACGTCTGGCCTCACATCCAAATGCGAACGCTGCAGCAGCAGCTGCTGCCCTCCATTATGCAGCAACTGTGGGAGCTAGTGGTGTGGTTGGACCAGTGAGTAGCGGTGCCACAATGTTGCCCACCAGCGGATTGGCTTCAGTGCCGCCCAGCATTGCCAATAGCAACAGTAGCCTTAGAAACTCAGTTGTCGGCCACATTGGCTCCACCTCCAGCGTAAGTAATAACCATTTCCCGCTACTCTAAATGAAAATTGCAAATATTTACAATTACCTTTTATTATGCCATAGACGACTGTGCCAACGTTAGCATCTCAGGAGCATCATCTAAACTCGAATGCGTCTGGTCCGCCAGGTAGTAAACTGCTGGCCGGTGGTAGTGGGACATCTGGTCCCGGTGGTTCTGGCAAAGATCAATCTCTACTCAAACGACAAATGATGCATATGAGTGTACTGGATGTGGCGGGAAGTCATCATCATCATCATCATCTGGTAACCACTGGCGTATCGGTTGTAGTAGGTAGCGGCTCTAGTGCCACAGGTGGTACTGGTAATGGTAGCGGTGGTATTGGTAGCAATCCATCAACAGATGGTGTACTGAATCATGCCTATAACTCGGTCAATAATGTGAATGCCAGCAGTTTAACTAGCCTACGGTAATTATAACCATAAAGATATAGAAATCTTAATAAAACTAATTCCCACTATCCCTTGATACAGTGAAAATAATGTCAACTCACCGCTATATATGCCACATTCTCATCATAGTCTGTCGCCATCGCTGAACTACACCAAGAGTCCTATACCCACAATTGTGGGTGTAAGTGTTGGACATGCGAACAATGTGAATCCCAGCTCTGCATATACCTGCAATTCAAATTTTGGCCTCAAGACTAGTGTCGACGTCGTTGCGGTGGGTGTTAGCGTTGGTGTATCCACTTCCTCGACAGGGACAAATGCGGCTGCTGCGACACCAACGGCGGTTGGTGCTGCCGGTGGCATTATTTCAGCGGTGGTGCCCGGCTTAGGTACTGTTAGTGGTATCAGTGTGATTACCTCTATGGGTAGCAATTGTCTAAGTGGCAGTGGTAGTACTGTCGAGGGTCCGCCAACACCCACCCAAGAACTAGATTTAAGTGGCTCAGCTTTAGAACAACAGCAACAAAATCAGCAGCAACAAGTGGCTGTGGCAGCAGCCGCTGCAGCAGCGGTCCAACAACAGGCGGCGGCGCAACAGGCTCAACAGCAAAGAAAATGTAAGTGTATAAATCTATATCTATCTATATCTGTATATATATCTATATCTATATCATTTTTATAGTGGATGGCGTCGCTCCAGCCTCAATTAGTTCACTGCAAAGCTGTGTGGCATCCTCCGTACAGGCGGCAAATTTACGTGGACCCGAAATATCACCAAAACTGGCAAAATACTTTCGTGCCGACTTAATTGCGCATGTAACTAATTGGCAAGCAGAGATATTAGAGCGTCAGGTAGGCTTTGAGGTAGGATTTAGTTTTGAAATCCTCATCAGGGAACACAACCGATACGCAAACCATAACCGTTAATCAAAATGTTCTTAAAACACACTGTTACAAAAATTACAAATAATAACTAAAACTAACTATGTGGTGTAACCAATCAGGAACCGATCTAACGGTTAACAACCAAAAAAAAAAAAAACCGGACGGTTGAATTCCCTGATATTGATTAAACATTACAAATTTTAATATAATATAATTTTTCATTCAAATAGGCACAAAAATGCTGTGAGGACACGCATCTATTTGGAGACCTTAATTGTACAAGAATCTGTGCTGAATTGAAATGCGCGCGCAGTTTGGTGCGCAGCACAGAGATCAATGCAACGCTACAGGAACAAAAGTATTAACTATTTAATTATATATAAATATTTGTAGATTCAATTAATTAATTAACTTTTTTTTTTTTTTTTTTTAGGATTATGTATCTGCGCCAGCAAATTCGCCGTATTGAGGAGTCGAAGACTCAGAACGCTTTCATGTCGGACGATACTTAGGATCAGGAGCAGGTTAGGCTGCGCATTCATCGCAAGCTGTCAGTCAGGCTTAAAAAGAGCATATTCTGGCGCAGCTGATTATGATGATAATGTTGAATGATTAATTGATTGATTGATTTAGACAATTGATTTATTAATTAATCAACATTAAGCGTGTGCGGCACTTGACCTGCTGATCATACGAATTGCACTCGTTCCGACCTCCAACTCTGCGCCTGCTCCTCCAGCATTCATCTGGTTGCATTCATGTTTCCATATATCTCGTACCACAATTGGCCCTTTGGAATCTGTTGGCGGCACATGAGGCAGTCAAGCTAGGCCATCAAATTTAAGGGCCAATGACAAGATGACATGTAACATGCAACATATAAACAACACACACATACACACACACATACACACACACATACACAAAACATACTCGGATGTTCAACAAATGAAAAAGGAGTGAAAGCAAAACGAAATAACAAAAGGAGAAACTAAACACATTATTTATAATAATTAGCAAAGCGTAATTCAAAAAAAGAAAAACAAAACAAAAAGAAGAAAAACACACACATAAAACAAAAAAGAAAAGGAAAAACGTAAAACAAAAAATTACAAATTAACAACTAAAAAATAAGCATGAAGCAAAAGCGGGCAAATATAAAAAGCAAAGGAGAAACAAGCGAAACAAACACCAAAACAAACAAACAATAACACAAACCATAAAGAAATAGATAAATGGCAAACAATAAAGAAAACCAAGACAACACAAAATAGAAGCTAACGAAGAAGATAACGAATCGAAAAATCAACACACACACACACACAAATTCAAGTCAACATAGTATACTCAACTGGAATGAAAATACTATATATATATATATATATATATATATATATATATATATATATATAGTATATGAAGACAAATGTATATTTACAAATTGAGAGCAAGCCAAGGAAGTTTGCAAAACAGAAGATGATTGAACTGACCAACTGAACCTGGTCTAAACTCTCATATGGATAAAGAAATAGCAGCGAATATATAGTCATCATTTAAAAAACAAGACAAAAAAAACTAGAATTGTTGATATTGGATTGACTTCGATGTTTTACAAAGGATTTTTCAATACCCTTCTATCGATTTTATGAGCACTTAATTTAAAAAAAGTAAAAAAAACCAAATTTTTAGAATATCATCAGCCAATCATCAACGACTGTTAAGCTTACTGAAGATATTTAAATGATTAACGCTCGTATATTCTTTTTTTTTTTTATTTTTTATTATTATTTTTGTTTTTCTTCGGTTTTCAATACCCTTGGCTTGGCTTGGCTAAGTAAATATGATCGATAAAACGATTTGAGTTGTATCTATTAAAGAATTAATGCAGAAAAGTTTTTTAGTTTACTTGTTAGCTAATTGGTATTGCTCTTTTATACTTAAGTCGGACATGAACGACTATATATTATATATATAGCTAACATAAAGCATGTATAGAAAATCCGCAAAAGCATAAAAGTCTGATTAAAATAGTTGATCAAATTCGAAAACGTTTTTTCTGTAATAAATTTTATAGCTTTTTCTTCTGATAAAATTGATCGAAAACTATATAAAATCATGGAAATATATGGAAAAATGGTAATAAAAAACGATCTGTTTCTATGTATGTCATGAAATTTGTTTGTCATGAAAACTTATTATTTATCGTCTATATACAGATCATATGGCCTAGCCGAAGTTAAAACGCATCGCTTTTTAAATTATTCAATCGTTCAGATGACTGAACTATATATGTATTCTTATAGTTTTTTTTTTTCCCTGCAGATATCGAGAAAATATCAACAATTTCTAATTATTGAACAAGCTTCAAGCCTTCAAAGATATATATATATATATATATGAAATAGTAGCGTAATCAAGGCATTTAAACAGGTTGAAAGTTAACCAGGGAAATTGATTAATTGATTACCCCTCACACCCTTCCCCTGTCTCTTAATTATTATGTCAGCCAACCAAAAAAAAAAAAACACAAAAAAGGACAAACTTTCTCATTTAGCAATTCAATATATATCCATATAAGTATCGGAACTTTGTGTGGTTTATGAATTCTATTGTTTCTTCTAATTATTTTACCGCTTCGGCTTCATATTGCTTAATTTTGTTATATACCTATATATATAATTTTTTTTTTTAAGTTTATACACAAAAATTGTATTTATTTTTTTGGAAATTTTCAAATTACATACACTTGTTTTTTTTTTCTACGCATTATTTACATCTTACATATATAATATATATATATATGTTTGTTTATATATATATATATGTATATATTATAAATATGATTAATATACATAATGTATATGAAATAATTTTTTTCTGTTATTTAAGCAGCGAAGTATAAAACAAAGAAATAAAACTAATACAAATTTGCAAATGCCAATTGCAAAAAAAAAATTAAGAAATAAAATAAACAAGAAAGAGAAATGAGGACGAAGGAAAACCTAACACGCATATTTAAGTGTAATTTTGAGTTTTTAATTTTAATAAGTCTAAAAAAAACAAAACAGAAAAAACAAAAAAAACAAAAAAAAACAAAACAAACACGAAAAAAGAAAAAAAATATTAAGAAAAGTAAAAGAAGAAAGCAAATGCTAAAACAAAACAGTTTAATAATGATAATGCTAATAACTATTGTAGATATACATATAAATAATATATATATATATATACATACATATATATATATATATATATATAAATAATAAATATATATTAGCTAAGCGTCAGAACCGAAAAATAGAAACTTTTATTATGAATTAATTACAAACAAACATCAAACGCTTTGATTTTTATTTAGATATAAAGGTTAATCCAATAATAAATATAAGAAGTGGGTGGTATTTTTATTCCTTCTTTAATGACAACTGAAACTTAATATAGAATTTCAACTAATCATTACAAGGATCTAAGATGGATTAGTTGTTTAAATGTTAACTCATCTGAATGGTAGATGTTATTACCAGTTTTTAAAAGTTTTGGAAAATCGATGAATAATCTTCAAGCAACTTTTCTATGAGCTAATTTGGCTAGAGAACTTGGAAGTCGAAGTATTCTTTGATTGCGACTTTGATGAACTTCTTTGTAGTGTTGCCAGATCGTTTGCTTTGAAATAAGTTTCATTGTAATTTGGCTAGAGAACTTGGAAGTTGATTGCGGCTTAGGGCACTTCTTTGTAGTGTTGCCAGATCGTTTGCTTTAAAGTCAGTTTCATTTGCTTCAATTATATTTGATATTACAATGACTTTTCAATTTCAGTTAAAAACTGTTTTAAAAATTTTGAAACCAGTGCGATTTTTAGTATACGCCAAAGGTTTGTAAGATTTAAGAGTTCCTGGAATTTTACCTAATCAAGCTTAAATCTCTCATTTTATAACCTAATTATAAAGAAAGGATCTTTCTTTAAGAAACTTTGGTTTTTTTGTATCAAATGTATCCAAGTCAAGTTGTAAAATTGAAAAACTAATGTTTTCTAAAAGCTTTCTATTGAAAGGGCATTATAATGTTGGCTTGGCAAATACAATTTAATCTATTGATTTCTATTTCTTGATAATTTAAAGTTACTATTACATCATTAGGTTGGATAATTGCTGGGAGCCATTAATTTATGTAAGAGTCAAGAATTTAGATTCAATTCATTTGAAATGGTCAAAAAATTTGTTTTCTGTTACGCTTGGTTTGCCATCTAACTACCTTATATATATACTATATTCATTTGGTCAAAGAGCTCTCCCATGTTTTTTTTTTTTTTGTTTTTGCCTTGTTTGCGGGCCTGTCGATTGCATGTTGGTAACAGGTTGGCTTCTACCCGAGAATGCCAAGCCACACTACTCCAATGCAGCAGCAGCAGCAGCTGATGAAAGTATCTTGAATGTAAAATTCCTTACCTTTCGTTTTGGAATTTGTTTTTGTTAGTTTGCTCCTTCTTTTTCTTCTTCTTCTTCTTTCTTCCCTCCGACTGAACGGAACGGAACGGAACCGAACAAAACCAAACTGAACTGTAGTGAAGTGAACTGCGTTGGTTACATCTGCCGCAGCTTTTACTGTGGAATGCATTTACGTTTTTTTCTTCTTCTTCTTTCTTTCTTTCTTTCTCATCTTGTTGGTGTTTCTTTATTATTATTTTTTTTTCTTGTTTTAATTTTTTTTTTTAATTTTTATTACTGCTGTTGTTGTAATTGGCAATGAAAAATTCCAAGTAAGATGCAACAATGGAAACCATCCACAAATGCAAAGCAAACAATAGTTTTACCCCTACATCCCTCCATCGTTAACTCATTGCAGAGCCCCAAAGTTAAAGTTACATAAGTATATTGCAAATACCGAACTACAAAAATAAGTAAATATATAAAAAAAAAAAAAAAAAAAAAATAAGTAAAGAGAAGAGAAGAAACAAACAAAATAATAATAACAAATGCGCACGGCCAGTGACTGCATTTTGCACATTTAATTGTGAAACATTTTTTTGCGGTACTTAACGGCGAAAATTATTTAAAAACACATGCACGATATGCACAATGTTCCATAACCGCCAACTTTCAGCTAATGCACTTGATGTCTTTATTGAGAATCAACGTCAAAGTGTTTATAGGATCCTTAAAATATCTATAATTACAATTAATAGCAATGACATCACCAAAGAGTTTCATATTTCATGGAAAAACGAAAAACTAGATACAAAAAAGATATACGAAAAAGTATTGTAATACAAATACTTTGGTAAAAGCATACACAATTACACCAGATCCTATAGATAGAAAACTAAACTAGAGGAAACTTATAAGATCAAACTTTAGTCAAAATTGTCATTAGTATAAAATAAAACCAACTAGAAGGATGGGCTAACTTCGGCCATGCCGAAGTTTAAATACCTTTGTAAACTTTTAAATAAAAATAATATTTTTGGTCCGATTATTCCTATGAGAGCTATAGCATATAGTCGGGCAATTCTAGTGAAACTCAGTAAACACAACTCTATGTATACCAAACTTACACATACCAAATTTGGTAAGAATAGCTCCTAAAATAAGCAAGTTATTCATCTAAAATTATTTTTCTGGCAGATCTTTGGGGGGAACTATATGGTATAGTCAACTGATTCTGATAAAACTTGACAAATATATTAAAAAGTATATAAAACAAACAAATACAAAATTTTATGCTAATCGCTTTTAAAACAACTAAGTTATTGCTCGAATTCCAAATTCATGACCGATCGTTCCTATGGGAGCTATATAATATAGTCAACTGATTTTGATGAAACTTGGTAGATATGTTAAAAAGTATATAAAACTCACAAACACCAGCTTTCGTGATATTAGATTGGAAAAGAACAAAGTTATTGAGGTTAAAGCTTATTCACGACCGATTATTCCTTTGGGAGCTTTATGATATAGTCATCCGAATGGGATGATTGGGTCAGCTGATACCTTTTATCCATTTCTATTAGGAGTGCCGATACCTTTAATACAGCTCTAGTAATTTGTTTATTAAACTGCAAGGGCGTAAGTGGGCATGGCAAAAATTTCAAATAAACTTGATTTGCGTACACACTAGAAAGATGTTCACACCAAATTTGGTTGACCTAGCTCTTATAGTCTCTGAGAACTAAGTATTTAAACGGACAGATAGGCGGACGGACAGACGGATTTGGTTGCTGATCAAGAATATATGTATGTATATACTTCATGGTTTCGTTCTTCTGTCTGTTACATAATTTTTAGCCTCTTTAATATACATTTATACCTTATGAGTACAGGATATAATAAGTACAGAAATTACTTGGTTAATATCTTAAGAAGAAAGTTGAAGTTAGTCTTAATCATTGGTCAATAATAAATACGGAACGTTTCAATTTACGTAGGAGAACTATCTGAAATCTTGACAAGAAAATATTGTCGAAGGGCTTCTAAAAGACTTTAATTTTCACAGGACTTTAAGCTTAAGGCAATACTGGTTTTCGACCATAACCTCAAAGTATTCGTTTGACTAAGGTAGAAAATATTATCCGCCGAATGAGAATTAAAGAAGAACTATGCATGTATGTATGTATGTATATCTAGAGTGGATGTTGGCTAAGGGATTAGTAAAATTTTATCCTTATAACCGATATTTGTACTAACGGATAGAAAAACGTCGTTCAATCCGGTAATGTATCGTTATAGCAGGCATCTACCGTTAAGAATTGAAGAATTGAACTTCAAAGAAGAAAAGTTGACTACATACATACATCTTCTTCTTCCAACTGCTTGTAGTATTCAAATTAAGGATATCATATTTATTAATAATCGTATTGATCATGTGAAATATTATAGATAGATTATTCATATGGGATGATCTATGTATCTGTTTCTCATCTTTGCTTGTCTTGTTTATATATAGATAGACAGACTGTCGACCCATGGACCCCGATCCTCCGTCTGCACACATGCTGAGGCCAAAGTTACATACATACATACATACATACATATGATGTACTATGTGTGTATTTGCTCAGATCTAATGATGTTTTGCCCCTTGCACGCGTCAAGTAGAAAACGCTGTTGTTGTTATTTTCTGTAAATTTATTTTTAGTTCTCGCACTCGTCCAACAGAAATCAGAAATGATGAACCTTTCGAAAGTGTTAGCCGCGTCCAAGACATTTGCCATTTGGTAGCCAATGGGCATATTGAACAGAGGGGGAAGTGGGCAAGCAAGCAGTAGAACGATGGCTTTAGCTAGGTCATCATTATCGTCATCAACATCGATGCGATGGGAAATAAGGAAGACTACAACGACTTTTGGCGTGCGCAGAACGCAACCAGAACTCAATTTGACACCAACCAAAACCAAAATCCACCCCCCACACAAACAAACACACACTTGCACTTACACTCACAATCTATGGTATCTTCTCTTTGAGTTAAAATTGTAAAATTGAGTGAAATGAAACAGCTGTTCATTCATATCCTTAGCAATTATACAGAGCTTATGTTTGGTTATCTGATAGATCATGCAATTGTATCAATCAATTGTTATTCAATTTAAAGAATTAAATGAAGTAAAGAAGTGTTTATGTTTATAAAAATGTAAATTTCTTGCAATGTCATCAAAAGAAGAAATTAAATTTGATCCATTTAAGGCAAAATTTTTGTATTCTTTGTAAGCATTTAAAATAGAAAAGGAAATATAATCAGAACTTTAAGAAATTTGTTTATAATACAATATTTTAATATAATAATTAAAGCAAAATATTGTTTATGTTTATTTAATTCAATTCATAAATGTTGTATATGTATATATAATTTAGATAGGGATAAGATAAGGATTTACTAAAATAATTGTTTAAGTGCGACAATATAAACCAATTATGTCAATTGTTTGTGGCTTTGAGGTAGTCCTTTTTTTTATATTGGTAAACTGTGCCGCAAAGCAAAAACAATGAAGCGTACAAACCTATATAAGTACATACATTTATACATATATATACATACATATGTATGTGTGTATGTAGATATCTTCATCTCTGGCAAATTGCATTGGTCTTCACACACAATTGTTGACCGCATAAACTTGTCATTTACACGAGTCACACTCAATTCACAATGTTAATGTCTGTCTCTTATACTCAACTCAAATACGGCACACACGTGTTTTGAGTAGAATTCCAGTCAAAACAGCGGAAGCTGGCTGATTCATGCGCTTTAACAGCTGCATACAGTGGCATGGACAAATGGGGAAAAATTTAATTAAAAGATATATATGTATATATATTTTTTAAGATTCTGCATTTGGTTATAACTCGATGGCATTAATATATTTAAAATGCATTCTAATTGGAAATTAATAAGGCTTTTTCTTGAAATTAATTTGAGCTTTTTAACTACAGTCTAACCTCAATAATATTTCACCTTCTTTTGGAAAGTATAGTGATATATGTATGTATGTTCCACTATAAATCAGAAATTTTTGTTATTTTCTTAAAATGTTAGCTTTAAAAGCTTTAAAAGTTAATGTATTGGGTTTTTTATTGTTTCGATTTTGTTAATAATAGAAAAAATTGAATTATTTTAGAATCCAAGCAATATAAAATTATATTTTTAGAGTTTTAAAAGAGTGTTAGCTAACTATGTAATAGTTTTCAGTAAATTAGAAAAAATTATTTATAAATAAGAAATATTTAAACTCAGGGCTAAAATTAAACTAGCCTTTATCCTTCACAAATTAAATTTTTACCTAAAATTTTAAAAAAATTGAATTTAAATAATTTTTATCTATATAAATATAGAAAGAAAACTAATATAAAACAGAAAGTATTGGAACGGAATATGTTTTTTAAAATATAATTTCACAGCAGTAATTATGGCCCCTGAAAACATCTGTCTAAAACCTATTATATACCGTTAAAAATGAAATAAGAAGTTGTTCTGTATAAGAACAAAAAAAAAAAATACTTTGCAAAAAAAAAAGAGATCACATTTTATCAGTTTATATAAATTAAAGATTTAAAAAGTTTAGAAAAAGTTTGTACCCCTTTAGAAAAAATAACTTTCGTTGGCCATGTTAGTCTCTCATATGCCAATAGTCTTACTCTCTCTCTCTGTCTCTTTGTGTATCTCGCTCTCACTCGCTCTCTGTTGCCCTGTCTATCTTTCTCTCATGCTCTCAACCGTACGGTGAACGGTGCTGCACTCATTCTTAAGTTACGTATGCGCTTCGCTCCTTTCTTTCTCTCTCTCTCTCGGTCTCTTTCTCTGTCACTCATACACTCGCTCCCGCTCTCTCTTATACGTTTCGGGTACGTTTCGGCTTGTTGGTTCTCAATGAGCGCTTTTTCTTTTTTTTTTTTTTTTTTCTCCGCTTCTTCTTGTTCGTTTTGCTGCTTTTAATTTTGCCTGAAATACATTTTGAGCTAATTTTCGTATTGGTAGTTTTGTTTATACCGTCGCTTGTGCTGGCGTCATTTCGTATGCGAAAGCTAAGCACGTACAACGTAGATAGAAGAAGAGAGAGAGCAAATCAAACAGAATCACATTTAATAAAGATATTATACAAATCTTGCAACGAAATCAACTAAAAAAAAAAAAAATTTAAATAAATAAATAAAACAAATTCAAAAAAAAATAAATAATTTAAAAACTTGAAGAAAAGTGCTACATCTAGAACCGATATCTCTATATATCGGTGAAAAATCGGAAAAAACGAAGAAAATGTCTATATCTTTAGATGACAAATTGCATTTGGCTTTAAGCGCGTGCCCGTCCGAGTGTTAGTGCTACTATTGCTTTGTGTGTGTGTAGGTGTGTGTGTTTGTTTGTGTGTGTGTGTGTGTGGGTGGTGAATGGTAAATGATGGATGGCGTCGGAGAGGAAGAAGGTGGCATGGAGTAAAACCAAAAAAAAAAAAAATGGGGTGTAATATTTAGTTAAACACTTTTTTTTTCTCCTCTATAGCGACGGCAAATGGCGCCAAACAGTGTGTGAAAAAGTAAATTATACAATTCACAGTTATACGAAACAACAAGAAGAAAAATATAAAATGTTTAAATAAATACAAATATATACATAGATTGATACATATGTGCTAGCATTTTTAGCCGGTTTCCATTTTTTTGTTACATTTTTTTTGTGTTACAAACTGTTGCTTCGATTTCAAAGTATGTATAACTATATAGTAAAGTGAAGAAAGTAATATAACCAAACAACTCTTTATATATAATATAATACAATTGCATATCTCGTTACAACAAAATTCAACTGTATCGATCAAAAAATAATGGCAAACACCTGTATTTAGTTATGGATTTATCTGCAATTCCATCCACAAGAAGCTGACAACTTAAAAACACCCCTCCCCCCAGCCACCACTACACCACAAAGAAAAAAAAAATAAACCATATTTACAATGTTGTTTATACTTGTAAATTAAAATAATAATAATAAAGTCAAATAAAGAAATAAAGAAAAAAAAAAAAAAAGCGCGCAAAATATAAAAATAAAAAAAAAGAACGCCGTAAAGTTCATGTAAAAGAAGGTTAACTTCTGCCACCCAAAAAAAAAAAAGCGAATCAAAAGCCAAACAAAAAGAAGATAAATTGCAGAAGAAAAGAAAAAAAAAAAAAAAAAAAAATAAAATAAACAACAACAACGCGACGGTTAATGGTCAGTGCCAACACAATTGTTGTAATCGGTTGTGTGCGTTTTTTTTTTATACAAAATAAATTCATTTTTTTTCCGTTCTTTAAGAAATAAAAGTGCAACACCTATATGTGTGTGTGTATCTGTATCTGTGTGTGTGTTGTGTGTGAAATAAATTAAGAAATAAAACAAAAAAATTTAAATTAAATATATTTTTTTTGGCATACAACAGAAAGGATATAATCTTATTATCATATGTCCTCAAGCAATTAAGTTCAAATTGCCTTTCCTCATCCCTTCCCCCCCTGCAACTATGGATTGTGATTACTCCAAATTTCTATACAAAAGTAAGTAAACTATATTTGCCGTCGGCATAAAAATTACTATATATATCTACTTTATACATATACATATAGCTAACTGATAGTCATAACACTTGCTTTTGTTAATGGATGATTCATAGGAATTGGCTCCAAAAAAAAAATATAAATATATTAATATATATGTGTATGTATGTATGATACAAATGAAAAAACAGTGAAACATGGCATATCGCATAACATCGCCACAGATATCGGGGGCTTTAATCTGTTGCTACTGCTGCTTCACGGCTATTGTTATCAGCCGTGTTTCAACGTTCGCCACTCCAACTTGATTCAATTCTCAGCAAACTTCCACAGACGACGTGTGTGAACGGGGAGTATAGTATGTGCAAAACCATATACATATAAATATATATATATATACATATATATATATATTTATCATACGTATCGTATATCATTGTACTTGTCATCTCAATTCAGTTACCAAGTATATATCCATATACATCCATTCATAATGCCACCTATGTATATAGTTACATACTTATTCATCCATTGTGCATTTTGGTATCTGCATATATATACATTTTTTGTTTTTTATTTTTCAACTTATCAATGAGTCTTTACAATATCGTAAGAGAATTTTATATGCAAATCATTGGAACTATTTTTGAAAGAACATTTCTTAAAATTCATTTATAAAGCGATGAAACAATGAATCAAGTTAAGAAGTTTATAAGCCAAACATTAGTTTGTTTCTTTATTTCTGTCTAATTTACAACTAAAACTTTACAATATTCTAACATAATTTCATCAGGAAATCTCTAAAAAGTACTTTAAAAGTCGTTTTTAGAGTAATGGGACTCTAAAGGAAGTCAAAATCTCAGGCTCCTGACACCCAATCTAAGCTTATAGATAATTGAATTTCCTCTACAAATATCCATCTAAAAATGATCCAAAATCAAAAAGTTTATAAGTAAAACACTTCAACGAGCCACCCAATCTAAGCCTATCGATAATTGAATTTCCTTTAATAAATATCCATCTAAAAAGTATCGTAAAATACCGACTCTAAATAAGAACTCCGTAAGAAATCAAGAAGTTTATAGGTAAAACACTTTAACAATCTCTTTCGCCAGCTACCTACTCTAAACCTATCGATAACTGAATTTTCCCTACAAATATCCATCTAAAAAGTATCCTAAAATACGTACTCCAAATTAGGACTCTAAATGAAATGAAGAAGTTTACACATAAGAAAAACACTTCTTCAATCTGTTGCACCTTCTACGTAATCCTAACCTATCGATAAATTATTTACCCAAGTACAATTTCATCTGCGTTTCTCAAAATAACATCATAAGTTTATTTCCCGAGCATTAATGCATTGAATCAAGTCAAGAAGTTTATAAGATGATACCACTTCTTCGATTTTTAGCACCTGCCACCCAATCTAAACCTATCGATAACTTTTTTACAACTAAAGCTTTACAATATTGTAACAGTATTTTATTGGCAAATCCCTAAAAAGTACTCCAAAGTCTTTCTTTGAGTAACAGGACTCCAAATGAAGTCAACTAGTTTATAAGTAAAACACTTTTGCAGCTGCTACCTAATTTAAACCTATCGATAACTGAATTTAAAAAAAAAGGAAAAAAGAAAAAAGTATCTTAAAATTCCGACAAAAGATGCTTTTTCTTGGATTCTGTGTAAATTTGTCACCTAATCTAAACTTAACGATAACTTGTTTACCTAAGTAGAATCTGGGAATTGCCGAAAAATATATTTTAAATTTGTTTTTCGAGCAATGACACAATGAATCAAGTCAAGAGGCTTATAAGGGAAATACTTAGGTACTAGATTGGGAAATCTTAATCCATCTATAACTTATTTAGAACCAATAATCGTAAAAGAATTTCTAAATTCGTTTCTAGAGTAATAAGACTCCGAAACTCTTGCCACTTAATCTAAACCTATCGTTTTTTCTAAAAATATCTATCTAAAAACAATCTTAATCAAGTTAAGAAGTTTCTTCTAGCTTTCTAATCTAAATCTAACTCATTTACAACTTTGATTTTACTTAAAACACAAATGATATTTATCTAAAACGAAGTAAGTTCAAGTTTCATTCAAATTATCTAGTAGAATCTTTTAAATATAGAAGATAACTCCCATTTATATATATATCTATATGTTTCTTATTTATTTGTTCAGTCTTATAAAATATAAAAAAGTTTATTTGTTAATAAATTAAAAGAAATAACAAAAGTATTTTTAATAGTTTCCAAATATCATTCCGATGCTTCTTCAATTTTAAAAGATTTTAATGTAATTTAACACTTATTTGAAAAGAAAGAACTATAAGAACTTCTTTTTTTGACTTTTAGTTAAAATAGGTTTCCAAATAGGAGAATTTATTGGTATTTCTAATTGAGATGGATAGTTCCTTAGGGTTTTTAACTTCTTTCTGCTAATATTAGAAATATGTTGCATACATTTAGGCGTTCGAAAACTGTAAAACCAAAGATCTGTTAAAAGAAGTTTATAATAAAAGTTTTAAAATATAAAACATGATCTAAAAACAAACATATAAACAAAAACTAACCAAAATAATGGCAAACAGTTTTTTTTTTTTCATTTTCTGAAGATGAAACATTCTTAAAAAATCTTTTTTATCTGCTAGATTTTTCCTTTATAAAGTTAGCAATTAGATTAATTATCATCATTAAGATTATATATTAAGATTGATTCCCTTTAATTATATATATCTAAATAATATTCACTATAAAATCGAATTCAATCAAATCAAATCAAATGAAATCCAGTTAAGTCAAGACAATTTGATTCCAATATCAATTCCCATATATATGTAGATACATAGACACACACATATATCAATGTATATATATATATATATATATATGATATATGAGATCGATTCTTGGCCGTCTTCTGATCAAGACGTTGACCGTCTGGAAAGTGTACTCAAATTTTATAACTTCGATCGTATAATTGTCAATGAAGAAGATCTACAATTACATAAGGGGTTAAATTCAAATGACAGAGAACTAAAAAGTGTGTGTGTGTGTGTGTCTGTGTGTTTGAATGAGGGGATTGGAGGTGGGGTAGTGAAGGTGACGACTCAAGTTGATTGGTCTGTTATATGGGAATTGTAAAATCGTTTAATCGAATGGGAAAATTTGCAATACGAATTACATATCCAATTGTAAGGTAAGCAAATAGAGTAGGGGATAGTGGAAAAATATCTGGGGAAACCCCGCAAGTACGAGAGTGTAAGGCAGTCAAGCGAATTATTGCAGTTGCCAAGATATTGCAGAATCGTTGTCAAACAACATACACACACACACACATACATACACACACTTGTATATAGTTGGCTTAAGGTCTTAAGATAACGTCCAACAAAGGCATTTCATTGGACTTGGCCTCATAACCCCAAAAAAAAATTTCAAATAAAGTCAAATTAGATGAAAACATTGAATACAAAACGAATAATTTATACTCTTTTGGCGATTCTACGGAACTCTTCCTACTTATGCTGAATAATATATACTAAAGGAATAGAATCTATCAGGATCTTTGTGGGATACCTTTATTCTGTGTCACTTGGGTTGATTTCAATTTCAGAATAAGTTTTTATATTGTACTTTTCTATTGGTTTTATCTATATTCAGGATCGATTTTAGAATTAATTATTAGTATATTTTCAAAATAATTTTCGGAACTGTTGTTTCTAAGAAGGTTTTCGACTGGAAACATGCGTTTAGGCTAGACCTTCCACCACTGCGTATGAGCTTTAGGCTTTGACGATCTTGATCTATATCAAATATATGATCATACATATATATAAATAGTGTAATTACTATATATAACTAAATAAACAGTAACTAGTCTTAGTTTAACTATAAGAAGAAGGAATACAAAGAAGAAGGAAAGGGGATGGAAGACGCAGAGAGGCTTTTGAGCAAACCTAATTAGACTCTCAAGTAATGTGCAACAAGAAGAGGGGAAGGAGCAGAGTAAGAGGGTCAGGTTTTGGAGACGTTTGTTTTTTTTAGACTTTTCCCCCCTCTCCCTACCCACCACACATACACACACACATCCCCCTTATAGCTTTTGGTCCCTGTTGGGGTTTGGTTTGGAAATTTGATGACGGGCGTAAACAAATGCATTGGCAATTTATTTTCCAGGCAACATCATAAAATTTGAAATCGATTAACGGTGCCAAGTCAAGTGTTCTTGTTTCACCCTCTTGTTCTCCATTATTTTCCATCAACACCCCACGACGACAATAGCCAACACACATACACACACACAGACCCACACACCTCTTCCCTCTGCTAGTATTCATCGGTCTAGCGAAACTCATAACATGCAACCAAAAACCTTATGAATAACAACAAACATGGGACAATGAGATTTAGTTTCGATTATATATAAATAAACAGATCATTAAAAGAAAAGATAGAACAAAAAAAAAAAAACAAATAACTTTTTATTGATAAAAAGTTTATAATTCCATAATTCAATTGCTGATATCTCAAATTGATTCAATTTCATGGTATATCTTACTATAAGAATCAAGAAAGATCATCTCAAATATTAAGTTTCAAATGTATAAACTAAGAGAACTTAAGGGAATTAACAATACTTTAATAGTTATAAATTGTAATTGGATTGTCAAAGTTAAACATAAAGTTTCAGAGAATTTTTACATTAATAGTTCCAAACTGTAAATGAATGATTAAAGTAAAAGATATAGATATAGATCCAAGGGAACTTTGGAGAATTTTCAATTATAGTTGAAAACTAGTTAAAGATATTTGTCCTACATTTCTTATTTAGATCTAAATTTAAAGAATTTACTATACTTTTATAGTTAATTGAATTATTTATGTTAAAGATAAAGATAAATTTTAGGGAATTATACATTAATAGTTCCAAACTGTAATTGGATTGTGATAGTTAAAAATAAATATTTGTATCAAAGAAAATTTCATAGAAACTACAATAAATTTATAATAAAAATACTTTAATTCTATTATTAAAGTTAAAAATAAATATTTAGATGCAATAGAATTTCGGATACTTGGATAATACTTCTAAATTCCCAATTGATTGTTTAAGTTAAAGATATACATATAGATCTGAGAGAATTTTAGAGAATTTGCAAAAATAGTTAAAAAACTTTAATTGGATTATTAAATTAAACATAAATATTTAGATCGAAGAGAAATTCAGAGAATTCACAATATATTTATAGTTATAAACTGTTTTGGAATTGTCAAAATTAAAGTAAAAGATATTGATCTAAGAAAATTTATAAATCTAAGAGAATTTAGAAAAATCTTTGATTTTAACTTTAGATCAAAGAAAATTTCTAAGATTTTACATTAGAAATTTTAAATTAAAATTATATTGATATGATATCAATATTTTTTAAAATATTTTCTTAATTTTTTAAACAAATTCTTTTATCTTTTCTGTTTTTGATTTTTACAAATTGATTTCTGGTAATTCAAATTTATTTAAAACTTAAAAAACAAAGCATTTGTTTTCTTAAGGAGTTTTTTTTTCTTATTTCCTTTTTTTTTGAAATTGTTTATAAATTTTAGAAAATTTATGCCTTGTTATAACAAATAGTTTGCATTAAGTAAAATGGAATTTTTGATCGAAAATTTTAATTATTAAAAAAAGTTTCTTAATTTAAATGTTTTTTTTTGTAACTTTTTTCATTGTTCTCTTTTTTTTATTTATATTTATTATTATCATTTAATTTGTAAAAAAATATTATTAATTTTAATTCTTTTTCTTATCTATCATTTAAACCAGTTTAAGATACTTAAAAAATTCTATTAGAAACAGGACAATTTTGCTTTAGTAAGGATCTTTTTAATATAAAGAAAATATATATTCCTATTTATCTAACTAATGTTTATTGTTAATATTTATTATATAATATACAATATAGTTAAATTTTATTCACTTTGTGTCATTTCACAAAGTTTTCTATACTTTCCATTTAATTCAAAGATTTCATTTGCATATACATAACTTTTCCAAGTTTTCCTTTTTATCCGCATTTTCATAATACGCCAAATAGATTTGCAAGTAAATGAAAAACCAAGATGATGAAAAAGTGTGAGTGGCTAAGATTATAATCTACTTAAAACTCAAATAGTTGTTAAGATTGATTTGACCCAAAAGTAGGCAATAGAAATTATGGCATATGCCCCAAGGGACAAAATACATAAAGAATGAAAATAATAATAAATACTTATCAGAGGAGAAGCAAAGGGGTGACAAAACCCTTTCATCCGGAAAGCCTTGATTGTAATCGCAAATCATCATAAAGTTAGTTGAATTTGTGTGAAATAATAAACCAAGCAAAACATGAAATAAAATACAAAATAAAGAAGAAAAAGAAAAGCAAAGCAAAAAAAAAAAAATATAAGAAATTTGCCGGCCGCCGGAAGACATTCAAAGCCGACGCAATACAAGCAGATAAATACATATATATATATTATATATATATATATATATATATATATATATATATGGGAGAAGAAAAAGTGGCCAGTGCAGTATAGTGTAGTAATACTGTGGCTATGGTATGGGTATACGGTTTACTATAAGGGAAGATGGAGCGGTTGATGGTTGCCGGTTGTCGGTCGGTCGGTCGGTCGGTTGTCGTTTGGGGACAACAACGGCGGCTCTGGGACTATGGCGGCAAAAATAGCCAAAGCCAACATGGCGGATGTTGCATGGAATTTATTTTTACTTTAAAGTCAAGAATTTCTCAAATTCCTGAACGTTGAAAAATGTTGAAAACGACTGAAAACAAAAAGTACGATTGTGTGTGTGTATGTGTGTGCGTGTGTATGTATCTCTTCTTTATAAAGTATATATTATATATATATATATATATATATATACTTACATGTGTGTTAAACTGGAAAGGGAGCCCACTTAAATGACAGAAACAGCTGATAAAAGAGAGGGTGGGCATTGAAGGGAAAATACCTTGGTCTAACCTCTAGCAAACAGATCAATTTCCTCTCACAATCCTTCAACATGCAACATGCAACAAAAAAAAGAAAAAAAAAACAAAAACCCGCTCCATCTGTGCATTCAGGCATAAAAAATTGATCTCAAACAATTGGTAACCATCAAGTTTGCCGCACAACACACACACACACACACACACACACAATTGACACATTTATGTCAACACATTGTGCAAAGTTTTTAACAATAATAAGTAGATATATAGATATATATATTAAGGTTAACTGTACTACACGTCACTGCTATTAGCCAGCTAGTAAATTTAGCCCTTCCAGCTGTTGTCCTTCTCGTCAGATATAGGCTAAAGCCTGTAAATGGCAACTGGCGACAGTTAAATAATGTTAGTGTTTCTTTAGTGGCAAGGGGGTGGTTGGGGTTTGGTTTAAATTCAAATTCAGTATACTCTGAGAACTAAACCATCGATCGAAGCAAACGAAAAAAAAAAAAAAAACAAAAAGGAATAGTTTACAAATGCATTATTTAGTTAACCTTGCGCAAATTTTCGTACAGAATTCTTAAATGAATGTAAATTAATTATTTAAATTGAAAAGTCCAAAGTAAACAATATATGAGAAATTTCAAATCTAGTCCTTAAATATTGACAAAGTAACTTTAGACCTACTTAAATCTTTTGGCAATAGGGCAAAGCAGCTTTAGGCCAAGGCAAGTTAGTTAGTTTTGCGTTAGAAGAAATCTTTAGAAATGGCTTTAAATTAATTAAGGAATCTAAATTATTTAAGTATAAATGAAAAAGAAATGTAATTATGATTAAGTATGGATAGAGGTAGAAAAATATAATGGTCAAAATCAAAGTTTAAGTCTAAAACCTATATTTGTTAATAGATTAATTAAGGGAAAAGGTTTTGAAGTTAGGGTAAAAATGAAAAAATATAAATATTTTATAATATGTTTCTAGCCAAAATTAAGAACAAAAGTTAAGGTATAAAAGAAAAATTGTTTAAACTTGATAATATATTTATTTGCTAATAAAATAAAGATCGAAAGGAGAGAAAATGAAAAAAGGAATAAAGAGAACAAGATATATGAGAACGGTATTAAAAGAACTAGCTCAAAAAGAATCACAACTTCTGTTATAAAGATTATAAGGATCTATAATATTTTTAATTACTCATAAAAATGAGAAATGAAAGGTAATTCAAAACATATGAACACAGAGTAAAAGAACCAGAACATATAAGAACGGTATTAGACGAACTAGTTCCAAAAGTAGCACAACTTTTTTTTATGAAAATTAAAAGGATCTATAATATATTTATTTGCTCACAAAATTGAGAACAAAAGGAGTGGAAATGAAGGGACATTTAATAGACACGAATATAAAGTAAAAGAACATATGAGAGCGGTATTAAAAGAACTAGTTTCAAAAGTATTTCAACTTTCTGTTAGAAAGATTATAAGGATCTATAATATAAAAAGATTATAAGATTATACATTTATTTGCTAAAACAAAATAGAGATCAAAAGGAGAGGAAATGAAAATAGAAAAGAGAACATCATATATAAGAACAGTATTGAAATAACTAGTTCCAAAAGTAACACAACTTTTTCTTATAAAGTTTGATATGAAAAGGAAAGGAAATATAAAAGAAAATCTAATAGAGATGAATACAGAGTAAAAGAACATATGAGAGTATTTCAACTTTCTGTTATAAGGATCTATAATAAATAAAGATTATAATGGGTAATAGATCAATTGGAGAGAAAATGTAGGGAATTTCAATAGACAAGAACTTAGTTTAATAGAAAGATACATAAGAATGGTATTAAAAGAACTAGTTTCAAAAGAATCTCTATAGTAAGATCCTTAATAACAGAACAGAATAACAGAACATTTTATAAAAGAACAAGAATTAGAATCTTTGCTATATGTTAGAAATACAAATTTTGGCATACAAATAGACATTTTTCAATTATTTTTAAGAAATATCAAAGAAAAAGTCGCCATTTTGCGAGAGAGAATAAATACCGTTAGAATTTAAACATAGTTGCAAAAGAAGGAGAAGAGAAGCAATTTTATATTAGGGGATTGTAATTGTATGTAATTAGTAAAGATTAAGCTTGACTTTTTTTCAATATATATATATAAATTATTTACTCAAGTACAGTTGTGCTTGTAAGTTAAAGTTTGCACATGTTTGCTATATCTATCCCTTTTCTTAAAGTCTCTCTCTCCCTCTTTTTCTCTCTGTTTCTCTCTTTGTCTATCTATCTGTATCTTTTGGTCTTTTTGTCTCTGTATTCTGTTTGTAAAGATGCTTGACTTGCTGTTACTTGTTTTTATCTTACTTGTTACAAAATCAATTTTCCACAAATTAATGAGAGTCGCATTTTTTCCCTGCTGCTCTTTTCTTTTGCGAAACGGCCCCCCTTCCGCACTTTTTCCCCCTCATCACCCATTATATGGCCAACCCTCTCTTTGACTGTAGAACTTTTATATACCTTATATACAAGAAAAAGGGTAAAATTAAGGGTATATTAAATATATGAAAAAAGAGAAGAAATATTTTTGTTAGAAAAGAAATTTTAAATAGAATAAAATTATAGAAAATTTTTTTAATATTAAAATTAATGGGAAATTGTATTTAATAGAGTTGCTTATACTTAGAGGGTATTATTAGATCGGTGCTGTTAATATTTATTTATTTTTTTTTTTTTACTTTACGGGGATTTTTCAAAAAGGATTCTTCGCATCCAAAGTTGTTTCTGTTTGCCTTGGTTCTGTTTCATTCGTTTGCTTGGGTTTCTTTCTTTCTCTTTTGTTGTTGTTGTTGTTGTTGCTGTTGCTTTCTGCACAAGATAAAAATATTTTTTAATGTTTTCTTGAGCACAGAAAATAATTTAAGGAATGTCACGTTGTAGCAGCCAGCGTTCTTTGAGAAGACGACGACGACGACGACGGCAACAGCAACAGCGACTCGCTCAATGTTCTCGTGAGGAGAGCTCCATGTATGCATTGCGCATTTTATTTTGGTTCTCCTGGGCTCCATCTCCAACTCCATACTCCATGCTCCCATACACCATCTCTACATTGGCAGCTCCTCCTCTGGTATGGGATAAAGAATTTCTTATATAGCAACAACTGCTGCATAGCATTCATACATCCGTCTGTCTGTCTACCGACTCCATTCTACCCATCTACCCATTTACCCATCTCCATTGCCATCCGCATCCATATCCATTCCTTCTATCTTTCCCTTTCTCTCTCTCTCTCTCTGTCTCTGTCTCTCTTTCTTTCTCTCTATGCATATCCATAAGATTGTTGCAACTGTTTGCCTGGGAACACGGCAACGGGAGCGGAAACACACGCAGGGCAACGATAAACGTTGCTGTTTTTTTTTTTTTTTTTTGTTTTGGTTTCGTTTGAAAAAATTTTTTACTTAACCCCTTATCGCACTCTCTGGCTATCCCGCCGAAAAGAACCTAAAAGCCGCCGCCGCTGCTGCTGCCGACGCCACCAAAACGGTGCTGGGTGCTGCCTGACCGCCGTGTCTTAAATTTAAAGCTTTTTGTCTGTTTATAGAAATACTTTCGAATATGCCGACAACACCAACAAAAACAACAACAACAAAAAACCATATTATAAAGACCAATGTCAATACATTTTAATGAGCCATGGCGGCAATTGGTTAAAGGTTAAAGTTCCATCTAAATGAAATCGAAATCGAAATTGTTGATTGATATTAACAATACAAATGTCAATCAGTTTGTTTAATTAATAAACAATTTATAAAGGTTCTTTAACTAATTAAAAGTTTGCCTCTTTTTCGACATATCAATACAACAAATGTCTCGATAAAGTAAATTTATGATATATATTTAAGCAAAGGATCAGAATTGAAAGAAATTTAAGACATTTTTTAAATATTATTGCCTAATTTTGATAAGAAGATTTTGATACCCTTACAAAAATTGGTCATATATTTGCAACGCATAGAAATATATGCTTTCGATCCCATAGAGTATATATATTCTTGAACAGCATCTATAGTCGTGTTGATAAAGCAATGTCCGCCTATCCGTCTGTCAGTCTGTCTGTTTCTTCGCATAAAATAGACTTTAAATTTAAAGCTATATGGTTGAAACTTGATAGATAAGCTCTTTAATTAATCAGTAAGTTCAAGTATGAAAAAAAGCCAGATCGGATGACTATAACATCTGGTAAATTGACTTTAAACCAATAAAATAGTCAATTAGTCTAGAACTGCAAGGGTATACATATATGTATATATATATATATACATGTTCACAAACCGATTAAATGCCTTAACTATTGACCAAATAATAGAATATTGGAATATTAAAACCTTTAAACTTTAACTAACTAGGCTATAAATCTAAGGCTATAACTATATATATTTTGAATATCAATTGGTAATATATTTAAATAAAACTTATGTACAGTGAAAACTCTTTTAAATGGACAGCAATTGTTGCCTCTTTTATGTTTACTTAAAAAAGATATTCGTTTCGCAAGGAGATTTGTTGCAAATTGAGAAATGTCCTTTATGCGGAGTTTTCACTGTATTATCTTTTGCCTTCTTTTAAATTTTCACTTGACCAATGGTCAATCAAATTTTAAATCTATTTAAGTATTATCTAAAGTTATTTTTCATTTTAAACATTTTAACAAGTACTTGGACTCACTTTAGCTTAGCTTAGTAACCTCCCCACCTTTTCCCCGCAGTTCCCTTCATAATGAGTACACGGCATTGAGAGTTCTTAAGAAATAATTGTTGCATGTGTCGAAGCGCAGGCGCTTTTTATTGCAACTTTTCATTGTTGAAACAAAAAAAAAATAAATTCGCATTTTCATTTTCATTTGATTTTGTGTAGCGCGTTTTTTTTTTTTTAGTTTCTTAGTTGTTGTTGTTGTTGTTTTTCGTACTTGCACTCGTATTTCGTCAACCGAAATGGTGAAGAGACTCTAATCCCCCCCTCGTTCCACTCGTTCCCCCCATTTAAGTTGAACCGTTCTCTTGCTTGTTGCAACTGCAACATCAAAATCAACGGTAAATGCAAAAGCTTGCGCTTACCTGTGTGTCTGTTGCGCAATTTGCGCAACCGTAACAGATGTTGCTTTTGGTTTTTTTTTTATATATATATACAGATATATATGTATATGTATGTATGTATGTGTGTGTGTCTTGTTGTTGCTATTGTTGTTGGTTTTACTAGTTCAGTTTTTGTACAACAATCATTTGTTGCATTTTCAACAATTTTTCCAATATTTATGTCTTTATGAAAATTTCAAAATTTTCATTTGCTTTAGTTTGTTTTTTTTTTTTTTTTGTGTTTTGTATGTTTTATGTAGGAGGTGTTGCAAGCAGCAAACAGCATAATGCAACACACACAGAGAGAGAGAGGGAGTGATATAAAGACAGAGAGGTAGCATATGCATGGGCATGATTAGTCAGCGATGAGCACCCACTCAAGACCATACCTACATACATACATATAGACAGACATGGGTACCTACATATGTAGCAACATGTGTTTTTTTTTCTGCCCCGCCCTTCCATCATAGCTCCATGGTCTAAAGCTCAACTTGAAATACAATTTTTGTGCTGCTCTCGGCATTTTTTCTTAAAGTCAGCAATATTTGTTTTTATTATTTCTTTTGCATTTTGGTTGCTCCCTTTTTTTTTTTTTTGATTTTTTGATTTTTTTTGCTTTTTTTTTTTTGCAGTTGTTTTATGACCATAATTCACTACTCTATGCCATACTCTCTACCCTCTATGGCTAAGGCCCTTCATCTTCTACCATTTCTAACCATTCTATGGCCATGTCTAAAATGTGATTCATTGCATTTAGAACCTGTGACAGGAATACTCTTTCTACAAGGGGGAGAGTTAGCTATGCTGTGTGTTAGTATTATTAAGGGAATGAGTCTATGTCTATATACATGTATATGTGTGTGTGTGTGCATGTTTGTAGGTTTCTTCTAGGTGCATAATTTGATGACAACTGCCACACTATGTGACATTTTTCAGTTTATTTTATACAAAAATTATAAATCGTAGGTTGTTGCAAAATTATCACGGTGACATGTTTTCGAGACGTGCACAAATGGCAACATGTTTCATTTGCACACTTACACCCTCCCCCCTCTAGCCAAAAAAAAACCAACAACAACATAAAAAAAAAATAGTTTTTCAATTTAAAAATAATAATAATAATGCCATTAGAATAGAAACCCTTCATAGAAAATAACCTTAATTGAGTGCACTTAGAATCAAGGTAAATTTAAAAGAACTTTTAAAATAAATTATATAAATTACAAGAAATGAAAAAAGTAAATAAATACGAATAAATTTTAATTTAAATTTTCATTTAAATAGAAATGGCTTAGTAGGAAATCGTTAAAAATAAAAAAATTAGTTAGTTTTTGCATAATTTATGTTTTAAGGTTGTAAGTTTAGTCAAAGACACAAAAAATAAATCATTTGAAAAAAAAAAATTTTTTTTGGCTAGTAAAATTATTTTTATAAAAATTAAAAATGTACATAATTATAGTAAGTTTTTAAAAATAAAAAATAAACAAATAGTTGTCTTAAAAGTTTTTAAAAAATATGTAAATAAATATAAATAATTGTTTTTAAACCTTAAGATGATCCATATAGAACCTTGGAGACTCAACCAAAATCAATCGAACAGAAACAAAAATTAATTTTCTTGTGCTTAATCGAAACTTTCTTAATGTTTTCAAAAACAATATGGCGGCCTTTGGTTTTTTATTTCTTAGATGTTTGGGGAAAAGTAACAGTTTTTTTTATTTATAAAATATCTTAATTTACTTCGATTTCATTTTTATGTTTTACAAATGGTATCTAAAGATTTTATTTGAAAATTTCAAACAAAACCCTACGATTTAACAGTGGATTTTTGTGTTTTACTTATTTTGAACTTTACTTGAAACATAAAATCCTTCGATCGAATACTAGTTTTTCAGGTCTAGCTTATGCTTTCAAAAATGTTTTCAAAATTAACTTAAGAAACATATTATCCCGATCGAAATTTTGTGTTATACAAGTTTTATAAAAAACATATAATTCTTGAATCAAACACTAATTTTTTAATTTTACAAATGCTTTCTAAAGTATTTTTAAAAATTTACCCAAAAACAAAATTATGCAATTAAACACTAGTTTTTTATGTTGTCCAAATGCTTAACAAACTTTATTGAAGTGTTTTCCAGATCAATATAAATAGTTTTGAAAAATAACGTGTTTAAAGTTTTAAAAGGTTTTTACTCATAGTTGACGTGGCCTTAAAAGTTTAGGTATGTCTCAAATTCAAATTTTCAGAGAACATTTTTAATATATTTAAAAAGAAAATGTAAGAAAAGAATTACTTCATATTTTCAAAATTCCAACTACTCCTAACCCCTAAATGCAGCTCTACCACATATGACCCTAAGGCAACATTTGTTGAACCATTTTAAGACAAACCATTTTAAGAAATCTTTAAAAATTTTGTATAGAAATTATTTGTTTTAAAACAGTTTCTATTGCTCAGTTTTTTAAAGGATATTTCAATTCGGGATATATAAATAATAAATTATACAAATTTATAATAGAAATTTTTTTGTTAAAAACTTATCATTCGTTGAGAAATTTTTAAAACTAATGCAAGTTTAAGTAAAAATATTAAAACTTTAAAAAATGAATTTTAAGATTTTTGAAAAACAATCTTTCGTCGATAAATTTATAAAAAGATATTTCAAATCATTTTTGATAAGTTAAATAAAAGATTTAGTTTGTTTTTAATTCTCAAAGAGTATTTTAAACTAATAAAAGTTAAAATAACAATATATAAATAAAATAGAACGGATCTTGAGATTTTAGGAAAAACAATCTTTCATCGGCAAATTCATGAAAAAATATTTTAATTCATTTTTGATTAGTTAAAAGGTTTTTTTTGGCTTGTTTTTAATTCTTAAAAAAATATTTAAAACTTAAATGGGTTTTAAAAATTGGATCTTAAGATCTAAAATGTAATTTATATATCTATAATTTAACAGATAAAAATATATATTTAGTAGTTAGAAATGGAACAATTAAATTAGCTATTTATTTGATGTCCAATTAAAATTGAAATTCCTTAACTAAAAACATTGCAAATTGTTTTTTATAACAATATTTCATATATGTATAGATATATATACAGACTTTTGATGGAAAAAAGCAATGAAAATATATATCTTTGATTTAATTGAACAGCTGCGACAAATCTTGACAAACGCTTGATTCAATTTCTATATCATTTAAAACATTTAAATTTTCAAAGTCAATTCTTTAAAATATATAGAAATGTTTTTTAAATAGTTATACAAATTTACACAATTTTTTAAGCTGTCGAAAATAACCTTTAAATGTGTGTGCGTGTGTGTGTGTCTGTGTTTAATTAATTATTGATAGGAATATTCTTTACGTGGAACGTGTGTGCGTGTCTTATTATTGTCACTGTACTATTTGTTTTATTATTATTATTATTATGCAAAATTGTTTCACTTATCAATTAAATGAACATTTCACAAATTCACACCTCACGATGGAAAAAGGATACGACAAGAGAGAGAGAGAGAGAGAGAGAGAGAGAGACTCTATGAACGATTCACTCACTCAATAAAACCCATGTGTGTGAGGCTAAAGAACGTGTTCGACGTGCTCATTTGTTTGGCGATGATGTGTAATGTCAAGAGTGTCATAAGCAACTCATTTTCAGCATTGAAATATTAATACAAAATAAGCATGATACAGATACAGATAGATATATATATATATATACTTATATAATTATGTATGTATATATGTAGATTTGGTTGTATGTATATTCAGTTATTTGAAATGAAAGGTATTTTGTTCAATAATAAATAAATATATTTCTGCACTTGAATGGTCCATTGAGAAAAATGTGAAACACATGGGGACCACAGAACCATCATCATCATTATTATTATTATCATTATCATCATCATTATGCCCATCATCAAATTCGACCACAATAATAATCTACATGGACATGAAGGAGAGGATGCACTTGCACCCGCCCGAGGTTCATTTGACCAAATTAATTATGAAGTTAATTACGAATGCAAGTGAAATTCCACAAAAAATATTATATGGCAGAACAGAAAGCCAGAGAAAAAAAAAAAAAAAAAAAAACACAACAACAACAACAACAAAAAAGGAATTCAATGAGAAATGCATATATCACGATATGTACATATGTTTCATTCTACCTACCTTCTACCATCTGTATATATCCATTCTACTTTTATCTGTTAATAATTGAAGTAAAGTTAAAGAAAGTTACTTTTAATATTAAATAGCTTATCGATTTACAATAAGTTTTATTATAATACTATATATATGTAAAATATTTAGTTTTATTTCAGTTGATAAAAAGTTAAAGAAATTTTTAAAATTTAAAAATTTAAAAATTTTTGCAATTTTCTTAAACTTTTTAAAGAATTTATCAATTTTTTGCAAATTTCTTAAAGTTTTTGTCTAGCTAAAAAATATAATGAAACAAAGAGTAATATTTTTTTATTTATTTTAAGTATTTATATATACTATTTGGATATATTATATTTGAAATATAATATTTGATTTATAATATCAATTTGCTTAAAACAAAATAATCAACTTTTTATATATGATTCATAATATGTAATACATAATATTTCAACATTAATATATGATTTTGCTCCAAAAATAAAAATCATAAATTGTGTCACTTTAAAATATTAGGGAAATAATTTATTTTTTAATTGTTATGAGATTTTTTTACTACAATTATTAAGGCTTTTATTTTCTCCAAAAAAATAAATGATAAAAAATGATTTGAAGATAATTAAAAAAAATCTATAACAAAGCTTAATTTTTATAAATATTATTTACCTTAATTTTAAAACATTTATTATATATATATACATTAATACAATAATATTTTATTTAATATTTTTTAAAGTTGAATTAAAAAAAAAAAAAAGAAATATACAAGGTTATATATAGTGAACATTATAAATCCTTGAAAACTCATTCAAAGTCAATCTGAAAAAAAAAAAATTATTTTAATATTTATTCAAATTGTGTTTAAAAAAACATTTTGTTTTAAATAAATTTAAAAGTTTTAAAATTAGTTTTAAAGTGAAATTCAAAGCATTAAAACAAAACTTATAAAAAATCAATTTCTTTTGTAACTTTTTCTTCATAATTATTGAAAAGTTTACTTTTCTGAGTGTTTTCAATTGAAAATTTAGAAATTTTTAAGAAATTTAAAAATCTACAAATATAATTTACTTTTTTTGTATATTTTTCTATATTTTTGTTACCGTTTTTGAAATAATATTATCTTTTTCTCATACATAATTATTAATTTTAGCTATGGCATTTATTTTATTAAGTCTCTAAATATTAAAAAATTTATTTTAAATTTAAATAATCGAATTGTGATTAAAATACTAAGCACTGAAATATATATAAATTTTTTTTTATTATACTTATATAAATGTATATCTCTTAGATTGATATATATGAAAAAATCTACAAAATATTTAAATATTAAAAACTTTTTAAATATAATTATATAATTTATTAGGAATCAGTTGTTTAAATCTCTTATTTCATATGGCAAATTGTATATATATTTAAAACAAAGATTGGAATGTTACAATTATCATGAATTCGTTTACAAGAATATCCTTTGGATTCAAACCGAATCAGATTGATTATCAATTTGCCGAAAATGCGTCAATGAAATATTTCTCGATTTCAGTTGCAGTTGAAAATTGGAATTCAAACAAAATTGTTAATTAACATGTGTGCGTGTGGGTGTGCATACATACATACATACATAGTATATGTGTGGGTGTGTGTCCGTGTGCATGTGTCCGTCCTGTTCCTGTCAGGAGTTGTTGGAGTTGAATGCAGTTGGAAAGCTGGACATTTAAATTAACAACAATGTGAGAGAGGCGTCTGGCCGATGCCTGTTTGATTGCTGCTCCGGAGAGGAACCCAACAACAAAAAAAAAAAAAAAAAATACAGAAGCAAAACCAACAACAACAAGGACAACAACAACAACAAAAAAAATGTACTCGTCCGCACCAAAAATTTCACAACCGAATTCAAATATCAAAGAACGGACTTGTTTGATGGGGGGAAATGGGTGAAGTGGAGTGAGGCGAATGAATAAGTGTGAGTGACAGTGTGTGTGTGTGTGTGTGTGATTGGATGATCCAAAGGCTGAAGGACAACTGTATGTCCTGCAATGCATTTGCTCGATTAAAGTCCAAAATTGAAATAATTCAAACAATATTTTGCTTCTTGTTCATTCTTTTTTTTTTTTTGGTTTTGTTTTTTCCAAATTCAACCGTGGAACTAGTAAGGAATGTTGGAAATATTTTTGTTTATAACGAAATGCCCCAAGGAATGGAATTTTTTCTTTAGCTCTCGCTGCTTTCAATCTATCTCACTCTCTCTCTCCACACACTCATACTATGTCTATCTCTCTCTCTGTTTGTGAAATGGAAATGCTCGGTCCGTGTCCATGTCTGTGTCTGTGTCTGTGTCCATGTCCATCTCCATGTCCATCCTTCGCCTGGTTGACTGACTAAATGCTTGGCTGAATGACTAACTGAATGACTGCCACCCAGATCCAGTCCCAGACCTCAAATCAGCCACGTTGAATCTCTGGATGCATGAGCCATGACACAGAATGGAATTTTGATTGTGTATATTGCATGTGTACACCCACCTCATACTGCACACACACACACACACACACACACACATACATACACCACTCTCAATGCAAAAGCCATAGTGAACCACTGACCAAACCAAACTGAACCAATCCCAGAGCCTTGCAAAAGTCCTGACTGAGTTGGTATTCAGAAATTGGTAGATGGAAGCCAGGGAGTCCTGTCCTATCCTGTCTGTGCACTCTGATTGTGCCGTAACGGTAAAATTAATGCTGCACATATTTCCCATATTCGGTTTATGCGAGATTCTTTTACCAAACGCAACAGCAACAACAAAACCAAAATAGTTATAGGCCAAAAAGGGGAAATCGAATACAAATTTCAATGATATTAACAAGTTTAAGACAAAGAAAATTAATAAATTATTAAAATAATTTAATGCAAATTTCAATATTATTGAAATAATTTTATAATTTATTAAGAATTTTGTTTTTTTTTTTTCAACTTTTATTATATAGAACATAAAATAAAGAAATATTTTAGAATATAAGACAATCATTTTTTTTTTTCCGAAATTTATGGAAAGAGCATTTCAATTTCGTTGTTAAGGCAACTATAAAAAAAAAAATCGTTCCCTATTTTATATTTCATCTTTTTTTGACTTCTTTTTTATTTTTTATTTTTTTGGTTGCATTTTTTCATGTTGTGAAGTGAAACAGATGGACAAGAGTATCAGATTTGTTTGCCAGTTTTTACCAACTACATTTTGATTTGTGCTCAATTTTTTTGCACACACACATACATATATAGGTATATATATGTATATAAAAAGTATTTTTTATATATATATATTCTGATAACATTGTTATCCTGGCACAAACTACAGACTTTATAAATGTGTATATAAAACAAAAGGATAAACTTGAAACATTTTATTTATATTTAAATGCATATATATACATATATATATATTGGTCTGAATATTCTAAAGAGCATTCAACAGTTACCAATACTCTTTAAGTCATAACTTGGCTTAAACCTAAAAAAAAAGAGTTCCAAAAAATCTTAGTTAGGTCAAGTTAATTGTTTTTTATCTAAATTAAAAATAAAACTCACTTAATAAATCTTTAAAAAATGGCTTATGAAATCATAATGAATCGTTACACCGATATGTTCCAATAAATATATATATATACCATATTAATATATCATTTAAAAACTGAACAAATTGGTGTAGCAAGACAATATTTTTAAAAGAAAACTATTAAGTGGGTTTGGGAGAAGAGTATATTAGTTTTAGTCAGAAGCTTGCAACTCATAGAAAAATGCTTTTTTGAATATATAAATTATAAATAATCTTGATCAGTAGAATGAGTTGACTTTATATATATTCTTTATTCTTCTGTTCGCCTGTTAATCTGTGTAAATCAATGCAATTTTCTGAGACTCTTAAAGTTATAGAGTTGAATTTTACCCTAACAACTTCTCTTTGTGACAGGCATTCTATATTTCGGAATTATCCAGATCGGACGCCTATATCTTATAGCTCCCATAGGAATTAGGAGTCGAGAAAAGGGTTTAATATCAATAACTTAATTGGTTTTGAATTGAATTTTATGAAATTTGGTATTTGTAAGTTTTATAAGCTTCTAACTATATTCACCAAGTTTTATCGGAATCGGTTGACTATATCATATAGCTCACATAGGAAAGATCGGTTATATATCGGATATAGTTTTAATTGTTTTAAAAAGGATTGTTTCAAAAATTTGTATTCTTAAATTTGTTATAGGCAAAAGCATTTCTATTTAGTTTGTTTAGAATCAGTCGACTATATATATGCTACAATCCCATAGGAACTATAGCACTAAAACCAAAAACCATATTTCAATATTATAAACTACAAATTTCATAACTAACAAAATTGACTTGAAGTATGACTAAACAAATTGGTTAGAGAAGAAGGAAAAATGTATATAGATCGATCACAGTGTTTCTATATAGATTGATCACTATAAGATTTATTATATTTTTTTCCTTCTTTTTATGGTTGTCGGTTTGCAGATTATTCGGAATTGGCATTTTATATTGTGGGTCAAACCATTAACTTATTGTCTTTCACAATTGCCTGGAATAGGCCCATGTAACGTGTGGGAGTAACTTAAAAAGAGAGACAGGAAGAGAGATAGAGAGGCGCTAGATTATGCTCAATTTTTTTTTTTTGTTTTTTTCTTGCCTTATTTCATTAATGGTAATGGAACCATTTAGTTATGTTTCGCCATGGTGCAGGGGATTGTAGATTCGCCCACGGTCGTTCTCTTTACAGTCCGCATTTGTATACCTCTTTGTTTCCCTCTCTCTCTCTCTCTCTGTCTCTGGTCCCTGTATGCATATAATTTTATGTATCTACTTTAAATCTCTGAGGAAAAAAGAACGAGAAAAATAAAATAAAGTGTATCTATGTATCTATTATTTGCCCGACCGCCGACCGCTTGCGACGACGCAGCGCAACGATTTGATTTTCTTTATTTTTAGATGTACAGAAAACGTCTTCCTCTTCTAATTTGGCGCCGGTCCAAACAAAATTCAAGATTTTTGCAAAAATAATAGTAATAACAACACACACACACCCCACATACACACACAACACACACATAACGCGAGTAGGCAGGCGGTCAAACGATAAAAACTCACCAAACGATTCCATGTGAGAGATCTCTTCACAGCTGTACGTAGGTACACACACACACACAATAATATATATATATATATATATATAGTATATATATATATGCACGATATCTACGCCTATATATACTACACATTATCTGGTCGAAATTTTCAAAATTTCTTCACTTGTTTATTTATTTGAAACTCAAATTCAGGTTGCAATTGAAGCGCCAAATTATAGAATGATATACATATATATCTATCTATATAGATGGTTTAGAGTACACATACATTCAGAAGTATGGATAGATGGGTGGATGGATGGATGGATGGATAGATTGACTCCATTAGATTAACCTTGATTGTGTATTGAAGTGCTTTATGCCAAATATTTGATTAGACATTAAACGGACAATCATTCCATATGGGGATCATTGTTTTGTATTCCTCTTCTTTAAATCCTAATCTTTGATATTTCATTGATTTTACTTTTTATGTTTTAAGAATTTCAAATCTAACTGGAATACCTTATACTGATTACTTTGATTCTTTGTCTTATATACATTTCATTAGCTTTACTTAACAAAATTGAACATACTTGGACCTTATTGGATCTAGTTTATACCAAATTCTGAAAAGCTCTTTTAATAATAAAGATTTTATATGGGATCATTGTTCTATTTAGGATCATTGTTACTTATTTTAGTTTCATTCCTAGTTTTATATGTTTCATTGATTTTATTTTGCAAGATCTTACTGGATTCCATGTGAGTCCTTATTACTTATTACCTTGATTCCTAATCAAATATATTTTTTTGATTTTACTTTGCAAAGTTTTAAAATTCTTGGACTTTACTGAAACTAGTTTATAACATGTTCTAAAAACTTTTAATCTTCCGGATTTCACGAATTCGAATTGATTTTTATTCCTTTAAATTAAAGATATTACCATTTACTTTTATAATAATACTTGTATTTTATTTAAATATATTTACTTAATTTTCTTTTTTATTTTTTTGGTTTCTTAATTTTCTAAAATTTTACGATTTGTTCTTTATATAAGTTCTTATACCCTTGAAGAAGGTATAAGAAGGTATAAGATTACTTAACTTTCTGAAATTTTATCATTTGTCCTTTATATAAGTTTTTATACCCTTCAACAATATTGATGAGATATTTGTAAGGCATAGATATATAATTTACGGAACCCATAAAGTATAATTAATAATAGCCGAGTTGATCTAGCTATGTTCGTCTCCCTGGATGTTTGTCTTTCTGTTTTTTTTTTTTACAATTTTTAGACCTTAAATTTAAAGCTATATGATTGAAATTTGATGAATTAGCTTTTTAGATGTGCAAGTTTTGATCTAGCTATGTCCGTCAGTCTGGATGTTTGCCTGTTTGTTCTTCCGTCTGTTTATCTGTCTGTTTCTTTGCCTATTTTAGGCCTTAAATTTGAAGCTATATGGCTAAAATATGGTAGATACACATTTTAGATATGTAGGTTACGCAAGTATAAAAATTAGTCGGATCGGACTACTAAATGATAGTTTTTTAAGCAAAATGAGCATAAAATGTTCATAAATGATAAGTTATTTTATTCTTTTTGATTGTATTTCTCATTCATTTAAATTTTGCATTGAAGCCGATCTGAAAGAACACATAGTTAATTATAATTTCGAGAGTATACAAACTTTGGCAAGACTAAAGATAACTTTTAAACTTTTTATACTCGAAAATTCTCAGTTTTTAATATTTAAATAGAATATGTTATGTAGTAGCTCAAAGATTTTTGTTTTTTATTAAAATTAAAACATTCTTTTAATATCAACTAGAAAACTGAATGTTAATTATAATTAATATTATCTTTACAATAGGAAAAATAAATATAAACTGAAGCATTTTGTAACCTTAGGTTCATTTTTTAGTAAAGTTAACTAAATCAATTTATTAATTATTTTTGTAACTTTTTTTTTAAAAATTTTCCAATTCCCAAAATATTAATCATGAGATTTTCCACGAATCAAGCTTCTTCTTATTCTGGAATTTATGATGCTTGTTGTGACTGTTAGTCGGGTTCCATCTCGGTGTTATCTATAGTTTGCTGATCGCATAGCTCATACCAACTGTGGACTGCGGTTATCGGGCCAAGATTATATACACTATATGCATAGATACGTAGGCCACTCATTCAAAAAAAAAAAAAAAAGAAACAAAAAACATCACTCAACTTGTTTGCGCGCGAGCCATATAAACTTATAAATTTAGATTCTAACTGATGTAGGTACATATATATAAATATATATGCATATATATATATGTACATATATATATATATATATGGGTTTGTATGGCTTGGCCAAACTGTGTTATCTGTAAGCCAGCTAATCTACTTAACTCTCAACTCTTAAATGAAAAAAAAAAGAAATGAAACCAAAAACTCGACGAGAAAGTTTATTTTTTTTTTTTTTTGGTTTTTACTTTTTATTTCCAT
This sequence comes from Drosophila neocordata, assembly GCA_018903615.1. Lineage (NCBI taxonomy): Eukaryota > Metazoa > Arthropoda > Insecta > Diptera > Drosophilidae > Drosophila > Drosophila neocordata. Next base: position 11,867,600 of record JAEIGI010000003.1, read on the forward strand.
TTTCATTGTCGTTTTGTTTTTAGTTTAGTTATTTGTTTTAAGGCACTTCATTCCCCGCTTATCATTGACCGGCATTTTAAGATTATTCACATCAATATATATGTATATACCTATATATATGTATATATAAAATTGTATATAAACGTCTATAAAATATAAAGCTCCATAGTAAATTGTATACAGGTGATTCGCATATGTGTTACTATGTATGGCCCAGTATTAGTTAGTTAGTTAGTTAGTTAGTTTAGCACATCGGTTGGCAATGCAACATGGCTGCTGCACAATAGCCGGGAAATTGTACGCACTTGAGAAAGAAGTCGGCAGCTCCCTGAATGAATTATTGAAATTTGTTATTGTTTAAAAATAATTGTTACTATTATTTTTGTTTTTTACTTACGTGACAGCAATTACAGCATTGCGATATCAAATAGGTCCAAATATAAAAAAATGCACCAAGGAATGCCACAAAGAATGAGATTAATAGAAATAGGATTAGCCATAAAAGGAACCACAGTGGATTACCCATTTTGCTGTGGTCCAAAAAAAACGTAAAACTTTTGTTTCTTTTTTGTATTATCGACTATCTATTTATTTTTGTTCTGATTATTTAATTTTTTTTTTTTTTGATTGGTTAATATTCACACGACTTTAGTCTACGAACGCTCGTCAACAATTGATACAAATTTCCGACTTTACTCCGACAATGATTAGACATACATGGGGACGTAATAATCATACGCTACTCGGTTATCAAATCGTCAATCGGTCAATGTCTATACCCTAAAAAGACAATCAAGTATATACTATTTGCCATAGAAAGTGTTTTTAAGTAAGTGAAAAGTATTTCAAGATCAAAATCACATGCAACGAAAAGATATCTCTGATTGATCTAAGGTTTATAAAAATGGAAATCATATTTCATATATAGTATAAAAATTGGTATCGGCAATTAAAATATAGATAATTAATATCTCATAGATCGCGTGTTACAATTATGAAAGTGTATTAAGTCTATCTTTTTATACCCTTGCCATAAGGTATAATGATTTTGGTCAGAAGTTTGCAATAGATAAATTATATATATATAATTTTGATTAGTACAAAGAATTGAGTTTATATTTGATCTGTCTGAATCAATGCAATATTTTCTGACACTTTTAAAGCTAAAGAGTTGAATTTTTACCCTAAAAACTTCTTTTTGTGGCAGGCATTCTATATCTTGGAATTATTCCGATCAGACGACTATATCTTATAGCTCCCATAAGAATTAGCAGTCGAGAATGGGGTTTACCATCAATAACTTTATTGTTTTTGAATTGAACTTTACGAAATTTGGTATTTGTGAATTTTATAAGCCTCTTAACTTATCCACCAAGTTTTATTAGAGTCGGTTGACTATATCATATAGGTCACAATGAAACGATCGGAAAAGTGATTGTCCTCATATTTCGTATTTGTAAATATGTTATTTATATATCTTAAGTTTGACCAGAATCAGAATCAGCTGCCATATGAACAATGGGACAAAACAAGCAATCTTTTGTATAAACAAATTTTTAACCAAGGTGCAGATATAAAATTTAGGTATCACTTAATATAGTTACTTACTATTCTGCCAGATTTTATGAGAAACGATAAGACACTATGCAAGGGTATTCAAATTTCGTTACAGGAAAAGTGTGTCCATTCTTCTAAGTTATTATAAATTTGTTATCAGTTTTTTTTTTTTTTTTTGGGAGGGATCGTATGCATATACTCTATCTTTGACTTGTCAGTCATATAAAATACATAATTGAAACAAATAAAATGAGTGCTACGAAATCACAGGGCGGCAATGTGGAGGAATCCCTGACGAAATCAGTTAGTGCTCCAAATTTTGTTGAACACGAAAAGAAAATACACACTCCACAGGATCTAAATAGTTGGGTTCGTTCCCGTGCATATTATGATGTGGTGGCTTATATAAGTAATACCAGTGTTGCCGTACAGGGTCACAGGACACGTGGTAATTACCCAGTAACAGAACAAATGCGTAAACTTTGCAATATGTTCAATCGTTTGGAGCATTTAATAAATGAGAATCTACCGCCTGGTTGGAAATTGAAGAATCTAAGGACACAAATGCCACCGGCTCAATCAACGCGTCAAAGTTGCATACGTTCGTATCGCACATGGATGCGGCATATGCATCATAATGTCTTCTTTATGCTCGACAGGGCCATTAATCCAAAGTGTCAGTTTCTACATGAATTGGGATACTATTTCTCACAATCATTCGGTAGTCCCACATGCCTTGACTTTGGTCCGGGCAATGAGCTAATGTTTATATTCTTTCTATGCGGCCTATTTAGGGCCGGAGTCTTAATGCCGGAGGACACTATAGCAGCGGCTCTGATGCTCTATGAACGTTATACCCAACTAGTACGACGTTTATTAATTATCTATATGTTACCAACAAGTGCTACACGAAAGCATTATAATTTGGTCGATTACTATGCCCTGGGCTATGTCTGGGGTTCTGCTCAATTGTCAATCGATAGTCCCTTTGATCCCTTATCCTGTGAATCTGTAGAGACAGTTAAAGAATTTCGAGACGATTATATGATAATATCGGGTATTGATTTCCTGCAAAAGCATCGGGGACGACTTCGTGAACACGCCTACCAACTGTGGTGTATATTCTCTTCACCAAATTGGACAGATGTATATGATGGATTATCGCGTAGTTATATTAAAGAAATTCTTGGATCATTTTCAACCGTTAGCAATTGTGTTTTCAGTGATCTAATGTCATTTGAAATGATACCAACGGGCGTTAAAATTGTCACAGCTGTTTTGGGAAAACGCGAACAGAGACGACAATCAAGTAAATGTGGTCAAACATCTGATGGAGATCAATCGCCAGAGGAGCAACAAGTATTTGAATATCAGCCACCAGTGGAACAATTTATACCCCCCGAAGAGGAAACCCTGTTAAACTTTGACAATCAAATAAGATCCTCGATTGACTATAGAGACAAACATCCACATCCATTTTGTATGCCACGCAATGAAGTTCATGTGGCAACGCAAAGTGCAGTGGAGGTGCAACGTCAACCAACGCTATCAAATGCATTGGCCGAAGTTGGTAATATCGTTGGTGCCGCATTTGGTATTAATAAAGAAATTGTATCTTCCGGATTACATTTTGGTGATCGTATGAGTATTGCCCAAGCATCAACAACTGAATCGACAGCCAGTTCGTCCGATAGTTCAGAATAATTGTCGATAATCAAAATGATTGCGTCTCTTTCTATATATATATATATATACAAAGTTTGCTTTTATTAAATTATATACGTATCTATATATATATAAATGTTTTTACAAATACAAGAGAAAACCAGCAATATTAAAATCCAACATACAAATTGTCCATCATCCCATAGCAACCCCATCGGGACTCTCTCTTTCTCTGTCTCTGTCTCTCTTTCACTCTTATACAATTGTGGCATTATCATCATCATCTGTGGTTTATGTTTGCTTGTCCGATTGTGCGACAACAAATGATTCAGTTGGTCTTTAACTGGAACTTATTAATTTCTATACAAATGCATATATATATAAATATATGTGTATGTGTGTGTGTGTGTGTGCTTGTCGCACGCTACTTGCTGTGCTTTTATGAGTTCTTTTTTCTCTTTTTTTTTGTTTTTTATGACGGGAATAATAGGGTATGATGAATTAAAGAGTCATGTTAGCACGACCCAAGGGAAATGTTCCACGTGCCTAGTTATCGACACTAAAATTATTGAGGAAGTCTAGGAATTGAATATACATATATGTATATATATATATATATACATACATACATATATGTTTTAAGAAATGTGTTAAACGTATCTAAAGGCCTAACGAAAGCATATCTTAACCCATTTAAGAGAGACTTCCTTTTGAAATATTTCTTTAAACAATCTTCTTTTGGATTTGGATTATCCGAAATGCTTGGGATCAAAGCTATTTTGAAGTATTTCTTTTAACAATCTTCTATTGGATTTGGATTATCCGAAATGGTTGGGATCGGAGCTATTTCGACTAATCAGAGATCTTAGCAAACCGAAATAGAAATTTTGTACTTACAAATATCCATAACAGTTGATCAATACACAAACTGATTATAAAATCAATTAAAAAATATATTTAAACAACATAAAAAAGGATATTTGAAAGGGAATAAAGTATGCGCTTAAGTAATATGATAATTTTCAGCATAAAATTACCAAAAATAGGAAATGTACGTGTGTTTCTCATTGATTGCTGTTGAAAACGGGGAAACCCCAAATTTCTTTTATCCGTATACGGATAGAGCTAAGCATTCTGCATATTAGGAATAACCGATTAATGGGAGCACGTATAATCAAGATACAATTGTATTTATTTTTATTTATTTCTAAAGGGTATTCTAAATTCGTTTACCTTATTAATACCGCCTTCTAGTTCACTGGTCTTTTCGTTCTTTTATTGTATTTTATAATTTTTTTCTTTTTTCTGCCGTTCATGCAAAATGTTGACTTCATGAAGAACAGCACATCATTGTTATGGCAGCTGATATGTATGTACATACATACATACATACATACATCACACAGATATACACACATGCATATGTATATCCTACATTTTATAGATGGATGTATGTATAGACAATATCTGTAGGATGTGTGCTTTGTATGTATGGTACAAAGTACTTATAGGCTTACAAAAAACAAATAACTGCGTTTGTAACCGAATCACCATGATTCCTATATTTGCGTATACATACATATGCTCTTTGATGAGTGGATAAAGTAAAGAGAAGCTGTGGAAATTGTCATCAAATGTTAATCAAATTTCATGAAATGGCACTATTTATTTAACCAATTTTTACATACATACATATACAAGCATATGTATGTACATATGTACATATGTACATGTGTACATAACATTTTAAATTAAATTTAAAGTTCGTTTTTATATGACTTTATCCTTAAAGTATACTAAATCATTAAAATTTAGCCAATTAAATAATAGTTAATTAAAATTGTTTTTTTGAGGCAAAATAAAATAAATACGATGTATCTATATTGGCTAATACATATATTAAATGAAAATTTTAGGACTTTATTTCGAAATTTTACAAGTACATGCAAACACATAAATTTATACATATATATGTATGTATTAACATATGTATATCTAACATATCTATTTGTTTCTGCTTTTTTTTGCCCCCCTTTGAGCAACCAATACTACCATTCCTATTCAACTTGGCTAAATCAAAAGCATGCCGACAAGCAAGAGCAACAAAAACGGCTATAGCAGCAGCACCACCACTAGCACCACCAATAACAACAACAACAATAACAACAGCAACCACATCAGCAGCAGCAATTGGCTACCGCTTGGTCTGGTCTCTGTTGTCAGTTTTGTCGACAGCAACAAAACACACTCATGGTGGAAATATTTCAAAAATTTCTGTTAACTAACAGAGCTTGGTGCTGTTAGGCGCATAAATTTGATCGCATTTTTAGCCTAGTCTTTGCAGATGTAAAGCTTCTTCCAGTGCCACTGGGTAGTAGTCTCTCAGTCTGTTGATGGCTCTCTCTTTCTCAGCTGACGCACACATACACATATATAGAGGTAATAAAAAGAGAGTGGGAGAGTGAGAGAGAGAAAGAGAGCAAAGTGGGGAAAAGTTGACTGATCGAGTGGTAGGGGTAATGCAGGAGGTGGGTCGGTCAGGTTATGAAAGAAAAACTTGTTCCCTCATCTAACAATAAGCGCGACAAGATCAGACGCTTAGGCCGCCCATTTGCAGCTCCATCATCAGTTGGTCAACCTAAAACCTAAGCATACATACATATGTATTTATTTACATATATAAACATGCATACATACATACATATGTATGAAACGATGCATTTACTTTTACTCCTTGACTCCACCTGCGTCACTTACAGCTGACGGCAACTACTTTGGAGTCTGGCGACAAAAAGAGCTTTTGCTGCAATAGTCAGATAGATATACGATTATATCTTTGTATATATCTATCTATGTGTATATAGGTATATATATTGTACATATACATATAGATACCTACTATTACTTGTTTAACATGCTTGCCACTCTCTCACACACACACACACACACCCATACACAAATGCTAAGAAACAGTCATCTGTCTGTCCCCCCATGTCGCTTGTCTTTCTATCCATTCTCCACCTATACCATTAACTCTATTGTATTACTAAAACAACAAAAAAAAAAAAAGCGAATAGAGAGGAAAAAAAAACCGATTGCCACTTTATTATCATTTATTCCGGTAACATTTGTCATCAAAATTTACCCAATTCATTAATGATTAATTTAATTAACGTTAAGATATGTGAGTATGTGTGTGTGTGTGTGTGCAAGATTGTATATTTTGTCTGGGTCAAGTGTATGGCTTAAACATTAAGGTTTACTCCTTAAGATTTATTATCCTATCGTGTCTTACAAAACGACTTGCATAGAAAGAGAGATAGATTCTATTTAATAGAACTTCTTCAAATTGGAATCACTTATAGTAATATCAAAATTCCATTTACTTGAAAAACTTTACAGTACATTTAATTTATCAATAAGTTTTCAAAGAGACAAAGTATGTTTTGGTTAAAGTAAATTCTAGATCTTGAATCGTAATGATCAATACCTTCAATTATCGTTCCTACAGGATGTATTGATTGTTATATGACACGTCAGTAAAACAATATACAATATTGTTTAAAAATACTTACATATGTTTCCCTGTCCAAAGACAGCTCTACAAAATGGTCATTTTATATCCAATAATTTCTAAGAAAGCTATTTAATACAGTACAGTAAAGATTCCATCCGAGGAAAGTATAATTGTGCTTTTCTAATAAAAACTTACTATTTTAGCGATCATCTAGGTTTTGATAAACTTCTTCTAAGAAACTATGTTGCATACAACATTGTCAACAATCGACTTAATCATTGATGCTGATCAATAATATAGACATAACTTTACGTCATACAAACCCATTTCTCCTAATCTAATCTAAATCATATATATTTAGGTATCTTAAAGATGTCTTAATTTTACAAGATTATTTTCGTTTCGATCGTTTTTAAAGAGGCTTAAGTATGTTTCTTTTTTGTGAGATTTTGGAAACTGATGTGTCAATTCATCAGGTGTTTTGTCATAGGGAAATCCATAGGAACCAGTTCGCAAAATCTTAAATATCAAGTGCTAAACAAGTTATACTTTTGATTACATATCAGCTGTTTCCCCTTTAAGAAACTAGAACTGAACCAGTTCCATAAAATCTCAAAATCATTTTATCTTCTTTGTCCCTCTCTCTCTCTATCTTTCTCTTTGCCCGCTGCCTGGATGGATGGATGTGGTGGATACAACAGGTACAGGTTGTACAGATAGCGCTCTGACATGGCGCGGTACTGGGTACTTTGCTTTTTTTTTTTGTTTTTTATGCCACATACAAACATGGGCACATGCATGTACATACATACATATGTTTGTATGTATGTATGTGGTTATTTTGTCTCTGGCTCGATTCTTCTATGTTCAGACAAGTGAGCGAAATCGAGCGCAAAGTAAATGAGCGGCTGCGCTGTATTAGTCACACACACGTATCAAAAAATGAGCGTAAGAAGCATGAGAGAGAAAGAAAGAGAGCGCTGTGCCGCTGTTGCTGTGTTTTGGGGCTTGATCGTTTCTGCACATGTATGTGTCTATGTGTGCATAAGTGTATGTGTGTTAGACCAGTCAAGCAGGCAAACAGGCAGACAGGCAGCACTGAGAGGCCAGACCAAGAGTAGACCTGGCCAACCCAGCTACTTGCTACTGTCGTTCGTTCGCTGGTACATTCGTTTGCTCGTTCATTTGGTTTGTCGTTCTTTTGTATTGATTCAGATTCAGTCGATGAGTTTCTCTCGCTTCTGCGCGTTGCGTGTTTCGCAGTGTTTCCGCGATTTTTTCGTTGTCGTCATAGCGTTCTCCCCCCCCGCTTCGTAATAGTGTGTGGTGTATGTATGCTCTGTCTTCCTGTGTGTTTGTGTGTCTGCTTTTATTTTAATTTATATGTTTTTTTTTAATTTTTTGTTTTTGTTATGTTCTGCTTAAGTTGCTAAAAAAAATAAATTTATATATATATACATATGTACATACATACATTGTGCAGTACATATGTATGTATGTATATTTATCCCCCTGTTTCTACACTGGCGCTTTCTGCATATTTCCGCGTGTATGTGTCTATATATATACATATATATAAATCTGTGCATGTGTGTGTGTATGTATGCAGAGTTTGTTTACTTGCAAGAAACATGAAGAACAATTTATCAAAGTAAGCTAAAAACGACGAAAGCAAAACTAAAACAAAAAAAAACCTCAACCATAGCCAGAAATGCAATTACTCAAAAATTTCATTCAATAAAATGAAAGAAAAAAAAATGTTGAACAAAATAAAAAAAATAACCCAGAACTTAAACAGAAAGTCTAGAAGAATTAGCAAATCGGTTGGCGCTCTCTGCTGACTTGCTGCGCCTTTTTTCTACTGAAAAGCCAGAACCCTACACACACATACATGCATACACACACACACACACTCACTCAGAACACGATACGCATACACACACGCGCATAGAAAGCTGCTCACAAACACACAGATAAATAAATATATACACACACACACACTCACACATACGCGTAGACGTTGACGGAAATCTGAGAGAGCGAAGGGAAACGATCTCAACAATCTCGATCGCAACTTCATTGCAGCTTTTATTCTTATTTTTTATTTTTTTTCTGTTTTATACCCCCGCAACCGCCCGTTTTAAGAAATTGAGAAATTTAAATCAAAGTGGAAGTGGAGTGCAAAATAAATATCAAATCAAATCAAAAGAAAAATAAAAGAAAAGTTAAGAAATAAAAAAAGAAAAAAAAAAGAAGAGAGTAAGAGCAGAAGAAAAGCAAAAGTGTAAACGCTTTGAAGGCGTTGTTATCACACAAAGTTGTTCATGATAATAAATACACAATCATCAGAATTGCAATCGCACGCAAGAAAGCAAAACAAGAAAAAGAAAAAGTGTCGACGGTGGCGGCGGCGGCAACAACTCAAGTGACATCATCCTCCACACCATCCAAACAAACAGGCAAAATACACTTTAACACCATCGGGCAACATCCTTCATTCAAGGAAATCCAACCACTTCTAACCCCCGCCATCTTTGCCAATATAAACGGGCTGCATGAAAAACATTACCAGCTCAAGCACTTGCAGCACTGGCCTGCTGCAATTGCAGAATAATCTCAGCAGCAGCGAATTGGACGTTGTTGGCAAACCAGAGACGACGGCAGGTGCGTTTTCTTCACAATATCTTCCTTTTTCTACACAATCATCATGGTTGTTGTTGTTGTTGTTGTTGTCTTCTTTATATGCTGATGCAGATGATGCTGCTTCCTCTTCATCAGCGTCTTCTTGTTTTCTTCTTATTGGAGATGGCTCGCGACCACCTAGGGTTATTTTTTTTCTCTTTTTTTTTTTTTTTTTTGCATTTATAATCATTTGTGATGAATCACTGCTATCTTTAAGAGTTGTTCGCACACACACACACACACATACACACACAGAGAGTGGTTAAACTAGTGACATGGTAGTAGAAATGGGATCTTATCTAGAGTTAGCAAAAGATATGATAACAATTTGCACTACTTGACCTTTAATTAATATTCCTACAATAAATGTTTAATATTTTAGTAAACTAAACTTCTTACCGTATTGTTAACGTTAATCAAGCTACCATTACTCTTCAAAAAGGTAAAATGATTATCTCCAAAGTATTAAAAGTCTATTTTTTCGTTTAAGAAGATTATTATTATCATACAATAACGATCTATGGATTTTCTTTCTAAAGAAATTATGACTTTCGAAGTTTATTCTTTAATAGATGTTTATATTAGAATAGAAACAGACTTTTAAAAGTATCTAAAAACTATCTATATCAAGGAATATCTCTTGTTACTTGTGCAAAGTCACTTTCAAATGATCGAAATCTGTGATTACCTTTCATTACTTTCTAACACTTTATATAAAGAATTTTAAAGATTTATTTTTGTCTATTATATTTGTTTATTTACGTTCCATTGAAATCTAATTGCAGCAGTTGCTTAATGGTAACTTTTGGATACCAAGTTCAACTGTTTTACTATCGTATATATAGTATATATATAAATGTATATATATATTTATATAATAACTAGCCAAAGCTTTTCGTCTCTTATGTCGAGTCATTCAATTAAATGTATTCTTTTGAGAATCAACATGGCATATCATGTTGTTATTATTGATGTTGACGTTTTCAACTAATTCAAAGGTCTTCAAATATGGTTTAATATGATCACAATTATAAACGGGATCTTCAGTTTAAACTTGTTTTAGTTGACTCTAACTTTTAGTGATTAAAGAACAATTAATAGTTGGTTTCTTTCTTTTTCTTCAATCTCTTCAATGATTTAATGATGGTTTAACTAGGGGATATCCCCTCGAGCCAAAAAGGCATTTAGATCAATATCTTGAAGTTCAAATAAGGTCTTAATGGGGCAACAACACACCAATCCAGGTTTTTATGCTGTGCTGTAAAATAAACATTTGAAGTGGTTGACGGTTTGTCTCGTCTCCTTCTGTATTGACTGTGTTGCCTATTTACCGCCAGCCCGATCCCCGTTACACGTTTCATGATACTCTTGCTCTCTTGCAAACTCTCGATATTTTATATTTTTGTTGTCCTCTCCCACTCTTTTACCATTTAACGTTCTCTCACCCACTTGCATCTCACTCTGTCACACTCACTCTCTGTTATTTGATGGTACACGCGCGTTCTACGACAATAAAAGTCAACAGCAACAACGTCTTCGATGTTGTTGTCGATGGTGACAAAGACGCGAATGGGCGATGTTTATGTTGGACTTTTTTTTATACAGGTTTGTGGTATATCTGTGTGTGTATGTCTATTCAAGCGAGACATACATATAAACACACTTAAAGAGATATGTACATGTGTTTGTGTCAGTAGGTGTTTTTTTTTCCAGAAGAAGGTGGGGTTCACAGAACCCTGTCGCATCATCGTCATCATCATCATCATCATCATTATTATCATAGTCATCATCTTGCGCAATATCTTTTCTTTCCTGTGTATATGTTTATTTGCTACAAGTCTTTTACTTTGGCGCCCAAAATTACTTTTCGATCTCTCCCAAAAAAAAATAAAAAAACAACAACAATATCATTGGTACGACGGTAGTCGATTTCGCTCTGTTATCGCGCTGTTATGCAAATTAGAGAGACCGATGAGGCCCACAACAGAGTCAAATCACACAGTTACAGTCAGTTCCAATGGTTTTGGAGTCTCGGAATCGGAATCGGATTCGGAGTCAGAGTCTCGGGTCTCTCAGCCAAGTCAGCAATAGCTTCAACACATTCGACTTCGACTTGGACGTGTGTGGATTTCTAGCAGGCGAAACAAAAAGTTGTCCTACCAGTTTTTTTTTTTTTTGTCTTTTTTTCTTGTTTTCTGTTTCTTTGCTTCTTTTCTTGTATTTTTTGTGTTTCTTCTGCTGCTGCCGCTGTTGCTGCTGCTGTTGCTTTTTGGGGCCAATCTTTTTATTTATATACATATATATCTGTATATGTATATGTATGCACACACATATAGATAGATAGATAGATATATCTATGTGAATATGTTTTTGTGCAGTTGTTTTCGATCAACTGGCTTTGGGCCTAGTTTTGAATTTGCTTTTGTCTTTTTCTCGAGTTTATATTACGCAATCTGGGGATCTGTTCTATCTACATACATATATAGAAACACTATATACATACATATATAGTAGCTGTCTGTGTGTGTGTGTCTGTTTGGATTCGCATTTCCTTTTGCCAATATTGAATTAACGGTAGCCAAGTCCATCTTAAGTGCCATAAACCAGTTTTGTTATCCTAAGAATATTGTTTCCTTTTCAATTTCCTATTGTTAGCACACAAATTGTGAAATACGAAACGAATCATAGCCAATTGGTTATGCCAGCTAATTTTCAATTAGTTCAACCATTATATTATATATAAACATGGATATATATATATAGGTATATGTATGTATACCTACATACATTATATAAGTTCTTGATGAAACAACAAGTTGAATTTGTATGGCAATATATACATATATATATATAGTTTATATATATGAAAAATATGCTTCCGTAATCAAATTCAAACTAACCAATTCTTAGAAATCCATCGTATGATTCGTATATCTTAGAAATGAGATGCTGTTTACCAAGAATTAACATTTGGCTACTATGAGCAAACTTTTCATATTATATATATATATATTTATATATATATATATAAATGTAAAAAATTACCCAGCCAAACGGAAATTATATTTTTAATTTTATTTTTTTCGTTTTTCTAGTTTAACATTTCCAATTACTTGTCATATATAATTATTTATAAAACAATACAATTCTTTTCTTTAGTTTGCAATATAAAAATATATATGATCTTGACCAACATTACTTAACTTGGTTTAAAAGCAAACTATTCATCTTTTTATTAGGCTGCTACAATGAAAAGCTTTTGATATATATACATATATATATATGCATTGGAACAATCACTTGAAAAATTAATTGTGATTGTTTAGAAAATCAAATTATTTAATTTAAAAAATTTATTAAAATTTATTAAATATATTTTTGTCTATAAATTGACTTAAAATTAATTATAAATTAGGAAAATTAAAATTTAAACCAATTTAGCTAATATTAAAACAATTTAATTGGCTTAGATTGAAAACAGTTTAGAAATTTCAGTTTAAAAAGGTTTAAAAAAGGATTATATATTAAAATCCTTGCAAAAAGGGTATACAAATTTATATATAATCTTGCATATTTGATTGATTTCTTAAAAATATAATGCCCATATATGTATAAACTTTTATATAAGCAAATTATGGGCAATTCTTTTTGATCTTAAGTGATCAAAAATGTATAGCTTTCATAACCAAAGACCAGTTTAACATATATAAACAAGAAAGGAGAAGATATATCTGAGTTATAGAGATGCAATTAGAATAGAATATTTAACAAGGATAAAGTAACTCCTTATAAATAGTTTCAATTATATAAATAAATATTAAATAAAATATAAATAAATTACAACAAATATTTTGAACAAAAACTTATAGATACTTCTATGGTATATTTAATACTCTACAGATGAATTTGTCCTAAAATCTAGATATTTGATTTGTTTAGTCTTTCTTTTTGAAATATTTCTATTTTCTAAGAGATAGTTCCTAAAATACATTTCAATAATTAGCAAACTCAAAAATATTGTTATAGATTTTATAGAATTTATATACCAAAAGTCTCCTAATTAAAGCACATAAAAGACAAAAAGTCTGTGATTTAATACTGATTTCTTATAACTAACAATATCATATTATAAAGTATCTCAAACTAATGTAAAGACAGACAGATACATTTGGTAATGACAAATAGATTGATGGCCCTTGCTGAGATTTTTACACGCTGTCAATGTCAGTGCCCCCGAAACTTGACGAAGAAAGATACTTTTTTTTGTTTTCTGAATGAACGAATGAATGAAGTTTTGTAGAAATTTTTGGTTTTCCATATTAATGATAAAGATTAGCCAAGTTCAGATTTAGCTTGTTGCAACAACAACGATTTTGTATGAGTTTGTTTTCTTTTTCTTTTTTTTTTTTTTTTTTTTTTTTTTGGTTTTATATTGTTTTTATGATTTTGTCTCCCGCTAGTTTTTTCTTTTGTATTTTTATTTTGATTTTTGTTATTTATTTTTTTTTTTTTCGTTTCGTTTTTGTTTCTTTGCACTCATTTAGCCGGGGTTGCCATTCTGTGGTACGTGACTTGCTTCGCACTTCCTGTTCTCGTATCCTCTCTTTCTCTCTCTCTCTCTCTTGTTCGCTCTTGTGCGATTATTTGGTCGGAAAAATTGTTGCCAATTATTCAAAAAGTGTGTGTATGTGTGTGTGTGTGTGTTTGTTGTGCACATTTTGCAATGCGACAGCAACAGAAGCAGAACTAGAAGCAAAATTCGCGCAACACCGTCTGAGGTAGAAGCAGACAAATACTTAAAAAAAAAATAAACAAATAATAAATACTTATTCACACATAGCTCAAAAGCAAACATTTTGGGCAATACAAGAAGAAGACAAATGCAAATGATAATGACGATGATGATGATGATGAAGGCGACACAGAAGTAAAAGACACTAAAAACACAGTGCCAACAGTGCGCCGCCCCGTTGGTCCAAAGTGAAATCAATGTGATGTGTGCGCGCCCTAAAACTACTTACTTATAATATATATATATATATATGTATGTACTTATATATATCTATAGTAGAAACTCTCTGTGTACCGATTTATAATGACAAACGGGTATATGTGAGCTGAGAACACTGCGTTGTCGTTATATGTATGTTTGTATGTGTATGTATATGTGTGTGTGTGTGTGTGTATGTCTGCATGTCTGTAGAAGTATCTATCAACATGTACTTAGTTAGGCACCTGTATGAGTCATTGATTTAATTTTAAATGCTATTTGAGAACTTAGTCAATAAACACACACACATAGACACACACTCATACAAAGGCAAGGCAAAAGTCAAAAGTTGTTGATAATAGTAAATTGAGTTACCATCACCATTTAAAATATACTTTTGGTAAAATTTAATAGATCGTAAATACATATATATATATATACATTTGTATATATACTTACTTAGTTCAATTTCTACTCCCACGTGGCAAACTTTTTTTCTTGTTTTTGTTTATTAATTATTAAATTGCTAAACTTTTTGTTGTTTGTAATTTCATTTAATTAAATTTCTTTTTGTTTAGATACAAAATTTGTATTTAGTTTGGAAAACATATAATTAATAAAATTATAAAGTAATTAAAGTAAAATTCTACATACAAATTAGTTAAAAAAATGTTAAATTCTTTACTCAAATTACTTCAATTATTAAAGTAAAATTCTGAAACTAAAGTACTTATACAGACAGTTTGGGGGAATATTTAAAGTTTTAATAATTTATTTTATTTTTTTTAAGAAATTTCCAAAATTTTCTTTGTTGGCATCTTTTAGTAAATCTTTCAAAAAATTAATTGTTTTTTTCTTTTTATGTGAAAATTTATGTTTTTCTTTTAATGTTTACATAAATATATAAATTTAATTAAAAACATTAAGTTATTAATTAATTTAAAACATTAATTGTATTAAAATTTTAAAGATTTAAAATTGAATGAAATTTGAATAGATTATCAAGAAAATAACGTTCGAAATCTGGGAATTTAATTAGACTGTCATGAAAATAGCGATAGAAATGTGAGAAACTCCTTAAATAGTGTTGTAAGGCTTATATATCTGGAATCACTATTCCAGATACATAGAAACTTTTCCCATATAAACCTTTATATCTAGGATACTTACCCTAGTTATTAGTTCTATATAAACCTTACTACCTAGAATCTAATTTCCAATTAGTTCTAGATAACCCCTTATATCTAGAATACTTACTCTAGTTACTAGTCCCATATAAAGCTTTATATCTGGGATACTAACTACAGAGTAATCTCAGATTAACGTTTCTGTTTCGAACACTTATCGCAAAGATTAGTTCTAGATAAACCTTTACAATACTTACCCAAAATACAAGTCCTATATAAACCTTTATATCTCGTATATTTATTCCAGATACTGATCCCATGTACATCTTTAACTTAGGAAACTAGTTCCAAATTAGTTCTAGATATATCTTTCTGTCTAGGACACTTACCTTAGATACCAATTCCTAATAAACTTTTATGTTTAGGATAGTTATCCCAGATATTTAGTGTAAGATTAACCTTTATTTATAGGAGATAAATCCTATTTACCAATCAAACACCTGAACGTCATTTAGCTAAAAGAATTGATCTGCTTTCTTGTTTAAAACTTACGATTATTCTATTTTATTCACTTTCTAGGATATTAATCTTAGATACCAACTATTAACCTTCAAGTCAGATACAGTTAACTAATTTGAACTTTACCTTTCGATTTTTGAATTCGTTTCATTATTTTATATTTGAACTACTTGAAATAAGAATATGAGAATGCAAAGACTTAAGTATTATTCACCATAGATACATTCACCAATCTTTATATAATAAATTTATTTATTTATTTTTTTTTTTTTTTTTTTTGTTAATTTGACAATAAATTGTCTGTCAGCATTGCAAAATGCTTTTGCACGTGACGCATGCTACTTGAAGACTGGCAATATCACGTTTTCTTGTTGTTGTTGTTGTTGTGCTTTGGCACCTTTCACATACATTCATACATACACAAATACACTCACATGTTGACTCAACTAATCTAAATGGCTTTAACAATAAAATTATGTCTTATTGACTTGAAGATTTCACACACTCAAAAGAGAAAAATAAAATATTATGATTAATAATGCAATTCATTTAAATATAAGTTTTTTTTTTTTTTTTGTTTTATTACTTTTCAATTGACCCTCGTCAAGTTGGCCAATTACTGCTACAATGAATCTGTTCATGTCAAAATGGAATCGCAACTGGTTAACGCCCAGAACATCTCTTTAAACATTCAAAAAGTAGTCCACATACAGTAGCTACAAACAGTTTTCTCTCTCTCTCTCAAGCATCATCCTATGCATTTACCAAAGTGTCAGTTCTGTTCGCCCCCAAGCTTAAAGCACCCCTCTTACCCCTCCCCTTTCCCTATCTTTGCACAGGCACTGCTAGCACCTAACTATCACCATCACCCATAGTTTTTGGCAAATGAAGTTAACTTATATTTGCAGTTGTGCTTTTCGAGCCCACCGCTCACCAGCTGCCCATTAAAAAAAAAAAAAAAAGCGCAAAAAAAAAAAAAATACAACAGAGAAAAAAAAAATGAAATAAACGGAAACCAGTTCCAATTGCCGCTCCTTCGACTCCCAAACTCACGGGCGGCTGCTCAGCTCAGCTCAGCTCGGCTCCACAGGGCAGCATCCGACTAAATCTGTTAACCGGTTTACTGACTTGCCGAGAACTGTTATACATAAACGTATGTGCGACTTTTTGTTGCTATTGCTATTACAGTTGTTGTTATTGTTGTTGTTGCTTTTTTTATTTTCATCTGGCAGCGAAACCAATTAAGCACATTCGCAAATGTTGTTACTACTGATCGCCAAACCATCGAAGATCGTGGCTACCCGAGGCAAAAGGAAAGTCTTAGACTCACATGTGTCCAAGTTAAAGAAGGGGACAAAAGGCAAAAAAAAAAACAAATACAAATAGATACCCTTTCACAAAAGAAAAGAGAAAAAAACAACAACTAGAAGGTTGAACTAACTTTTGTTAGTAATGATCTTTGTATACCCTTAAAACATTAAAATGTCTAACGGGCCAAAGTTGTGACGCCATTCTATAAGATGTTCATATTGGTTACTTTATTATATAGTTAGCCGATTCTTAAAAAAATTGACATAGTCATTTATATATATACCAAAATCACGTATACTTAATTTTAAAGCAAATGTTTAAATAACAACCAAGTTATTGATCTAAAAAGCTAAAGCTTTTCTATGAAAACATAGAAATATAGTCCTGGGTATGGAATGATTCCAAGATATGCAATAAGTGTGGTAAATAAATCTACCAAATCATCTCTTTATGCAGATCAAGAATATATATATCCATTGTATTATCGTAGTGACTTTCTTTTATGTCTTGCGAATTGCAAAATGCATATATGCCTTTTGCAAGGGTATTAAGAAAACCAGCTTGCTGCACATGCTCGTACGTACATACATACATACATACATATGTGGAAAGGCGGAGCGCTTCTTCGTTTTTGCATTACTTCCGGTACAAACAGTGCTGTCATAAGTAAATGAGAATTATGACATGATCCACAAATTGAAATATGGTATGGGATGGCATAAAAGTGAAGTGTAGTGAAGTTTCATTAATTTTCCATTTACCAATAGCTACTAACTATTACTGAACCCGTTAATATGTTCTACTTAAGATTTGATTTAAACTTATCTATAAGGATATACTTTTTTAACTATCATAAATCAACGATCTATTGATCGATCTATTGATAGAACGAGATAGTTTTCTTTTTTTAGCTAACAATCAATTGATAAATAGATCAGATGATAAATGATAAAGAAATGCACCTGAAATCAGTCTCCCACAACACCTTAAAGCCAAGATATCCAATTTAAAAAACCTTTTTTTTATTTACCTATCTATTTAATATCTGAGTTTTTTGTTTCTCAACCTATTACAAGTTATATATGTAGGTTCAAAAAACTTTGGCAAAAGATTGGGATCTGATAGCACGCAAGTTTTTCAATATTTTATTTCATAATTCACAAAAATTGATTTATATTTAAACAAAAATATATTCCAATAAGAAAATGTATGCATTGGTCTTTTATTATCGTTATAGTACATCGATATTTATAGAATAACTAAAAATAAAACGACAATTATAATAAATTTTAATGATTGTTCCAATAGCAAAATGTCTTTATAGTTAGATTGTAGTATTTTGTGTTCCCAGTTTGTTGTGCTTTGCATATATTTTCATATTTTAAATATCATTTTATGTATATCCTATATAATATGCTAATGGCATTATATATATATATATATAAGTATTTCAAATCTTTTATTCCATCTGCACGCACTTATTAAAGCTGTTTTCCGTTGTATAGTTGATTGATGATGAACTATTATCACACACACATAAACACACACGCACACATATACAAAGGGTAGCGAATATGCAAAAAGTGCCCGTTCATGAATATGAATAAATTTTTTGTATTTTCAGTATTTTCACGACCTGAAAATACCCTCTTAAGAGTTCAAAATATATAAATAAAGTTTCTTCTCATTACAATGACATTCCTATACCCACAATACTAGAACTGGTTGCGAATTATAACTAAATGAAGTAAAAAAACTGTTTAAAACTTACATTACCATATTCCACCATATGTTTCTTAGTTCCTTTCTTAGTTATGTCACCTTTGTTTACTTATAGCTTTACTGTTTTAGAATCGATTTGGTTTTTTGCCTATTATATCTATTTTGTTGTCATTAATATACCCCATACACCGCTTGGTTAAAGGGTATAAAAACACTTCACATGGCATTCACTGCGGGGGCATACTATATATCTAGTATTAGATGAAATGCAAAGGCCAAGGACAATGCTTTGAGTCACGGAGGACATCCCTTTAGAATTACATCTATACATATATACACACACACACACTCGAAATCAAAGAGTTAAGTGAAACAGCATTACACCCTTAGAAAAAGGGCATATTCAATTTGCCTTGATGTTAAGCAATGAACCGTAGGATCGCAAAAAAGAGAGAGAGAGATAGAGAGAGAGAGAGAAAGAGAAAGGGAGAGAAAAATGGCATACAATATTAATTGTTAGACTATATAGTAAAATTAAAAAAAAAAAAACCCTTTCCAAACTTTAATTAAATAAATTTCTCAAATGAAAGGTGAAGAAGTGTCTAGAACTTTTGTGACGATGCCATTTGGCAGAATCCTTTGATTTTTAATTAAAATATGTATAGAAAGCAAAGGATCTGCTTCCCAACAGGAGTAATCATTTGTAAATGAAATGTATTTTCGAATAGTTCGCTTTAAGTCTCTCGGTATATATAACATTTATGTATATACATATGTATAAGAACTTTTCATATACTTACAATAGGCGCGCCTTTCGTCAGGCTTCTTACACACACATACACATATGTATATGTATATACGTGCCTGGGCAGCAAAGTATGCCATGCCCAACGAAATATTTACGATACATATTTTGATAACTCGCGCACACTATGGAATGCCAATTGTGTATGCAAGAGACGGACCCGTACCGGACTGGCCTATAGTCTGGGGTGGTGGTTGGGGTGGACCACTGCCTAACTCACAAAATGGTTAAGGGAGTGCGTGCCAGTATGTGTGTGTTCGTTTAGTGTAGGTTAGGGTGAACTTTTGCTTTGGTCTACAAAAAAAAAAAGAAGGAAGCACATTGCAGGACACTTAAGTTATGGTACGCTTGATGCAGTTGGCATTGTTTTTTCTTTCGTTGTTGTTGTAATTTAAGCAGATTTAACAGTAGTAACTCCATAAAAATGACTAAAGTAAAGACTTAACCTTTATGTTAATCAGATCACTGTAAATATTTGCCTTTTAAGAGTGACCAGAGTCACTTCAAAGTGAGTTAACACTTGTAAGAAAAGTAAAAATGTAGGAAAATCATTTGTTACAAAGCAAATTTTTATGAATTAATTGAAAATATTTTAGATTTAAATAGATTTCTGAATATATATTTAGGGTCACTGTATCAGTTTAAAGCCTTCCTTTGATTTGAATGGAGTATTTTCTGTATGAATTTTGGAGATGCTTTACATGTAACTTTATACCTAATCCATAAAGTTTGTTTATCAGAAGTTATGTTGATCCAATAAGATATATATTTCCAGATTCCATATAAACAATTTGTTTTTTAATATAAATTTGATATTATTTAAGCCTTTTTGTTGTTCGGAAATTTATTTATTTGAACTATTCTTTTGTTTCAAAAACGTACTAAAAACCTAGGGGAAGATTTTGTCATAGAAAACCTTTTTTTAAAAAAGAAAATATTTAAGTTCAAAACTCCGCATATTTAATAATACAAAGCTTTAGTCTTCGATAGCATACAGTTTGTGCAAAAAGTAAAGAAATACGTTAATTTAAAAACTGCTAAGTATTACCAAAAGGTAAATGAACGATACATAAATATTCACTGTAAGAGCCATAACCCACGCTTGACAAGAGGTCATAGGCACAATGAAATTTCATAGTAGATGCCAAGTGGGGTTGTGTGTGTACAGTGTATATGCATGTGCTCTACCGATCCTGATCCTGGCAAGCGTCACAGCTGTTCATAGTCACACCGTCGAACCGTGAATAAAAGGGAAAACCAAAAACAAAAAAAAAAAAACACATACACCACATACCATAAATTCCAATTGTAAGGGTAGGAAATACTATTTGGGAACAAGGACATGCATACACACAGACACACACAGAGACCCATTCATAGCTGCATGCATTCCCTTATTAATTTAACATCAACAACATAGAAGCAGCTGTAAATCGATCCTGGACTAGTCTAGGCTAAAGCTGTCTTTTTTTTTTTTCCAAACCTAGGAGACATAGAGAATTTTATATATATATTTCTAATTGGAAATTACAATGAACCGGAAATGTTGCACAGCATAATACATATATGTTAATGTATGTGTGTGTGTGTGTGTGTGTGACTGCGTTGATTGTAAGATTATGAAAAATGGCACACAGTCACCCCTAAATATTGAATAGCAACCCCTGCTCTACTATTATATACGTTAAATATATACATATATATGTATATGTATATATATATGTATTGCAGAATGCATTAGATAGTTACCGTTAAACCCCCTAGACTCTCTGATCGGGGGGCGGCGATTTATACTCGTTTTGCAAAATGCTATTACAACACAACAATCGTGTACAGTTTTTGTGTACAGTAGTGTAAATGTAAATTCAATTTTTAGATCAAAAATACTTTTGGACAACAGGTTGATAACGTTTTTTCAAAGATCTAATATAATTACTACTAAACTTTAACTTTATTGTAAGCAAAACTTAGTTTGTATTGACTTTATATACTATTTTTGTATTCAAAATTTTAATGTTAGGAATTAAATTGCTTTGGTAGGAGATCTTTTGCCCAAGAAGGTGCTTTTAAAATTATTTTATATTTTATCTTATTATAATTATCATATATTAATGATTGATCCTATTTGCTTGGGTTAATTTGTTGTTTGAATTTAAAGCTTTAATGTTAGAAAATAAAAAATTTTAGCAGATGATAGTTTGGCTCCAGATGAATTTCAAATTTATTTTAAATTTAAATAAAATTCTTTAAAATATTGTCCATAAATTTTATTATAGTTACATAAATTAGATATTTATATTTTTAGATAATATATTATATATTTATAGTTTTTTTTTTGGCAAAAGAAATTTTATTCAAAAAGATTCTTTAATTTCTTAAAAATCGTTTAAAATATTGTTAAATGGGATTAAATCAGAAGTTGATACACATTATGATCCTGATTTTATATGGGATTTTTTTTGAGTTTACCATTTTTTAAGTTGTTTGATTTGTTATATGAATGAAACATATTTTTTAAAGCTAAGTTTCAATATGTCTGGTAACCCAAAATTTCAGATTTTTCAAATAGTAAAATTTGAAAAAATTTATAGGACTTTATTTTTCTATTTTTTATATTGAAATGATATATTTAACATTAAATTTGCCCTTAAGTGGCTTTTGAAATTATTTTTTGAATCATTATTTTTAGAAATAATACCTTGACTTTTATTAAAGTGTAAAAAATTATATTTTTTTGGTCTTAATAAAGTTTTATAAAAGTTAACTAATATTTTCTTTAAAAGAAATATTTTTGAAATTTTCAATTTTCATATTCAATCAATGCAATTTATGATCTTTTACTTTGCATCGACTATATATATTTACTATATATATAAACAATATATTTGAACTCATAAATTCCTAAATAAATATAATTTAAATATTATATATATTTTTTTATATTTTTTTTATAATTTGTTATTTTATTTTTTGGTCTTTAAGTTTAAAATGAAAATTTCTATACTAATACAGAAAATCTCGTATTATAATCTAATCCAATCTTCATTTCATCAGTTTAACTAAATTTGAAACAATTTGCAAAGATTTTCCAGGTCTTAATACAATAGATCATATATTTACATATATTATATCTCAATATAGTAGATCTATATTTCAAAATACTAAAGATCATATATATAAACATATCTTAACAAGATTTTTAAAGAGATCTATCTTCAAATTTAATTTTCAAATGGCAATGGAATTTTGTTTTTAAATTAAAGTTTAAGTATTAGATCAACGCTTTTTGTATGCAAATTAAATGTTAAATTAGTTTAAAGACTAAACTTGATTTACATTAGTATGTGTGTGTGTGTGTGCGTGTTTATGATAGATGGGAGGGTAGGGTGGTGATAGAGAGAAAGTGTGGGTGAAAGGCAAGATTCTATCTGCCTTTTACTGAATATACATATTTCTTAAAATTACATTCTTTTGACGCCGCCTCCACTGGCATTGCTGCTGCTGCTGCTCCTGCTTCTGCTCCTGCTTCTGCTCCTCGTTTTGCTCCTGCTGTTCTTGGAATTTCCCTTCCTTTTTTGTATATAAATGACGCATGCTGTTGCCGTCTCAGTCGACGTTAGCGTTTTGCGTTAACGTCGACATTTCGGCCTTCCCTTAATTTTGTGTGCACTGCATCCTGTTGAGAACAACCAAGAGAAGCCATCATCATCCCCTGTAAAGAAACCAAAAGCAGTGGGCACAACAACAACAACAACAAAGACATACACACACACACACAACAACAAACGAACGACAAAAAAGAAGAAAAAAAAAATGTTGTGGAAAATAAAAGGCATTTTCAGTTTCAACTGCGCGTTCCTATCAAACAGACGCGCGCGTTAGCGTTTCCACTTGGTTTTATTGTTGTTTTGCTTCGGTTTTCTTTTTTTCGGTTGAATAAAAAAAAAAAAAAAAAAAGAAGAAACTCGGTTAATCGGTTTTGATGACAGCGACAGTGTTAATGACGATGACGACGTGACCGTAATGATGACCAAGATAATCACGATGATGATGATGATGATGATGATCATAATGATGATGGTGCACATGATGTTGATTATGAAATTGTAAACCAAAGGCAAAAAAAAAAAAAAAGAAAAGAAGGAAAACGCGAAAAAAGGATAATTGAAAATGCAACGAGTTGTGAACTCATAAAAGCAGCCAAGAAAAAAATAAAGAAAACGAAAAAGAAAAGGCAAAAAGGAGGAAGCTCA
The DNA here is from genome assembly GCA_018903615.1 of Drosophila neocordata. NCBI lineage: Eukaryota > Metazoa > Arthropoda > Insecta > Diptera > Drosophilidae > Drosophila > Drosophila neocordata. The sequence goes on from JAEIGI010000003.1 coordinate 11,891,748, forward strand.
ACGATTAAACGGAGTTTAATAGTATTTGAGGAATATTGTTTAACCAGTGTTGTAAAGGTGTTTTCTATTTTGATTTCTTGTTTTTTTTTTTTTTTTTTGGTTTTTTTGTGCTTGGTGTTTTATATAAATTTTCAAAATTTATTTAAAAAACGATTTCGATAACGGCTCTAAGGTGGCGCCGTTCTCCAAACATTTGGATTCCCTTGAGGAATTCAAAACATTATCTGGTAAGTTCATTTTACCTGCCTTTGTTTTTGGCTATCAGTAGTCCGTCCGCCCTTCTGTCTGTCTCTCTATTCAACAATATCTGTCTATAGTTTTTAATGATAAGCAACTTAATGGTTCTTCGACCTTTTTCTTCTCCCTCTCTTTCTCTCTCACAGAGTTTATGTGTGTGTGTGTAAACTGATAGTCTGTTGCATTGACCAGGCTATTGAATAACATTTTGGTCAAACATTATTAAGTCACTTTTATGGTTAAACGTTGATTGCATATAGATTTGTAGTCAAAGAACTTAGGTCTTGGCCAAAGTGCTAGAAATTACCGTTAGGATCATTAAAATGAAAAACTTTCTTATAACATGAAAAAAATTCTTTGTTAAGAAAATTTCAATATGAAATTTTCTGTTTCTGTTTCTTTGTTCTTTCATTCATTCGGTATTTGGAATATTAACAGAATGTTTTCGATCAATATCTTTTTGGCATTAACAACAAATTGTTATAACCAAAATTAGAAATCAATAACTATTTAATTAAGTATTGCTTACATAACGGTATATATGTATATATATATATATATATATATATATACATTTCTTTATTTTATATCGTTTTTATTTGAAAGGCATTTCAATAACTTATATTATTTTACATTTATTAAAGAAATTGATATTTTTTTGCTTTTAAATTTGTTATTTGGTTTTTTTTTTCTTTTTAATAGAAATTTCTTTTATCATTTATATATTTAAATGTTTTTTTTAGGTTTTTTTAAAGCCCATAACTATTTTTTGAAAGTTTTTAGATATTGAAAAAAGGTTTTCTTTTTTGTTTTTATGCAATTTTATTAAATGCATATTAATTTATAAAACTCGTTAGTAATTTTTTAATATTTTCCTATTAATTATCTGATAAATTTTCTTATTAAATCTCTTGTACATTTTTTATATTTTCTTTTTGCTGATTTTAAATTTTATTTAATTAAGAATCATCTATGATTTTAATTTAAAATTTATAACTTTGATTATTAAGTATTTCTTCTTAATTTTTTAAAGTTTAACAACTTTTAATTTGTCTTATTTTTAGTAATATATTAATTTAATGTAGAATTTATATTAAATTTCATCACTAAAAACAAAAACCTTTAATTGAATTGTTGTTAAAGATAATTTATAAATTTAAATATATTTTTTATATTTTCTTTTCGTTTATTTTAAATTTTATTCAAATGAAAAGTCAAATGTTTTTTTTTTTTTTTTATTTTAAATTTTTAAGGTTATTTTAATTTTTTAAAATTTTACAAGTTTTGATTTGGTTTTCTATTATTAATATATTAATTTGAAGCAGAATTAGTTTTATTACAAAATAACAAAAAACTTTGTTTAAAAGCTCTGTTTCTATAATTATATTATACTTTATATATAATTGATATCTGTATTATATAGAATCTATTATTTTTACAATACCAATAAGAAATCTATAGTAAATTCTGATCTATAATGCTGTAAGATGGAAAATGATTATTGAACCTGCTTAATTTTTTTCTTCCTTTGTTTTTGCCACTGTGCATAATTCATAAAGTTTCGAATATCCTTTTGTAAGATACAAATTTTAAATCTCTTTTAAAATTTATATTACAAAAACATTAAAGTTTGATTATGGGAAATATATCTAGATATGTATATATATATAGGTTATGATCTGGTATGCGACTTTAAAACGTAAACTTTGAATACTTTATGGTGAATGCAATTACATATTTTATATTGTATAATGGACAAATTAATCGCTTGTCTACATTTAACTTAAATTCCACTTAAGTATGTCTTACACAGATACATACACACACACACACACACATATGTATATATGTATAATTTAGTTGGTGATTATTAATCTACAAATAGGTGCCAGTTTTCATACCCTTTAATGCCGCCCCTGTCACATCTGTTATAAGGGATGGCATGCCAATATATACATACATACATATGTATGTACATACATATACATATACATGTACATTTGTTAAATATATGAAATGAAAAACGTACTTAAGTGCGTGCTGAAGCGCTTTTCATCTGAAACTGGCTGTCAGACAGCGGCAGTCATGCCCATCCACACGCAAATTCATAATACATATCAACACTTATTTGGCCGGTATTTGTTTTTGTTGCTATTGTTGTTGGACAGGTTATCTGGTCTAAGTGAAAAAGTCAGTCAAATGAATCTACATATATGTATGTATGTACATACATATGTGTGAGTAGAAGTGAGTGTGACACAGATTTATGGGGCAACTTAAGACCAACCTTAAATATGTCAATTCTAATATACGTTTTTCTCATTGGTTTTTTCTTTTTTTTTTTGCTTCTTGTTTTATTGCAGTTGGACCCGGCACCATACCATCTCCGTGGACACCAGTGAATGCCGGTCCTCCGGGTCCTCTGGGATCGGCAGACACAAATGGCAGCATGGTGGATAGTAAAAATTTGGATGTTGGCGATATGAGCGATGTAAGTTCTATAAAACACTTCATATAAGTAACTATAAAGTTATCTAGAAATAAGTAAACCAAGAAATTTGAGAAAAAATAGAGTTTTGGGTTATTAGTTTATATAATAATTTCAATAATATTAACTTTAACTAATCTCTAGTAAATTAAACTAACTTTTTAAAACATTGTTTCAATAATAGTTTTACTTCATTAAAAAGCGAAACAAGTAAAAACTAACTAAACCTAATTAAAAATATAATTTAATACTATAATAGTATATAAATACGACTAAAAGTATTTAAATACTACTGAAAGTTTTTAAACACTACTAAAAGTTTTCAAATACTGCAGAAAGTTTTTAAATACTACTAAAAGTATATTAAAGGAAACTAAAAAATAACTAAACTTAATTGAAAAGGTAATCAAATAGTAAAGTAGTATATTAATATTACTAAAAGTATTTAAATACTGCAAAAAGTATATAAATACTACTAAAACTATATAAAAGGAAAATAACAAATAACTAAACTTAATTGAAAAGGTCATCAAATACTAGAGTAGTATATAAATACTTCTTAAAGTATATAAATACTACTAAAAGTATTTGAATACTGCAAAAATTCATGAATACTACTAAAAGTATATAAAAGGCAACTAACAAATAACGAAACTTAATTGAAAAGGTTATCAAATAATAAAGTAGTATATTAATACTTATAAATACTATTGGAAGTATTTAAATACCGTATAAATATTTAATAAAACTGTATAAATAATACTAAAAGTACATAAAAAGAAACTAACTAATCACTAAACTTAATTAAAAGCGTAATGAAATACAAAAGTAGTATATAACTACTACTACAAGTATTATAAATACTACTAAAAGTATATAAAAGTACCAAAAAAAAAAAAACAGTTTTATATGCCATTATCCATCTATGACTCTTGATGCTTGATTCTATTTAATATATAATATATATTTAGCAAAAGATATTCCCAAAATCAAATTAAAACGAAACAAATTGTATTGTAATGGAACTAATTGAAATTTTTTATACATTAATTCTATTTTATAGGATGAAAAAGATTTATCATCTGCCGATGCGGAGGGTGTCTGGAGTCCAGATATCGAACAAAGCTTTCAAGAGGCCCTATCAATATATCCACCATGTGGACGTAGAAAAATCATCTTATCCGATGAGGGTAAAATGTATGGTAAGTACAGTTGATATATATAGATATATATATATATAGAGAGATATACCTTATATGGGCGAAAGTTGTACTATAAAAGTTACCGCAAAACCAAAAACAACAGCAAAATACACACGAAACAAATAACAAAACAGGAATTTTGCGGTTGCTTTTTATTTTTGGTATGTTCTATCCTATCCTCTACACACATACATATATCTTTGTGTGTGTGTGTGTGTGTGTGTGTGTGTGTGTGTATGTATTTTGCGGCAAGGAAGAAAACATAAATTCCGTACTTTGAACCTTGAGCCTGACTACCATCCTGCTCCACTGTGTCTAAAAGCTGCCTCTTTCAGTGAAAGCTTTGTGTTTAGGTTACGGGAAGTGGTGCGGTGTTACATACATACATACATACATACATACATCCATACTTATATTGCTACAGGGTTTTGATGTTCCGTTAGTTAGAAGGAGAGTTGAAGTATGGGGATTGAGGGTTGGTAATGGCAACAGGCAGGCGTTGAAAACTTTGACACGGTGTAACTGACATGCTATACATATATGTATGTGTGTGTGTGTATGTACCCTCCCTCCTATCTTCCCACCCATACCAAAAAAATTCAGTTGACAACTAAAACTGTGAACTGTGGTTCGTATTTTATATAATAAAACTCTTTGCCCAAAAAAATAAAACCAAAAACCAAGACAAAAAACGAAACAAAGAGAGAAAAAAAATAAAAACCGAAAGCAAGGACATGCGACACTCCGACTTTTTCTTCCTCTTCTTTTTCGTTGTTATCGTCTTCAATGTTCCGCCGCACCCAACAAAAAAATACAAAAATACAAAAAAAAAAAAAAAATCCTGGAATTACATTGGCAAATGTTTCTGTCTACCTTCTGCTTACAACAAACCTTTTTCCCCTTCTCCTCGTTCTTCTACTTCTTTCTGTCACTTGTATTTCAATATAACAACAACAACAACAATGTCACAAGGAAATAAAGGTAGATTATCTTCTCGTTGTTGTTTTTGCTTGAGCAAAGGGAAATTACACCGAATGAATTGTTTTATATTTGCTAGTGATGAAATTTTTATCCAAATGAAATGTTTTTTTTTTTCGAATTTTATGTTTTGGTTTAGGAATCAGAAAACTGGGGAATTAGTAGACATTGAAACATGAATTCTTATAGGGAAATTATGGAATCATGGAAACTGACTTAAACTATTTAAAAGAATATAATGAATAATGGAACTAGGAAAAAAATAAAACCAAATTCGGTTTTTCTATATATCCTAAGTATCTAAGAATAATTAAAAGTATCTTAAAAGTATGAAAAGTATCTAATCTAATCGATCTATCGATCCTTAACCGGCCCGAGACCATTAAGAAATAATTACAACTTTGTTTAAATTTAACTAAAAAGTATTTTGTGAACATTACAATTAATAAAAATTAAAATTTTACTTTGACGAAATTATAAATTTTCTAATTAATTATATTTAATAATAATTCTATAATATTCAGTACAATAAATTTATAAAATTTAATAGAAAATTATTTTAAATTGTCTAAAAAAAGTAGATAAATAAATTTCTAATCAAAGAGTAGAATATTGAAAATAGTGGACTTTTCTAACATTCTGTCTCTCTCTTTTTCTCTCTTACTACTTTTATTTAACATCAATTTGCGACATTTTCGAAAATAAACCGTTACAATAGTAAGATAGCTTTATTGTAGCATACTTTTCGCATAATTTCGCTTAGTATTAAAATAACAATTCTCAAATGGATTGAAAAGTGTTATAATGGATTTAACATGCAATTCTTATTGCCAAAGTCACGTTTATGCCAACACACACACACCCAAACAAATATAATGCTGCAAGTGTTTGTGTATATGTATGTATGTATGTGTGTTATGTATGCACTTTGTATGTGTGCACACATGTGTTCCATTCATATATGTTTGTTTGTTTGTTCGTTTGCATGTGTGTTTCCATATACTGAGGCACGTAGTATCTCTGTATAGGTGGGTCACAGTTTTGCTTCTCTTATTGTCATCATTCGCATCGTTTGTTGTTGTTGTTGTTGTCGTCGTCTGCCTTGGTCCTGCGTGCTTTATTTGAGATGTCTACAGCACACGCATAAACAACAAGTTTTGTAATTTATGTCCCAAGGGGATATTGTTTTCCACTTTATGCTGGCGAGAATCCCATAGCCTATGGCACAACAGTCACACAGTCAGGCAGGCAGGCAGGCAGTCCAGACCAGGCATTCATGTCTGTCCCCCCCGTTTTTGAGCTAGAGTAGGATGCATTGCCGGCAGCAAGGACTTGTCCTTTCTAGCTAGATTGAGCCTCTGTTTTAATTCCTTTTTTTTTATTTTTTGACCTGCTCCGTGTCATAGTCATAGCCATACCCATGTCCATATCCATAGCCATGCCCATGCCCATGTCCATGTTCGTGTCCGTATCCATATCCATGTCCTGGACTATTATGTTGTTGCATGCATTCTCTCTATATGTGTTTATATGAACGTAGTCAGTTTTTTAACCAAAAAGGGAGTTACATAACATTTTGTTTTCTTTTACTAAACATGCCAATTAACAATTTTGCTTTGGCAAACTTTTAATCATTTGATAGTCTTCATCATTGCTAATTGCATTTTTAAGGATTCATCAAGAACTTGCATCATTATACAATTCAATTTCATTATGGCAATAAATGGCATTTTATTTTAATTACAAAAATTCAAGTTTTCTATAAAATAAAATGTTTTTCCTGAATAAAAATTATTTCTTTTGAGTTTTTAGTTTTGAAATGAGAGTAAAATTTTAATGTAAAGCATCAAAATATCTTTGATCTTTAAAAAAAATTACTTTTTTGATCTAAAACTTTAAATTTGAAACTTTATGTCCTATTTATAAAAGAATTTTATATATTTTACTTCAGTGTATACATTTTTTTTTAATTTAAATGTGGATTTTTTTTTTTGAACTAAAATTTTAAATTTGAAACTTTATTTCCTATTTATAAACGAATTTTTTATATTTTACTTTAGTTTATACTTTTTTTTTCCTCTTATCCCCTTTGGTTTCTCATATTTCTTTCTAACTAAGCCCATGTTTCCGTGTGTGTGTTTCAAGTCAAGTAATTAATTTTCACTTTTCACATTGTTCTACCTAGTTTTTAGCATTATTTTTTACCTTGTCTTTCTTCATTTTAACTGACATCCACACCGGCCTCAAATTTTATTCTCCAAGGATCCTAGGAAAAGGAATATATCTAAAGTTAATAATTGTTGTTGACCCAAAACATAATTAATCTAAAAAATTAATATCTTTAACCAACCAATTCATATATTAATTTTTTTTTACCCAGTGAAAGTAAACTGCTGTAAAATTCTGTAAAAAGAGAAAGAAAGAAAGAAAAAAAAAAACAAAAAATCACAAACTATGTTCTATAGCAAAAATTGGCAGAAAAAAAAAGAAGAGAAGAGAATGAACCACTAACCACTACTACCAACAACAGCATATTGGCCTCGAAAAATCGCTGGCTAGTGGTTGGGTAGTGTATGTGTGTGTGTGTGTGTGTGTGCAGAGGGGGCTTAGACTATGGTGTCGCTCCTATGTTATGTGTGAAAAATATAACCATTGTATGGTTGTTAACTCTTCAAATAGTTACATAGTCAGTGGCGTCGATAATGTCGGATATATATATATAGACGGAGATGGATATAGGCAAATGTGTTGATGAAGGGTAAGGGATAACTGTTATGACACTTGACACAAGGCCCAAAAACTCCCAAATTGCATTGATAGGAGGATCTCTCCCCTCTTTTTGCTTTATTGGGCAAATGGCCGCCCCCCCCTTTTTAACTTTAGTGTTCTGGGCTGTGAAATTTGTGGCTTATAACTTGCTGCAGCTGCCGCTTTTGGCCGCCACAAATATGCCCCATAATAATAATGATCATAATGATGATGATGATGGCTTTGGCGCAGATTTAGCCTGTTTTACATAGAGTACACTACATATATCTATTTCAACATTTTCAATTAGCTTTAGATTTTTCTTTTATATTTCGGTTTTTTTTTAAAGTTGGGAAAATGAAGAAAGTTTTCAAAACCACAAATTTGCACTTGGCCAAAATGAAAATATGTTAAGAAAAAAGTAAAGTAAAGAAAAGTTGTTTATATGTATTTCTTTAAAAGTCTTTTATTCTGTTAGTATATATATATGTATATATATATCATATATATTATATTATATATATTATATTATATTTGATGAGAAAATATATTATACCAAATATTTTTTTTCATCAAAAAAAAAAAAAAACATCGTTTGCACATCGAAATATAAATATATGTAATATATAAAAACAGAACTTATAAACTCAAAAAATTTTATTAAATATCTTGCAAATTTTTCACTGTCTTATATAGTAAAAAAGAAAACGTTTTTTTCCCACTATATAAAACAAAGACAAAGAAAGTAATAAAAATGAAAAATTATATTTTAAATTTTTAAAATTTTTATTTATGAAAAGTTTTTTAATTGACAATTCATTAATTTTTTTTAATATCAAAAAATGAAATCAAAAATAACAAAAAATATATAAATAATTTTTCAACCAACTTTTGCTTAATGTTTTTCAATGGAAATGTTAATATAAATATTAAAAAAAAATTTTTAAAAAAATGTTAAAAAAATGTTTAAAAAAATGTTAAAAAAATTTTTTTTAATGTTAAAAAAATGTTTGAATAATTTTTTTTTAATTGAAGTAAAATAAAAAGTTTCTTCATCATTATATATAGCATTTAATCAAGGGTTGATCAATCTATTAATTATATATATTTCAAATAAATAAAAATTAAACTCAAAATAAAATCTACACCATATCAAAGTATATTCCTTTGATATGATATGATATGATATGATATAATATATATAATTTAAAATCTTTATTGAATCCTGTCTTTATGTGTTGCAAATTTTTAACTAAAGTAGCAAAAAAGTTTATCGAAATTTTGTATATCCTTGCAGTTTTAGACTAATAAACTATTTTTTCTGTCACATCGGTTTCCATGCAAAATTTTTAATAGGTAAAAGATTTAAAAGAAAGTAAAGAGTATCTTCTCATTACCTTCTACACCACCAAACCAATTTGTCGCAGATCCGCTTATATAGCATCACTTACATATATTGTATTATTCCAGCAAACAATATTTAAATGCTGTTTGTCTCTTTCATACTTTATCAGCCTGATAAAATAACAAGCTTTTCTACCAAGTTTCAACCATATAGCTTAAAATTTAGGATCTATTTCTCGCAAAGAAACAGACAGACACATCTGACCAATTTCATTATACCCTTGGGAAGGTTATAATAAGCAGTAAAGCAACGATTTTTGCCCACTTTTTATATTTATGGCAATTGAATTCTTTAATTTAATTGAAATATAATTTAATTATAAATAATAATAATAATAATTTAAATGAATTAATAATTAATTTTTAATTTTTTAGTTAAAATAAGAATAATTGTTTGCAACTTTAAAGGTTTTTTTTTTTTAAATAAAGGGCAAAATTGTTTCTTAAAATTCTTCTCCCCCTTTCCTTCCTCTGCACTGTCTAGTTTCGTTGCTATTGTTGTTGTTGGTGTTGTTTCTTTTTTCATTTTAAGTGAAATATACGACGACGATGAAACTTGACGCTTTAATTGACTGATTAACCTTTGACGCACCCCGTTTGTACATAGATACATACATACATATGTACATACATACATAGATACATACATATATATCCATGTATATATAGATAAATATATATAAAGCTTACTTATGCTTGACTTGATATCAATGTACATATATCTATATGTATCTGTATCTGTATCTGTATCTGATATCTGTCTCTCTAACTGTCTTATTTATGATGTTTTCCCATTCTTTGATTTTGATGATATATGCATTTAGATTCAATTAAGTTGTGCACCTTCAATTGAATATTGAACTTAAGGTCAACATATTATTATTATTATTATATCTTTTGTTGAATTGCATTTACAATTGTTTACCCATTTGTCTAGATATCTATACAAATTGAAGATACTTTCTTAGCCATAAATTTCATTTAGTTGATAAAGAATTAACAAATGAAAATGTTAAATGCTTTTTCATCTTAACAAAAAATGGGCTGAAGATTGTTATAAAGAGAGAAAGAGAGAGGGGAAGAGGAAGATCTAATATAGAAGTTATCTATATAGTAGTTTATTGTATTAAAATTGAAATTAAAGCAACAAAATTTATTGAAACTTTTGTGAATTGTTTCCAATTGGATTTTCTATTGTTTGAATATAAATAAAGTTTTTTTAAATCAATTTACAGTATATATATATATATATATATATTCTAAACTGATTTTTGTTCTTTATACAAACAGACAAAGATACACACACACACATATATATATATATATACATACATGCATAAATTTCAATCCAAAAGTATGCAATTTATTTATCTCCTTTGGATAACAAAGTTCTTTGAGCCTCTCTCACTCTCTTTCTTTAGGTTTCTCTCTATATCTATCTCTGTCTCTTTGTATTTGTATTTGTAAGGCATCTTCTTGGTATTATTCTCCATATCCATCTCCAACTCCAATTAGAGGGTGGAGTTACTGGGTGGTTTAGCTATAGCAATATGCCTGTGTCCTTTTGGGGGAGGGATTTCAGTCGCTGAAAATATTTTATTCGGTTAGAACTGAAACTATGCCAAGAATGTAATTAGTGAACGCATAAACGTACGTACAATATACACAAGCTTGGGCCACACACACATACACAGACACACCCAAATATACGCACACACACACACAGATACAAAAAGGATGCCCCTTGGCTGATAATGGCGAAGGCAAAACTTAAGGCCAAAATGTAGAAGGAAGCGAAGGAGATGAAGCAAAACCATGGCATGGTATGACACAGAGGGATGAGTCCTAGATGGGTCGATGGCAAGGCTAACATTTGGCTTGCACGTGAAATTGTCGTTGTCGACGCGATAAAAACCTTGGAGATTAAATTTTAACACAATTGAAGAAAATTTCCTGCGAATTACAATTACTTGCATAATTTCAAAGCGGAAAATTAATACTTTTTTATATAGAAAATCCCTGGGGAAGGAATATATACATACGTATAACCGATTATTTGATTTTGAAAAGGATTATATTTCCCATTGGATATATGTTTTTTCTACTTATGTATTTCGTTTAACATTGACTGAAGGACTTCCATTGCATTAGGAACACTGTTTGCCTAAGAGATTGCACTTTAAAACCTATGGGAACCTTCGTTTAAACTTCCTCACTGTTGCCCATTGTCTTATTATTTGCTTAAATTTTTATTTATTTTTTTCCATTTGTTGTATATTATTAACAATAAATATCTATTTGTATTTTCAGGCCGGAATGAGCTAATTGCACGCTATATTAAACTGCGTACGGGCAAGACGAGAACCCGTAAACAAGTCAGTTCCCATATCCAAGTGCTAGCCCGACGGAAACTGCGTGAAATTCAAGCAAAAATTAAAGTCGTAAGTCGAATATTATTATTATTATTATTATGACCCTTTTGCTCCAGCTATCCAATTATATTAATTAATTGAAATCCTTGACTCTTGGATCTTGACTACATATGTATATAAATATATATATATATGTATATATATTCTACTCATTAACTGAGAAGTCTTTCAAATGGCGATACTCATAGAGCATGAAAAGCAAGGCAGGAAGATTTTGGTTGCAGAGTTGCAAGTTGGGGGCACCGTTCTCTCTTCTGTGAACTTTCTTTAGCGTTCCTTAAGATATTTAGATGAGCTTAAGGTGTGTCTGTGTAATATATAGTGTAGTATATATACACACATGCACACCCATGTCCATGCCACTCCACGCCACTCCACTCCACTCTATTCCACTCTAGTCCACCGTCATCCCGACCAACCACACCAATCCATTTGTGTCCCTTAAACAATTCTCTTTCAGGAACCAAATGGTGTCTCCTTGCATTTACTTAACGAGAAAGAGCAGACATTACAGGCCATGAGTACGATGACCAGTTCACAGATTGTATCCGCTCAGGCGGCAAATAATTTGGCTCTGGTTGCCTCATTATCTGCAGTGGGTGTGCACCACCACCACCACCATCATCAGCAGCATCAGCATCATCAGCACCACCAGCATCATCAGCACCAGCAACACCACCATCACCACCAGCAGCAACAACAACAACAACAGCACCACCAACAACAACAACAACAACAGCAGCAACAGCAGCAGCAACAACAACAACACCATTCAAAGCATTTACCACCACCACATCCCGCCCATCATCATCAACATCATCATCTACACCACCTACATCAACAGGTGGATGCCAGTGTGGCAGCTGCAGCCGCAGCAGTATCCGTACCGGAGCCATCACCGACGGCAACAACATCATTGTCTTCTACATCACCACTGCGACACGCCCATTCCCATCACAGTTTAACGCACCACCCACATCCACCGCCACCATCACATATGCATCCGCCGCACCACCACCACCATCATCATCATCATCATGCTGCAGCTGTTGCAGCTGTCTATCATCTCCAGCAACAACAACAACAACAACAGCAGCATCAAGCCAGTGGCTCAACAGCAGACGATATATCGACTTCCACATCAACCTCACCAATTACGGTTCAACTGGCTCCATCGGTAGCAGTAGCAGGAGCACCACCACCGCCGCCACCTTTACACCACCCGCCGTTGTATCCGGGCGTAAGCTAAAGTTTTTAATTTACCCAACCACTGACCAACATGCGCACCCACCAAAAACACAGATCGCCATCACCGAAACCACCAAATATCATCAACCACAAAATACTAAAAGCATAACCGAATATCTCGATATCGATAAGACTCAACGATCGATAACTAGTAGAAAATTTCAAAAGATTTCTAAATTTCTAAAAGTTGGACTCGGACTACAATTTTTTAAAATTTAAACAATTCGAAAAGTAAAAGGATAATCTTTTTGTATACCTATAGATATCCATTAACAGATTGGTGGTGCAAAATTTTCTTTTTAAAACTTTAGTTTTAACTGAGTTATCGATAGTAAATTGGGAAAAATCTTTTGGGGGCCATTGATTGATGATTCATTTGATGACTCATATGTACCATCGCTCATCTCATACCATCAACAACAACCACCACCATAAACCACCACAACAACAACTACAACAATCATACAATGCATTGCATTTGTCTTTCTTTGTTATATGTTTTTGTGTAATCACCCACTCAACCACTGAAAAACAGAAACCATCAAGATAGATCGTTCGCCCTCTTGCTCGCTCGCTCGCTCGCTCGCTGACTGGTTGGCTCTTGCTCTCTCTGTGTCTCTCTCTCTCGCTCTTTCTCCCTCTCTTTCTCTCTCTGTTTTAATAGCTGTGACTTTAACTACTATCCGACTATTCTCTATCTCTCTTACTCTCTCTGTCTCCCTCTCTATTGCTCTATGTCTTTGTCTTAATCTTTGCTTTCTATGGTGCAACCACCTGGGCTTGTCATCCTGTAACCATACGTGTGTGTGTGTAAATATATGTCTATGTGTGTGTATTTTTAATTGTACTTTCAATTCATCATATGTGTGTTTACCCGACCGACCGACCGCCCGCCTTCCCGGCCCCCAAAATCTATACCAACCTCTCCCTCTCCCTCCTAGGCCACCAGTGCTCTCAGCCAACGCTCGCTTGCTCATTGAAATCGACTCCTTGCTTTTTGATATGCAACTAAAATAATTAAAACATTACAAAAAAAAAAAAAAAAAAATAAGAAAAAAATAAAAAAAATATATATATATATTTTTTGGGAGGGAAATTTGAAACCGTCGTAAAAATAAAAAAACAGCTGTTTTTTTCTTACATAATTATTGTATTCAATGTATGTAATATTCGCCAATTAAGCTCTCGCCAGCCATTTGATCAATTCATCCTTGTGTAACCACAAAAAATTTCATCCTAATTACTCCAAAAGAAGAAAATTTTAAAATAAAAATATTAAAAGGCAATTTGCCTAACTTGAAACTAGTATTTCATTAATCAAATTTCATTTTATTTTTCTTTTTTTAGCAATTTTGGCAACCTGGCTTACAGCCGAGCACTTCACAAGAGTAAGTTGACAGATCCTTCTAACATATATATTAAAACATACGCATTTGCATTGACCAAAATAGTTTCTATGATTACAGCATTAAGCCGTTCGCCCAGCCACCATATCCAGCTGGTAAACCATCAACAGCGGTATCCGGTGATATTGAAGCTGGTCTACCGGCAGCACAATTGCCATGGGAGGGTAGAGCCATTGCCACACAGAAATTCCGTTTGCTAGAGTTTACGGCCTTCATGGAAATCCAAAGAGATGATATGGTAGGCACTAAAACAAAATGATTAAACATTAATCTATATATATATATATATATATATAAATAATGATCTATATTTCTATTATTTAGTATAACCGTCACCTATTTGTACAATTGGGCGGCAAGCCATCCTTCTCCGATCCACTTTTAGAGGTATGTTTCTATTTATAAATGGAATGAGTATAAAATAAATTTAATTTTTATATATTTTCCATATTATAGACAGTTGATATACGACAGATATTCGATAAATTTCCGGAAAAATCCGGCGGTCTCAAAGATCTCTATGAAAAAGGTCCGCAAAATGCATTTTATTTGGTTAAATGTTGGGCGGATCTGAATACAGATATAACGACTGGCAGCGAAACGGGAGATTTCTATGGTGTTACAAGCCAGTAAGTGTTCCAATATTTGATCTAAAGTACATCTAATATATAACTTAATATCTTTGATTTATTTTCAGATATGAAAGTAATGAGAATATTGAACTTGTCTGCTCGACAATAGTTTGTTCATTTGGTAAACAGGTCGTGGAGAAGGTTGAAAGTGAATATTCCCGTTTAGAGAACAATCGCTATGTGTATCGCATACAGCGTTCACCGATGTGCGAATATATGATTAATTTCATACAAAAGCTGAAGAATTTACCTGAACGCTATATGATGAACAGTGTACTCGAGAACTTTACAATACTGCAAGTGAGTGAGAGATTGAAATAATATAATTATAAAGAATTATATGTTTACTAATTATTCTTTTTGCTTTTAGGTAATGCGAGCGCGTGAAACGCAAGAGACACTCTTATGCATAGCGTATGTGTTCGAGGTGGCTGCCCAAAATAGTGGCACCACGCATCATATCTATCGCCTTATAAAGGAATAGCATGAGCTGCATGAAGCAGCGCCCAATCTGTCCGCAAACCCCACCAATGCACAAATCAGCGAATACAGCAACAGCAGCAATAATAATAATAACAACAACAACAACAATAATAATAATAATAACAACAATAATAATAACAACAGCAGCAGCAACAACAACAACAACAATAATAGCAACAATAGTAATACAAACATCAGCATCAATACAAGGACCTCCACTGATGATAATCAACTTATCGATAGATCAGCTGTGGCCATCATTAAACAATCACCAACATCACCTCAAGGCTTGGCCTCAATGACAGCCCTGCAAGTAGATGAGGTACTTTATGCCCAATCATCTGCAGAGCATCAAAGCTATCAACTCCATCAACAGCAGCAGCAGCAGCAACAGCAGCAGCAACAGCAACAAATTGTCTCCTATCAGGACCGTCCACCACCACCGCCCTATAGCAATGCCGCCTCCGATCAGCAGCAGCAACAACAACAACAACATCATCTTAGCACCTATGAACAATTTCTTAAAGAGTATTCAAATGCTGAAAGTTCTGCTTTAAATCTAAGCGGCGGTCGCGAAGATACAACAATAGATGATGTCGATACGGTTCAGGAGTTGCGTATGTTACGACATGTCAATGTGGCAGCTGCCATGGCTGTTGTAGTCAATGCTGCTGCCACTGTTAACACCGAAACCACTGAGGCTAGGGATACATAAAAGGTTGCTCAAAGGAAAAAGAAGTGACCTATTGTAAAAACTTTGATTCTATCTAGATTCTAGATACTCTAATACGATATGATATTATGAGAAAAGAAACCAAAAGTAATCGGTTAACGATTACTTCAAGACAATACTATATATATATATATTGATATATATATATACATACATATGTACATATATTCTGTCGATTTATGTGTATCAGTCTGGGTCACTTTTTTTTTGATGTCCTCCCTCCTTAAATTGTTTTTTTTTTTTTAAATTGGTTTTTAAAGTCGCTTTGGTGTATATTGAGTTTCAGTGTGGGTCTCTCTCTCTCTCTATCTCTATCTCTCTCTTTTAGAGAGAGTATAACAGTTGCTTCAGATGTTTTGTAAAAATTGTTAAATTTAAGAAAAACAAAAACATAAAAAAAAAGAAAATTCTTTACATACATTTACATCAAAAATACATTTAAATGATCTCAAAGTTACTTAAAAAATATTTTTTGTGTGTAATTTGTTTTGTAATTGTTTTTTTTTTTCTTTTTTAAATCGTCCTCCACCATCAACCCCCCCTACACACCTACAATCATAACCGTTTCTATAAACCCAAAACATTCAAATTTTTTGTTGTTTGTGCGCTGATTTTGAAAACAAAAACAAGTTGTATATATATATATATATATCATATATGCATACTTATATACATACATATGTATATATATGTATGTATGTATCTATCTATCGCAAAAGTATCGAAAAAAATACAACAACAACAAAAACAAAAAACAACAACAACAATTACGCCACAAGGAAAATGCATAGTTAATTTTTTTTACTGTGTATTTCTCCCGTTGTATGACTAATTATTTTATTAATATTATTATTATTATTATATATATTTTTTTTTGTTAAATAGCTTTTAAATGATGTAAAGAATTGCTTAAGTTTTAATTTAAAAAACACACACAAAAAAAAAAAAAAAAAAACGAAAAGAAAAAGGAAAGGAAAAAAAATGAGAATTAAGGAAGATATTTTTTTTTTTTTTTGTAAGTTTTATAAAAAACGCGGGGAGGGATTTTAAAAATTTTTGTAACTTACATGCATACACACATACATACATTCATACGTATATACACATACATAGATATATATGTATTAGTGTATATTTAGTTGAAACAAAATGAAGAATTTAAATTGTTTTTCAATTTTCTCTTTTTGCTTATTCAAACAATTGTATGTATGTATGTGTATGTGTGTGTGTGTGTATGTTTGCATGTGTATGTAGGTGTGACTGTGTCTGTGTCTGTCTCTGTATGTGTGTGTGTGTATGTATATGTAAAGCAATTCATTAAAGTATGAATCGAACGATCCACCGTTATTTAAATGATTAACTATTTGATTTAAATTTCAATTAAATTTAAAAAAAAAAAAATAATTGCTTCAACTTTGCTTGAAAAGTTGAAACCAAAAAAAAAAAAAAAACAAAAAAAAGAATTCAATATAAATTATAAAAAACAATTAAATTTAATAAATTAATTTAATTTAAAAGAAAAGAAAAAAAAACGAGAAAAAAAAAATATAATTGTATTGTAAATGTATAAATTAAAATTACAAAATTAAACAATTAAATGTATATGTAGAATTTAAGTCACTTAAATACATATGTATATATATATATACATATATAAATATATATATATATAGATATATGTATGTATATATGTACTTATAAAGATTCAAAAAAGAAAAACACACAAAAAATTAAGAAAAAAAAGAAGAAATTAACATATTTATAAATGTAAAGTATTTCGTTGTTGTACGACTAAAACAAATACGCATTTTTTTGTTAGTAATAATAATAATAATAACAATAATAATAAATAGACAAAAACATAAAAGGACCGCAACAACAAACACAAGAAAATCGTTAGATTTATACAAATTGTACATTTTTCTCGAGAGCAAATACAATAAACTAACAAATTTTTGGGGTATAACATAAAACAATAATAAATTTAAATATTAAAAAGAAAAAATACAACAAAAAAATACAATATATACATATATGTATATATATATATATATATATACATAGCAATATTTTACTAGAAGCGGTCTTTAAATTACTTAAACCCAAAAAAAAGAAAGAAAAGAAAAAGAGAAAATTTCAAATACAAATCGAAAGCAAATCTAAAACTAAGCAAAGAAAACAAAAAAAACAACAACAACAACAATACAAAAACCATTTAAAACTTGATAAACAAAAACAATAATTAAATAAATAAACTAAAATCAATCAAAGAAAATTGAAAAATTCTGAAGAAAACCAAAACAACAAAAAACTAATAAAAAAAAAAAGAAAACGAAAAGGAAATAGTGCCTAACAGAAGCAAAGTATTAAAACCATGAAGTATGTGGCCATGGTAATTAAGAGCATGAAATACAAATTGAACGAAATCAATTCTCAATTTTCCGTACAGTTTTTTTTTTCAAATTTTTTTAAATTTTCCCTTTCTTAAGCCAACAAAAATGTATAATTTTCCAATTCAGTTTTAGTTCTTTTTCAACTATAAATTTTCTAAATGTTTATTAACAGGAACAGAAAGAGAGTGATAGAGACAGAGAGAGAGAGACAGAGAAAGAAAGTGAAACAGTAAATTTTTTTAAATATTTCAAAAGTTTTTTAAATAAATTTCAATATCATAAAAAAAATGTAGAAAAGTGATAGAGAGAGGGAAAAGAAGTACAATAGTTAAAACTTAAAAAAAAAAATTCAAAATCATCAAGAGAGAGGGAAAAAAGATGTAAAACAGTAAAAAAAACTTTGAAAATCATAAACAAATTTTTAAAAAAAAGTGAGAGAGAAAAAGGAGGAAAACAAATTGTTTCCATAAAAATTTTCAATGTCCTAAAAAAACTAAAAAAAAGGGGAAAAAAAGTGAAACAGTAAATTTCTATAAAAATATTTCTTAATAATTTTCTTATAAAAATATTCAAAATCATCAAAAAACGTTTAGAAAATCGAGAGAGAGAAAAAAGAAGTAAAACAGTAAAAAATAAAAAGTGATAGAGATAGAGAAAAAAGGAAAAACAAAATATAGTTTCCTTAAAAAATAAAAAAAACTTTCTTTATCTTTAAATAAATTTTCAAATATGTATGACAAGTTGGAAAGTTATTTTTGAATTTTACTAGAATATTATTTATAGAGAGCAATACTAAAAACAAAAACTATTCCTGTTTAAAAAATGATATAGCAAATATTCAGTAACTCATGATACTTTTTACTTTTCTTTTAAATTTAAATATGTATTTCAATTTAATAGTATTTTTTTTTTAAACCAAACAAATTTTGATATGCAATAGTTAGATTCTAGTTACAATTGGATTTCCAGTTTAAAGTTTACTTAAAAGTTTTTTTAACTTTAAAAAATAGATACAAAATCTTAAAGCAAAAGTTTGCCAATAGATAGAAATTAAATTTTTAAATATATATTTAGATTTTCTACTTTCAAATAATAATTTTTTAGTAATTTTGTGAGTTTGATAGGAGTTTTTAGATATAGATCTTAGATCTTTCTCTCTATCTCTCTCTCTCTTTCTATCTCTGTATATTTCTCTCTGTCTATCTGTTATACCCGTTTAGTCAACTTATAATTTGCTGCTAAATCTCATAATTCTCTTAAGAATCTGAAATCGATATTTTAAACACACACACACACACACACAATCCGTGCAGTATAAAAACAAATTATTAAGAAATTAGTTGATAAAAATTAAAAATATTTTGTTTTTTTTTTTAATGCTATTGGAGAGCTATATAGAATACATGCATACATACATACACACACATACATACACACATACATACATATGTATGAAGGTTCGTTCCTAAATTTAAAAAAAAAAAGAAAAATTGCCATCAAATCAGATTTGAATAAACAATTTTAGGGGAATGTGGGGGGAGGGGTTTTTTTTAAGATATAAACGAACTGCATCTTCTTCTTACTCTTCATACATAAGTATGTGTGCGTAATACATGGTTTTTTTTTCTAATTTATACATATATAAATAATATAACAAAAGTATATATATATAAATATATATATAGATGATCTATCGGCAAGTCTAGGCTATATAATGTGCAAAAGAAATATATACTAAATTCTAGTATGACAAATGCCAGCAATCCCCCAATATTATAAAACTTTTAAGTTAACAATTAAATTACATTTTGGCTTTTAGAAAATTTAAATTTATATATATATATATTAAATTTTATTACCTAATTATTATTTGTTTCGTAAGGCCGGAATAAAAGGGAGAAGAAAGTTTTCGGTAAATTGTACAATTGAATCGAAAGAAAGAACAAGAAATAAAACCGAAAAACAAACAAAAAACGAAAAAAAGGAAACAAAATAATAAAACTACAAAAAAAAAGAAAAGAAGAAGAATGGAAGAGAAATAAACGTGCTTAAATATAAAATAAAAGTAAAAAAAGAAACAAAAAAACAAACCAGCAAAATGCAAATAAAATTAGATAATAAACTGGAAACAATAAAATTGCAATTAAATTTATACAATTGATTCTAATTGTAATTGATATATATATATATATATATATATATATATATATATATATATATGTTTATGTATATATATATGTATATATATATATATATATATATATATATATATAAATGTATTAGGGATCTGCAATGGATTTTGATTTTTGTTTAATACAAAATCCAATATCAATTGCCGATTTCTATATACCCCCTATATTTGTATTTTGTTCTATATACTTGTCATTACAAACAACAACAACAACAACAAACCAACAAGCAACAACAAAATGCAAAAACACAATATTTTGCATATAAGGGTTGAACGATAAAGCAGGAAGTTATAGTAGAAGTTGAAGAAACATGTGAAATTTACGTAAGGAAAAATGTGTCATTTTAATTTTTACACTGAAATGCATTAATAAAAATTTTAATATATTAAAAAAAAAAAAAAAAAAAAAAATATATATATATACCATATATATAGTATCTTAGCTGGAACAATCTCTGGACTGATACAAAATGTAAGTAAAACTTATGTGGAATGGCCTCTATATGAAAATTGTTTAAACATTTCTATTCATTTATTTTTAAAAATCAGTTTTAGAATATTTATGTTTTGAAAGGACTTTCTTTTTTATTTCAAGGATCATTGTCACCTGTTGTCAAACTGTTTTTAAGTATTCCATAGAGATTTTCTCACCATATCTATTTTTTAACAGTTCGTAGGCCTTGGCTATTATGTTCTAATAACAAATGATCTATTAACTAATTGTTTTGCCTATTGAAAGTTTCATTTGAATAATTCTTATAGATCCAACTTCTTTAGTTTTGAAACGTCTTCAAAGATTGTTCCAAACTATAAAGTTAATACAATACTTTACTATATATATACTAAACATATATGCTCTAAGGAAACCTCTACGATCTCGGTAAAAGTAACTACAAACAGTTTAAAACAATATTATAAAATTTTTATAAAGCCAAAGGATTTTGCCATATTTCTTAAAAGAGTTATCCATGTTTAAGACAAAGTTACCTCAGCTTGATATTACACGACTAATTATCTAAAATCTACTTTATAATTATGTGCAATATAATATACAGAAGGTTTGTATATAATTTCTTACCTTGTCTTGTTTTTGTGTTTCTTATACACAAAAAGATCATATTCCAATTTATCAGAATCATAAGGAAGTAAAATAAAACTATTCATATCTCCGCGGCTCAAAGGAAACTTTAAAAAAAAAATTTTTTGTTCCGATTGTTTCTATCAGAGCTATAGCATATAGTCGGCCGATTCTAGTGATACTTGGTAGTCACATTTCTATATAGACCAAACTTATACATACCAAATTTCGTGAGAAACGCTCTTAAAATAACCATGTTATTCATCTAAGACTGTTTTCTTGACCGATCGTTCCTATGGGAGCTATATGATATAGTGAACCGATTCCTAAGAAACTTGATAGATATGTAAGAAAGTATATAAAAGTTACAAATACCAAATTTTGAGATGATCGCTTTTAATACAACCAAGTTATTGCTCCGATCGTTCCTATGGGAGCTATATGATACAGTCATCCGATCGGAATGATTTCATATATATAAAATGCCTGCAGCAAAAAGAAGCCTAGGTACAAAATTTAAGCTCTGTAGCATTAAGGGTCTCGGAGGAGATTGCGTTGATCCAGACAGACGGACAAAGCTATTTCTCTCAGCTCGTCGTCCTGATTAAGAATATATATATATATATATACTTTATATAGTCGGAGATGCTCCCTTCTAAAGGTTGCAAACTTCTGACCACAATTAATATACCTTTTTTTCAAAGGTATAAAAAATGATGATGATAATTTATCATAAAACTGTCTCATATTTTGCGTTTAGTTTTTTTTTTTTTTTTTTATTATTTATATATATATATATTATACACATTAAAAAGAAGACAAATGACATTTTAAAAACCTTATAAATAATAAACACACAAAAAATTAAAAAATTTATAAAAAAAAACAAATGAAAATAGAAAACACATTGACGAATTACAATATAGGCAATATCAAATATTCATGGTCTGTGTCGTTTGTCTTTTTGTTTTCATTATGTATGTATTTCCATTTCTTTTTACAATTTTCATATACATATCTATTTTTTTTTTTTTATATATATATATTTCTTTTTATTAAATGTGTATGTAGATTTAATTTTAGACTTTAACCATCTCTTTCATTGGAAAGGATTGGGTTTTTGGCCTTAATGTTTCACAATTTGATTTACATGAAGAGAATTCTCAAGAGACCGATCGATCATTTGGAACTGCATTAGCATCCAAACACACACGCACACACACACACACAGACAGATATGCCTTTTGAAACAAGTCAGTTCAATGCATTGATTAAACTTTTGACTAGCCAAAACGAAAAAAGAGAGAAAAGAATTGAAAAAGTTTTGAATCGAATGTATCTAGCCGATGATGGATGACATTTAAAATGTTCAATTGAAACGAAATCGGATACAAAAACGCAATTTTATGTTAATCATAGTTGAAAACCGACTACTATATGTCCATATTGACATCTGTGTGCATGCATGTGTGTGTGTGTGTGTGTGTTTGAATGTGTGCGTTCTTGCACATATTTTCATCCTTTTCTTTTCTTTTTTTGTTTTAGTAGTAATAATTGTAATAACTGCTGGAATTTTGCTTCTGCTGGAGTATACTGCTAATTGTTGTTGTTACTATTATGCATTTTTGTTGCTGTCATCGTCATCGTCATTGTCGTTGTCCTTGTCCTTATTATTTTGTTTTGTTTTTGGATTTGCTTAAATTGATTGAATAACGGTTGCCGTGTTTATAACTGAGCTATGCAAAAAGCAGCCATCCAATATACAAGAAGGCCAAATACAAAAACAGTCGGGATAGAGCCCGTTCGTCTTCATTCTGTGTTTGTCGGCGATTTCCAGCTAAAAGTGCGAAAATGAGTAAGATAAATATATATATAGATTAGAAAGAGATGGCAATATAGTTGTTAACAACTTCAAAATTGAATTGAAATATTTAAACAAATGAAAGTTTAATTGTTTTAAATTATTAATATTCAATTCTATTATTGTTAACAGTTTGTTCTATATCTGTATCTGATATATTTATATCTGTATAACAGTTTTTTCTAGCACTTTAACTCACCACCAGTTTGACGAGGTTCAAAATTTAATGAGGATGTAAAGAAGCCAAAGGGAAAGGCACCAATGCCAAAGGACATATGGAAACCATCACCGAAACCAAAACCAGGAAAACCTTGTGCCGGCTCCGGTTCTGTACGTTGACCAGCTGGACGAGGTGGCACCTTGTTTCTAAAGAAAAGAAAAATAGTTATTTAATATATAGGGATTCATATACAATGTGACAAGAAACTTACCGTGGATCCTCTTGGCGTGTACTATTACGACCATATAAAGGTATTACTTTATCCTTATCAATAGCTGCCTTACAAACGGGACACAATTTTCGATTCGGTCGCGTCAATAGCCATTGATGGAGACAGGGCCAACAGAAGAGATGGCCACACATGCTGACCACAGCATCTTTAGCTGTATCCAGACAAATATTACACTCATATAAAGACTCATCCTCATCTTTATTTTTTTCATCGGTTGTTGCACCACCCTCTGATGTTGCAGTTGAACTTGTACCAGTTGCTTCTGACGTACTATTTGCCGTCATCGGTGTCTCATTCAGATTGGCACTGGCCAGGGCACTGCCTGTAAAGGAATATGATGTACTGGAACTAGGAGATGTTACTGTTCCACGTTGACGTAAAGTCTGTTCCGGTTCAGTTTCAGATTTGGCCCAGCCAATGTTACTAGTATCAACAACTGGACTCATTCCGGAACCAGTATTACCAGCGGCTGCATTCGATGTGGTTGGCAATTGTAGCTCCTCCATCATTTACTTTTTATATTTAAAATTTTTTTTTATTTATATTCTTTGTACCGTGTTTATATTGTTAATTGTTTCACCTTGTTGTTGTTGTTATTAAACACTTGCCAATCCACGTACTGCAAAATAAGAAAATCATTTTAGATTATAGTTTTTTTTTTTTTTTTTTTTGGATGACTTGTGTCAAGCAAAACACATAAAATATAGAACTAATATGTGGGAACTAATACAGGTGATACTAATTGGCAAACAAGGGGCCGACAGCTGTGGCCAGTGAAAGCCTACAAATACAAAATACTATTCAATCAATCAATCGATCAATATAACACAACACCTTTTAGTTCCATTCACAAGAAAAAATTTACGTTTTGTGAATGATTTCCATATCTTTGCATGGACTCACCTTAAAACGCAATCATATTTTAACAAAATTTTTATAACTGACAATATTGAAAATTTTTGTAACTAAAATAATATAAGATTCTTTGATTTATTTCTCGTGTGTATATCATGCAATCAATCAATTTACAACTATACCTTATCTTTTATTTTGAAATTTAAATTTCAATTTCGTTTAGAAATACAATAATCCTGTTTGGTTTTACTTTAAAAATATTTTCAATATATCATATTGAAATGAAATATTTACATCGCTAGTTGTGATTGTTTTTTATTTGATTGAGTCAGAAATGATTCGAAAACTAAGATTGCTTTATTCAATTAAGTGTTAAAACTTTTTGAAACTATATATCTGTTATATGTATGTATTATCCTTATATTAACATCAATTTGCTTATTGACAAATAGATTTAGGACCTTATCATCTCGAAACTTTAACTAGTTGCGAATTTTAATTGCAGAAACTGATAAGGTAACGAAAAAACGTAACGAAAGCTTATCTTCTCAGAGGATCAACTGATTATACTAACTTAACTGCTTAAAGTTATATAAAAGTTTCCTATAGTCAAAATATTGGAAATGAAAACAAATTTTGATGAAATAGAATTGTTTAATTTTAAAACTCAACTGACGTAAAGTTTTATATAATTACGAAATGAAATTTGCATTCCTTGTAAAAGCGAAATTCAGGTGACTGTATACAGTGTAACCAACTATTAAAATATTAAAATATTTATCTAATAATTTGGCCAGATAAAGCGCATATATATGTATATATGTGGTTAACTATGATTGAATAACATTATTTAAACCAATTAAAATGATTTTCTAGAGAATTAAGTAAATCAAGTATACGCAATTGCAATTTTTTTTGCTAGAACGTATGGATATTTTTGTGGCATACATTTCTTTTTTCTGGACATTTCGACAGGTTTTTGTTCTTGCGTGTATTGCTAATTAACATTTGAGGACGCAACTTTTATCACTAGTCCAAATTACTTTAAAGCAATATATGTGTGTGTGTGTGGCGGAGGAGGCCAAAGAGTATACACAAACACACACATACACATGCACACATATGGTAGGTACTCAATTCAATTTGTCGTTGTGTATATAGAGAAACGCGTGATGTTTATATTATTATTCGACTTGTTTTTCAGTTCTATCATGTGCCATTAATGGAGAGGGGAGAATTAGCAAAACGGTAGAGAAGGGTCAGCAGGTGGTAGTGGTATTATGGAAGGAAAACATTTTTTAGGTGATGTGTACTTTGCCTTTAGACAGGGTACACAAATACACAGATACAAACATACACAATAACAAATGTACATTTAATTTGCACTCGCATACACATGCACATAAACACACACACACACACGGTTGCAAAAGAAACATACATATATAGGTATTGTGTTTTATTTTAATGGTTTTGCATATTTTAATATTGTTGCTTTGTTGTTGTTTGTAGCATTTTCTCTTACACATTGGCTGGCTGGCAGGATGGGCATCCGTTTTGCCTTTTATTTTTCCGTTTTCTTCTTGATTTTTGTGTCGCTCTTCTTCGTTCCGTTTTGTGTCGTTTTCGATTCAGTATTGTGTCGGATTCTCGTTTCTGTATTATCGATAAATTATTTGTATTAATCGATAACACTCTTCCTAATAATATCGATTATTGTGTGTTACGTTAAAATAGTTTACGACGTTACCAAATGTTTTGAAACGTTAGCCAACACCATATACAACCAAAAAACCGAATCCAACAAAAACAGAATGTGAATGTAGTATTATTAACATTTAGTATTCAATCAACAAACTGAAATCATACACACGCACAATGTGGCCAAAGCTCTGAAGCGTTTAAGAGCTATAAAGCCAAAGTGCATCGGTGGTACTTATAAAATGTTAATTATATTGACAGCTTAAATGATGAGACAACAGCAGCAACAATTGCAAAGTGCATTAAACAAATGAAGAAAGAAAATGTGAAATATGTGAAAGACAATAAGAGCGGTTTAATTAAGAACGACGACGAACGCGCTACAAACATTCATACGTATAATAATATTACAAATAACCAAACGAAAAAGAAGCGAGCGAATGAGAAAGAAAGGCAAAAGGAAAGAAAGCGGCAAAAGTGAAAATTGGGCCAACAACAACACCAATAACAAGAAAGAATAACAAATGAAACCTCAATTATAAACAAATATATATATATATAATAATAAATAAATTAAAAACAACAACAAATTCTACCTAAATATATATAGCTTTTTTCCTTAAAATGGAATTTATAGCAAACTTAGTCAAGAATCCTCAGACAATGTTGTGTGAGTAATATAATTATATTTAATTTGTTATGCCAAAAATGTTTAAGTAAATTTTATCTCTATCTTTTTTTTTTTTACTTCTGTTTCGTTTATTTTATTGTCTATTGTTGTTATTTTCCTTCTTGTATTGTATATATATTTATATGTATATGTATATATATATATATATATATATATATATATGGTGCGTATATATCGCCATTAGCATCCTACATCGATCTGGATTATTCACTATGGCTATATCGCTTTCTAACGCCGCTGATTGTCACATTCCTGCTGCCTTTGGTCTTTGTTGCTCTCATTTACATATCATTTTTGGTGCTCTTCATCTACAAATTGCACAGGTAAATAATAATAATATAAACTTAAAACCTTATAGAAAATAGCTAATTTATAATTAACAATTATAATGAAGTTGTAGAAATTATGTTTACGATTTAATGTTGTAAATGTTAATATCTTTAAAAGATATTTTGTTTATTTTAAAAGAAATAACAACTATTAAATTTTATTTACTCTTAAAAAGTATTACTAAAGAGAATATATTTTGATATATTATTTGGTTATATCTAGTTTGTTCTTTTTGAAATTTTTTATTATAAAGCAACCAAAAATTTTGGAAAAATATCTAAAATATAAATAGTTTTTAAGATTTCAAGTTTTAAATAGTTGAAGGTTTAAAATATTTTTTCTATTTTACGAATTTTCGAATAAACAGAAGATTTTTTTTTAAAAATATTTATCTGTTTTTCAAACTGTTGAAAATGTTTTAAAATTAATTTTTAAATTTATTTCAACTATTTTACAAATTTTAAAATAGTTGAAAATTTATTTGAAATATTTTTGAGGTCTTTTTTATATATTTAATAAATTTAAATAGCTCAGTTACAGTTTAAAATGACTATACTTTTATACTAGGAATATTAAAAATAGTGGAAATATAATATATATATATTCTAGGAATCCATCTAAATTGCTTGCTAAATAAAGATCAGTTCAGATATTTCATATAACGAGATTATCTTTATAATCTTTCAATTTTTTTTATTACCATAAATTTTTTAAATAATTTTTTTTACTTCAAAATTAAAAGTTTTTAGGTTGAAACTTGACTCCAAACAATTTTTTCTGCATTACAAAAACTGAGTACAATATTTCAACATTATTTACATTTTAAAAGATATTAAAACTAAACAAAATTACAACAATATTTTGGCCAATGAACCGAAACGTTAACATATGTATTACCAATTTGTGTCGACCAAGCAATTGAATTGAAAATTTCATGCTGATCGGTCAGTATTTTGGCCCTAATACCCGCCCTTTCCATTTCGATCCCCGTTTCCTTGGCTTTGACCTCTCTCCAAATGGTCATTGCTTGAATTTCCATGAGCGTATTTACAAATTATTTTCATATAATTTTTGGGGCTCCATTAGTTTAAACATTAAAAAGAATATTTTTTGCCCAGCTAATAGATATGTATTTTCCCAATATAGATGAACAATTACTCAAAGTTCTAAATTTTAGTTTAAAACTTCTTTAACAAAAAACATTTAAAGAGCCCTCATATGCAGCACCTGCTAACCAAAGTTCGCTCCTGCTTAAGCAAATGAGATCTCTGTTTGAGGGTCTTTTTTTCGGTGCTCGGCGGCAACTTTTACTTGGCTGACTTTGCATTTTGAATTATACATATGCATACATATATATATATATATATATAGATTTATATATACAAAGATATAATTTCCCCCCGCACCACCAGTTTTAAAACCCTTTCATTTCTATATTTTTATTCAACTCTCTAGTAAATATGAGGAACCGGTTCCTCAATGCTAATTAACTAACTGAAAAGCTGCAGCAATTTCTAGTGATAGCCACTAGACTAAATAGCTAACATACTAAATACATATATCATTAGCGATTCCCATTGATTCTATTTGAAATTTAGTCAGAGGTCAGTCAGCAATTTACAAATACAAATACCTAAACACACAGTAACACATTTTGAAGTGTCGTGGCCTTCAATATTTAGTAGAAAGCTTTTTGCTTTTTTTTTTTCATTTCATTTCTCAATTTTATTTACATTCTTGCCCGATAAGCACTCCAATGTACATTGTTATACCCTGTATATATTCTATATACCGTTAGAATATATATATGTTGAGATCTTCTTTAAGCTAAAGATTCCCATATAACCCCAAAATATAGATCTAAACAAAGATATTGGTAATAAAAAATTAATTCTATGTGTTATTTCCGGTTACTTTTCTGTTTATCTAACTATCGAGATCTGTTATCAATAGTTATCGATCGATAATTTTCAAATATTTGCAACAAACAGAATATTATATAGTTCGTTTAATGATCTTAATGATCTTTTTTAATAGAAATTGTGTTTAAGAGTTTTAGATATTTGCTTATAGGGTATTTTTGAAATTAATCTACTCCATTTTTTTGTTGCCATTTGATTTTGTTCTTCCTTTCCGATAAGCACTTCAATATAGTACAATATAGACATCGACATGTATATATATGTATATCATCTATCTATATATGTTGTTTGTTTTTTATACCGATAAGGGGAGCAGTGGCAGAGGAGATGTAGAGAAGTTCGCTAAGCGCTTACTAATAGCTCCATATCAGTTCATGGACAAACGACGCCATCAATGCCACCAGACCCAATTTGTCATAAAAGTAATCACAGAAATTATAGAACCATAAAAATTATATACAAAATAATTTAATTTCTATCTTTTAAGTGTTGATCCACCGCCAAAAAAAAAAAATATATAAAAAATTACTATGGGATTCTCATCTAGAAAAGATAATTTAGATTTAGAAAAGTGAAAGTAAAAAGTATATATATATTTTTGATCAGCAGAACTGTGTTCGTCTGTGTGTTTGTGAATATTAAACCTAAAAATCTAAAATTTTGCACATGGACTTCATTTTACAGCGTATCGCTTGGAATCATTCCGTTTTTATGACAATAACTTGATTGTTTTTTACGCAACTTTTACAAAATTTAATAATTGTAAATTATATATATATGCAAATTTTCGCAACAAGATTCTTAAGAATCGGTTGAATATATCTTATAGTTTCCAAATTGCTTTTCACGTAAAACTTTTTTTTTAATCTGCAGCAACTAACTATAAACTTAAAATTTACTATTAAAAATACATTTCCTAATGATTCTGCTTAATTTAAACAAAATCGGTGGACTATATAGTGTCTATATATAATAAAATATCTTGCTACTTCTTGACTTGATAATGATTATATGTCAATTCTTATATCTTAACGGTCTAGAGAAGATTTCACATATTTCACAGCTTTTAATAGTCAAATGAAGAATTTAGAAGGGTATACAAACATCGGTTTGGGTCTCAATAAACTCTTTAAGTTTTTTATAATGTACTTTTGCAAATGTAGAAACTTTAGATAAAAATATTTCTTATCAATCTATAAAACTATGATCTAACCTTTACAAATTTTTCTCTATTTTAATAGTAAAATCGAAGAAATGAAAGATCTATTATGATTCTATAACAGTTCATTCTATATTTGATTTCTGCAGCAAAATTTCTGATTTGAATCAATTTGAGTTTAGTGCGTGCATTTCTTATCCTTATCTGTTTTATTTTTTGGATTTTTCAATTTTTGCCAGTATCATCAATATTGAGTTGCCATGGCATGCAGTTTCTATTGTCTGACGCCTCTAATTAATTGCAAAATTGATAATTGTATTTAAATTTAGTTTTCTATGGCCATGGCAATGGCAGGTGTTATCACTTTTTCATATAAATCAATGAAATCCACACACAAGGTGTTTTCTTTGCTCTTCGAATATATGAATACATATAGTTCCTACGTACGATTTTTGAATCCCATTGTGGATTTCTCTTGCCACTGATAACAAAGGGCAACAACACGCATAAACCATTCTAACCTTTAGTGAGTGAGGGATCAACAGGGGGTGGTGGTAGATCAATGCCATCAAAAACATGTTTTAAATTTCACAATTCATTCATGGGAGAAAGAAAAAGATGAAAACTGTTGATGATCTTTTGTTGGAAAACTATTTAGAATGAAAGCTATTTGAAAAATTGATTTATCAAAGGATAACAAATTTTAAAACAAAAAAGGATGGATATTTTAAAGACTTCCTAATAAAGTTTGGAAAATTGGAATACTAGGGATTATTTAGATTTAGCCAATTACTAATAGATTTTTTTTGGAAAGTTCTGTCAAAATGTTTAAAGTAAAAGAAATTGTTTGAAAAGTGATCCGAAAAAAAGGAAATTAACAAATTAGGATTTATAATAGGCAAAAGATTTTGAAGTAATTGTTTTTTAAAGAAAATCTTTAGGTTTTTTAAAATTTATTTAAAAATTAGATATATTCATTTAGATCTTCATTTAGAGTTCAGGTATAACTGGTTCCAATTCAATAGCCAAACGATTAAATTGTTAAAATATAAATACTATTCCATTTAAGAATAATGAAATAATTATATTTAGGTTAGAAGTTTTTTCTTTTTGAAACGATTAAAGAATTGAGGGAATAGATCAGTTTAGGTTAAAGAATTGAGTAAAACAGATCAGGTCAACTTAAGTTAAATAGCTATATCATATATAGAAATGGTTTATAGACCCCTAAAAATATTTCCGATTACTAAAAATTAAATTAAATAATTGCAATTGAACTTAAAAATTACTTAAGAAATACTTAAATAACAAAGAAAAACCTAAAATTATATATTTAATATTTATTTTAAGTAGATAAAAAACCAACAATATATCGGAATAGTCTTTTAAAATATATTTAGATCGAAGTTTTAGTACAGATTTATAAACAGATCATGGATATTTTAAAACTAACACTAAATGTTTTTTATGTTGATTTCTTATTAACATATTTAACATGTTTTTCTTAGCCTTATTACTTTTATTTAACAATAATTAATTATAATATTAAATATATATATTTCTCTTTCTCTCTAGACAAGTCATTATGCGAGCAGTCCAAACGGATCGCAATTTCTGGCAAGTTGGTCGTAAAATTGTGGCTGCCATTTGGGATGCACATGCAAGAATTTATCATGGCTATGAGGTGATCGGTTTGGAGAATATACCCCAAGAGGGACCGGCATTGATTGTCTATTATCATGGAGCCATACCGATCGATATGTATTATCTAAATTCACGAATGCTATTGCAACGGGAACGTTTGATTTATACGATCGGTGATCGTTTTCTATTCAAATTACCCGGTTGGGGTACCATATCGGAGGCATTTCATGTTAGTCCCGGTACGGTGCAATCATGTGTTAGCATATTACGTGATGGCAATCTATTGGCCATATCACCGGGCGGTGTCTATGAGGCACAATTTGGGGATCATTATTATGAGCTATTGTGGAGAAATCGTGTTGGCTTTGCCAAAGTGGCCCAGGAGGCTAAAGTGCCCATAATACCCTGCTTTACACAAAATTTAAGGGAAGGCTTTCGTCAGGTGGGCATATTTCGTACATTCTTTATGCGTTTGTACAATAAAGTTCGTATACCGGTATATCCCATCTATGGTGGTTTCCCAGTTAAATTTCGAACTTTTCTGGGTGCACCCATTCCATACGATGAGAGCCTAACGCCGCAGGAGTTGCAAATAAAAGTAAGTAACCTTTTAGATAAAAAAAAGTATATTGATATAAGGTATTAATGATTTGTTTTTATTTGTTTTCTCTTGGTTAAGGTGGCTACTGCCATTGAGGATCTCATCAATAGGCATCAGCGACTGCCTGGCAGCATATTGTTGGCTTTATTGGATCGTCTGCCGTCCGCTTTAAGACGTCGTGATAACCCTAATCTCAGCACTCAGCAAAAGAAGAAGGATCAATAGCCAAAATTGTTTATTTAACAAAAGCAACTGTGAAATCTAATGTGAAAATAATCAAAGGCCAAAATCCGAAATAGAAGGAGACAGTGGGAGAAGAAAGAGAGAAAGAGTGTATCGGAAGGCCAATGCGAATGTGTGCTAGCTATGCGGCCATAAGACTTCGTTCCATGTACTTCATTATATATATAAATCTATATATATATATATCTATATATATTATTGTAGTTTTTTTTTTAAGTTTCTTTACCTTTTTTTCATTTATTTTTTTTTTTTTTTTTTTTTATTTTTGGTTTTTTGTGTTCGTCTTCTGCTCTTCATTAAGTGCAATAATATTTATCATATAAATGTACAACTTTTATAGCCTAACAATCAGATAAGGATCTTTCCCCTATATTCTTATATGTATATACATATATATATATATATATTTAGTGGTCGAACAAACTGAATTGAGGTTATTTTCTTTTCATTTCATTTTTATTTTTACTGCTTTAGTGTAATTTTAGACACATTAAACAATTAACAAATTTGTCATACTAATTGGTTTTTGTTTGTTGTTTATTCTTTTTTTTTTATATTCTGCGCTTTTGTTTGAAATGACATATATATATATATTTATATATGATATGATTTCTTTGTGTCTTACTTACTGATTTGAATGGATTTAATGTGAGTGTGTGTACATTGTGTGTGATATATATAAGTAAAACCCACTTCCAACTACCTTGTATAGCTATATAGATTACATATAAAAGGAAATGCAAATGTGAATCCTGTTTAAGAATATTTAGTCTGAAAAGTGAATAAAGAAAAGTTAACATTGATTATTTCCCTTAAAACAAGAAAAGGAAACTAACTAGAAAAATAAACTAACTATTAAATTAAAATAAAATCTGAGTTTTATTCTATATATATATA
This sequence comes from Drosophila neocordata, assembly GCA_018903615.1. NCBI lineage: Eukaryota > Metazoa > Arthropoda > Insecta > Diptera > Drosophilidae > Drosophila > Drosophila neocordata. The sequence continues at coordinate 11,925,757 of JAEIGI010000003.1, forward strand.
TATATATATATAAAGAGAAGTTAACAAATATTTCCATACGGTTCGAAGGTTAGCTCAGAAAACCTAAATCGAATATGGTTTCGATTCGTAAATGATAAATGAATTGAAAATTAAAATTGCATAAAGTTTAAATTCCTTTAACAATATATGTACATATAGATTTTCGATCGTTAAGATACAACAGATGAAAGTTATGATGTGCAAAATTCCTTGCCAATTGGAAAAGTCAGGGCACTCGTAATATTAATGGTATTATAATTTATATATATTCAGGGTTAAATCAAGAATCTGAATTCAATCTTGATTTGAGCCATGCATCATTAAATATATTTTGTTATTAACTATAAACCAATTTTTAAGCAAATCATTGTGCAGGGTCGGATCACAAGAGAGAGGTTATTAGATTCGAAATTTCGTTTGCTTAGATCAATTTTAAAGTGAAATTCCAATTCTACAGTTTAGATTTCATTAAAATTCATGCAAAACTTTAATCATTCCTTTGGTATAATGATATTTGTTATATATTTTGATTGAAAACATTACTTAAATATTTTAAAAAACATTTTTAAAAAGCATAAAAATAAATATACAATAAAAACGAATAAAATTTTAAGTATAATTGCTAACTTTATTCCTATTTGATCTTAAAAAATGAGGTTATACTAACTTTATTCCTATTTGATCTTAAAAAATGAGGTTATACTCTTGCTACCCTTAGCTCCCTTGGCCAAAGCCTTTTCCTTGGCCGTCATGGAGTGCTCTTTTAGGGGAGCCGGTGTAACGGGAGTCGGTGGTGAGCTACCATTATCACTATCAATTAGGCCACTCTTCTTAAGCTCTGTGCTCTGATCATGTTCGGATTCTATATTTAATTTAATCTTTTTACTTTGGGCACCGGCTTGTCCTTGTTGGGATTTGCGCTTTTGTGCTGCATTTTTTTCCTCCACCAAGGCTTGTATTTCCTTTGGTATCTCTAGATGACGGGACAATATCTCAACCAAATCAAAGTCCAAGTAGCGACCAACTATTTCACAGGACATACGCAAATAATCCATATCACTGGATAGATTTTCACTTTGCAATTTTTCGCTGCGTACAAAATTCTGTGATTGAGCTGCGTTCTGACCACAATAGATTTGTTTGGCCTTAAGCACTGCCTGCACCTGACGGGCTTTTAGTGAGAGCCATGCCAAAGTGCGTTCGGGATTGTATTTGTAGAAGGTAAGATCCCCTGAGACCTTCACGTCTGCTATGCATTGAAGACCATGGCTTGGTACAAATTTCGTGAGCAGACGTGATGTTGAAGGATCGTCCACAGCAATGGAATCCAACGATATGGCTTCTAGAGATTGGATTATAATATTATTATTGTATGTATGAGCTAAATCACAGTGAGTTCACTCTTACTTTGTCCACAATGTTTCCTTAAATGATGCACTGCCAGCAGTGTGGGATCCAAAGGCATGGTCATATAGATTTTGCCATTGGAGCATACTTCATTGTTGATTAACCAACTGCGTCTTGGCTCGGCATATTCCAACAATTCCATCATTTTGCCATTTGGATGAATTATAAACAAAGTTGGTTGACCCTTGCCTGGGTGATAGAAACGTTCTAGGCATAAACGATCATTGCCAGCATCTTCTAGTTCCAAGAACGACTCAGAGATAAGGAGTATCTTCTTCAGGGCAGGGACTACAATCGGTTTTGCGGCTGCATCAGGATCCGTTTTTGGTTGAGTGGATCTTGTAGACTTTTTACTCATGTTTTCAACAAATACAAATCAAATGTGCAAAACAATAACTAACACCCGCGTTTATTAGAGATGATGATTGTTCAGCTCAATCGATAGTCAGACTATCGATAATTTAGCTGAAATGTATTTCGTATTTTATATCGATATGCTTTACACGATAGGTTAAAGCAACAAATGTTGAGAGTTGCCATACTGTGTATTGAGCTTTTTTTACAGCCTACAATTGGGCGCAGATGCCAGATGTCCGTTACCATCACGAAAAAAAAACCCCGAAATTTGTGTCAGTTGTTGTTGTGCGCTCCCACGCTAAATGCTTGCTCACGTTCTGGCTATAGCCCAAAACTCTCGCTGCGCCCCACTCCTGCTACCCAACGAAGTTGTGTATGCCTTGAGGGTGAAGGGCGGGCCATAAACATTTGCCAAAGGAATAAAACTGGATGTTTCTTTTTTTTATTTTATTTAAACTATAAAAGCCAACAAAGTGTGTAAATGAAAACAACAAGAAAAAGAGAGAAAGGAGAATTTGAAAAATATTAAACGAGGATACTTGAGAGAGGAGTATTAAAAAGTGTCGTCACACAGAAAGAAAATTTTCTTGTTCGTTTGTGTATATGTGGGTGTATGTGTGCTTTAGTGTGTGTGTGAGTGTAATAATGAGCAAACAAATTTTAAATAGAATTTAGTATTTTTTACCGCTTTATTTTTGTTTTCTGTGGCTGTGGATTTATTTTACATAAGATTTGAAGCTGAAACGCACAAAAGTATGCAGCTGAAAATTGCATTGTCGTTGTTTGTCAAGGACAAAACAAAACGCCCTGCCATGTGAGTGTAAGTGTGCGACAACAACAAGAAGAGAAAGTAGCACAAAAGCAGCAGCAGAGAAGCAGCAAAAACAGATACGAAAACAAAACAAAAGGACAAATCACACGAGACTTAAAACGCAGAAGAGAGTGAGCAGGCAAGAAATAAAGATTGAGAGATACAAATACACAGAGAGCTAGAAAGGGAGAAAAATATTGAGAGAGAGAGCGAGAGAAAGAGAGAAAAGGGAGGCTGCTGCAACATCTATTTCCCCGCCACAAACCTGCATCCCGCTTCTACTCCAACAATCAACATCCCTTGGAGGCCAGCCACACATATATACATATACACTCACATACATACCACAGCACGGACATTTGGCGCCAGTCCGGACGTACAGACAGTACAAAGGAAGTGGAAGTGAAAAAGGAAGTGGAAGCAAAAGCGAGGCAAGAGCACAAGTTAGAGGCAGGCAGGACCACCATGTGGTTACACGCTCCGTTGCTTCTTCCCCTGCTGCTCCTTGTCCTGTTGCCTCTAAATGTAAGTTCAAACCCATCACTTGTAACGCTTCCCCACACCTATTTCTATGCCCCCTCTATGCGAAATATTATAAATGTTGCATGTTTCTTGTGTTGTTTTCTTTTTATTTCCTTTTTCTCTTGTATTTTTTTTTCATAAATTTTATTCTTGCATGATAAATTCTTAATTCAATTTTTTTCTCTTTGAAGAGAAATACAAATCAAAAAATTTCAGAAACTCCAATAAATTGAGAAAAAAAAAAATCAAATAATAAACCTATCCTTAAAAGAAAAATCAAACTCAAGGATTATTTTACAATGTTGATATACATATATATTAATGATACGCATCATTTAACCATTCTAATTTTCTTTCAATTATTTGTCTTTCATTAGCTTTAGTTGCGTTTTGTTTTTGCTAGCTCCACGTGAGCGGATCAACAGGGTGCCAATGAATCAATGCTAATGACATGAATTAACCTATTTTGGGAAAAAAAATCCAGTAATTAACAGACATTACTATTTGTCTAAATTCTAGTTAAACAATTAAAAAAAAAGAAAGTAAACTCTGCTTATAATGATAATTGATTATTTATACACAAAGCCAAGAGACTTTTCTAATCAGTATTTGATAAAGTCCTTGGAGATTTAGTTCAGGATAAAAAGATTTATTTTCTATATATTCTTTCTTTAATATTTATATATATATATATATATAAAAGTTTTCGAAATTATTTGATAAAAATAAACTTAGAAAAAGTGATTTGAGATAAAAAAAAATATTATCTATAATTTTTTCAAGTCTGTAATTATATTACTGGTATTATAGTAAGATTTATTAACTTATTAATTAATTTCCAATTGAGCACCAATTTATAATTATTAACTGGTTTCCAACGAAGCAATTTATATAAAAACTCAACTTAAATCTTAAAATTTGCATCACCGTTCCAAATATTTGCCTAACTTTCATTGTGTAAACAGTTTTAAAACAAACTATATGGCAACGCCAAGAATAACAGCCGTTACATCTATGTAGTTGAGATCATGACCTGTAGACAAGTATTCAATGGTTTAAGCCAAACACTTGGCTGCAGTCAATTGTCTAACCTTGCACCCTGTTCTTACCTTAGTCACACCCTTCATACTTTATTATTATTTTTTTTCTTCTTTGCTTTCGCTATTGACAATGACATTTGCATTACAAATTTTACCACCCCAAAGCAACCAACACTTAAACACCCACCGCAGACACATGCCACATAAGTACAATACAAACGAGTGTGTAGATAGGTGTGTGTGTGTAGAGAGTGTAATGCTGCATTGTGAGTGACAGATGACTAATTTCCATTTGTTTATTTATTTGCCAGGTAAACGCTCGCTTCTGTGAGGGGGGACATATTTGCTCTTTGCCACGAGAATGCTGCACCCAGGGTTGTTGTCCACCTTATCAAGGTGGACCAAGGCAATTGCCGCCACCATCGGAGCATGTACTGAATCTATTTTTTATTAGTCATTGGTTCTTTTGGTAAGTCAATATAAAGAAATTATTGTATATATTGGTAAAAGGGTTTCACTATACCAAACAATCCATTGTTCCGTGTTTCATTTTTCATGTTTTCAAGTACAGTTGCTAGTACAGAGAAAAAATATCATGCATATTCTTGTTTCAAATCAATAGACAAGTTGATCTAGCCATGTTTATCTATCGATTCTTTACATTTAAAAGCTATATTTACTTATAACTATGTATAAAATCTTAGAAAGTTTCCATTTTTCGAGATATGTATCTGTATATCTTATAGATTGAACTTCAAAGAAGAGACTTCCTAAGGAAAGATATATTTCAACCATCAGTATTCTCTTCCGGGATCATTATATGTTTTTTTTTTTGTAAATTTTGTTCAGTGTTTGTTCGCTTGGTTTTTTTTTTTTTCTCTGCTCATCATGGTCATACCGAATGTGCTCCCATGAGGTTTCCGTTCAAGGCCCCTTAGTACGGAGGGCTCTGGGCTGATTGGCATTGTGTGCCATGCGAGATATTATTATTGGCAGCAGCAGCGGTGGCAGCAAAAGGTGGCAACGGCGCCGGTTTGCGTCAAGTCACAAAGTCAAGTCAAGTTGAGGGGCTTATGCAAGCCCACAATCCCCCTTTTATATATTTTTGCTTCCCAGCACCCTGGCCCAATCCCAAAGCGGGCCAAATGGCAATGCCAACTAATGAGGCCCGACCACGACCACCCGTTGTTCGTTTTGCCCTGACTCTTGCTCTTCTTGTTCACATAATCAAATCTCGAGTCGCCAAAAAGGCAGTTGGCATTTGTTTACGGCGACAGCAGGACCATCTACTACATAGCAATCTATATATATATATATATATAGAACTATACCATCCATGGGCTTCTTCATTCAGTCGCGTCAACTGCAAACGGAGCAGTAAGAGCGAGTTAAACTCTTTATATTTCCTTGGGATTTTCTCATATAAATCTCTCACTCTTTCTCTCTCTCTCTCTTTTTCATATTCTGCGATATATAGGTGCGTTGTTGTGGCCGTCATTTTGGCCATCTTATGTGCCTACTCGTTGTGGAAAAAGCGACGAACTCTCTGCGGTTGGGGTTTCAATGAGCATCACACACAATCCGAGGGAGATTCAGCTGGTTCCTGTTATGCACCGCCACAATATAGCCGATGTAATTCATTTCATCATCCCCCACCACCATATACAGAGGTAAGTACTTTCACCGAACTTAAGTTCAATTAATTTTAATTCTTTTGTCAAACAAAAGATAAGTAAATGAAAATAGTTAAAGCTCTGTTTTGGTATTACAAATTGATCTAGTTTTTCGTTTATAAAGATTGTTAATTCAATTTAAGTACTTGCAATTACTTATAATTACTTTGTAATTATATGCATTTTACAGTTTAGAAACCGTTTTATATAATTTATAATTCATAATTATTTCAAGTATTATAAATTTCAAACATTTTCTTAAACTTGAAATGGAAAATATTGGAAAAGTTCTTTAAAACTGATTTTGAATTGTAGAACAAACAGTATGAAAGTACAGTAAAAACCCGCTTAAAGAACATGAATTGTTATATTTCTTAATACTTGCTATATGTCTGATTCCGTTGAAATCTGAATGAGTTGAAACCATTATTTAAAGACAATATTTTGAATTATAAATAAATTTCAAGTAAAACTGTTTTTTAATTAAAAAAATTTATTTGACTCAATGATATATACAGTCGACCTTCCCTGTAATGACTTTATTATATAGAAACTATTATTAATTAATTAAAAAGAAGTTTTCTATAGAAAAGTATGATTTGTTAAAAGATATATTCAAAAGTATCTATAGATACATATAAAAACTTTCTTCCTTGCTTTATCCGTTCTCCATTTCATCTAACTTTTTCTTTCCATTTCGCAGGTTACCTCTAAACCGGATCTTTATCCACTTGTCTTCACTTGCAACAGTGACAATGGCAAAGGGAATGGCAGTTCCAGTTACCTTATGGTCCAATATTTTCGTAATTATATTGTACGACCAGCTGGTTCCTTGAGTGCAGCCAGTACAGTGGACTCATTGAGCTCCAGTTTTATATGTAATGCCAATGAGGCAAATACATTGGTACCGCCACCCTATTCTCGGGCAGCCAGTCCGGAATTGGGTCTGCATCATTATGTGACGCATGCGGGACCACCGCCACCGCCGCCAGCATCGCAACAGCTAATGGCCGGACAATATGGTTTACCACGTTCCGCATCCCAGTTGGTAGACAATATGAATCAAAATCCAAATTCAACTAGCACTGCCCAAGTACAGGCTCAGGGACAGCATTATGCCACAGTGGCTCTGGGTGGTGGTGGTGTTCTTTATAGCACACGATTGCAATCATCGCAGAGTGGTAACTTTTCCCCGGAGGAGACTGTCCGGCCATGTGTGGGAATGTCTGGTGTTGGTGCCGGAATGGGCTATCATTTACAGTCGCAGAGTGATCAACATTTTCGTTATATGGCCACGAGTAGCAGCAGTCTCAGTGATATCTTTGTGAACAACAGCTGTGTCGCCGGTTTGGGAGCAACTGTAATGGATGGAATACCAACGAGTGGTACAGCCACTCAGGCGGCTTCCTTGAGTAGTCTCGCTGCTGGTGGTACACCAGTCATCTATAGTAATGGCTGCATTCAACCAAATCCTTTGCATAATTTGGATAATTGCTGCCAATTGAGTGGAAATGTTGGTTCTAATTCCGGATCCGGCATGTCTGTCCATCAGCATGGAGTTGGTGCTGGAGTTGGAGGGGCAATATCTGGCACCACAGCTAGTTCGGCTGCTTCAGGTGTCAGCAGTTTGGCCAATATTGGTACACCCAGTTCACCCCCACAGGCTACAAGTCCTACGGGTGAGGTGCGTGAAATTCTCGATCAGATACGTCAATTGCAGGCTGGTGTGAGCTATGAGCAACTTTTGCTAGCTGGAGGCGGTGCTGGTGGAGCAGCAACTGCAATAGCATCTGCCACTGGAGCAAAGCCTCGTCTTCAGCACACTCTATCCACACCAGCGGCTACACCCGCTCTATCCTCTGCCTCCGTTTCAGCTAGCTCTTCAATGTCGGGCAAAAGTAAAAAGTTCTATACCCCCAAGCCGCCTAACAAAGCATTGTATATACCAATGGCCGCATTGGTAACATCTTCCAATGGCTCAGGATCCAGTGGTGCACAACGTTGTGTCCTAAAGAGTCCAGTGAGTAGTGTGGTCAGTGGTGCCAGTTTCTTTGTGAATCGCGGTCGGGTGGCCCGCAAAGGATGGATTTCACGTTCAGCTCCCACAACTCCTGGCAGTGGTTTACCACCAAATCGTTTGGGTGATGATAGTCCATTGTTGCTCAATGAGCACGATGAGGATGTGATCGAGGATGATGATGAGGATGTCGACGATGATGATGATGATGACGACGATCAGTTACAGGATGAATATGATTCTTTGGATATGGAAAATTCCGGTCGTGGAGCCAGAGCTAGAACCAAAATTACCAACAAGTCAAAGGCTCAATCTCGGAACCGTAACCGTGGTCTAGGCCATCATCATAACGAATTGGAATAGTAGTGAAAAAAAGAAACAAACAAATCGAACTTGATGTCCAAGATAACAAATCAAAAGTAAATATGTTCTCGAGTCCTTGCAAATTCCATTTTACAATATGACGAATTCCAATAAAATCCTTCAAAACATCATCTTTATGAACTGTAATGTGATAACATTTGGAATTCCTTCATGTAGACATTTTAACTGCGCTCAAACTAGTTGAGAATTATAACCAAAAAAATAAAGAAGAGTGCTAGTTTTGGTGTTTAGTTTAGATAGAAAAAATTTGGAATTGATTGAATATGGAAACTTTTTTTTTTCTTAAAACGGTTTCCAGCTAACGAAAAACCAATTTTCGTTTCTTTTTTTGGTTTCTTTGGCTTTTACTGAACGAGGACTCAATGGGATAAAAGTTGATTATTTTCTGCACAAAACAATTTAATTGAAAAATTGAATTTAGACAGTTAGTGTAGATATATAGATATATGTGTAGATATATATATATATATATATATATATATATATATGAAAATAAAATATAAACGACACAAGTTATTTTTTTTGAACAGACTTCTTTTCAACCGATTGTCGATCGTGTTCCTACAACAAAACAATCCTCCAAAGAGAGAACAAACAAATAAAATATTAAGTGAAATAAAAGGATTAGCCGACAGTTAAATAAAAAACATAAAAACACACACAAAATTAAGTTTATTTTGTTGTTGTAAGTATTTGAACGGTTTAAGATATAGTCAAGTATGATTCAGCTAGAAATCTTTGTAAATGTTGCTTAGATATGTTCTTCCTATTTATATATATATATATATAAATTAATTATTTTTTTCTCATTTTGTAGAATGAAAACTGTATAGGCATTCGGGATTTACAGAAACAAAACAAAAAGAAAAAAACCAAAACAAAAGAAAGAAACAATATAAAAAACACAAAATGAAATGTTTAATGAGACTAAAATGCAGAAAATTTAATAATTATATGTGGAAAAAGCAGAAATGAAAAATCAAATTTTAGAGTGCAGCAGTGCCTTTTCGACTATAAAATAAAACAAACTGAAAATGTAAACGAATAGAAAACACACACACAAACACACACAGACAACAGAAATATATGAATACTAGTAGAACAATAAATATACCGGTAAATAAAATCGGTATACCGATTTAACTATATACTTGCATCTATATAAAAAGTTTTCTCTATAAACTTTAAATAGATCAAAGTTCTTTAAATTGAAAATTTTCATATTTTTTTCCATTTTCTTTTTTAAATTTAAATGATTTTAAAAAGAAATTCAATATTTAAAATAAAAGTAGAAATAGAAAACATGTCCTTTGGTCCGATATTTTGAGCGTTACAATAATAAAAAAAATTATTTTTTAACAAATTAAAGTTAATTTAAGAATAATAATATAAAAAATACAAGAAAACTATATAGAGAAGATCAAAAATATATATAATTGCAAGAATATACTTACAATTTCAATAAACAAACTAAAAAGAAAAAGAAAGAAAACGAACAAAGGATAACACAAGGAGCACTTACCAATAAAAGGCAATATACAAAAGCGTAAACGAAAAAATAAATGAAAGAAAGAAAGAACAAGCTTCAATTTTACAATTAGTTGAAATAATAAGAAACTACAAACAAATATATAAAAAACAAAAACAAAAAATAATAATAAAAATAAATTATAAAAATATTACAAAAACAAACAAAAAATATATATATATATATAAATTTATATTTTTAAGCGCATTTACACGACATTTATTTTTAGTTTGTCTCTCATACTATTTTCTTTTTTTTTTTCGTTTTATTTCACATTTATATTTATAATTAATTAATTAATTAGTTGTAGCTTATTTCATATACATATAAAAATAATATTAAAATTAATGGTATTAATAATAATAATAATAATGATAATAATGATCAAAAGTTTCAATAACAATTAAAATTAAAGTAAACCAAAAAAAAAAAAAAAAATACTTGCAAAATGTTCAAAGCAAATGATTTGTTGTAAAAAAAAGAGCAAAAAGAAAGATACAAAAAAAAGAAGAAAAACAAAAAACGGAAATAAACAAAAAAAAAAAAATTAAAATAAAATAAAAGAAAACATTTAAAAGAAATATAAATTATATAAACAGTTTTACTCTTTTGTTCAAATATAAAAATTATTTAACAGCTAAATATATAACAAATATCGTATATATATATTCATATATATATATATATGCAGATGGAAATCAGATTTTATAGCGCCTGCGCCTGGGCCACGCCTTGTTGCCCCTGGTTATTAAGCTTCAACTTGGCCTCAAACTCTTCGTGGACATTCTTGTAATGTGGTCCCAACTCCTCACGAACTGAATCATACCAACGGGCCAACTTATTGCGATTCTTAAAGGCATTATAGCCAATCGATTCTAAGAATGATTATTCGAATTAGAAACATATATCTTTGAAACTATTCTTCTCTACTTAATACTCACTTGGCTGATCTATTTCACAGATGGCACTGAGATCGGCATAGGATATATTATCACCCATCATAAATTTGCGCGAATTCAAAAATAATTGTTCGAAATCATTTAACGTATGCTCCAATTGTTTTCCAGCCACATTCACCTGTTGTATAAAAGAGATAAAGAACTTTTTGTTAATAACAATTTTTTTCCTTCAATTTATCTTAATTTCATTAGAAATAAGTTTTATAAAAAAATATATATTCTTGATTGAATAGATAGATCTTATTGAAAATAAGATAGGAGATGTAGGAGATCGCAAACTGACATCATAAAGTATAAATATGCTTGATTAGCATCAATAGCCGAGTTCTTCTAGCCATGTGAGCATGTTTGTCTGTCTGTTTCTTTGCATGTTTTTTACCTTAAATTTTACTCTAGAGATTTGAAACTTTGTAGATAAGCTTTTAAGATCTGCAGGTTGAGCAAGTTAAAAAATTTATCGAATCGGACTACTATAAGTTATAGTAACTATTAAAACAAACAGCGTTGAACAACTATTAGTTTCTTTTTCGTAGCCAATAAAATATTCTCAATATTGAAATCAGATCCCATAATTATTACAAAAATCTTCCTTACAATTAATTTGAGTTAAAATTGTTATAATTAAAACCTATGGGACGATAAAAGTAGTTAGCTAGTCTAAAAACTGAAAGGGTTTACTTTAATATTTATATATCTTATATATATATATATGAATAATATTCATCAAGTATATATAGATAGAGTATACAGGTAAACAAAGATTTCTAACAATATATGGATAAATTGATATCAATTATTCACTTACCGCATTATCAGATGGTCGAGTTTTTTGCAAATATGGTACTAGCCATTTTTGTTGAAAATAATCAGTGCAGGCCACATCCATATTTGATTGTTGCCAGGCTAAATATTCATCAATCCGACTACGGCCCAAATGACGACGTGGATACCAATGTTCCGGTACAAGTTTCTCGCGTGCCAAATGACGAAAGATTGCCGTATTCTCTGACAATTGATAACCATGATCGGTTATTGCCGGCAATTTGCGGAAACGATTAACCTTGTCCCGAAATTCACCAGTTAAATGCTCACCTATAATAATAAACAAAAAAGAATTGATAAGCATAGATAGATCATCTGATTCGAATAACTACATCTATTCAAAAATTTATACCAAAATTATATTATTAATCGATCATAAATGGCGTGATCGAGTCGACAACACAAATTGATAAGTTTAATGCAGAAACGTGCCTTCGTTTAAAATAAAAAAAATGAAAAATTAGTTTTTTTTTTTTTTTTGCTTATCATTCATTTAAAGAAGTGGGCGGGTCTCACAACTATATCTGTAGGAATTTTTATTTTTTGGGGGTCTTTTAGAGGTTTTTTTTTGTTTTGGTTTCTTAGATTAGAAATGTCATTGTCAAAGTCAAAAATTAAAACAAAATAAAATCAAAAACAAAGAGAAATATAATTAATTGAAATTAATTTCTTTATTTAAGATATTATGTTTAATAATTTTAGTAACTCTTTAGTTATATCTTAGATATATATACTTAATCATTTTATTTAGTTAGCTTAGTTAGTTCATTTTGAAGTTTACTTTCAATTTGTAGATGATCCTATCAAACTTAGGTTAGGTTCTAAATCAATTTATATATTTCAAAATGAGCTTACTAAATAAGATATGGCATAAATTTCCGTATAGTTTCAAATCCAATTATATATTTTAAAATATGATAATAAGATAAGAAATGGAATTTTATTAATTTTAAAAAGAGTTAGAAAAAAACTTACTTAAAATTTTACATTTTTTAACAAGGTAATTTCTAAAATAAAATACATATATATATCTATAAAAGTTTCATATATATATAAATATCAAATCATAGATATATATATATATTTCAATATATAAAATTTAAATATTCTTTAATTAAATTTAATAGTCTCATTAATTTTTCAATCAATTCTGTTTTGCTATAAAGTTAGAACTTATAGCTTTATCTTTCAAATAAAATATTTCAATCTTTAAAAATTTCAAAGAAAATTCTTTTGATCAATTAGAGTTTTCCTTTTTTTGTTGAGGGAAATCAAAATAACCCCCTTCAGGCATCTCCCGCATATTGAACAACATTTTTTCTACACTCAAACTTGACCTTTGCATTGCATTTGTAAGGTTTCTTTTTCCTTTTCTCCTAATAACACAAAAAACAAAACTAATTAAAAATACAAAAGAAAGAAAAAAGTACAAAAAATCAGTACTATATATAATAGTCATTTACTGGAATCAGAATCTATAATTAAATGCATGTGCCCTGCTCATTTTGATGATGTTGATGATAATTACAATAATGATGATAATAAAATTGCAGGGAAAATTTTTTTGATTAGTCAGCAAAAAATGATTAGATTAAGTTAGTTTGTTAGTTAGTTAGTTAGTTAGATTTCTTTCATTATTCGAGAGCAATTTTTCAATTTTATAATTGCCTGCCACTTGAAAATGTCAAATGTATACATATATATTGTTTGATAAGAACAAAAACAACCATTTAAAATTTCAAAATCATTGTCGAAGGTCAATTTGTCTGTTCGACATAGTTTTTCCAGCTATAGACAACGTGATTATATTTCTATATGATTAAAAATTTATGAAAAAAAAAGAAAAAAAAATTAATTAACTGAAAACCTAAATGCAATGGGAAATGACAAAATTGTTGTTATTGTTGAATATATTACAAAAAAAAAAGTTATTAAATTTAACAACAACAGCAAAATAAAACCAAACAAAAAAAGCTTTCCATTTTTGTCAAAACAAATTTAAAATAATAAAAAAAAATTTGCAAATTAAAAAGTAGAAAAAGAATCACTGACAAAATAATTTTTGTGTTTTTTTTTTACTGTTTTCGCTCAATCAAACTCTGAAACGTGATAAAAGCAATAAAACGCAACACGATTAACAATTGTATATGCATATATAATATATAGACTCAAGTTATACCCATTAAAGTTTTACCAAAAGAAAGAAATATTTCCCTTTTTGCTTATTTTTAATTTCAATTTTAATTGCAAAAAAAAAAAAAGGAAAACAAATTTAAAGAACTTTAAATATATATATAAAAATAATTTTGTTGTTCCTTTTTTTTTGTCTTCTTTTCATATTATATATATATATATATATATATATATATATCATATGCCTGATATGGTTATTAATTCAATTTTGTTTACTATTATCAAAATGCAAATTCTTTTGGTTTATTGGTAAAAATTTTATTAAAGCTTTTGTTTGTATTTATTTTCTTGAGTTAAATTTACTTTGATAAAAGTAATTTGTATGCATTAATTTTTATATATATGGAGATGTATATATGTATGTATGTATATGTATACCCTGCATCTAATCAGGTATATATAAAATTATATAAAAAATAAAAAGTAAATATCTTAATAGGAATTTTTGAATTTTATAAAATTCTATATTTTATATATTAACGAATAAGGAAAAAAATATAAAAAATTAAATATAAAAAAAATGTAAAAAATAAATAATAATAAAAAAATATATAAAAAAATATGAAATATAAAAAAGTTAAAAATTACAATAACAAAATTAATAATAAATAAAATTAATATAAAAAATAAAATATGAAAAATAACAAAGAAAGTATAAAAAAATAAAAAATTACAATAACAAAAATTTTAATAAAACAAAAAAAATTAAAATTTTATATAAAAATTTTTAAAGTAAAAAATAAAAAATTACAATAACAAAATTTATAATAAAACCAATAAATATAAAAAATAAAATATGAAAAAATAACAAAAAAATTGAAAAAAATAAAAAAATAACAGAAATAATAATAAAAAAAAAATAAATAAAACATAAAAAAGAAAATAAAATTTAAATTTAATATACAAAATTTTTAAAGTAAAAAGTAACGGAAAAATAAAATAAAATATAAAAACTATAAAATATAAATAATAAAAAATACAAAGCCAAAATTTATAATAAAATAAAATATGAAAAATAAATTATAAAATAATTAAAAATATAAAAAAAATTAAAAATTGCAATAACAAAAATTATAATGAAATAAAATATAAAAAAAAATTATACATAAAAAAATAAAACTAAAATATGCAATTATTTTGCTCTCTTTTTAATTAGTTTTTTCCTTTTAAATCAATTTAATTCTAAAATTACTTTCTCAACTGATTTTAGGGTATATTAAAAAGTCGCATACAATTAATAAATTTCGAATGTTATTCAGTTGTTATTGTTAGAATTTGTGGCACCATTTGGCACTTGCCGCTAATTTGCTAAACAATATTATTTCGATATTTGTTTGTCTTTTATTAAGTTCTTCTTTTTTTTTTTCTTTTAAAAGGCGCTCGAAGCGTGCCTTTCGATGCAAGATGGTTTTAGCACCTGAATACCCATAATGAAATGGCGTTAATAAACAACAACAAAGAGCTTAAGGTCTTTTAAAGTATATTAAATATATATATATATACCTTTATACATATATTTCTTTAGCTATCTCTGATATGAGTTTCTGTTTTTCATATCTTTTGATTTGGTCAAGGTTACAAGAGCAAAAGGCTGCTCTTGGTATTGCGATTCTCTGTCATATCATAAACTAAAGATATTTATGAGAAGATGCAATTAGCTTGAGATATAAATGATTTTATCGTATATATATGCACATATGTATGTGTGTGTGTATGTGTGTTTTAAAAGTAGTAACACGATCTGCTTGTTATTACTTGACGTCAGCCCTAGGGTTAAGATTTGTTGCATTTCTCACATCAGTGCTATAAATATATACTATATATAGATACATATATATATATATATATATCCGCAATCTTGCATTATATCCATATGCTAATACTTGCTTTACGTGAAGCTTCAAGCCAAGCTTAAACTCTGTATCTTTTAAAGCTCTTCCTTATGCAGCTTGAAAACTTGATTTCTCAGTTTGGACTTTAGACTTGACCAATATCAAACTGTAGAAAAGAAACTACAAAAATAATAATAATAATAAAAAACAAAAACAACAACAACAACAACAGCAAAAGCAACAATAATGTTGTAAAATAAATAACAACAACAATAACAACAGCTACAACAACAGACACAAAAAAAAACGCATCGAATGTTGTTAGTTTTTCTAGACAACCTTGGGCAGGTTAAAGACACGACTTTAGGTTGCACTCCACTGCCCCAAATGCACTGAGAAAAATGTTTGGCATTGGCAACAAAAAAACTTTGTTTTTTTTTTTTGGTTATACTTCTTTTTAACCAGTCATTTAACATTTTCTTTATCTATATAGTTGTTGTTTCTATTAATTGTTTATATATTCTGTATCTATAAGTCTTTGGCTTTGTGTAGATTTTTCTATATGGTTTATCTTGTTTGTTCTATATGCAGAATATTTATGACTGATTTGACTGATATTTTTTTTTGTATTTTTTTTTGTTAAATCTTATCTTGGTTAAATTATTATTTTATTTGCAAATGCAATTCGCATCAAGTGGTTGGCTATATAGATATAGATATTGATTGATTAATCAAGTGTTGCAACAATAATAAAAACCATCATATTTTTACAGAAACAAAAAACTTTAAGAAAAAAAAAGGGTAATACATTATAGAAATAATGTTTTAGAACCTGCAAAAGTCAATCCCTGAGACAATTATAATAACCTTAAGAAATATATATAATATTTTAATTATAAATCCATAGATTTAAACTTTAAAGAATATGTAATATAATTATAATATAAATTTATAGATTATTTATTTAAACTGTTTGTTAGTTAGTTTTAGTTAGTTTTTGCATTTAACTTTTATAGATTTAAAAAACTCTTTTAAATTTAACTTTTTAGATTCTAAAACTCTTTTTTGAGAGTTTAAAGAATATGTTATATAATTATAATATAAATCTATATATAATTTATTTAAACTGTTTTAAAAACTGTTAGTTTAACTTATATAGATTTAAAAAACTCTTTGAAATTTAACTTTTATAGGTTTTGAAGCACTTTTAAATTTAACTTCTTTAAATTCAAAAACTGTTTTTTGAGAGTTTAAAGAATATGTTACATAATTATAATATAAATCTATATATAATTTATTTAAACTGTTTCAAAAACTGTTGGTTTAAGTATTTTACTTTTGCAAATTTAAAAAACTCTTTTAAATTTAACTTTTTTTAGATTCAAAAACTCTTTTTTGGGTTTAATTCTAACCTCAAAACATTATAAACTTTAAATGTTAAAAAGATAAAGTTGACAACCAAAAACTTAAAAAGGGGAAACAAAAAATAGTTACTAAAGCATATATTATTTAATCTTTAAAAATTTTTAAAGTTCTTAATATTTCTAAAATTTTTAATGTAATTGGAAATATTTAAGAACGAAAATTTAAAAACAAAAACAAATTATAAGCTCTCTGTTAGATAGAAAATAGTTTTTAATCATTAGAATCAATTTACTTATTTTAATTTTTATTGAAAAAGTTGAAAAATTAAAACAAAATATTTAATTTTTAAATACTGTGAGAGTTGAGAATCAAAAGTGTTTTGAAACTATTTAAGTTTATATATTGAAATATAATTAGTAGAATTTTTTTTGTAATAAAGTTATTATTCAGTTTAAGTAAAATATAGTAATGACACTTTCCCTTTTTTTTAATTTTTTTTTTTTTTTTTGGAAAACGTAACAGCAAAGCCAAACTTGAACAATGGAATTTTTTTTTTTTTTTTTTTTTGTTTTACGAGCGGAAAATTTTTGTCAAGTTTTTGAAAATCGAAACACAAATGTTTATGAAAGAGACAGCTGATACGTTATGGAAATGCATAGAAATTTGTCTATACATATACATATTCAATATGTATGCAAGTGTATGCTTGCTGTGTGTGTGTGTGTGTGTGGGTCGACCTTTGGGCCTGGGCCTTTAATATACGGATGTGTCAAGAAGCACGTACGTACTCACCCATTTACCAATGCACTAATGGAACTCACCTTTGAGCATTGAGATGGGTATCGCCTCGAAGGGTATTTTCGAAGCCTCCAGGAATATATAGAGTGCCCGACTCGATTGATTAAGAAAATCGAAATAAAATTTCAAAGGTTGCGACATTTTTTTTGTTATTATTTTCGAATTCGAAATTAAATTCAGAACACACACGCCGGGCAAATTTAAAAAAAAAAAAAAATTAATACCAAGCCAAAACCGAAGATGAAATAAAAAAAAAAAGAAAAAACTGCTAAACTAATTTTATTTTTTTAAATCAAATAATTTGAAATTCCGAAATTGAATAGCCTGTATATTGTTTTTTTTTTTTTTTTTGGTTGACTAGTTTCCTTTCAGGTGGCTCTCGCTAGCTCGTTCGCTCGCTTGCTCGATCGATCAATCGCCTCCGAGTGTTATTTGAAGACTGAGCTCAAGCCGATTCGACTGCGACATTTTAAATGAAATTGTGCGTGAGTGTGTGTTTGTGTATGTGCATGTGTGTATGTATTTATTGTGGAGAGATGATGTGTGGGACTGGAGCTAGTGCTGGGGCAAGGGCAAGGGGTGTGTAGCCTCAGTAGGTTTGCATTGGGGGGCAAATGTTGTGTATAGAAGCAGCGTATGAAAGAAGAAGCCGGTCGTCATTCCGTTGCGTTGTATGCTTTTTGATTTTTTGTTCGCTTCTATACCCGTTATCTAAAAGACAAAATGGCTATATTAAGATCAACAAAGTGCATAAACAAACATACATATATATTTGATAAAAGAACTGCAGGAGAGTTGACTATTCTATGTACATACTATCTTCTAGGTACAAATAGATCACCCGATGAGTCTTATAATGATTCATAACCAGATCATGATATGGCATGACGCGAATATATATATATATGTACGCACCTGCACTATATACATACATACATATTTATTTGTAATCTAGAAAAGATATTGACCAAAAATTTTCCATATATTAAGTTATCATATACATATATATGACGCTAGATGTCGCCACTTACTAAATAAATTTTAATAATGAACTTGCTCAATAACAGATTAGAGGGTATTAAGAGGTCGTTACTTAAATTAAGTGTACGTATAAAATTTTTGTATTTTGTTTTCAATTTTTTTCTCTGTTGTGATTTTTCTTCTTTTTTTTTTCGTTTTGTTTTATGTTGTTTTCTTGTGCTATTGGTGATCGTGGAGCTTGTTTTTGCGGCGCATTTTATAGATGAGAGATTGTTGTTGTGGCCGGTCGTTTGGTCGGCATGCACTCTACAAAAATCGGAGATTGAGTTGGTTTCAGGAGTCAGCTGGTTGACATGATACGGGAAAGGGAGCAAGAGCAAGAGCAAGAGAGCAAAAACAAAAAATGGGTGTGGCAGTTTAATCTGAGACGCTATGATTGTGAATGGGATGTGCATAAGTGTAGTGGAGTAAGTGAATCTTGCATTTAATCGATCGTAATTTGTAATATATATTCATATTTGTTTAAGAAAAGTAAAATGATTTAAAATTTTGTGAATAATTTACATGTTTAATGGAAAATAGATTTCCTAATTAAAATATAATAAAAACAAAGACTTCCAATTGGATCCCTTAATATTGCAAATTATTAAGAATTTAAATATTTGATTCCATATCATTTAGATAATGAGCTTTTATTTATATATATCATAAATATGATTTATATTTGATAACTATTAATTTAAATATATGTAAATATTCAATTTCTTCTGTTATAAATATGTCATATTCAATTATTCAATTTACTATGCAAATGTGAATAAAAAGGTATTCAATCATTCATTTCTAGCTCACACTTTAGTGTAAAAACTAAGCAATTAAAATTAAATTCATGATTAATTTCAACTCATATATCTTAATAGTTTATTTACTGATTGATCAATCTATTATTTTCCATCAATCATTCATTTAAGTGCCTAAGCACTCACTCCTACTAAATGCTTGATAATTTTTAGTCATTTAAAAAAATTTGCCTTTTAAAATTTAGTCTAAAATAAATACTCAACTCAAATCAAATGACTGGACACATTTAGCAAGTTCGATTTAGGCGTCTTAATAATATATTCGTTTGACTTTCCCCTCTTTGTTTACTGTTCTATTCATTTCAAGTTCTTTCTCTCTCTCTCTCTCTCTGGCTCTTGTCTTTTGTACCGATCTTTGTACTTGATTATTTGTTCTCGAATCGAAATTTATACCTTATCTATTTTAGTAAGGAGGTTTGGGTCGATTTGCCAATCTAAAAATGCTATATAGACATATCTTTATACATATGTGCCTGGTAGATTCATCGTTTTGCTACTACTAAACGTTATCTTGTTTACCAACTGAAAGTAAATACCAACAACAAGAATAGCAACAATAACACTTAACGTCACCTATATTGGGTACATTCGGTCAGTGTATGTTTGTTATTGTTGTTATTATTACTTATAGATAGATAACTGGTAGAAAGACAAAACGAACAAGCGATTCAACGTTTGAACAAACGAGCGGTATTTGTCTTTGGCCATTAACTAAATGTATCTTTAAGATGCATTTTGCCATCATAAAGTGGTTGAACAACTTACACACATACACAAAACGATCAACAAGTATACATATATATACTATGCGATAAAGTGTAAGTAGAGAATGACTGATCACTAATAGTTATGCCAATTAATTGTTATGAATTATACATAAATCATTAATGCATATTCCTTCATTGTTTATAGTTAGCTCTTATATTTGTTCATTTGGATCAAGTCTTAAGCTAATTAATTAATCATTTTGCACATAATAAATTCTTACATTTAATTGCTTAAATTAATCACACATCAATTGACTAAACATTAACATTCGTACAAAAATAAACAAAAAAAAAAAAAATACAGAGAGACAAACAGATTGGAACACAAATAAATTATGACTACATAGTTAATAATTATTGACAGTATAAATAAGCAGTTTCTTTTAGGATCATCTATTTTGTAGACCATTTCATTAATATGTTTCCATGGGATTTAAACAATTGTAAGTGACAAATCGATTCCAGGAAGATCCAGGCCAAATTGGTATATTCTTAATTTGCTGCCAATTTTGAAAGCCTCCCAGCAAGTTTCTATTAAAGAATAGTAAAATTAATAGAATATATATATATATATGTATATGAATATAAAAGTATTAACACATTTTTATTTCTATGAATCTTACCGTTGCAAAATTATGGTAAAGGCCATTTTTGGTCCAATTACAGGTAATTTTTGCAAGTCTTTTATATTACCATTATTAAATATATTTAACAGATTCAAACAATGATTTTTAGTACCAGGAATTTGTAGATCTATTTCACTTTGGGATACATTTTGTTGAGTTCGCATGGCAATGCGTGTACTACGACGTGGTCGTTCATTGTAAGCCTTCAGACGTTCCGTTCGACGGACCACTGGTCTTTGGAATTCGACTACTGATTGTTCCTTAACCGGTTCATTTACAATGGTCGAATTGATGTCACTCATCATTGAGAGTGACTCTATGCCAGTTAGATTAGTTGGACTACTCGTAAATAGGGGATAATTTGATGTAGGTTTTGGAGTATTATTGACAACTGATTCTTCCTCGGTTATTGAACAAAGTGTGGAATTAAATTCATTGAAACTGACAACCGATGAGGCCTGCCCCAACGATTGTTTTTGTATACTATCCAATTGGCGCTCCAGTTCCTCCTTTTTCATTTTGAGATCCAAATAATCTGCATATGTTGGAAATTCGCCATTTCTGACAGTAGGGACGTCTATCAATGGTATCTGCTCTATAATATTTAATTGATGTCGGACTCTAAAAATTTGTAAATTGGTTAAATATTGTAATTGTTATTTATAGATGTAACTTACTGCTCTTTGGCCTTGGGTGTTAATCCCATCTCGGAGCGTGTTCGATAAAGTGCATTTGTCATATTTTTGGTGGCACAGAAACTGGACAGGCCCGCCGGGCGAATAGGTGGCAATCGCTTGATTGTCGTCGAACTGGGCAACAGTCGCCGGAAGGCCGCGGGCGTGGCACTAGTCGCAGCCGCAGCGAGGCGCTATAAATGAAAGAAATTTGAGACGAGGAAGCTTGAGAATTTGCGGTCACTCATGGTGGTTTGATTATTGCGGTTATTACAATGATTTCTATAAAAGCAGCCATCCCATAGAGATTGCTATGCTAAGGTGTTGTGTAAAAAATGTCAGTGGTTGAGTCAGTTTCTAGCGTTTGCCCAGATCGGCTGGAGGAGATGTTGCCCGAAAACATACAAGAAAAAGCACTTATGAAGGATAATGCAACGCAACAGGCAGATCTAATTAAGAATGATGAAAAAGACTGTGATCAACGGAAGCAGGCAGCTGTCGGGGAAAAGTTAGAAGAGGAAGTCAATCAAAAGTTACTGGAAGAACAAGAAATTCGAATTGCAAAACAATTGGAAAAAGTGGAAGAGGAACACAGCGAAGGAATTGATCAAAAATCTATGGAAGAACAACAGAATGAGAAGAAACCCAATAAAGATGCAGAGGAGCTAAAGGATTGCAGTGAAAAACAGACGGATGATTCGCTGAAAAAGGAACAGAGCGAAGAAACTGATCAAAAATCTTTAAAAGAACAACAAAATGAAGAGGAACCGGAGGAGTTGCTGGAAGAGGAGCAGAGTGAAAAAATTGATGACAAATCATTGGAAGATCAAGAAAAAGAGAGAGAACATATAAAAGAAACGGAGGAGATAAGAAATTGCAGTGAAAAAAAGCCGGAGGAGTCGCTGGATGAGGAACAGAGGGAAGAAATTGATGAAAAATTAATGGAAGATCGAGAGAAAGAAAGGGAGCATTTAAAAGATGCGGAGGAGATAACAGATTGCGGTGAAAACAAGTTTGAGGAGTCGTTGGATAAGAAACAGAACGAACGAATTGAGCCAAAAATATTGGAAGAACAACAGATTGAGGAGGAACACATAAAAGAAGCAGAGGAGATAAAAAATTGCAGTGAGAAACAGTCGGAGAACGCACTTAAAAACGAACAGGTCGAAGAAATTGAGCTAAAACCTTTGAAGGAACAACAGAATGAGAAAAAACTTAAAAAACTATCGGAAGAAATTGAAGATGACAGTGAAAAACAGCCGGAACATTCGTTGGAAGAGGAGCAGACCGGGAAAATTGATGAATCTGTAGAAACAATAGGGGATCAAATTGAAGTACATTCGTTTCAGCCATTAGAGAAACTAGAGGAATCAAACGAATTGGAATTAACTACTATTGAAGAACAGCTAAAAAAAGAGGATTCAAATGAATTGGACGAGCAATTTAAAAATCCGAATGAATTGGATGAACAACTAGACTTATTGAACGAAGAATCGAAGTTGGAGGAACAAGATGTAAAATCGGAGGAAAAAGGTGAGGAACTTAAGGATAACACAAAAGAGGAGCCCGATCAACAGGAGAAAGAGCAAGCAGAAAATCCCTCTCCAGAAGATATTAAAGAACTAGCCGATTTGCCAAATGAAACTGTAAGGGAAACTCTAAGCCGATTAATACAAAACCTTTGGCCTGATCTCATCTCACCTGAGTTTGAATTGGAGCGGGCAAGTGCCAAAGGTGACAATTACTTGGGTGTCGTTTGGCGGATCTGCGTAAAACCGCAAGGTAGTCTAGTGGTTAAGCTACCACCACAAAATAGCGTTAGAAGGAAACAATTTTTCGCCCGACCCTGCTTTTTGCGCGAATCGCTGGCTTATGAGCACTTTTTGCCACTTGTGGCAGAGTTTCAAAAGGAACGGAATATATCAATGGAGGAGCAATTCACACAGTATGCCCGATGCCGTGCCTGCCGACTGGATGAGCCCAACGAGTGTATAGTTCTTGAAGATCTCTGTCGCTCCGGTTATGATTTACATGATCGTTTTGCTGAACTGCCTCCGGAATGTGTTCGATTGGTGATGCGAGCATATGCCAAATTACATGCCACATCCTTAGCCCTAAAGCAACAGTGCCCGGATCGGCTACAACATTGCCGGAATATTGTTGATATTTTTGAACAGAGGCGTAACGATCATGCATTGGGTGTTTATTTTGAAAATCTTAAGCAAAGTGCCTTGGGATCACTGTGCCCAGAGGATGATCACCAATATGTGGATCGTTTAAAAGCGTATTTTGCTAGTGGCACATTCTTTGAGCTGCTTTTACCCCTTATAAGTGGATCAAATTGTGAACCATATGCTGTAATCTGTCATGGCGATTGCTGGAATAACAATATTATGTATAAACTATGTGAGAAGGAGGATCGACCACTGGATGTGCGTCTTATTGATTGGCAACTAATGCGATATGCTTCACCCATAACAGATCTGGCATATTTCTTCTTTAGCTGCACATCTCGAGACTTTCGTAGAAATCATTACAAGCCAATGCTGGAATCTTACTATACAGAAATGGAACAACAATTGACCAGGTAACAAAAATTCTTTAAGAGACCAAAAGAATTAAATTATGATAATCTTTTTTCAGATTGGGGGAATCAATTGATGAGCTATTCCCTATACAGGCATTTAATGAGCAGTTGCAAACTAAATCCGCTGTTGGTCTACTTTTGGCCATGATGGTGTTACCCATAGTCACCATGCGTGGCCAAGATGTACCCGATTTGGAGGCAATAAGCGAACTTATCGAAGCTGGTGGCACCACAAGTCTAAAGGGAGCTGGTTTTCTTGGTTCTGGCAATGAGGATCTCTATAAAAAACGCATGCGTGAAGTCATTTTGGATTGTGTGGATAATGATTACATTTAGTTGGTTATTTTTTTTTTCACACACCACCGCTACTCCCACTCTATTCTTACCTTATGTTGTTGATGCATTTGGATGAGATTACTTTGGTTACGTGAAAGTTTTAGGCGTTTGGCGCTTTTAGCGAAACGCAGTGTTGAATTCGTTTCCGAGAGATCACAGGCATGTGGACTGATGCAGGCCAATAAAGTAAGATATGAGCGGGCATTGAGGGATTCTGGAAGAAAAAAAATTGATATAAGTTTATATATTTGTTTTAAAGAATAAACCATTTTAATATTTTGTTTATAAATTAAAACACTGTTTTTATAGTTGATTTTAAAATAGAATCTAAGATTTGTATGAGAAAACTTACCTTGTAGCACTGTGGTAAGGACACTATCACGATATGGTATAACATCATGACCAGCTGACATGGACATTAGCACCTTGTTAATGGATAGTAAGCCCTGGTTAATATAGACACCTTCCTGACGAGCCACGCCTTCGTGACCAGTACGACGTACACCCTCCGAACCGGCCAAATCGACAATATTAAACCGCACCAAATTGGAAAGTTGCGATCGTTGAATATAAATTGTGAGTACCGCATGAGAACGCGAACTATTCTCATTCATATTGGTGGGTCGGACATGACGATTCTGTGTGCCCAACATTAGTAGGTGGAGTAGATCTTTTTGACTGCATATGGGCAATAGCGTACCACCACCAAATCTTTGACCGCGGGAACATATTGATTGTGTTGATTTGGTATGTAGTAGATCGTAGGCCTTTTCATTGTAGATTTCAATAAAGGATGCGAAAACTTGAGGTGAAACGAATCGGTTTTCCTGATCCTGGGATAGTCTCTCCAATATCTGTCTAAGACAACGTGGAGCTATACCCAGGTGTTGCTCCTCACAGAAATTTGTGTAGGCCAAGCCCATTGCGTAGCTTTTGCCGGTGCCAGTTTGCCCATAGGCCAAGACTGTGCAATCAGTGCCGGACAGGAATTTTTCCACCAACGGCTGCATGAGTTCATGATACAGTTCTTTCTGACCTATAGTGGGTCGAAAGGCGCAATCAAAGTTATAAACATTACCGTCAACCACTATTGAGTTAGGGCATTCTTGTAGATATTCAACAATGCTGTGCTCTGACCTCGGACGACCTCTCCCAATAATTGTGGGAGGCGCCTCTTTAATTGCTATGCGGACAGTACTTGATTTGTTTGCGTCCATTTTGAATTACTGTAGTTGAATTAGGCATCCAGCTATAAATTTATCGATGTATATTATCGATAGTCTCGACTGCGTGTTTCGATAGTTTTCTTCGTTTTTCGATGTTTCTGGCAACACCTATAACAACCGACATCGATAAGCATTTTCATATCGGTACCTACATTTAGTGCTGCCAGAAAATAAAAAAATGTTAAACAGTAAAACTGTTAAAAATTCAAATTTTAGGAAATAATAGTTAAAAAGGAATTAAAATGAAAAATCGTAAAATTGTTTATTAATTGATAGTTATAATAATTTACAATACACAAATGTGTCACCTCAATAGGTTTGCTTAGTTTGGGAAACCTTTCAGCTGTGGTTCGAAGCCTATTACTTTTTCCACTATTTATAGACAAATAATAAGTCAATCAATTCAAAAAACAAACGAACTATTGTTTAATTAAAACAGATGTGTGCCGTTTAATTGTTTATGTTGTATAAATACAGTTCGAGTAGAACCCAAAATAAGTAAATTATTTAAAAATGTCAAAATCATTGTTTTGGCTAGTCATTGTGTGTCTGGGTATGGGGCTGCTGAAAGCCAACAGGGAAGCGATACCGTCAACTCATTGTGGACCACACGAGTGCAGTTGGCGAAATAACTCCCTTTGCAGTTGTGAGGCATTCTGTATGGATATCGGTGATCGTTGCTGGAAATTAACAACAGGTTGTCATTGCCAACGGGGCTATGCCAGAAATCGACGGGGACAATGTGTGCCGTTGTCTTTGTGCAGATGATATGTCCAAATTCCTGCATTTCGTTGTAAAAACCGATATTTATCCATATTGAAAGAAGAATGAAAGTTTAATATTTAAGTTTTTCTGTTTAATTATTTTTAATTTTAAGAGGCCAAAAGGCCAGATTTCCTTACAAAATAATTCTCAAAATATATTTATACCTTTGCAAAAAAGGTATATTAATTTTGGTCAGAAGTTTGCAACGCATATCCGACTATATAAAGCATATATATTCTTGATCAGCACGGTGAGCTGAGTTCATTTAGCCCTGTCCGTCTGCCGGTCTGTCTGGATCAACGCAATCTCCTCCGAGACCCTTAAAGCTACAGAGCTGAAATTTTGCACCTAGGCTTCTTTTGGCTGCAGGCATTGTATATCTCGGAATCATCCCGATCGGATGACTATATCATATAGCTCCCATAGGAACGATCGGTCGTGAATAAGCTTTAACTTCAATAACTTTGTTGTTTTCCAACGAAATATCACGAAAGTGATTTGTGAGTTTTATATACTTCTCAACATATCCACCAAGTTTTATGAAAATCGGTTGACTATATCATATAGCTCCCATAGGAACGATCGGTCTTGAAAATGGATTTCGTGCTATAACTTGGTTGTTTTAAAAGCGATTATCACCAAATTATAATACCAAATTGTATTTATGAGTTTTATATACTTTCTATCATATCTGGCAAGTTTTAACAGAATCGGTCGACTATATGATATAGCTCCTATAGGAACAATCGGACCAAAAAAAAATTTTTTTTTACTTGTAAGTTTTTTTCTTGGAGCCACGGGCATGATTAGCTTTATATACTTTTTTATGATTCTGGTTATTTATATGTAATTGAAAAAGACAGTTTGCAAAGGTATCCGAACTTCGGCGTGGCCGAAGTTAGCCCATCCTTCTAGTTTTTATTCGATTTTCATAATTTTGACGTCAAAACTATTTAAATAATAAATTAATTTAATTCCTATTTGTTTACTTTGAAAAGATCTTTTAACCAAGAGTATTTAAATGTAGTTATGACAAGATTTATCTATTTTTATTTTCTTAAAGTATAAGAAAAAATGTTTTAATATATACATAAATTAAAAATGTATGTAAAATTTACATTTAGTTAAGTGAATTTCATGTGCGCAGCAATTGAAGACAATTTCTGCCCGATCGACAGCAGCCACCGCCACAAATCACGGCTATTCCATCCACTCGGACACGATTGCAGGTAAATGGCGGAGGACCTCGAGTACCACGTGTATAGCACAATTGTTCGCATATAGTTTGGCCCGCTTTCACCGGAAATCGTGACAAGATACAATGTCCGCCACCAAAGACTTGGGAATAACTTGTC
This sequence comes from Drosophila neocordata, assembly GCA_018903615.1. Taxonomy (NCBI): domain Eukaryota; kingdom Metazoa; phylum Arthropoda; class Insecta; order Diptera; family Drosophilidae; genus Drosophila; species Drosophila neocordata. The sequence goes on from JAEIGI010000003.1 coordinate 11,953,642, forward strand.
TGCAGGACTATTGCAAATATTCCGATAAGCAATAGGGAGGATGCCATCTTCTGTCTCGCTTTGAACATTTTCCAGACGAATGGTTCTTGATCTTCTTCGGTTTGACGGAGACCAACCAGCTGCATTTTATAGTCGATAAAAAAAAAACAACCAGCAGCAACAAAAACAAAAGCCAAAGGTAAAACAAAAGCCCGAGCACCAGCTGTTTTTTTTTTTTTTCAATTTGCACCAACAGCAGCTACAGAAAAAAAAAAAAAAAAAAACAATAAGTTATGAGCTTGAGATAAAAAAGAGAGAGAGAGAAAAAAAACGTTCAAATTGAACTGGGCGTAAATTAAAAACAAAAACAAAACGAAGAATATAACTGAGAATAACGACCGCAGCAGAGTAACGGTAACGGAACCACCTGACGTGAAGGCAACAAAAACTAAACAACAAATCTCTTTTATTTGTATAGCAGCGTCGACATCGTGATACCCTGTACAAAAAGTAAGCTTTTGACATATCAGTGAATCGAAAGTTGTCTTTGGAACAAATATGATGCAAATAATTGGTGAAGGGGAAACCTGTTAAGCTAATTTAATGCATCTGTTTCTAAGATGAAAGAAATAATTATCTATATTAAAACCGATTATATTTTATATAGTGCTTATTTTAAGAACTAAATTAATATGAACGGACTGTCGTTTGCATTATATTCTTTTATTTAAATAAAATTCTTATTTTTGGGGTTCGATATATAATTATTTTGCTTATAAAATTTAATTTCTTAGACTTTGATTTAGTTTAATTCTTTTCTTTATCAGTTTTTTTATATTTTATTATACTTTTGATTTTAAAAATAAAATAGAAAAATAAATAAATTCACCGTTAAAAACTTAAAAAAAAGTAAGACGAAAACAATTACTTAAAAATATTTATTAATACACTCGTTTACGGTGTTCCAAAAGGCTTTCATAAGATGACAAACCGGTTTTTATCCTTTGGACAATTTGAATGGATCCTTTTATCCTTTTTGAGTACACAGTATATAAAAACAACTAAAAGGCAAAAACAAAACTAAGAGCAAACAATTTTTCAGACCGAGCCTGCGTGCCGAAATCAAAGATAACGACTCATCAACGGCGTCATAAAAACGTGACATCAATTTGATAGCTGAATGGCTGAGTGAATAGGGAATGGGGCAGGGGGGGTGGTGTAACGGTAAGGCAACGGCCGCAGCGTTTGGTGACCAACGTCGACGTCATCGTTCACGCGTCGCCAGGCAAAAGGTCACGGAAAAGGCAAACGACAAACCAACCATAACTACAACAATACAAAGAAGAAGAAAATGCGAAAAACAACAACAAACCGATAAGAAATGCTGTTGGAGTAAAAAGGAGAGCAATAAACACACACACACACATATAGGAGCAAGCGAGTCAAAGCCAAAGAGAGACAGAGTGAGGGATAGAGGACAACAAATATTTTCACAATAAAATTCTTATTGATGTTTATTCTTGTTGCTGCCGCTTCCACTACTACTGATACAACTTTTGGTCCTGCTGCTGCTACAGAGGCTGCTGCTCCCTTGGCCATAGCCAAGGTGGCGCCAAACAGTCCAAACACTCACAAAACACAAAGCGAATACAACAAAACACATAGAAACAGGACTAAAATTAAATACACACCGAACTACCTCTTCCCTTTTTGGCCATTTTACAAAGATATAGTTTTACCGTTTGTTGCTTCTTATATATGCCTTTAAATTTTTTAAAATTTCTATATATATATATATATATATATACCTATATAGATATTTTATGAATAAATGAGTTTTGACACGTTGGTAACCCCTTAAGTATATAAAAGGTCATCGAATATATTGTTCAACCTATATACACTTCTGGGCAATTCAATAGGACAACTCTGTAGATCTTTTAGTTCCCGCTTAATTGTTTCTAATTAAATAAATGATTTTGATTTCAATTTTTAAGTCAATCAATTTGAGACCAAATCTGAATTGAATTTGATATAAAATAGGTTTTTTTTGTTGTTTCTCAATTTATAACAAAATTTCAAACATTTAAAAACAAATTAAAAAATTTATTTTATTTTTTTTAGTTAAAACTAACAAAGATTTTCATATCATATTTTTATATGATAGAAAAACAATTAATATATTATTTAATATACACAAATAAAAAAATAAACTAATAAAAATAATAATAATATTAAAAATAAACAAAAAATAAAAATAATAATAAAAAACATAATATTAAAAATAAAAATCACGATAATAATAAAAATAATAATATAAAAATAAATAATAAAAATATTGAAAATAAATATAAAAATCAAAATATTAATAATATAAAAAATAAATATAAAAATAAAAATTTAAATAATAATAATAATATTAAAAGTAAATATAAAAATAAAAATGATGAAAATAATAATAATATAAAAATAAAAAATAAAAAAATATTAAAAATAAATATAAAAATAATAATAATAATATTGAAAATAAGAATAAAAAAAAAATTAAAATAATAATAATATTAAAAATAAATATAAAAATAAAAAGGAAGATGATAATAATAATAATAATAACAAATAATAAATAACAATATATAAAATACAAAAAAAAAAAAAACATAAATTAAAATTTAATAATAATATTATGATCCTATTTTTAAGTGTTTCATAGTCAGCTCAAAGTGCTAAAAATAATAAATATAATAATATAAAAATATATTCCTTAACTTCATTTAATTATAAGTAAGTTAATATGTTGCAAACAACAGCCCAAAGCAAATATAATTCTTTTTACTCTTTTTTTCCAAATGTACAAAAAAAAAAAAAAAATTTACAAACAAATTTGCCTGGCGACAAAATTGTCACGATTATTTTTGCTTGTAAACAATAAAAAATGGATTAAAAAGCAAACTAAATAATAAATATAAAAAATTTATATTTAATATATTAAAAATTATTCCCAATATTTCACTTAACTAACCTTTATTATTTAATTTTTGTCCTTATTTAAAAAATAGTTTTGATAATGCAAATAGATAAAATACAGCAAGGATTTTAAATTAAATTCACTTTAATTTGGTTTCTCATTAAAAAATATTGTTTTCCTGATTAACTATTTGACATTTGCAAATGTATTTAATTTTTTTATTTATAATTATTCATTTATGAAACAATCGTCTTACCTTTATTAGTTTTATTTTATACAGAAACGAGATGTCAAATAATTTGCTTGCATTGGGCACATAAAATTCCATTTCGCATTTCAATAATTGATGGCAGGAAAAGCGAAATAAAAGCAACAAAACATTATGAAATAAGGGGGGAAAACGTGAAAATATTTATGCTACTTTTCTTTCCGTTTTTACTTTTACTTTTGGCCATTTCTCTGATTAATTATTAAAACTTTCCCCATGGGTGAGCATTAAAATTCATTTGATGCGTTTCTTGTCGCCTGGCTAAAACCGGTATTACTTCTCCTTCTCGTTCAATAACAACCAAACAGAAACAAGAATACCCCTCTTCAATTGTTGTGTGTGTATATTTCTGAGAATGGGAGTGTTGGGGCTTTAGTTTGGTAGTTGAAGCATGGGGTTGGAGGGGGAGGGTTTGGTAAATCGCTCAAATAAGACTGTTGACATCGGAATATTTCAAGTATTTATACAAGTTTTTGCGTTAGTTGCAGCATAAATAAATAAAAACTGAAGCATTTTCGATTTGGTTATGGGTATGGTTATGGGTTTTACGGATTTGGTGTTGCTGGCGCCAGTTGTCGTTGGCAATGTTATCGCTCCTTGCCACGCCTACCCCATCCTCTTAGGCATGCACAGAGTTGATTAATCGTCGCTCCGAATCACGTACAACAACGAATGTCGCAGGTGAAAATATTAGTGGTAGGGGGAGAGAGGGCCCCACCATAGAGGAGAAAGAATGCTGTATTAGAGAAGTCACCAAGCTACACAGTGCAAAAAAATACAAAAATTATAATATATAAGAAATTGTTAAATACTTAAAAAGAGGCAATAGCTAAGGAAGCACATAATATGTAGCATACATTTGGGAGATATCATCAGATGGAGAAAGGAACAGAATGAAAAGAAAGAGAATGAGAAAGAAAGATATTTGTATAATGGAAAATAAAGAAAGATAGAGATGGAAAAAGAAAGAATGAGAATGATATTTCGAAACATTATTTTACTTAAATTAACAAAACATTTGAATATTTAAAAAAAATGAATTTAAATGCTACTGTTAAGCAGAATAAGAGAGCAAAAGCTACAGAAAGAGATGAAATAGAAAATGAGAGAAATATAAAAAGGAATGAAAAATGAGAAGAGACAAAAAGACTTAAAGAAGTTTAAATCAAAATGCATCTAAAATATAAACAAAAAACATTTCATTAAATGCTACATGAGAGAGAGAGAGAGAGAAATGTAGAAAAGAAACAAAAAGAGAGAAAGACAGCATTTAAAATTACAAATTATCAAAAAATTGAAAGTTTAATAGCACAAATATAAAAAGAAAAAGGAAGAATTAAAAGAATTAAAATCATAAAATATATCGAAATTTAATATAATTAATCAATTATAAAAGATAGATATGACATAGAGAGAGAGAAGGATGGAGAGAGAGAGAGAAGGATGGAGAAGAGAGAGAGAGAGAGAGAGAGAGAGAGAGAAGGAGAGATTTAGAAAGAGTTAAATCATAAAGCATTTAAAATATATATGAAGTATTTTATTAAATATTAACTGATAATTAATTAACATATAAATTAAATGTTTTATTAAATGTAATTTGCTAATAATTTAATTTTATAATTTTTTATAAATGTTTAATTTAAAATTAATTGATAATGAATTAAATTGATGGAATTCTAAGATTCAATTTAGGTTATTTTTTAGAATATCATTTTGTAGAAGAAAAAAACTAAGGTCAAAGACACTTCTTAAAGTCCTACAGTGAGTCATATATAAAAAAATATTTAAAGTTTATTTGATAAAACTATTAGATATTTTAAATTGGCTTCATTAATAACAGACGGTTAGCAATAAATTAATAGATTAGTTAAATAAATAAGTTTATTAATGTTTACTTTAAATATTTTACTTTAAATATTTCGTTCAGTGTACTAATACTAAGACGTTGGTTGTTGCTTCTCCGGTTTCTCCGTACGCATTAACATAAATAAATCACTTGCCGCCATCAATCAGTCTGTTTGCATTTGCGCAAGCAGCCGCAACACCATCTACTCCAACAACAGAAGAAGGTTCCACCGTTGGCCATCTTTTGCCACTCCACTTTACTCTGCTCCTTTTCATGTTTTTTGGTTTCTCTAACCGATGGCCAAACATTCATACAGTCGGAATGTCCTTTGCTACAGGATCCTTTGTGTGCTTTGTTGTCGCCGCTTTCATTTTATGCTTACGCGCATTTTTGTTTGATTTATTGATGTCTCGTCTATTAAGCAATTAAGTTTCGGCCAACCACCTAAAGTTATACACCCAAATTCCATCATTACCACACGCCACACACCAACCAATTTCTCACTTGGTATATACATACATATTTAAAGGCTTAAAGTCGGCTAACCAATTAGAAAATGGTATGTAACCAATTTAAATGCAACGTGACAAAACGCAAAAAGTTTTCAACCAAAAAGTAGAAAAAGTAACAGATGAAACCAGACTAAACAGAAAGAGAAGAAACTGTTAAAGGAAACCTCAAAGCAGACAAGAAGCTGGCCAAAAGTCTTAACTTGAAACATTTTTATGGTTTTGTAACAGAAGGTAAACTTCTTGCCAGGTTCTGTAGAATGTACAGTCTCGTTACAGTTTGATTTTAGTTTTTTTTTTTTTTATGTGAAATTAAAGTATTTATTATTTTTATTAATATTTTACTTACTAGCTTTAATCATACAACGTTTTCAACACTTTAACTGGTTGCCTGACTTGCCAATTGACAGGAAGTAGAATATATAATATAAAACCAAATATAACACAGAAATAATAAAATAAATATTGACTTGGTTTTACCCTGTACAAGTCAATTTCGAATTAAACAAATTTGAAATAAAAATAAAATCAATAAATAAATTGCCATCCTGCTCACTCCTTATAGTTTATTAACACACTAGCGCAACAAGCAACCGTTAAACAAAACTTTGTAAGCCTTTGAGTACAAATGCATGCTGATTCTCTCTCTTGCTCTTTCTCCGTGTCTCTGCTATTTTTAGCTTTTACAAACATTTTTTTAAAATTTGGCATTTATACATATATAAATCAATTTTTCAACCAATTTTCAATATTTAATCTATAATAAATTAGTTATAGTGATTGTAATAATCTAATCTTATCCATAGATATTGTTATTATTGTTAATTAGATCTTGGATGATTTGGGTATACTCAAGGACCACAAATTAGGTTTCACTTTCTTATTCTATAAGTAAAGCTATGAGTGGTTCTTGGTTTTTTCGAAAGAATTAAATGATCCTTATACAACCAAAAGCCTTGGTAATTCACCTGTCCGCTCTATTCTAGAGTATGGATCATGCGTTTGCTCTAAGTACACTAAGTGAAAATTGTATTCGTCCAAAAGCAATTTCTGATTTTTGGGCTTTATGGATTAAACTAGAATCGAAATATTAACTTACCCTCATACCCTTCTAATAGACTGCTTCTAATTATTCTTTTCTCTTTACTTAAGCGTAGAGTAATGCTTGATAATTTGTTTATACTCAAGCTTTTCAATGGACAAATAGATTCCCCTAATTTACTTAATGATAGATTGATCATCTTGTAGACTAACAAGAAACTATATCCTTCTAGCTTTAACTCGCTTTACATGAACCTTTTCGAGTTCTTTATTTTGATTACAACCGCCTTTATCCTGTAATCGGATCAAAGCTTTCTATGTCTGAGCTTAAAACTTTTATTATTAACTACATATCTAGCTCTTATTTAGTTCTTATTATTAGGAATATATATCTGTGTCTATATATAAATATATAGTATATAGGTGCATAAACATATCTAACCTGTATATCCTTGTTTCATATGAACAGCCGCCTTGGCTCACTTATTTTTACAGAGTTTCCAACTGCCTGTTACATATATTTTAATGATTTGAATATATCCTTTTTTAAGCCATGTTTATAGGGTATATAACAAAAAAAGGGAAGACCGAAAAAAGTACAAAAATAACAACAGCAACAAGAACAATTGAACGAAAACTTTAATCATAAGGAAAACTCCCAACGACTTTTTGCTTATCTTGCTTCTGTTACCAGCGAGTGCGTGCGTGTGCGTGCATGTTTGTGCTGGTGTAAGTGTGTGTGTGTGTGTGTGTGTTTTGGTGTGTGTAGATTGGCGATAGCCTAGCCTGAATTCATAAACAATATTCTACTTGAATTGTTACGCCCTCGTCGCGTCCTTCTGTTCAATTGCCTCAAGATTTCTCATCTACCACAAGTTATGTACCTCCCCCCTCACATTCATCGCCGTCTTTGTCTTCATTACCATCTCCATCTTGGCCACCTTCATGGGTAGCAATTTCATCTCCTGGTTTTGATATTCTTTGACTTTTATGGTAAACTTACATACATCAAGTGCTTAAGGGTGACTTGAATAATTCATTAAGTTTGCACTTTAAGCATTAAATTTACTTTTTTTTTTTTTTTTTTTTAATAAATCAAGCAATGTTAAACAAATATTTACAAAATTATATATATTCAAATATTTTTAATATTGATTGCAATCAAACAAAAAGAAAGGAAAAGTAAAAAGGAATAAGCAATTTTTTATTTGAAACCAGTTAATATAGAGAGTTGCCAGACTTTTGATTTTTTATTATTGCATCTTTTTGAAAAATGCAAGTTATATATTTACAAATAAAATCTAAATACAGTGGTGCCTATAAGTGAATTTCTTTAAATTTTTTTTTTAATTTTTTGCGTTTTCTGTCTTTGGTTTTAAATTTTTAGTTTTTATAATAAGTTTATTAAATTATTTTTATGGCTTTTGTAATTTTTAGTAAATTGAGATAATTAACAGATTTTTTTTGTTATTTTAGCACATGACAGTTTATTTTAAAGTGAGTTTGTATTGGGAAACCTCTATTAGGATAGCTTCCTTTCTTTATTAATAAAGTCGAAATGGTATTTAAAATTTGTTAAATTTCTACAATTTTTAGAAATTTGCAATATAAAAATTAAAAAAAATTGTATACTGAGGGCTTTTTTTTTTTATAGAATTTTGTATATCAAAAGTATCCTTGCTGGGTCAAATATCCTTTATAAATTGGTTTAGGTGAGTAATTTCTTTAATACCATGAAAATGTTTATTCGATTTGTGTTACTTTTTGTTTTGTTTTGAAAATAAAAGTTTTAAATGGTAAAAAAACCGCGTCAAATGAGTTATTTTATTTGTTATACAAATTCCTTTTAATTAATATAACAGTATAATAATAATTGTTTAAATATTTATAGTTAATTCTTGCTCATAATAATAAAATCTGTTAAAAAGTCTTCTGCTAGACTTTAAGTTCCTTTTTTATTGTTGTTGTTGTTATTAGGTCCTCGTGTTTCATAATTATTTTGAATAAAAATGAGCAATATATATATAGAAATTTATGTGTATATGGTTAGTTATATGTATATACAAAAGTCATGTAAAATATGTGAATATATTTCATAAGCAAAGAAACAAAGTGCATAAATCTTGCGGCTTTTCACAGATTTCATTTCCTGTTTTCTCTCTAGTCTAGTTTTTTTTTTATATTTGTTGTTTGTGTGTGTTGTGTTTGTTTCCTTGGGCAAACCTGCGTGCCGACATTGAGCTCTCCCATACTTTAGGATCAGGACCAGGACCAGGAGCAGAAGCAGGAACTGAGGTACTCCTGTAACGCTACAATTTGCCCTTCCCGCTTCAGTTTATGTAGCAGCACTAATGGCGCTTTATTATTGGCAAAGTTACTCCAAAACAGCTCCACGCGGCCCTAAAGCATTTGGGATGCTCGAATGCCCACACCGCCCCTTCGCCTTTGCCATCCCTCCCTTGAATCACTCACGTTGCTGGAAAGGAACTTTCCTCTTTTACCAATGCTTCTATTGCGGGTTAGCCAATTTATATGGAAATAGATGCGCGCGGCACATTTTCAATGCGGAATTTTTTTTTTTTTTTTTTTCTTTTTCGCTATCCAAGGAACGCAAAATCGATTGGGCCGGAAGTTTAACGGATTTTACTTTTATTCTCTTGGCTCTTCTTTACTTTTTTTCTATCTCTCTCCCTCTCTGTTACTCTTACTCTCTATTTCTGCCTAGATATCTTTATGTTGGCTGGTTTCTTCTTTTCTTCATTTCAGTTTTTTTTTTTCCTTTGCTTAAATACGGTAAAGTCAAGGCAAATCCAAACAAAGGGCTACAAATAGTCATTAAATTGTGACCCTGGTCAATTGCTGATGTAAAGTCCCAAAAATAGAAATTCGTTTCGAAACTTATTCTCTTTCCAACTTTCATTCTTATTTTTTTTTTGTTTTTTAAACAAAAGTGCGTACGTGCGTTGGCTATATTGCATGTATGTATCTATATCTATATGGGTATGTGGGTGGTTGTTCAGGGGGTGTGGTAAGGTATTACCTATTGCCACCATTACTGCTATTCTTCGCCCCCTTTTTGCCACTGATCCGTTTCCTTCTTTTGGTAATTGGTTTTCGCATGGCTAGCAAATAGCTAAGGCAGCAATTTCTTGCTTCCTCCTTTTCTTCGATATCGTCTCCTTTTGGCTTTTCTATTGATAAAATCAATTACACAATCATATGCCAAGCTTAGCGGCACGCCCCACGTCACCTATAAAGTCCAATTTACCTCATTCCTTCATTTGACACTACCAAACCCCCCCCACCCCTTCCTTCATACACACACACACACATCCCTTTTGACTGTCATATGCTTGCTCCCTTCTGACACTTACCACACGACTTTCAATCAAATCAACCGCGCCAACAATTACCCATACACCAAAAGCCACGCCTCCACCTAAACATTACACTGAGAGAAAATAAAGAAGATTAAATTGTATTATCTTACATACAAATTAATACAAAAGTTAATAAGCAAAATAATTAAGCTATTAGTTTTTCCCTTTTGTTTTCAATATTTCAAATTGTTTTTTTTAATTGATTTAGTTTTTAACAGTGTAGTGGAATTTGTAATATTAACTCAACGCCCATGCGTTTAACCGTAACAAATGAAGGTTAAATTTTATTTACCAGGGTTGGGTAATTTAATAATTTCAATTGAATTTTATACAATTTTTTAAAAGATTCCTATTTAGAAATTTGAAAAAAATTAAAAACTATTTTTTCATTTAAATAATATAAATTAAATATTCTAATTTAAAGTTTGCACATATTTCGTAATAAATTAAAGTAAAATAAAATTTAAGAAAATCATTTGCTCTTCTTTTAACTTATTTACCACTTAAACTAGTTCATGCTTCTTTTACTAGTTCCACTATAAGAACCAGTTAGGAATCTATAAAGTATAATTTATAAGCCATTAATAAGATTTGTATATATATATATATGTATACAGTTCTAATCAAAAATTTATTTAAGATTTTTTAAAATTGTTTAATAATTTTCTTCTTCTTCTTCTCCTGCTACAGAGTAACAAAAAGTCGTTGCTGATTCACACGCAAAATAAAAATTTAACAAAGAGAAAAATTCATCTTATACATTTTTCTTTTTTCGTTTTTTTTTTGCTTCTGCTTATGCAACCCTGACACAACCACACAAACCAATAAAAAGCAAACACATTGGCTCATTTTTAGGTTCTATTCTTTTATTTTTAGCACTCACTGTGCAGTCATTCGAGCTGCTGCGTGTGGCCAAAGCATTTAGATGATGGCAAGGCGCTTGAAGAAAGGCGATGTGTTGGTAATTTGTGGTGAGAATGAGTATAAGGTTAAGATGGGGAGGAGAGAAGACAGGGGTGGGGATCGGAAGAGAGGCCAGCATGGGGTGTGAACATTTTAAATGAATTTTACGCTTGATTTTGGTTTCAATTTCAATTTTGTGAACTGACTTTGCTCGCAGGTGCATTTTCATCGAAATGATTTCAATGGACAGAAACTCAGAAAACTTGCAGCAAATAAAACTTCCAAGTGTTTGCCAAACGACAGACGGATGTTTGGCTGGGTGGTTTGGTTGGTGGTGGTAAGAGTTTAGGGCCAGGTTAGCAAGGAAGGTAGTAGTTGTAGTCAGTTAGTGGCAACTTTAAATTGAGTGACATTTTGCCGCAATTGACTGTGCCAAAAACTTTGTGTGCGGCCAATGAAGAGCTGAGTTTGGTTTGTTCTACTTTCTGTTACTTTTTTTTTTTACTTTTCCCCCCATTTCAACTCGAATAACAACCAGAGAGAAAGAGAGCAAAGACTCGAGTCGATGATGTGGTAGATGAAGCAAGCAACATCCATCAAATTCAGCAATTTGTTAGAACCTTGTTGCATGTTGAAAGTGTCACTTGTGTGTGGCACAACAGAAACTGAACTGCATGAACGAAATGAGAATTGGCAAATTGATTTTCCCATAGTAATATCAACAATTTCAAGTACTTCAAGTACATAAAGCAATATCAATTACAAAAATTTGTCATTCGTAAAAAAAGTTTAATTCATCATTATGGTCAAACAAATTGCAGCAAATTGTTGAAAGAAATCGATACCAAAAAAAAAAAAACCTAAGATTGTTGTTCAATTGAAGTTAAAACTGAAATCTTTATAAGAATGAGAGAATAAAGTTTTAAATATTTCTATAGTTGTCTTTTCCACGAAAGATTTAAAATATTCAATGACAAAGAGTTTACTTTCCAATATAAAAAGAAATCTATAAAAAGTTTAACTATTTGTAGGGGCTAAGAGCGTATTCTTGGAATGGGCGTGTGTATGGAAAGATGTTGTAATAATTTTTGGCTAAGGAAAACTACAAAAATGGATTTGACTTTATCTTTTTAATGATATTTGCAGACGATCGAGCTTTCATTTACATGAGTTAAAGAGTCAACATATTAGCAACCATTGCTCCAGCATCAGCATTACCATTACCAACACCAACAACAGTTGAATCCAATTTTTCTTTGAACCTTTGCAGCAAGTGGAGAATTTCTGCAGCATATTGTCGCCTCCTCCAGCTCATGTTGCCTTGCCGATTCCTGCGCCATCTGGGGCCAACTTTAATCAACAAATAATACCGCAACCAGCTACTGCTGCTTTTGCTGTCCCTGATCCAACTGAAGTGCCAAAGCCATTCAATCATTTATTTGGACTATATGAGAACCAAGAGGTTTAGGTATAACAAACATATGATCATAAATGTTTTTATCAACGGGGAGCTTAACTAGTTTTAACAAATACAAGTTTTGTTTAAAAAAATACAACTTAACAATTAAACAAATATTTCTATACTTTTAAAAGATTAAACAAAAAATTTTTCATTTAAAAAAATACAAACTTAAATTAATTTTCTTATAGGAAACAATTAGTCTTAGTATGTGAACTTCGAAAAAAAATATTTAATTCAAAAAAATTATATAAAACACCTTAAATGATAAAATTCATTAAAAAACCAAAAAAAAAAAATATTTTAAATGTTCACGAAAAGGAAAAAAGTTACATTAAAAAAAAAACATAACTATAAATTAAATATTTCTATGCTTTTTAAACGATTAAAATTTTAAATTTTAAATTCTTTAAGACAAAAAATCCCTTTAAAAAAATTATATATTTTTCCATAAATACATATATAAAATTTTTTTTTAATATGAATTTAAAAAATGGATATAATATAATATGAAAAGATAAAATTCAAATATAAAAAAAAATTTCTAAATGTTTAAGAAGAGGAAAAGTTACATAAAAAAAAGTTTAACTATAAAATAAATATTTCTATGTTTTTTAAACGAATTATAATTATAATTTTAAATGATTAAAAAAATTACTCTTTAAAAATTTTTAAATAATAAATACTTATAATAAAAAATTCCCTTTTTAAATGGCAATTTTGTAAAAAAAATTTTATAGTAAGCTTAATAAAAAAAAATTGAAATAAAATAAGATAAAATTAAAAAGTAAATCAAAAAAAAAAAAAAATCGAAATAAAATTATATAAAATTTTAAGAATAGAAAAGAGAAATAAATTATAATAAAAGGATTACAATTTTTGATATAAAATGTATATTACATATATGTATATTTTTCAAACCAAGATTTATCTAAGGTCAAAAAGTTTGTTAAGAAATAAAAAAAATAATTTCTATGAATTTTTAAGAATTCAAAAAGTTTTACTAAAAAATGAAAAAACTAAACAATACAAGAAATATTTCAATTTTCTTTAAAAGATTGAGAAAAAATATTTTAAAAATGAAAAAATATATATTATATTATTATTAAAAAAAATATTTATAAAAATAATATAATAAGAAAGAAAATTCACATTAATAAAAAAAATAATTATTTATTATTAAATTAAAGAAAAATACATAATATAAACAAAATGAGTACATTTTTAAATATAAAATTGATATATTTAAAAAATAATAAAAAATACAAATTTTCTAAATATTTATTTATTAAATATTGTTTAAAAAATATTAAAAAAAAATATTTATTTATTTATTTAAAAGAAATAAAATATTTTAGATAGAAGAATAAGTAACCTTTTTTCTTGTACAAAATTTCAACAAAAAAATATATAAAGTAAAATATTTTCTAAAGAAATTCTTCTCCGATTCATTAACTTATTAGTTAAAGTTTCCAATTTAAATCATTAAATATAATCTTTAACCTATTTTTTCATATTCTATAAAAGTAATTAAATATTTCAAACCTCAAAATGATAAGAGAAAGAATATATATTTATTTTCCAGTTTGGTTGGAATTAAGTTTCTCTTTTCCCCTCTTTTTCCTTTTTTTCATTTCACAATTGAATGACTAATCGAATTGCATATGTAATTTCAATTGGTGCGTACTTTGAGGTTTATTTGCTGTTGTTTCGTTTCTTTTTAGAATTTTTGTATTTATTGATTGGTTTTTGTCGTTTACGTTGCTTTGTGTTTTTTTTTTTTTTGGTTTTTTTCTTCTGCTGTCTTTGTATTTTGAAGTTCTTTTTTTGTGGTTCTTTTTTGGTTTTTTTTTTTGGTTGTCCTTGACTTTTGACTGGCGCGCACTTTGCAAATACTTTTTGGCAGCCTCGTTGCCATCAACTGACCCTTTCTCATTGCCCAAAAAACCCCAAGTCTTTGTAAATAGTTTTCTTCTTTTACGTTTGCTTTCTGCGTTTTGCACGTTTTGGCCGAGTGACTTGGCTTTGTGAGTGTCTATGTGTGTGTGTGTGTGTTTATTTCGGCTTTGTTTCCGTTTAGTTGCCTTGAAAAATGTTGCACTTTTTATTTTATTTTTTTTTGTTATTTCTCTTTTTTTTTTGGTTGAGGGCGAGTTTTACATTAGTTTGAGTTAGACCATTGTCTATTTTGGAAAATTTCTGTTTGGAAAGAACACATACATTTTTCGCGACACCCTCGTCATGAAAATGTTTGTTATGGCCGCAACAGTTATTACCAGAATTTTGTTAACAAAGAGGTCAAAAAACCATTCAAATATTATTAATAAGTATTTAGCTATACGAAAGTTATTAAATTTAAAAAAAAAAAAAAATGTTTAAAATATGAATTTACTGTGTTCTTTAAACTGTAGAGATTTCTATTATAATTTCTATTATAAAGATTTTTTTGTTAGTTAAGATAATTTTTTCCAGGATTAAGTTACCCTTTGTTTTATAAAAACGATAAGAATTAGTATTATAAATTGAATTCAGATAGGAATTAACATAATGTATATATGTTTTTTAAAAATCAAAGAAGTTAACTTTGGCTTTGCCGAAGTTTGTATACCCTTGCAGTTCTAGACTTTCTGTCTCATCGTTTCCCATGCAAAATTTTAAGTAATTAATATAACAATTAAATTTTCAATTCAATTTGCTATATATTATAGTTGTCTATCAAACGCATACAAAATTTAAATGTTGTTTGTCTTTTTCACACACCACTTATTGATATTTGTTGTTAGAGTCAATTTACTATAACTTAAAGTTGTCCGATCCGACTGCTTTTCATACTTCATCTGCCTGATTAATAAAAGAGTTTATCTACCAAGTTTTAACTATATAGCTTAAAATTTAAAGTCTATTTCTGGCGAAGAAACAGACAGACGGACAGACGAAAATGTCTATATCGACTGGGCTATTCATACTGATGAAGAATGTATATTCTTTATGCTGTCGGAAACGTATATTTCTATGCTGACCAATTGTCCAAGAGTAAATTGTCCCCAATGACAAACAAATTGGTAGATAATATAAATGAAGAATCCAGGTTTGCATATAACATTTCAGAGAGAAACAAACAAATAATCAATTAATTACCCAAATCCATAATTAAAGCAAGTTTAAATAAAATTCTTCAGCCATTTTATTTATTTTTCCCTTTTCATGAAAAAATGTTATTAAAACTGTTGACTATTAGCTTTTTAGGGGTAAAAAAATTATGCTCTTTAAATTCACAAATTATTTTAATTGCTAAAACAGGCAAATGTCCTTGCAATGCATCTGACTTTCTTTATAAACAAAACTTAATCTGCATAGCATCTTTATCTTCAACATGAGTTGATTTACCTTATGCTGTGCAAGGCTTTTTTGGTTGTTATCTATTTCATTTGGTTGTTTGATATAAGGCTAGTTAGAATATATTTAACACTCACTGTATTTTTGGTTGGTTGCTTTTACTGCTGCTGTTAGTTTCATTTTTTTTTTCTTCTCCCCCCTATTTTGCTCTATATGTGTGTTTTGGTCTTTCTCAAAGACATATGCCAGAAAGAAAAAGTTATTTTTTTAAAAGCGTTTTGCTTGAATTGCCCCCAAACACACACACATACACACACACACACACTCACCCCTTAAAGACGGACACACACACAAATATTTAATGTAAATGGTTGTGTGTTGGGTGTGCTTCGAATATGAAATTTGTGGCAATAGTTTTTTTTCCCGTCAAGTAAGTAAGGTAAGTAAATATATTTTTTTATATAAAAAAATGTCTGTCCCTTTTTTTTTATATATATTTTTTTTGTATTTTTTCTTTGGTAATGTATGAAACAAAAATTTAACATATCTACTAAGGGAAAAGTTTTTTACCTGAAATATCTATGTATATGTGGCCTTATTATTATTTATTCCATTTAAATTTTCCTGTTTTTTCTTTTTTTTGCATCCTTTTTCCATTTTCATTTTCTCTGCTAATTATTAAGCTTATATCGTTTGTCCAGTCTCAGTTTCTCGTACATTTTCATTTTGGGGTTTTTATTTATGCATGCTTGGACACACACATACACATACACACACACAAACATGCACACAAACTCACTCTCACTATAGATATTTGCACACGTATGCCCCCATGGCGTATGCGTTATGTGCCCGCAAAAGTATGCTAGCAAAAAAAAAATTAGGCAAGATTTTTTCCCTTTTTTGTTGTTTTTTTTCCTTTATTTATGTTTGCCTTTCTTTCATGCTTTTGTGTATTCTCATTGTCGCCTAATAAATTTGCTTGCCTATAAATAAATGGACACAAGGTTAATACATATAAAAATATGTGTTGGAATGGGAGTGGGGGGCGTGTCCAACAGGCAAAAAGAATGAAATCAAAGCATTTTCATTACATAGAAAAAAAGAAAAAGAAAACCAAAATTACATAGTCGAAGAAAAGGCAAAACTCATTTTTCATAAATCGCCAGGGAAGAATATAGAAGCAAGGCATTAAGAAAGAGAGAGAGAGAGAGGGAGAGGGAGTAGGGCAAAATGCCTGTCAGTTACATTTCCTTATTCCTTGGCATCTCCTTCATATTCATGAAATGACTTTTCTGCCGTTCGCATTAAAACAAATTTGCATTATCATTTGATTTTACTCTGACGTTGTCGAAAAGTGTAAAGCAATTTAACGGGCCATGCCTACAAGGCATTGAATACATACATACATACAATACGTACATATATATATATATATATGTAGACCTATACACTATGTAATCAACGCTGACTCTGTCACCCTCTCTGTTCTGACACTTGGCCCATTTGTGTACCATCTACTGGCACATAATACAAACTCAATTAATAAAGTTTACGGCCGCAATGAGCGGAAAAGCGATGTTGATGAGGCGCATAAAAGCGTGTAACCCTTAAGCAGGAATCAACCTTAAAATATAGATGGAAGGGGGGGGAAACCTTTTGCCAAATATTCCCTTGACAATCACCTTTCGCTCTCTGTGTGTTTGTGTATGTGTGTGCTTGTGTTTGTGTGTTTACTTGTGTGGGTAAGCGTGTAATTGTCCTTGCCTGATGGGCAGCTGCTATTGAATGGTCAAGCAACCATTGATGAGGCACTCAAAAACATAAAAACAAAACAAAAAGAAAGAAAGAAAACAAACAAATACATTGGAACAAGAACAAAACGAACAAAAAATAAAGCAAGGAACTGTAGGGTGCTTGAGGGGGAGGTTGGGGGTTGAAAAAAAAAAAATTATGTAAATGAGGCAAGGAAAACAATGCAAATCCTAAATAACAATAACAATTCACTGCTGATAATCTAAGCCAGGTAACAAGCCTAAGCTCCGGATTCCCCCTACCCCTAATACAAGCGACTCCCCGTTGGTGGATGAAAATCACCCAGCACTCCACTTTTCCCCTCACCACGGTCATTCTACAAGCAAGTAGACTTCCGTCACGCATTTCTAGCCAGAAACTGTAACAGAAAAAAGCTCTTCCGCATGCTTTCTCCCATTTTCATTTTCATTTCTTTATTTTTTTTTTTTTTTGTTTGTTGTTGTATGTTAATGAATTTATGTATTATTATTTCTCTGTTTTTTTTTTGTTTCATTTTCCTGCTTGCCTGCTTTCCCCTTGGCAAACTCACGCGGTCTAAATTAATTTAGCCACCGAGGAGAAAACAAAAACAAAAAAAAAAAAAGAACCGAAAATGTAAGTCGTAAAAGCCAAACATGCGCCAAACAATGCGCATACGCCATGTGGGATGTTGTTGGAAATGTCGGCAGGACGCGCATTATCGCTCATAGGGGGATATCAGTCTAAATCAACGAAATCATTTCAGGGATACGTGAAACTAACAAGAAACAAAAAGAAAAAAAGGGAAAAGAAAAGTGAAAGGGAGAGCAAAGTACTAAATATTGAAAAAAAAATAAAATGGCAGACGTTTGAATAAGGCAAAGCGATCATTTCAATGAAATGAAATGTACTAAAAAATATTATTAAAAATTGGTATATAAATAATAAATTTTAAAGAATAAATGAAATATCAAAAAAATAGACTTGAACTATATGGAAAATATATTTAATTTTTTTTTTTTTTTAGTTTTGTAATTTTTGTTTTCATGAGTTTTTTTTATTTTGGTTCATTTTTTGGTGGAAAAATATGTATAAAAATATAAATAAAATTTTAAAATTAATTAATATTTTAAATAGTTGAATATTTCACTAAAAAAATTTGATTATATAGATACATATTAGTATAATAATTATTGTAAATGCAAATTATAGTAAACCTCTTAAAGAAACTCTTTATTTAAATCGATATTGTATGCTTTTTTTTTTTTTTAAATTTAAATAAATAAAAAAATTTATTTATAAATATTTATTTTTTTTAAACAGTTTTGTATGTTTCTATTATTTTTTTTGTAAATAATTTTATACTTTTATTTTTCTTATAGATTGATATAATCAAAATCTAATATTTCTTTTCAATATAAGTATTTCTATTTTGTTTTTTTAATTTGCTTATCAAAAAATATATTTCTTTTATATAATATTTTATATATTTTTATAAAAAATATATTTATACTTTTTGCACTAATCTTTGTACTTTTAATTCTTATATGTATATATATTAATATATAAATATGTTAATATACAAAAATCTAATATTTCTATTACATATATTTTTTTATTTTTAATTTTAATATAATATATATATATATTATGTTTTTTATATATTTTGATCAAATAAATATGTATTTTTTTTACTATTTTTATATTCTTGACTTTTACTTTTTAATTCCTTTAAATTGATATAACAAAAATCGAATATTTCGTTTAAATATATGTATTTCTATTTTTTTTTTTCTTAAATTTAAATTTCTATTTTTTTTTTCTTAAATTTAAATATCAAAATGAACATTTCTTGATATTATATATATATATTTATATGAATATATTTAGATTTTCTAACTATTTTTTGTATTCTTAATTCTTATAAATTAATATGACAAAAATTTAATATTATTTTATACATTTAGTTTTTTTTTATTTTTAATTTAAATATCTAAATAAATATATTTATATATATATATATACTTTTTTTACTTTTTTATATATTTGTGTTAAATATGTTTTTTATTTTTTTTACTATTTTTGCACTCTTAATTTTTTCTAATATTGATTGATATATTTTGTTATATCAATCAAAAATCGAATATTTCTTTTAATTATATATTTATATTTTTTTTTTAATTTAAAATTGAAATATCCATATGTATATATTTTAATTGTTTTGGTCAAGTACATATATATTTTTTATACTCCTGACATTTACTTTTTAATACTTATAAATTGTTATAACAGAAATCTAATATTTTTATAAAATAAATACTTTTTTTTCTTTTTTAAACTTAAATATCTAAATTTATATATATACATTTTTTTACTATTTAATATAATTCTATTTTTAAAACTATTTTTATACTTTTGATTCGCATAATCTAAAATTTCTATTTAATATATACTTTATTTCCTGTTTTTTAATTTAAATATCTAAATAAATACATTTAATTTTTCTACTATTTTATATATTTATATTAAATATATTTCTTTTTTTTGTTTTTTAAATTTAAATATCTAATTTTATATATTTCATATATAGATTTTTATTTAATATATTTCTGTTTGTAAAACTTTTTTTATACTTTTAATTCTAAAATTTCTATTAAATATATTCCTATTGTTTTTTTAATTAAAGTGTACATAAATTTAATTTTTATTTACTTTTTTATAAATTTATATATCTAAATATATATATTAAATTTTTTTCTAATTTTCTATTAAATATATTTCTATTTTTTTTTGTTTTGCTGAAATTCAAATATTTTAATAAATTTTTTTCTTTTTCACCATTTTTTATACATTTATTTTTAAAATTATTTTTATACTTTTGATTTTTATAAATTGTTTTAACAAAAATCTAAAACAAAAACAAAAATAATTTTTGTTTTATTTCATATTTCTTTTCTTTTTGCCACTTTTCTCCTTATTAAATTTAACCCAAATTAAGTTGTTTTAGAAACTAGATGAAATAAATTAATCATACTTAGTAAAAATTAGTTACGCCCTGGTAAAATACCTCGTTCACACCAAAAAAAAAAAAAAAAAAATAACAAAACAAAACAAAAGAAGACCGAAAAAAAAATGGTGCCAACAAAAATGTTTCCCTTTGGACGCTGCACGAACGCAAGTTAATTACAACAACAATGCCATGCCTCATACCCGTTATCTTATTACACCGTCACCCCCCCCCTCTACCAATGTACCGCTCACCCCGTTGGAAGAGTGAAACAATTCGTTACACTGCCACTGTTCCCGCCGCTTCGTTGCCGCTCACATCAGCTAATTATTTAAAATGCTCACAGACATTAAAAAGCACTTTCGCCTCGAATGATAATCACAAAACGCCTGCCTGCCTGCCATACCATCCTGCCAGCCAGTCAGCCTGCCAGTTGTCCTTCTGCGGTTCCTGTTGTTGTTGTTGTTGCCGCTTTTGGTGGCTTTTTTGATAATGACGCTGATTAGTCAGCGCTTACGACAACTTTGAAATGTCTTCTTGTTTTCATTTCGTTTCTGTCTCTTGTTGGTTTGTTTCATTTTTCTTTCTTTTTTTTTTTTTGGCTAAATTTGAAATTGTCAACGCATCTAAATGGTAGCTGCTTCTTATCTACGATGACACAAGACAACTGAAGGGATATATGGTTAGTCAAGGGGTACGAAAGGGGAGGGGGTTCGGTAGGTTAGCCAATGGCTACAGAGTGCTTAGAGCAAAACTTTAAAATCGAAACATTTAGAGCCCCATGACGCAATTGTGTTTTAGAAACAGATGAAAGTAGTTATTATGCCACAACTGATAAATTAACTAAAATGTCATGATAATAGCGAAGTTTTAATGCTCTTTCTTTCTCTGTCTCTTTCAAAATTGTTAACTATTTAAATTGCTTTGTATTTTGTGAAAGTAAATATAATGTATATAGATTTTTATTTGTATAGTTAAAGCGATTTTCTTTTACTTTTTTAACTTTATATTAAGATTTTTACTGATATTTTGATATATATATATATAAAATAATAATTATATATATATTTTTTCTATATATAAACTATTTATATATTTAAAATATTTTAAAAATTCTTAAGTTACTTTTTAATTGAGATTATATTCTAGATCATTCCAAAAGATCTCTTCTCTTTCTTTTGGTATATAGATATATATTTGGCATGATCTTTGAATTGAATTCTTCCTTAGATTCTAACACTCGTTTTTCTATAATTAAAATTGTATTTTAAGAATATTATATTTGAAAAAAAAAAAACACATAAACTAAAAAATGAATTGAAAAGTATTCATTAATTTTCCTTTCACCTTTTAAGCACAACAAATATCTTCTCATTCTTCTTCGTGCATAAGCACTTACTCATCGAAAAGAATTTTAATACCCTGTACAAAAAGCAAGAGAGTTATATTGGACTGTACAAAATCTTCTATATAAAGTCCTCTAAATAATTTTTTTAAAAAAAAATAAGAATTAAATTTAAGAATATAATAATAAATACAAAAATGCATTCTGTCTTTTATGTAGGGTAACACAAATTCTAAAATTGAATTTATTTCAATGCGCTTGAATTCTTGTGTGTGTATGTGTGTGTGTGTGTGTGTGCGCTTGTTTGTGTGTTTACCCATAAAATTGAATTCACAATTTATCAAATTATAATTTAGAGCATTTTACTTGCAATTAGCTCACTGGGAAATGAACAGAAACGAAAAGCAACAACGTTTTGTTTGTTATTCTAAGCTAGCCTGAAATATAAGCAAATAACTAAATGAAATGTTTGAACAATTTTGTTTATGCCCATCAAATAAAAATAGTCTTCGAGTCCATTGGCAGGCACTTCAGGGCTATGGTCTATCAAATTAGACATACTATATACATTATTATATATACATATACATATATGTATATAGATTTACGTCTATGAACAAATAGGAAGAACAAAATTTGCCATTGAGCGTCAATCACAAAAAAAAAAAAAAAAAAAGAAAAAAATAATATTGCAAGAAAGTTAAACAATTTTTAATCTCAATACATGAAATTTGAAAAATTGGAATAAGTTCATTTGAAAATATCATAAAAAGAAATTCAAAATTATTATAGATAATCACTAGAAACTAAGGCGATCTAAGTTTATTTTATGAGTAATACCAAAAATTATTAATATAAACTCATATTTAAAAACTTTTAAATAATTTAGGAAGAAGTTCAAAGATATTATAAATAATCATAGAACTAAGACTATCTAAGTTTCTTTTGTGAGTAATAACAACAAAAGGAATAATATAAAAAATTGATAAATAAATTCTCATAGTTATAAACTTTTAAATAGTAAAAGAGATAAAAAAAGATTTGAAAGGATAAACTAAGATCCAAATTGGCTAAGTTTTCAAACACTTCAAGTGAAGTGAATTAGCAAATGCAAAAGAAACTCTTGAATTATTAGAGATATAAAAGATATTTTAGATGAACTCGCTTTTTCAAATTGAAAAATATATTTTATTATTGAATCATAAATAATCCTTTATTATCTTTTTTATGGTTGCTATGTTTGTAAAAGGTTTTAAAATAAAACAAATTAATTTATGACACATAATTATTTAATTTTAATCATTAAAATTTGGAATCGATAAATCTACTCAGAATTTCTGCAGCCATAAATGCCTCTAAAAAAAAAGTGCTGACATATTTTCACTTGATCATATAATAGATTTTTAAGAATCTTGTCCTGGGGTAGTTCCTCCATCATCATTTTTGATACCAATGTCAACCAGTTTTGTCTATTTTTTTATATAGCCATTAATTTTGAATTGAAAAGAAAAAACGTGAAAAATATTGTCGGTATAAACAGTTTATTATCTACTAACTGGAAGCCTTTTCATATAAGTTTGTATGAAGACCAACCAAGTCATCGAATTTTCGTAGCAATAACCATATGAACCCAATAAATGGAGTCGGTTTAAACGGTTTACACTCTATATATCTTTATATCATAAGTTGCTTTTGTTCTTTAATCCCTTTCATACCCTATAACCACAGGATAAAAGGTTTTTTTAAAGTCTCTTATCTGTCTGTCTATATAAACACTTTGATTTTGGTTACTCTAACTATATGGTGGGCAGAGATACCAAAATTTTGTAAATATTTTCGACAATTATTTTAACAAATTTTTTCGCTTCAGCAATTTAAAAAGAACTTATAAATAAATTTTTTTAAATTATATAAAACTTTTAGTTGGTAAACCTTAAAACATAGCCAAAACCTATTACCTAATTAAATTAAGTCGATTTATGTCTATCGATATACCCAATTATGGACTTAAGTATATCGATGGGTATATTTCTCATTTGCCCGATGTAACATTGACTAGTAAGAGTAAGGGGGATAGCATGCTTTTGCTGTGCCACAGCTTAGATGACGACTTCGAGGGAGTTTCAAGGGGCTATAAAGTATTTCCACAGGGCATTTTAAAAGTCGTCTGGAACCACCTGCTAGCTTCATTTCTAATTATATAAAAATAGCAACAAAATTAAAAAAATTAAAATATAAGTATATATATAAAATCGATTTTCTGTTATAATTTTCTTAATATTTGTGTATAAAAAAACCAAAAAAAAATTTAGATACAAAGGCAAAAAACTAAACATATTTGTTAAATTTTTTGTTATATTTTCAATCTGTCTAACGACAATGAATCGAATTAGGTAGGATTGGCTAAGCCATAAGAAAACTAGAAGAATGGTTTGACTTTGGTGATTTCGTAGCCTTAAGAGTCTCGGAGGAGATGGCGTTGTTCCAGACAGACGTTAGCTTATCATGCTGATCAAGAATATATATACTTTATATTGTTAAAGATGCTTCCTTCTATGTGAAATGATTTTGAAACTACCCAAAAAGAGAGCTCCCCTAACATTATAAACTACAAGAAGATGCCTTAGATAGATAATATTGAAATGAATTTTTTTAAGGAATAATTTTTTAATTAATGGAATTTAAGTAAAAACTAGAAGGATGGGCTAACTTCGGCCTTTGCAAACTTTTTAATAAAAACTCTTTTTTTGGTTCGATTGTTCGTATTGGAGCTATCACATATAGTCGGCCAATTCTAATGAAACTCAGTAAACATATTTCTATATATATCAATCTTACATATACCAAATTTAGTAAGAATCGCTTTTAAAATAAGCAAGTTATTCATCTAACACTAATGGGAGCTATAGGAAATATTGAACCGATTCTGATAAAACTTGATGGATATGTAAAAAAGTATAGAAGACTCACAAATATCAAATTTTGTGATAATCGCTTGATCCACACAGACGGACAAGCATAGATTAACTCAGCTCATCGTGCTAATCAAGAATATATATACTTTATATAGTCGGAGATGCTTCTTTTTATGCATTGCAAACTAAATAACATTGTTTAAATAGTGAGAGAACTGAACAAACATTTTTATATTTATATATAAAATTTATATATATTTTTTTTAAAGAAAACAATTCATTCGACCCACATTTTGGTTTGTGGTATATGTTACTCGAAAAACAATTAAACCACAACTAAGTGGAAATGGTTTGGCCTCTCAGTGTGTGTGTGTGTGTGGATGTTTGTGTGTCGTATGAAGTTACACTGTTGATATGGTCTAATCGAATTATGGTCGAGTGCTTTTTTTTTTATTGAAAGACAATTAAATTGAAAATGAATTAAAGTTTAAGAGCTTGGAAGCATTTTCGAAATTTTTTTTTTTCATTTCAACTAAATTAACACCTCTCCAATGGGGCGGGGGAGACTACATACATATACATATGTATATTTCTATATATATATATATATGCATAACTCACAGAGTTGGAAGAGTCATAAAAAGCTGACGCGGCCACTGAGCAATTAACAAGCGTAACAACAACAACAACAACAACAACAACTAGAACAACAACAAAATGTAAATTTTCTAAACTGAAACTCTGCAAGCAAGAGACCACCCAAAACCCAGCAGAATAAAAAAAAAAAGTAGAAGAAAACCAAACCAACCAAAAAAACAAAAAACCACCTAACCACCCACTAAGGGGGCCCCAATAGAGAAATACTTTTTTCTTTCTTTCGTGTGTGTGTGTGTGCGTGTGTGTGTATGTATGAAGTTACGTCATTGAAAGACACGCAATGGGCGCAAATGTTTTATTTTATTATTATGATGTGTGTTCCCTGTTTGTAATACTTTTTATTCAATGAAATTTATTTATTCCTCCTTTTTGTTTTATTTTTTTTTAGATTTTTTGATTTGTATTATTTGTTGTAGTTGTGGTTTATTAGGTTTTCTTGGGCTATTCTCGATTGTAGAATTCCAATGGTAACGGTTTTATGGTTAACCTATCTCTTCGGAGTAGCGTAACGAAGGCTTGCCCATTGCCTGTTTTTTTTTTTTTTTTTTGGTAGCTCTTGTAGCTTTTAACACTTACACCAATGCAATTCTAACACACATACTGAGACAGTTGAATATACACGCATATAGCTGGCAAGAATGAGAAGGAGAGAGCATGCGAGAGAGAGGCTGAGAGACGAAATATTTGGTTCGGTTCATGGTGAAAAGCTATCTTTGCCTTTTGCTCTCTCTCTCTCTCTCTCTCTCACACACTCTGCTTGCCTCTCGCGTTGGTTGTGTTTTGTTGTCGCTGGTCGTATGCCTGCATTAGTGTGCGTTATATAAGTCTCTCTCTCTCTCCCTTGCATAGGAACTCACCATTAAGCACCAGCAGCAGCAGGAGCAGCGAGTTATTCACCTCTATCAAAAGTAACAACAACACACACCATTTTGTTGATAGTCGTGTTGCGAGTTGGTTTTTCTTTGCTTTCCTTCTACTTTTTTCTTGTGTTGCCTTTTGCCTCTTTTTTTTTGTTTTTGTTGTTTTTTTTTTTTGCCTTTTTTTGGTTTTTTGGTTTTGCCTTTTCAATTTCAGTTTCAGTCGTTGATTTGACCGCCAAACAAACGCTAGGCCAAAACGCGTGTGCGCTTAACACGAGCTACAGTTATAGCTACAGTTATAGAACGAACAAAAACCAGAAGGCGCACACAGAGAGACAGAGAGAGAGAAAAAAGAGTTAGAGACATTTAATAAAATTTATTAATAAATTAATTATTAACAATATAAAATTTACAAAAAAAAAAAAAAAAAAAATTATTTTATAAAAATTAAAAAAAAAGAAATCACAAGAAACAAACTACAAAAGGCAAAACTCCAAAAAAAGGAGAAAATATCTTGCAAAATACTACAAATAATTTGTTGTTGTTTTTAAAAAAACAAAAAAATTTTTTAGCGGTGTTTGTTTGATTTTTTTTTTTTGTTTTTGTTGGTTATTCTAACAAAGTAAGCCCAAAAAAATCTGCAAAATAACAAAAGAAAACACACAAAATAAATGCTTCAATAAAGAGAAAAATAAACGAAATGATGTGGATAAAGTTAAACCAAAATAAAAACAACTGAAAAAAAAACCAAAAAAAAAAGAATATAAATAAAACCGCGTAAAAAAGTGTAGCATACTTCTGTGCACAACTGTTTTGAATATTTCGAAAAAGGTTTTCAGTTTTGTTTAGTGGCGAAAGACGTTGGCGGAGCGGTATGAAGGCAATGGCGGGGTCTGGCAAAAACTTGACCCAAATTTACGTTTTGCATAGGCACTACGATGTTGAAGGAGGAGAAGAAGGATGAGAATTGAAAGGAGAGGTCACAGGAGAGAGGAAGATTGTACTGCGGGTTGATGTGAGACAGACAGAGCCAGGCAGGCAGGCAGGCAGGCTGGCTGGCAGGCTGGCAGACAGACAGACGGACCAAAAGGCAGACAGACAACGTGCAAGGATTATGTAAACACACAAATAAGTTGTTTCTTTTCCCTTCTACAAGGGCTAACCCTCATATCCCACGCTCCCTTCATTCAACTGTCATCTCATATACTTGGCTTTTGCCTCGTCAATGGACGCAATCATCTTTCTAACTCACACACACACACACACATATATATATATATATATGTATAAGTATATATTTATATCTGCACACCAACAAACACCTACAGACAATCATCCTTGCAATCATAAATGCCTTAAAATCCCTTCAAAATCCCAGCAACATTTCAACATTTATTCTTGTTTTGTTGAGTAAGCTCTTTAAATCCACATTTATCAAATAAATTTTTATTGCTTTCAATTATTTAAATAATTGACAAACGATAAAGAAAAGGATATAAGCTGCATTTTCTAAATCTTTTAAAAGTTAACTAACTTATTAAGGAAAACTGTTTAAATCTAAACTTTAAGTGTTGCACTACAATTTTAGTTTTAAAGACAAGTTCTTAATATTTTTGAGTTCAAAAGTGGATACTCTTAAAGGATATTTTAATTAATGTGTACCTTGTGTTTTATCCTATATAGAAGCTTAATAGTTTATTAGTTTACAAAACAAGGATACAAAAACTATGACTTTCTTTAAATATAAAAATTTGGTAATTGTGTTTAAAAATTTTAGAAAATTATTCTTTGTTTTCTTTTCAAAGTACTTTTGTTTTAAATATAGTGATACAAAGGACTTTTAAGTTTTAAACTTATAACTAGTAGAAAAATGTCCTTCCTTTTTTTTTATAAATTTAGCAATCTATTTGAGAATCAATTTTACTTGCAATACTTTTTATAAAGATTTTGCTGATGAAAGATAAGGATAATTCTGGTTTATATATAAAATATAGAAAACTAAGGAAAATATTAATAAAGATTGAATGAGAAATTGTACTCTCAATCTGTATATATGATTTCCTATATAGCCCATAGATTTATTTTCTTTAGACATAAACTATCTCAAAATCTGAATCCAGTTTTTATTATTTTTTATCTAGAATCCAGATTTTGTTGTTAGGAAACTTTTTAGAGAAATACTTGATAAACGATTTCATTCTTTTGTTAGCAATCTTTTCAGAGCAATCATTGATATTTTTCCCCTCTTAATGTTTAAATCAAATATTTCTATAAAATACGAATAAAAGATAAATTTTGTATAAATAAAATTTCGATTAGCTGCAGATTATAAAATATATTGCCCAGATTTTTTACTTAATCTTAAAAATGAGCAGATTCTTTTTATATTATTAATAAGAAATATATAAAAAGTAATATAAAAATATGATATTTAACTTAAGAGCTTACAAACAACTATTCTTAGAATAGACTTAATTAAAGAATTAAAATCCTATATATACATTTTTATATAAATATCGAGAAAGGGAAATAAATTACCAATGTGCAGTTTATTAGTAATCAAGATAAATGAATTGTATAAATTTTCATTTGAAATGAATTTCAATTAGGTAAAACTAAAATGAACAATTTAACAAAATCAAAAATAGGAAAATAGATTCCATACGATAAAGGATTTGCAAATGAGATAAATTTAAAATTGTTTTATAAATGATTCAATGGTAATATTATTTACAATCTTTTTATCTTGTTTGCTTTTTGTTTTATTGTGAGATTAGGGGATTGGTATGCAATTTACTTACCAAACACCAAAAAAAACCAACTGAACTTTATGAGTTATGTTTCCTTTTTTTTGCCATTTTATATAATCCCAAAGACTCTTTCCTTTTCCCATCTCTGAGACTTACGTTAGTCGATACGATAGATGTCTGCAATCGAAATGATTGCAATTCCATTTGGAATTTATATACATACAAACAAACATACATACATACACACATACAGACAGTTATGTATTTCAATGGATGCTTAATGCTGATTGTTAAGCTGCCTTTCTTATAACTGATTTCTAAATGCTTAACATTCAGGTGAATGGTGAAAGGGGGGGATGGGAGATAGTGGTGTTGGTCTCTTTGTTGATATCCCCCGTTACACTTGTTTTATCTTCTTCTTTCTTTTTTTTTTTTTTTTTGTGTGTGTGGAATTTGTTGAGTGAAAATTAATTTACCACCGTTCGGATACTGTTTTCGAGTAACTCGAGTATCACATATTTACAATCCATTTAATGCGAATAACTGTCTTTCCATCAGACAGAGACTGTAGAGAAGAATAAAAGCAACAAAAATAAATAAAAAAAAAATGAAACAGCAACAGAAAACGTGTAGCATACGCGCAGGCTGAAACGATTTTTGGAGAGGCAAAGAAGATGCCGGAATGGGGTAGAGAAGAAGAAGGAGGAGGAGGAGAAAAGCACTGAGATGCAGCGCAATAAAACTGCACACTGGCAACGGTAAAAAATAAGCACAGCAACAACTGCAACTAAACACAGACACACACACACACATATATACTCGAACCCAGTCATATACAAGGACATATATATACACACACACACACATACATACGCATTTAGAGACAGATAAAAGAGTCGAGTTACACTTACAAGTCCCGTTATCTCTCTCTCTGCCTCTATGTCTCTTACCCCCTCTTACACCCCCCTCTTTCTGCTTTACTTATTCACTACCCACTTACCTCTCTGTCTTCCTTTATCTATCTGTGTTGCTCACACTTGGCACTGCATTAGCAGCCAGCTGTGAAGGAAATAAAACGTAAAAATATTTTCGTTTTTCCTTCTTCTCCTCTTATTATTTTTTTTTTTTTTTGTCAAGTAACACACACACACACACACACACACATATATATACATATACGCACACACCTGGTTGTGTTTTGTTAGCGAATACATAGAAAAAACAGAATGGAATGCAAAATATCCTGTAAAAAATATGTTGGAATATAAATTTAAAGAGTAATTTTTTTTTTTTTTTAGAACTAACGCCACCTAGCGGCCATTTAGTGTTTAATATAATATTCTTAGAAGGATATTTTAAAACTAGAATCTATTAATATGTTTCAAGGACCTTAAATATTTTCCATTTACTGTTGAATGGATTTGAAAAATTAATATGTCCTTCCTCTTTCCATCCCTTTTTTTGCGGGGTATTAAAACGCCAAAAAAGTAACAAAGTCAAAGCAACTGTGCCCATTCATATGTAAACCTGTGTGTGTATGTGTATGTGTATATGTGTGTGACTGCTGTGTGTGGGGATGCATATACGTTTTGTAAACAAAAACAAAGACTTCTTTTTCTCGTTACAAACGAAAAATAATCATTTATAACAAACATTTTGTCACTCTTTACTTAAGAAATAAGAAATGAAAATAGTTGAACTTTATTGAAATTATATTTTCAATTAAATTTTTTAAAACTCTTAAAAATATGTTATAACGGAAAGGATTTTATTGATTTCATTTATTTAAATATAAAAATTTATTGGGTTAACATGCCGTAAAAGAACTTAAATTGACAAATTGTTTGCAATTTTTTATTAATTATTAATTTAATTAATTTTTATTAATTATTTATTTATTATTAATTTATTTTTTCTTTCATTTTAAATATTTGAAATTAAATGTTTTATGTTTTATTTTTTTATTTAAAATATTCGAAATTAAATGTTTCTTGTTTTTAAATTTGGTTTCTTTGCTCTTATGTAAAGTAAAATGTTTTATTTCAATAAATTTTGTAAAAATTATATATAACATATTCTAACAAAATTGTTAAAGCATTACAGATTAGGTCCAAATTGGAACGAAAAATCTTTTAATTTATTTCATACTCAAAAATCCTTTTGACAAGTATTTTTTTAAAAGTCCTTTTTACAAAAGTGAGCAATTGTTTTTAAAAATTTATAACATTTTTTTAAATATATACAAAACTTTTCTTACATTTATTTTTATTTAATTTAATTTATATTAAACTTAAGTGTGTTAAAAAATAATCTAAAATTACGTTTATTTTTTAGTCTTTACGAATACAGCTAAGCTAAAGAAAAAGTTTCTAAAAAATTTAATTTGAGTGAGCAATTGTTTTTAAAATTAATGAAATTCTTTTTCAATATTTATTTTAATATTAATTTATTTTATATTAAAGTTTAGTTAATAATAATCTAAAATTACAGTTTATATATTTATTTTTAAGAATAGGAGTTGAGCCAAAGGAAAGATTGGGCATTTATGTTATTATAGCTTAACTTAACACTGGGCACAGTGTTGCGAAATGCTTACAAACCGTTCAGTAAATTTATTTAAAGTACAGTTTATCAGATAAAGAATTCTAAAATATGGTGTATAAAATTTTTATGAAAAAATACAAAAATTTAAACTAGTAATCATAAATAATTCAAGTACTTGAGATCTGTTCTAAAGTACCTGTAATATTTATAATTTCGAGCTTAAATTTTTAAATAATATTATAATTATTTAATAAAGATATATGAATTAAGGGCAAGTAACATTAATTTAGCTATTTTTTACATAATACAATAACTTAAAAAAAAAAAATCTCAAAGTCACTTTATGATAGTTTATTTAGCTTATTTTCTATTTCATTTATGTGTCTTTAATCTCATCTTGACATTTTTCTGTTTTTTTCTGAGGCTGTTTTATAGTTGCCAAGTTGGGAAACAAGAACTTGTTTTGATTTACTTGTATTTTTGTCAAGTTTTGTACTTATTGTACAACCCTCGTACTTATAAACGTATCTTTCTGCTCTGTCTTTTTACCAACTTATCAAGCATTGGCATTTGCCTTTCGTTCTTATGTTCTATGAAGTGAACTGAAGTGCTTTTGATTTTTGGCTTGCAGCATTTGACAGCCAACTGAGCCTATGTATGAGTGTCTCACTCTCTCTCTCTCTCTCTATCTGTCTCCCATCTCTGCTTTTGGATAGCTAGGCTGTTGTTGTTATTGTCATGTATGCATAGCTAGTTGTTGCTGCTGCTGCTGCTGTGTATGAAATTAACAGCATTTATTTCATTGCATTTTTATGCGGCGCATTGCGGGCAACATTGTTGTTGTTGTTGTTGTTATTCTCACTGTTCTCACTATGTTCGTATGGTCATGACACTCGGCTTTGTGCGTTTGTATGTACTTCGTTTATACTTCGGTTTTATGTGCATGATGTCCACCTCCATCTCGTGCTCTCGTACCAGGCAAAACAATGGCAACTTATTTTTATGCTCTTCGCGTCAACCGCAGAAGGCACCCACATACACACACACACACACACCTACCTTATAAATATGCCCGCCCCTTATCACTCTTCATGCACAGGGTTAAGTTTTTTATGCGCTTTTGTTTGCAGCTTGTCTTCTATCACAACCCACGCTCGACCCTTTTTTTTTATAGTGTATGTGTGTATGTATGTGTGAGGGTATATATGTATATATGTATATACATATGTATGTCTGTATTACTCTTCTACTTGTAGTTTTTTTTTTGCTCTGTCTTTTTCCCTTCCTATACTTGCTGTTGTTGGCAACTGTTATGAAAAGTTCGAGTCGAGAGTTGACCTGAAAAGTGGCGCTATAAATGTGTGTACATGTATGTGTATGTGTGTGTAAATGTAAGTGTATTTTTATGCCTTCGTTTGTTGTTGTCATCAACATCATAATGATAATCAACAGTCAGCATCATTATGATTATGATCATTATGATTATCATTTTGGTCCTGGACCAAGTTATTCTAGGCAAAATCACTAATTGAACTGTAGGATAGTAACCACGCCCACACACACACACAATTTTGTTATGAAGTGGTCCCTAGTTATGTATATATGTATGTAGTGTGTATGATTGATGGGTTCCCTTTGGAGCAATATGAAATGAAAAGAAAAATCCTTTAATGAAGAAATGACAGTTGAAAGTTGTCAATCTATGAAAAGAAAAATATGAAAAAGGGAAAATTTCTGTCAATTTCCATCAAGTGTAAAATAAGAATTTTGTTTTCTTTTTTTTTTCCCCCTCTTGTTTGTTGAAAAACATTTCTCGTTAGTTCAAAACTTGTTTACAGAAAAAAACTAGTTGGTCAAGTTAAGACCCAGAAAGGGAATTCATTTTTACTCTTGCCTAATAAATTGATGGAATTGGTCAACAGAATTGCCTGCTAATTGGAATTTATGATAAAATACAAATATCTAAGACTTAATTCATTGATTAATTGGTATTTATGAGGCAATACAAAATGAGATTAAATTTATTGACTAGTTAGTTTAAAGTTGAATTTAGTTGAAGTCAATTAAAATTGGTTGAAATATATTTTCTATACAGATAATCTATATATATATATATATTCTTTAAATTGTTGTCGTTTGTACATTTAAAATGAATTTCAATTGTGTGGCTTATCACAAAACGAAAGAAAAACTCTTTAATAATCTGTCGTTGCCAGACTTAAAAAATGTCATTTGCCAACTCCGTTCAACAGTTTTCTGTGTCAATGTCTACTTGCCATCCTTTTATATATATATATATATATATATCTGTTGGCAATATCGGAAAAACATTTAATAATACGAAATGTGTTTTGTGAACTTTTGTGCATTACTTTCTCCTCTCTTGCGCGTTTATTTTCGTTTATATTTTTAGCTATATAAAAAAAAAATATATATATATATAAATTTGTTTCTTGTTCTTTGTATTTATATTTTCGATTCTTATTTTTTTTTTCCTCTTTCAACTAAAAGAAAAAAAAAATTATAAAGCATATTAAAATACTTATGAAAAAGTTTTGAATACAAAAATATATATAAATATACAAAAAAAAAAAAAAAACAACAAGAGAAAAAATAAATAAATAAATATAAACGAGAGAAACTTGCTTTACAACAACAACTACAATAATAACAACTGCAGCAGCAGCAACAAAAAAACAAAAAAAAAAAATAGAAAACTTTGCCACTTAAAAGTAATAGCAGTCAAGTGTAGGCAAAAGGAGTCCAAGGAGAAAAGCAACAACAGCAACAACATGGGAAAAAAGAGCTCGAAATTGAAACAGGATACCATCGATCGTTTAACAACTGACACATATTGTAAGTAAATCGAAATAAAACGTACAATTTCTATAGCAAAAGCTTGTAATTATTTGATTGCCTATTTATTTCGTATTTTCATTCATATTCAATCAATCAAAATGAAACGTTGATAGCCATTAGGGTGGAATGAAAAAAGAAAAAAAATAATGATTGGTGTTGATAGAGGGGTAGCTATTAATATATACATACATACATACACACATATATACATATTCAATTGCTTAAGTTATTCATTAGAAAGTTATTTGATGAGTTTGTGTATGAAAGAAAATATTTATTGGCATAAACATATAATTAAATTAAGGTGAATTCATATTTTTTGTTTTTCTTTATTTTTGTTTTTAAATTGTTAATATTTAATTTCACAAGGCAAGGAATATATATAATCGATATATAGTTTTGTTAAAATCAATTGTAATAAATATAAGTAATAGGTATTTTTATTCAATATTAGTTGTTCTTTTTATTTTGTAAATATATATCTATATATTATATATATCTATAAGTTCATACTAAAGGCTTAAGGATCTGATATAAATCTATAACAGTTTCTGATACTAACATATATATTTCTATGTATAAGTTAAAACTTAATGCTACGCTTCATAACTGAAGAAGTCCCCTAAAATTATGCTATGCTTTTTTTATAAGACATTATCTATTCCACTTTGTTCGCTTACTTCTCCTTTGAGCTAGCAGTTCATTTCTTGTAAGCACGGCAAGATGTAATTGGTGGAATTACATAGTTTGATTCTATATCATTATATTTTGAATAACGGTGTCTTATATATAGACATGGAGAGGTAGTAGAGTCATTTAAATTGTGCAACTTCTTAAAGAAAAACTTAGCAAAGTGTCTAATTTTGAATAGGATAAATTGCTGTTAATAAAAAATAACTAAAATTTTATTAAAATATAATAATAATTTTATTAAACTCAATAAATAGTTATAATAACTTAATATATATATACCCAAAATCAATTCAAAATCACTTTTAATAAGCCATTATAAGGTAATTATAATTAAACCTAAAATAAAACATCAAAGAGCTACCAAAGCATTTGTTTTTAAAGCCTTTTTAATTAAATAAAAAATAAAAAAAGAAAGATTATTAAGAAAAATTGCATAATGGCTTTAGAAAATTTTGCCCTATTGTTACTTATTTTTGTATTCCTTTTTTGTTTTTAGTTTTACTTGGGAAGAAAAAATAATATTCAAATTATCAGCTAATGCTAGGAAAAGTGTAAACAGCCTCTTAGACTTATTTTGCACTTTCTTTTCAATGTTTTTCTCATGCCTCTCTTTTCTTTTTTTTTTTTTTTTTTTTGTTTTTCGGTTTTTTCTTTTCCTTTTGGTTGGGCTTTTTAAAAATGCAAGTCACAAACTTTTTAGAGCCCCGAAACTTTGTGACTAATTGCTTTTTTTTTTTCTCTCTCTCCATTCTTCTATCTTTCTCACTTACTGTGTCTTTCGTTGCCTTGCCCTTGTAAGCAAGTATGTATTTTCTTGGCCTTTTTGTGGTCCGCATAAAAAGAAGCAAAATGCGGGGGAAACAAAAGGGGCAAGGGGCTAAATAATTACCACTGGGCACCTGGGATAATGGCCAGTCGAGGCATTTGGGCTATAAAGCAAATGGAGTGGCGGTTATGGTACCAAGGGGCGGTAGGTTAATGGAATTGGGGATTGGCATTCTAAAGTGTTGACAGATTGCTGCCAAGTTTTCACCTTGCCCAGCATCAAGTGTAATTTATCTTCAAAATTCATTTCACTAAAAAGGCTTCATCAACTGTAAATAATCCTCTTTTTGTTTTTCAACAATTTTGCAATCTGCTGCTGCAACTTTGACCAAAGACAAAAAGTTTTCAAATTTTCCATCCATTCCATTTTTCGCTTTTTCCATCTTGACACGAAAGCAAAAAGGAAAACATTGGTTTATTCCGATTTTGTTTTTGTTTTTCTTTTATTTCTATTTTTGTTTATTTGCTGGTCAAAGCAAAGAAAAGCAAAGTGTAACTGAATCAATATTTATTCATTTGGTTCATCAATTGAATAAACAAAACACTATATAAATAAATAAATAAATAAATAGTCAGAAATTTGATTAGTTTCTGACCAAGAAATCTTTTGGCCTTAACCAAAACGGAAAAGCAATAAAATGTCAATCCTCCATGGATATAAATTAGGGTCAAGGCAATTTCAATTGGCATGGCTTGGGTTACAGATCTAGATTCGGTCCCATAGCCTACAGGTGCCCTTGCCTTTACTCATCATCATTGTCATCTTTAAACCCCACCCATCTCCTTAACCCTATACAAAACACCCTTTTGAGTTTGAGCCTTTTGGCTTTTGGGGCAAAATGTTATTAAAAAGTTTAATTGATTTTACAAATTGCCTAAAATATATATATACAAGAATAATTTATTTAAATAAACAGAATTTGATTAAAATATGCTTAAAGTGACAGGCAATAAAGGGTTAAGCAATGGCAAACAAATTGAAGATTTTTAAGCAACAAAAAAAAACCAATTTGTATTACAAATCTAGGAATAATAGTTAATTATAAATAGTCCAAATAAACAAATTATTAAATGATTTAAATTTCAATTGATTTTAAGAGTAAGTAATAATTCTATGAAAAGAGAGTTTGAGTATTCAAATAGAGATTATATATATATAATAGAGCTATACTACAGCTGTTAATTCTATAAAAGGATAGAACAATTTTAAATAATTTCTTAAATATCAATTGTTTAATATTCCATAAAGAAATCTCCTTATAAAAGAATAGAACAATTTGAGTTTCTTTTGATCCAAGTTTATGATAGAAATATAACCTTTAAGTATATTGATTTGTCTGAAACAAGTTTGTATAATATCAATAAGATGATAATCTATGGAAAAGTAGAACAATTTCAGCTTTTATTTGATCAGGGCTTACTATAAAGTTAACCTTAAAAAATATATTGTATTATTTAAAACGATTTTGACTAATTTCTTGAATTAATTAATATAATTGAAATGATGATAAATTTACGCATATATAAATAAGCTCCTTGTTTGAAATCTACACTGTATTTAGATGAACAAACGGACAGGGCTCTATCTAATCAGCTCATCGCACTGATCAAGATATATATCGGGGGTAGAGCCCATATATTTGTGTAAAATCAAGAGATGGAAAGTTATATCTTACTTTATGTTTTTAAAATTTCCAATTTACTTTAGTTTTGTTCTGTTTCGAGCACTTGTTTAATTTTATTTTAAATTTTAAAATTTGTTAGCTTTGCTCCAAACGATATTGACTTCTTCACGAGGAGTAGTTGAATGAATCCACAAGAAACCCACATCGACCTGATTGAAATATATTACAGAATATCATTTTTCTTTGCTTATTTAGATATAGAAAAGTTTAGAAACTCAAAAAAAAGGTTAACAACTCGGATTAAGCAGGGTTGTATAATCCTCAAAAAAACTAGTAGAAAGGTTTAAATTTGTTGATTTTGTGATAATCCTTTTTGAAATAACAAAGTTGATCTTCTGAAACCATTTTCTTGACGAATCGTTCTGAAATGATATAGTCAACTGATTTTGATAAAACTTGGTGAATATGTTAAAAAGTATAGAAAACTTATAATTATCAGTTTTTGAGATTGAGATTAGTTTTGAAAACGACAAAGTTATTGAGGTGGAACCTTATCCTTGACCAATCATTCCTATGGGAGCTGAGCTATTTGATATATATATATATATAAATTAGGCAAATGTTTGTAAAAGATTTTTTGGTTTGTTTAAGAATATTTTTTATAATATTTTTTATCTGCAATTTAGTTTGTCTAAATGTTAAAAACAAATGTTGAATATATTATTTTATATAAATAACTTAAAATTAAAAATCTTAAAAGTTAAAATTAAATTCAAATTTATCTCTAAATTATAATATAAGTAAAACAAATTTAGTTTTTAAATGATATTTCATATGAACAAAAAATTAATTTTTAAGAAAATACTTTATTCCCTTCATTTAAAGAAAAAAACAATAATAATTTAAAATTTCTTGAAATAATTTAAAATATACAAAATATAATATAAAGATAACTAAGTACTTTTCAATCCAATTGCATTCAATTCAATTCGATTTGATGCTTTGCGATTCGTTGCGATTCGTTTCGATTCGATTCGTTTCTGTTGAGCTCAATTCACAATTCACAATTCTCAATGCGATGTGCAGACAAAATGCAATTAAAAGCGCGTTGTAAACATGCATATTGATTGCAACGATTAAGCAAATATTTCATGTACCCACCATGGCAATGTGTACACACATTTGACTATATATATATATGCACATGTATATAAATATGTAAGAGTGTATACAACATGTGTACACACACAATTGTACTGGGGGAGAGGGGGGTTCACTGTATGTTGTATATTAAAAATGCAGTTCCACTTTCCATATGGGACTGAGCAGCGGTTCCAATTGCATTGCCAACAACAATTGCCGTTGAATTCTCATTGCGGCTGTGTGGGGACAAAAATGCAGAGGAGATCTGAAAAAAAAATAAAAAAAAAAACCGAAGAAGAAATGTATAGAGAAAGCGTAGCCAATAGGGTGTAAGAATAAGGGATGAAGTGGCGGTAGGGGGGAGGGTTCATATGTGCACAGGTTGATGTCAGCCTTGGCTATAAGCTGAGCAGATATATTCACACACACACACACATTCAGTCTTTTATACGGTCAAAAGTCCCTTGAATTGCATGAACATGTCGGGATAAAACCAACTAAAGCCTCAAAAAAAAACATGGTCAAACATACAAGTAAGAGCAGCCAGTTAAGTCAACAAGGAATTGGCCGATCAAGAACATATATATATATATATATATAGCAAGTGGCAAGTGCCCTTTTGATATTTAAGAATCATTCAGAATTTTCTTAGTAAAAGTAACATTTAAAGGCTCTTATATAGAAAGGTTATACTAAAGTTATTCTATCGGTTATCGTTTATGGGGTCCTTGATATCCGTTGCGATTATATATCTTTTGCCTTATAAAAAACTCTTCAAACAAGAATCAATTCTATGCTTATTATATATATATTTATATATAATCTATTTAACGCATTTAATTTATATTAAAATTTGTGTTTAGTAATCTTCAAACTTTACCGATTATAACCAAAAGCTAAAGCTTTTATACATATACATATATATATATATATATATATAAATTTCGTGGTTGAACCACGCCCATGGCAATAATAATAAAAAAAAAAAAAAAAAAAAACAAGAAGAGCAACCGACACATTTTAGTTGGATTTTGCCTTTCCATGCATAACAAATTTTCCTTTTCATATACAATATAAATTTTCCTTCATTTTGCTCATC
Source organism: Drosophila neocordata (assembly GCA_018903615.1). Classification (NCBI taxonomy): domain Eukaryota; kingdom Metazoa; phylum Arthropoda; class Insecta; order Diptera; family Drosophilidae; genus Drosophila; species Drosophila neocordata. The sequence continues at coordinate 11,993,423 of JAEIGI010000003.1, forward strand.
GTCGCCATGGATGGGACTAAACAGGCCCAAGCTGGCCAAGGGGCTGTGGCCTGAACTGGCCTAATGGCCATTTACAGAACGTTTAAGCAGAGTGCCAGTGAGAGTGAGTGAATGAGTGAGAGGGGAGGATCCCAAGGCGATCCGTGTGAATGGCGCACATGTTGGTGGTTATGATGGCATAAAAAAGGGACAGAGATACTGACCAGTGGACAGTATAGTGAACGTTTATATGGTTGACCAACAAAACATAAATTCACGCAAAATTACACACATTGGAATTGCTTTTAAGGCATTTCAGAGTTTTTGGCCTATTGGGACTTAAAAATGGTCTATTGACTCTATGGGGAAATCACTTTCAACTACACTGAAAGAAATTATATAAAAGAAGTAGAATAACAGCATTATAATAATAAAAAATTTGTAGTTAATTATGTTTTTCTTTTGGAAATTGTTTTTAAATATATTTTTCTCTAGCAAAAAGTTGTTTAGCATTTACGATGATCCTGAAATTTCATCCTTAAAACTATTACGATCTAAAATTTAATGAAAGTGCTTACTGTTTAATAATAATTGATAAAATGAGATATATTTGTTTTGTTTCATAAAAAAATTCATAAAAAAATTGTTCAAGCATTTACTCCTTGAGTTCTAAGAGGACAAATGGTTACAATCGTTTTCAGAACTAAAATTTTCTTTTATATTGATGATCAAGGGAAATGGTATATACATATATATATTTGATAAATTCCCTCTTAAATATTGTTTGAGAACCTTTAATTTTCTTACAGTGTAATTTATGTACAAAACAATTTCTAAAATCATTTATTTTGTTTAGTGTAGGCTTAAATTGTTTTCTTTTTTTGGTTTTCTAAAATTTTTCTCTCATTTTTCATTTAGCTGTCATTTTTTCTTCTTGTTTTATTTTTTATTTGTTTTTCTTTTGTTTTATTTCCATTCTGTTATCATTTTTCATTTTGATTTGCTTGAAGTAAATCCATTTTTATGGTTTTGAATTTTAATTAGCTCAATAGACAAACCACACCGCCAACCATAGACAATCCACTTAAATGCTCTTATCAAGTTAGTTTAGCTCTTATGACTTATACAATACACTGCACCTGCCCCTGGGCTTGCTTCTGCTTCTGCCTCCTGTTACTGTTACTGTTCCTTGTCTCTTTCTGTTTCTGTTTCACTTACTATTGAAATCGAACTCGAACCAATCGTATGTCAATTGAATGAAGTCAACAATTGCTAAAGCCGGCACTGAATTGATGGGTAATCGATAGCCCTGACTAACAGACAGACCGACAGAGAGACAGACGGAAGTCAGTCCATACCGCTTACCCATTTACAAAACCCTCAATCCCTGTTCCCATTATCAAACCCCAACCACTTGTATGTGCTGTTGTATTATTGACGTGTGGCATGTAAAAATATAACGGCATTTACGAACAACCAATGCGAATGAATGAATGAATGAATGAATGAGTAAATGAATGAGTTGGTGGGAGGTTCAATGATTGCATGGTCTGGCAAATGGGTGGCGGGGAGTGGAGGGTTGAATAGGATGGGGCCATGGTTGCGGCTAGGTCTTGGGTTGGGGGGAAAAACTGTAACTGGAATTGGAACTGGGTCTGGGACTGGGACTGGGAATAAGGGTTTGTAAATAATGCGCATATTGCTTATACGACTTGTTGCCACTTCGATTCATATTTGTATGTGTATGTGTATATATATATCTCTCGCTCTCTCTGTGTGTGTGTGTGTGTGACAGTTGGCAGCCTTGGCTGTCTGTTGCATTCCTGCATCAATCACTTAAAATATGAAAATAAAACCACAACAAAGATGCTGGCATCCAAAGGCTATATTTAGATTTAATCAATAAAAGCTTAAGGAAAGACCTTAAAGATTTTTATCAATTTTTATCAAAATAAACTTTATTGTTCAAACAGGTATAACAAAAATGATATATATAGATTTTATTGTGACTATAAATATTATTTCCTTTAGTTTATATATTACAAAAAGTGCATAATATATAGCTGACTTGTAGGGTTTGTATTCAAAGCTAGTCACAAAAAGACAGATCAAAAGAAATTATATATAAAAATATATATATATACACGCTTACTATAAGAATAAGTTACCTAAGAGTAACAGATTATGTTAAGTAAAATATAACATTATGTTAATTCTATGTTATGTTAAGTCGTTCACAAATATTACGCCTAAATAAACATAATTATCAATTATTTATATAATAATATATATATATATATATATATAGCTTTTTTCTTAGATTCCTTAAGCTTTTCTCTATAAAATTATTTTCTTTGAAAAACCATTTAGTAAAATAATTCTTAAAATTAAAGAGAGATGGCTAATTTATAGATCATACTAAGAAAAGTAATCTATATAAGATTTAACTTTATAATGTTTTATATATCATAATTAAGAAAATAATCAGCTAAAGTTAGTTTTTTCAAATATCTTTAATCATCTTATACATAGGTATAATCTATTCATAAGTATTTTAGCTAACAAAATTTAATCATCTCTAATTGTAGATAAAAAAAATATATATAAAATATTTTAACCAATTTTAAAAATAAATTTAAATTTTCTTTAAAAAGTTACATTTTACATTTTATTATAAATATTAATTCCATATTTTTTTCTATATATATTTATTACTTTAAAATACTTTAACCAATAGATGAATTTTTCTATTTATTTAGCATTTACTGTCAAATTTATATTTGTAGGTCATCAATTGATTTTTATTTAAATTCATGTTGATTGTTCATTCGTTGCGGTAAAATTTTTTTGTTTCTATTTTATTTTATTTATTTTTTTTTTTGATTTTATATTAAATTGAGTTTTTGACGGAAATTCTTTTTGGCACTGATTAAATTTGCATACATATTATGAATGTTAAATTGAATAATGTGCATAATATAAATCAATTTAACTCACAATTGAATTTCGATTTAAATATATTATAGTTAACAATTATATATGCAATTTGATATATATATATATATTAATATATATTTTTTTTATTTCATTGCAGTTACAGAAAAAGAAATACGTCAATGGTGAGTGGGGAAATGTTACAAAATTATTTATGGAATTATTTAATTTATGTTTCCGTTCAACAGGCACAAAGGATTTCTTAAAGACTGTCCTAATGGATTACTCACAGAACAAGTATGTATTTGTATTAATCCTACTACTATTACTACTATATATATATATATCTACCTACATATGTATGTATTTTGATTATGATTCAAATAAATCATGGTAAACATATTGCTCAATTCCATCTAAATGCAAAGCGTGTCCTTGCCAATTCATTCAAGTCAAACAGTTAATTAAGTTAATTTTCTCAATATATGAACACTAATTTCAACATGCGCGTCCTGAACTACCCTCCCCGCTATACGTTCTGATCATCATTCTGCCTGCCTGATTCCTGTTCATTTTCAGCCGGAGGTCCTTCAATATAAATGGGGCGCCATTTCCCATACTACCTACAAAACGTTACCGACGACGGCTGCTAATGACATTGTTGTTGTCGTCTGCTGTTGATAATGAAATTTATTAATGCTAGCGAATTATTCAGCACACACACACACTAACATATACATTTATAAGCGGGCACACGCACAGCCGTCATTGCCACGCCTTATAATATATATTTATTTGTTTAAGCACATCATCAGCTAGCTATACATATATATATATATTTATTTGTATATTTATATCTCTATTTTCATTCCGTTTTACATTTACTTACCAGGGCTTCATCAAAATCTACAAACAATTCTTTCCCCAAGGTGATCCCAGTAAATTTGCTTCGCTGGTTTTTCGTGTTTTTGATGAGAATAATGTAAGTATTCAAAACCCTTTTTTACTATATACCAAAGCATTTTCCATTTACATTTTATTTTTGACCTCCTTCTAAGTATTAAAAAGAAACAAAATTTTGACATTTTACGTATACGTAATATATTACGTATACGACTTGTTGACTACAAAGACACAAAATTAAACGAAATTGTGATTATTTTTATTTTAAAAACAAAAATTTATAACAAATTAAAGGTAAAATTAAAAACTAAGGCAATGATTCTCCAATTAAAGTTTTCTGTAGCTAATATCCGAAATGAACGGGGTCACCTTTTTGTAGCTTAGAGAATTTCAGTGTTTGAAATAACAATCAGCATTAGTTTTCTGTCTAGTGGACATAAATATATACCTATATATATATCCATTTCCAATTGAATTTATTGTATTACCTAGGTGCTTCACATGCGTTTCGTTGCGGTCTTATTTTTATTATTTTTAGGATTAATAAAAATAAAACTCTTGGCTAAGAAACTCTTTCAATTTACTTTATTGAGATGCAGATAAATGAATGAAACGAACAGACAAACAAATAAACAAACCACTAAAAATGAACTGATTTAAGCAGGTTAATGCCACCACCCATCCACACAAATGTCATTGGAGAGTTATTATTATGTCGCCTCGGTTCGTTCAGTAGTAGAACGTTGCCTTTCTTTCTTTCGTACATACATATATTCTTTGCCTAAAAGCCCAAAACCCTAATCCAGCCATCTAACCGAAGGGTATACTGCCGCCTTCTTTTCCTTTCTCTTGGGTATCATAAATTTTTGTTCATTTTTATTATTTATGACTGGCGGTGGCTTCTTCGGTTGGTGGCGCCCAGTCAAAACTGTCAACTGTCTACCGTCTGCACTGATTTTGTTCGCCTTCTTTCTTTTACTCACTTACCCTCTCTCTCTCTCTCTCTCTCTCTCTCTCACTCACTCACTCCCTTTCTCTTGTCTTGTCTTTCTATGTGTGTGTGTGCGTGTATGTTTGTGTGTGTATATTTGGTATTTTCTTTAGGATGGCTCAATTGAGTTTGAAGAATTTATACGAGCCTTATCCGTCACATCGAAGGGAAATTTGGATGAGAAACTGCAATGTAAGTATTCAAATAAATTTTAATTCATTTAAAAAAAGTTTTTATTATCGAAAATTGATATTTTATATGTCATTGTTAAACAAATGTATACCAAATTATTTAAAATCTTTATGATTTGGAATCGTTTTAACAAGCAATTTAAATTGTTTATCATACATAATGAAATCTATTGAGTTAAGGATAAAATAAATCACTTTTAAAGACATAATAAAGTTAATTTAAATGAAAAGTCTAATTATGAGTTACTTTTAAATTCCTGAGATCACTTATCGATATTGTTATCGATTATTTTTAGAGATGATATTCACATAGATAACACATCACAAGAGTAGATTCAAGAATAGATTCAAGAGTAGTTTCCACAGTAGATTCAATAATGTTTGAAAAACATTTCTTTTTCATAATTTTTTATGTAACAAATTCTCTGCTTAACCTTTTTTTAGGGGCTTTCCGTCTATATGATGTGGACAATGATGGTTATATAACGCGAGAGGAGATGTATAATATAGTTGATGCTATCTACCAGATGGTGGTAAGTTTTAATCTACTAATCCAAAAACTTTCTCTATATTTTCTCTTACGGCTATAATAATTGAAAGAAAAAAGATTTAACTTCGGTTTTTAGATAATTAACTAGAATATTTTTAATATTTAGGGACAACAACCGCAATCGGAGGATGAGAATACGCCGCAAAAGCGTGTGGATAAGATCTTTGATCAAATGGATAAAAATCATGATGGCAAATTAACATTAGAAGAATTTCGTGAGGGTAGTAAAGCTGATCCACGTATAGTTCAGGCGTTAAGTTTAGGTGGTGGTTAAAACGAATACAACAACAGTAGAAACAACAACAAGAACAACCGAAAAAAAATTAAGAAAAATACCAAATACCGAAAAACAAAAAAGAAATTAAAAGAAATACTGAAAAAAAAAAAAGAAAACCAAAAATATGAAAAAAGGCAAATATATATATATATATTGCAAAATTCTACGAAAAGCGCGTTCCAAAAAATCTTTAATCAAATTCTAAAAACAAAAAGAAAAAACAAAATCTTTTCAATTTTTTTCTTTCTACTCTCCCCGCCCCCAGGCCCCCGCCCTTTTTTGAACTTGAATGCAATCAACTACAAAAAAAAACCAAAAAAAAAAAACGAAACGAAACGAAAAAAACAAAAATTTTGTTTTCCGTTTTTTTTTTTCGCGCATCGATGATAATAATTTTTTGATAAAAACCAAAAACAAAAAAAAAAAAAAAAACAAAAATGAAAAAGAAAGACAAATGTTTTTTTTTCGAGGCATACACCAATTATTAATAATATTAACAAATTAAATTACGAAAATTGCAAAAAAAAAAAAAAAAAAACAAAAAGCTAAGAAAAAGAAACAAAAATCTGTTTAACGAACGAAGCCTTCGAAATATTTATAAAAATTAATATATATAAAATTAATTATTGATAATTAAACAACAAAAGCGAAAAGTCAAGTTTACACTTAAGCTAATTGTTGATATACAAAACGGATGAGCGGGGGGGGAGGAAAACGAGAAGGTTGATGGCAAGTCACCCTACTTCTCCCATACCTCCCCCCCACCCACAGAGAGAAGTAAACATAAATTATATTATACACATAAACATTATTTATATATATATATATATATATATAGTATATATATATATATATGTATATTAATGCGGTATATATATACATATATACTGATGTATGTATGTATGCGCAACATCATTTTGATAGCGGCAGGCAGTAAAACGTCATTAATTAATCGATTAATCAACAGGCCTATAAATCAATGACATAAGCAAAAGCTGCGAATAACTTAACATACGCACACGCACAGGCAATACATGAACACAAAACACACACATTTATACATCTATATACAAATACATACATAGATAATATGGCCAAGGGGTCGACTCATTGAATATCCCTTTTGCTCTTAGCTCTCTGATTTAGAATCAGGTGTGTAAGCATCTCTAACTTTTGCTTTATTTGGTTTTTGGGTTTAAGTTTTAAATCAACAGTCAACTTGTTGCCTCAGAGAAGATTTTTAAAAAAAATTAATCGATAACTAAGCACTCATTCAAGTTGTTGCCTTAGCTAGTTAAATGTCAATGGGTTAATTAAACTTATACTTGATCAACTGAGATTAAATTCTTAATTAAGATTTCATACCCAGTCAGCAGTCAGAGAAAAGTTTGCAAATTGATCGATAACTGAATATTCATACAACATATATTACCTTCAGACATTACTGTTGGGATAATGATGATTGTATTGGATTTTTGGTATCGTTTGTTTTGCCTCAACAATGTCAGAGGAAGTCAGAGTGATATTTCACTCGATAACTAAATACAATCGATAAATTTATTCAATTTGTTGCCTTAGCTAGCTAAATATCCAAAAGATAATTCAATAATATTTGCAAAATTATATTGAGTCTTACTTTTTGAGCATAATTTAACAAACTATTTCAGTAGTTATCGATAAGTAATTGAAATTGTAATTACAATAAGCCAATTTGTAGGCTACATTTTTTCTTCAACTTTTTCAATGACTTTTGCTCTAGAAAAAAAATCAAAGGACTTCATTTGAAAACAAGTCCAAGTATTTCCAATCAACACACACATATATATACACACACACACACATGCATACACACATACATACACAGAGAGACTTTAGGGTAGACATGTTTTGCAAATAATACAATAATATAGAAAAAGAAAAAAAGCATTGCATACCCAAAAGGCGCAAACAATATTTGTAAATTTTTTACTTTTCGGTTTTTTGTCCGTTTTTTTTTTTGATTGTATATTTAGTTTTGGAAATTTTTTGAAAAATTTTAGAATACATTTTGTTTCTCATTTTATACGCAAAAGAAACGAGAATTTGACAATAGCCGCCACATAAAGAAAAAAACAAAAGCAAAACTTAACTTAGCGAAAAAAAATTTACATATATATAAAAATATAAATGAAATAAGAAAAACAAATAATAATATAAACAAAACAAAAAAAAATATATATATATATATATATAAACAACAGCAACAAAGCACATTTAAATTACAACAAAACCCAAAATATATAAAAAAAAAGACAACAACAACAACAGAACAAACAACAAAAACATTAAGCTGTTGAAATACTTTAGCAAAGAATGAACACCATAGCTACAATCGGTACTCTATATATATATGTAGTATATATTTCTACATTATGTATACATAGATGTCTGTATATGCATTATTATGTATAATTAACAATAAGAGCCTGCAACAACTAAAACTACAACTACAACAGCAACAACAACAACAGCAACAATTACAACTACAACAAGCAAAAGAAAAATAAGAAAAACAAAACAGAAAAAAATACAACAAAAAAAAAAAAAAATAATCCATCATACGATTTAATTTCTATTCTATATGCGGTTCAGCTTTATTATTGCATTGATTTATTATCTATAACTATCTATCTATATAAAATGAGTATATACCTTACTATGTCCATTAAAAACCAACAAACAAACATACATACACACACACACACACACACTCACACATACAGCATAAACATACATGAAAAAGCACACAGACACACATACACACATAACAATTTATCCCATACATATGAATATATATATATATAGTCAAAATAAACATGGCTTAAACCAAAACCAAAAAAAAAAAAGAAAAAAAAAAAAACAAATATACTTACAAATAGCAAATGCCAACTAACAAATATTGAGAAACACTTTCTTTTCACTCTCTCTCTCTCTTTCTACCTCTATCTATCTATCTCTTCTTTATCTTTTTCTTCTTCTATTTTTTTCCATTTTCCAATATTTAATTGCATATTTTATTTTGCTTGCTAAAAACAGCTAATAAAAAGAAAAAAAACAAAAACAAATACGCAATCAAAAAACAAACCTAAAAAAAAAATGAGAATCTAAATTTAAATGCAAATTTAAAAAAAAAAAAAAGAAATTTTTCTTCACATTAATCAGAGGCCTTTTTAAATATTTCAAAAAGCACATTTAAGACTTACACACAAAAAATATAAATCCGGGGACCGGAATCAATGAAACTTATATTATATATATATATATTATACAGGATGCCTCATTTAAACTGGCATCTTCTCTTATATATCAAAATTTTTTACTACAACTTTTTGTGTATTGTTTTTTTATTTTATTAGTTTTTAAAGGGAAATAAAATTATTCTAAATCAAGTTAGCTAATTTTTATATTTATTTAAAGTAAACTCTATTGAAAATATTTTTATTTATTTATTTAAAAATTATATAAAAAAACTTTTTATATAGTTAAATTAAAGTTTAATGAACTTTATAAAACTTTATTATTATTATTATTAAACTTTATTAAAGGTAATTTATTTTGCTTTTTTTTAAATTTTTTTCCCCATTCTCAGGTAATAATAATAAACTTTATTTACTATATATTATATAGTAGCTTTTTGTTTGTTTTAGCTCTTTCCCTTAAGTTGATATATGTAAAAATGAATATAGATTTTCTTGAAATTTCCGGTCCTTGTTAAATACCCTTTAATTGGTTTTAAAAAAAAAAAAAAAAAAAAAAAAATGAATTTAATGTATTTAGTTTAATTTTTATTTTTCTTTTTTTTTTTTGAACGCACAATAAAATCCACTTACGGAATTGCCTAGTACACAGAACAGAGAGAACAATATTGAAATGTTATCAAAGATCGAATCAGCTTTTAACTACAGTACATGAAAGAAGTATACACCACAAGTTAAATGGATTTAAACTTTTAGAACATTTTTGCTGCAGAAGCTGTAGATAGAATGGCTGCAAAGGATTTTGATTTTTAAATGGCTTTAATGCCTTTGGCAAAGTTGTAAAGATATGGAAAACAGAATGCAGCAAGAATTTGAAGTTCTTAATTTTGTTATTTTTAAAATCTGCATCATCTTAAGAATAGTTTTGAATCATTATATGGAGCAGCATCGGTTAACTTTATATACTTGCAGATATATCCAATAGATTTCAGTCTATCTAAGCTTAACTTGAGTAACTTTTTAAGGTAATTTGTCTCATAGATACGAGTAAACTATACATAACAGTACAGTTAATACAAATTTAAAACTTTTCAAACACATTAAGATTTCAACTAATTATATTTTCTTGTGGAATCTTTGATTACATTTCAATTGTGTACTCGGCTCTAACTAACAAAATTTAATCAAAATTCTAAAATGGCATAAAATAAACTTAAACTAAAAATGAAGTACTATATAAATAAAAAAAAAAGAAGAAGAAAAAAACAAAAGAAAAATACTTCTACTTATACATATATATAGTAAGCACAACAATCTTAAATACTAAAAAAAAAAACAAAATACTTGAATATGAAACGAAAAACAAACGCTTCTAAAAACCTCACTGAAATTCTTCAACAAAAAAAAAAAAAAAAAAAAAAAAAATGCAACATAAAGAAATACCACACTTAAGTATATATATATATATATGTACGTATATATATATACAATAAATCTATATATATAAAAAACAAAAACAAATTTAATCAATAATTAAATAATTCGAAAGTGATATAGCTGACAAAACAAATGTGTCTGTAGTCTAGTAGTTAAACAAAACAAGAGAAATAAAAAAACAAATAAATAAATAATTAATAAAATGAAAACAACAACAACAAAAAAAAAAATACTACAAAAATACAAAAAAAAAAACATATATACAAAATATTATAAAACAAGAAAAAGAAAAAAAAACATAAATAAATTTTGACTTTTTTTTAAAGCTGTAAATAACACTAAGCAAATCACGCACACACACACACACACACACACAAACAAACACTCAATTTTAGGCACAACAACAATTCACACACACACACACATACATACATACAATATACACAATAAATATATACAAAAACCAAAAATAAATAAGTTTATTAACACCAAAATATAACGGGTCTTAAGTAAAGAGTAAGTTTTTTTTTTTCAAATGTTTTTTTTTCAATGAAACATTTTGTCTCATTTTTGCATATTTCTCACACATTTTTAAGATTTTTATTATTTTTGTTTTTTATATTTATTGCCAAGTCATAAATAAAAAATAAAAAGTCAATTGTAATACAAGGAGAAATCAAAGTTTATAATGAAACCAAAATTTATAATTGAAAACACATGGATTGATTGAAAAGTAAATATACCCCTTGTTTTGTCAGGGTATTCCAAAAAAAAAAAAAGAAAAAAAACAAACAACAACACTAAAATACACACAAAATGTCAAGTTAAACGTTTCACAAGCAATATTTTACATACTTATATATATTAATATATAAAACAAGGAAACCGAAACTTATATACACATAAAAAAAAAAATAAAAACATAATGTTAATAATAATAATATAAAAAATATAATAAAAATATTTCATCATTAAGAAATAACAAAACAAAACCAAAGAAAAAAAAGGAAGAAAATTTAAAAATAAAAAATCTCATACATACAAACACACACTCTCACACACACACACAAACACATTTTCAGTGATATTTCATTAGAAAAAAATTTGGAATCTAATTTCTTTGCTAAAAAAAAATAAACAAAAAGAAAAATTAATTACTAAAGCAACTTTTTGCATCAAATGTTTCCTTAAATTCTACGTTTCCCCCTTTTTGTTGTTGTTTTTATTTTAAATAATTTTTATTTTAATTTATTTTTTTATGATAACACAATCAGGTTTATGATTATATATACCATATGGAAGATATAAAACAAAATAAAACGGGAAGCGAAATCAAATTATTTTACAAAAAAAAAAAAAAGAAAATAAAGAAAGAAATATTTGTGTTTAATTTTTTTTTTGTCTAATTTTAATAATAAAAAGAGGGAAAAATGAAAAAAAAAAAAAACCAAAATTTATCTTGTTACTGTCAAACAAAAAAATAAAAAAAGAAAAGAGGAGAAAAGAAAATAAAAAAAGTAAATAGAGAAAAAGAAACCACTCGAGAAACCAAAATCAACAATGAAAAATATAACTTACTTCAAATAAAACAATTTTAAACAGCGAAATTAAATGAAAATTTGTGTTATTTTGTAATAGATATTAATTATTAAGATATTGCAATATTTTATAGTTTTTATTTTAAAATATAATTTCCATTTTAGATTATTTGTAGCCAAGTTGTTGAGTAAGTATATGGGCTGGCTTTATTTTAATATTGTTAAATGGAACATGGCTCATTTCAACAGACACAAAAGGTAAGTGGCATACTACATGTTGTACATAATTGTTTTGGGAATGAGAACAGCTGCTTGGGGGTATACCATTAACCCAGACTCTGACCTCAGACCCCACGACCCTTGGACCCTAAAAACCCCTGAACAAGAGTAAAAGCAAAAGCCATACTCTTACCCCACACGTACATATCCAATCAACTATGCATTGTCTGGAGAAGTCGCAGATGAAAGTTTCAACTTAATTGTTAAGCACTTAATAGACTGAAATTACTTGGCATGTGAGCGTTTTGTTTAATAGCCATTAACAATAATGGTACCACAAGTCCATACTCATACCCATACACATACATAGTATATCCAGTAAGGACACGTGCCAGAGACAGACTACATGGAGATTACATGGTTTGTTGATATGTACATTAATATATATATATATATATATATATATATGTATATATGTATGTGGTATATGGCATGTCATGCCAACAAATAACTATTGTAAATATAACTGCATTTACAATTGCCATACAAACTTAATATATATTCTGTTGTACACGTTAGCAATTTAAGGTTAGTCAACCATGATTACCGCTTGATGTCAAGGGGCCACTTAATTGCTATTCCTCACTTACATAGCATATGTAACTTTGCCAAGAATTAAGGCGATTAAATAGATTATTTTGCGAGATTGACTTTTATCAAATGTCATTTAGAAGCAATTTTAAAGCGTTTCATGTGGAAAAAAGATAATGTTTTACCATAGAATTTGTGACGACGTACATTTATCATTATACATTATTCTCAGCCATTGCAGGCATCTAGGTTTAAGGAATTGTTTTTTTTTTTTGAAAATATATAAATACTTGGCCATTGAAGGTCCGTTGGGAATTTGAATTTAAATGCTTGCGCGCCAATTTTTAGGGGTGGTTTAGATCCCGGATCGGTTTTTCACGGAAAGCGATAATAAGTGGCGAATTGAACTAAAAACGATTACGAGAAGCCAATATGATCAGCGGCGAACTTACTCAATTTTGAAACAAAAGTTTACTTGGGCGCAAGCGTGGCGGCGGAGTGAGTAAGTGAGTGAAAAAAAAAGAAAGACGACAAGTCGAATTCCGTGGAATTACCAAAAAGGGAAACAAAGTTTTTTTTTTTTTTTTTTTTTTTCCTTGGAAATTAATAAGTGGTCAAAGTGAACTAAGTGAAGCGGTAAGAAAAAAAATCCTTTTGTTGTTTTGTCTAGTCGTATAAGGCCAAGGTGCGGCAAGTTAGACCACGGTATTTTGTTTAATTTAAAAGTACGAAAGTAAATACTAACCGAATAAAAATAATAAAAATGTGAAAGGCAAACCTCTTTACGTTTCGCATTAAGTTTAGGGCCACGCACGTCGATACTCGCCCCGCTTCCCCCCTCAACAGGGACCCGCTCGCTTTTGGAAGTGGATCTCCCTCCCACCAAATCGAGCTGCGTTATTCAGGCATGGACCATACTCCCGCTGGATAATACTTTCGGGTCAAGAGGCGGAACAAAGCAACGACCAAACCACGTCGCGTTACTTTAGGGTCTCGGCAACAAATAAATGTCTTGTATGTGGACCCCATAAGACTGAGGATTGTACCCCGGCCGAAGAAGGTACCTTACAAATTAAACAATCTCAACAAATCACCAAATTAAATTAAGACCACAAATGGCATATACATGACATAAAACATTGATTATAGTACATAAAATATATAAATTGTATATTTAAATATATAAAAAAATTTGAAAATTAAAAGAAGAAAGATCCATAAAGATCATTTGGATCATAAGATCATTAAGGCTTATGTAGAATACCTTTTCTTTTAAAATATTTCTACTTTTAAATATTATATAATATGTTGATACCCTATACCCAATGGGTAAAAGGGTATATAAAAGTTGCTTACATGTATGTAAAAGGTAGAAGGAAGCATTACCGACCAACACAAAAGAGTCGATTAAGACATATCCGTCTGTCCGTCCGCCTATCTGTTTGTTTAAATGCCTAGATTTCAGATTCTATAAGACTTAGGGTAACCAAATTAGGTGTCAGCATTTGTTAAGTATTTACCCAGATCAAGTTTATTTTAAATGTTTTCCACGCCCACTTTCGCCCTCGAAATTTATGAAAAACAAATAACTAGAGTTATATTAATGGTAGGGTGTTCTTATTTATTAACCTAATAATATGGTCAAAAAGTATCACCTGCGTGAATTTTGTTAAAATCGGACAATAAATATCGGAGGTATATCTATGTAAAATTTGTACTGTAAAGTACAAGTACGACATTGCCTAGTAAGAGTAAGCGAGACAGCATGGGTTTGCAGCTGCGACTTGTGGGGGGAGAGTTTTATCTTAAAGGTAATTGATTGGCATAAAGCTCCTCTGTTTAGTACAGGGTATACTCATGGTCGACAGGGACGACTTGCATAGTTTATTTTATTTTTGAAACAATTTAGAATCGATAATATCTAATTTTTCTTAACAAGTCGGTTTTTTTTAAAAACATTTCAATTTGTTTTACATTTAATTTTATGCCTGCTTGTAAAAAGAAATTCTTGTAAGTTATTTGCTATATTGAACTTATATAGAAATCTTATATATATTATAAATTTCCAGTCAAAAAAAAGTAGCACCTGAAGCGCATTTGCATTTGACTTGAAATTGGCAAAAACATTTTATTTTATTTAAAATTATTTTAAGAGTAATTTTTATTAATTTATTTTACCAAAATTATAAAAGGTCAATAACTAACCATAAATTTTAATATATCTATGCTTGATCATACCACACGCCTATTGTTGTGGTTAAGGGGTCATTGTAAGGTCAGGACGATATTCCCAAGACTCTATAAAGTATATAGAATCTCATTTATTTGTCTGCCTGTCTGTATGAGTCATTAAATTTGGTCTACTGTGCTGTATTGCCATAGGCAAGTCATGGAATAAAAGACAAAGGAGAATCAAAGCAAAAAGTAGCAGTAGAAGAATAATAAAACTTTGGACATGGTGAAGTGTGTATACTCTTTAGTGAATATAGTCCTTTAAGTCCGCTAATCTCTGACTGGAATGATTCCGAGATATCCAATGCCTGCAGCAATAAGAAGCCTAAGTGCAAAATTTCAGTTCCATCCCCAATATACCAAATTAATGTATAAATACAAATAAATATAAATTATTGAAGATTGTAAAGACTCTCACATTTGTATCTATATAAGTCGAGTATCAAATGTACTTTTGATATATAATCGTATAAGAAAAGTCGACAATAATCCTCCAGACGCAAACTCCAAACTTCATCTCCAATGTGTATATTGTCGAGTACTTCTTATGAGATTGTAAACAAATATCTTGATATCGTATAAACAAGAAATGGATTAAGACTGTTGAATTGTTATTAGACCAACCCATATCCCATTTATGGGCAACTCACCATGCTTAAGTGTTATCGTGTTGTTTTATGAGTAGATCGAAAACAAATAAACAGAGTGCGTAAGGAGAGATCGGGGGCTTAGCCCATATATTTGTCTGAAATCTAGAGATGGAAAATTATATCTTACTTTATCTTTTTAAAATTTCCAATTTACTTTACTTTTGTTTTGTTTCGAGCACTAGTTTAATTTTATTTTAAATTTTTAAATTTGTTAGCTTTGCTCCAATCGATGTTGACTGCTTCACGTGGAGTAGTTGAATGAATCAAATAGA
Organism: Drosophila neocordata; assembly: GCA_018903615.1. NCBI lineage: Eukaryota > Metazoa > Arthropoda > Insecta > Diptera > Drosophilidae > Drosophila > Drosophila neocordata. The sequence goes on from JAEIGI010000003.1 coordinate 12,009,423, forward strand.
AACCCATATCGATCCTTTTGAAAGATATTGTAAGAAATCATTTGTCGTTGCTTACTTGAGAATAGAAAAATTTGGAAACAAAAAAAAAAGGTTACTAATTCGGATTGAGAAGAGTTGCCTAATCCAATAAAAATAATTGAAAGGATGGGTTAACTTTGTCAGTTCTGAAGTTTTTATATTTTATATGTAGAGGTACACAAAAATGATAAGAATCATAAGAAAGTATATAAAACTAATCAAATCTCCGTGTCTCTGGAATTGAGTTATTCAAAAAAAAGCTTTAAGGGTCTCGAAAGAGATGATGTTGATCCAAGCATATGGATATATGGACAGCCGGGCAGGGTTATGATTAACTGACTAATTGGGAATATATATATATATAATTTATATATTTGCAGTTATTTCTTTGTATGAGTTGCAAATTTCTATATAAATACAGTAATTCTCTCTAATGCAGAGTATTTTCATAGTCGCCTATTTTACTGAACGAATTTTGCTTGCATTTTAAACAATTTACTGGATTTGATTTTGATAAACCCATCAAATTGGCTAAGAGGGCAGCAGCAACAACAACAACAACAAGTTAATGCACTAAAACACACATACTAAAGGAAACTATGTGGCGCGTCTGTTTATCTAGGCACCCGAACTATTTATAATGAAAAAAGGCAGCCAAATCAAAACGAAAATAGATTTATTTTTATTTAATTCTTATTTTTTGTTCCTTTGTACATTATAGATTTTTTTTGAGAGTCTAAACAATGCCAAAAACAAGAATGTTGTTCCTATAATTTTTTTGTTAACAGTTTTTAACAGTATTAGAAATGCCTGTTGCCCGGTGCACTACCCCTGGCAAACTGCCTGCTGAATGCTGCCTGTTCCCCCTTACCCCATAGAAATTGAATAAATAAACAGTAATTATAATTGGCTTCGTTCGATTTGGTTTTTTTTTTTTTGGCATACTTTTTTTACCCCTCTCTCTCTCTCTCTCTCTCTCTGTCTCTCTTTTGATTCTCGTGCGTTTTTATTGAGGTCCGCTACAAGTATAGTTGAATGACTAAGTTCTGCCTCGGTCTCTGCTTCTGCTTCTGCTTCAGTTGCTGTCTCTGCTACTGTTGCTATTGCTACTTCTGCTGCTATCAACGTCAACAATGACGCGCTCGCCGACAATATAATCCAAACCCAAAAAAAAAAAAAACCAAAACCAAAACCAAAACAATCCAATCTAAACTCATGCGTTCCAAAGTTTGACTCTAGGTGCCTCCATAAAAATGATTCCCCCGTTTGTACGCAAATTTAGTAATTTTGTATTCTCAGCGCGTTCCATCTTAGAGAATTTCATTTGTGAATGACTGAAATGAGGGATTAGATGAGACTTAAATATATAGACAAGTATATATATATATAAGATTGGATTTTATATAAAATCAACTACTTATGCTTAAAGTATTTCAATTTCATTAGTTTATCGTTTAGGTAGAAAACTGAAAAATTTAAAAATATTTTTTAGTGAAATATCAAAATTTATTTAATAAAACTTACCTCCTAGTAAATGTTTATTTATTTAATAAATTATAAATAAATAAATTTATTTAATAAAACTTACCTCCTAGTAAATGTTAAGTTTTTATTTCAATTTTTTTTTTACATTATGATTTATTATACTTTTAAAATCATTTTTGGAAGACATTTATTTGACTTTTAATATTATTTATTAACTATTTGTTGATAAAAAAAAATTATTTTCATAGTTTTAGTGGACTAACTCAATGAAATATATATTGTCTCCTTATAATATATATATATATATATTTCCTTAATCAGAGTTTTTAACGATATTTTAGATAATTTTAAAGTTTATTAAGATTTTTTTAGATGATTTTGGATTTGAAAACCAAAAAAATAATAATAAATTTTTTCCTAAAGCTTGTTAAAAAGTTTATTAAAAGAAATTGAATTTACATCATAAATTCTCATTTAATTCCGATCGAATTCTTAATTAATCTTAATATATATATATAAATACTGGATTTTCATTATAGTAAAATGAATTCTTAATCTAAATATATATATATATGTACTGCATTTTTATCATAGTAAATAGAATACTATATATATATATTTTTGAGAAATTTATTTAAAACAGTTAATTAACTTAATTTGATGGGATTTTAAAAATTTTTAAATTTCTTAGATAGATTTTTAAACATATTTTAAAAAGAGATAAATAGAGATTATATTGTTTATATTTTTCAATAAAAAAAAGAAATTGTAAATGTGAATAATGAAATTTTGATTTGAATTCATTTATAAGGCATTCGAATAGTCAATATATCTACTTAAGATAAAAGATATTTATGATGTATGAAAAATAAAATAAAAAAAAAGAGATAGCTTATCGGCATCGTTTGATCAAAATGTGGCAGGAAATTGTACAAATTGGAGAGGCAATATGATGCAAATTCTGTTTGTTGGCCAACGGGAATAACTAATACAGAAAATGATCTAGATTGTTGATTGTATCTATGTATGTATTGTGTAAATATGTTTGTTTATATACATACATACATACATACATACATATATACAGTATTTCTTGCCAATGTACAAATTGCCATAATGTTAATGTATTGTATTTGCATTTGTAGCGTCTCGATGGTTCGTCATTGTCGAATTGAATTCAGTTGAGGCATGCACATACCAACAACACATAATTCGCTTGGCTAGCTGTATCCGTATCTATATCTTTTGTTGTTAAATTCTCTGCTATCTCTATCTCTCTCTCCCTCTCTCTCTCTTTCTTTTGTTTTTCTTGTTGTTTTTAGTTTTGCTGAATTTCTTTTTATTTGATTGTTTATTTGTTTGCCTTTTGCTTTTATGCCCCAAAACCAATGCTTGTGTGTGCTAGAGAAAGAAAGAGAGAGACAGAGACAGAGAGAGAGAGAGCATTTGGTTTATTATATTATACTATATTTAGGCAGGGCTCGCTGTACCCGGTTTATTCATCGATCAACCAATAAGGAAAACTATATACTGTGCGTACATATTATTGTTGATATTATTGAAAGGAATGTGAAAGGGGAACGGCACCTGCAATCGCATCAGCGTCAGCGTCAGCATCAGCATTAGCAGCGGCGGCACTGCCAATGCAAAGTAAATTTTCTAATTCTTGAAAAACAATTTCTTATTGTAGTTCCGCCTCAGTCGGCGGCAACGTCAGCAAACAGTAGCCGCAACAGCAGAAGCAGCAGCAGCATTAGCTGCGACAGCGATAGCAAACGCTGTGTTGCCGCCAGTGAGAGACCCCCATAGACCCGGGACCATTACCATTAACATTCGATTGGTATTCGCACAAGTTGCATGTTTGGGGTACGGCGGTTGGGTAAAACAAAAAAACAAAAGAAAAGAAATTTACTTTACGGTTTACGGTTTAACGGTTTTATTTGCGGATTTCCTTTTTCATCGTCTTTTACCTTTTTTTTCTGTGTGTTTTTATTTTATTTTTTTTTTTTAATATTATTTGCCTACCTTGTAATCCCTTCACATTGTTACGATATTATTTTCGTTCTCACTCTCTTACTCGCTTTTACTCGCTCTTGTGCCACTCTCTTACTCCCTTTTGTTTTCTAATTAAAATGTGCGCGCTAAAGCGTTAAACGGTTTTAAGCTTTACAAAGTGCTTTTATATCTGTGTACAAAATATATACATACATACGTATGTATACATACATATATATATCTAGTGTCTTTAATTTGAATTACGTTTAATCAGACGATTATTGTTTTCATATGCCAACAACGATGTAACGAGAATAATAATTACATTAAACGCTGGAGTTTCATTTTTTATCTCACTCTATCTCTCTCATCTCTTTTTCTGTTTGTTTGTTTATTTGTTTGTTTGTGTATGTGTATCAGTGCGTATAAAAACCACAAATGCCCAGCAGGTATGTATGTATGCTGGCCTCAACCCAATTACACCATCCACACATACAACCCACCATCCACCGAACCCCGTTATTGTCGCATTTTGTCATGCCGCTTAGTAATAAGACAGCTGCGTTTGCTTTTGGCATCCACATCCACAATCACAATTACATTCAAATTGTGGGTGGTATCTGAGCACTTTGCACATTCTGAGTAACAACAACAACAATAACAAGCGGTTCGTTGGATCAGCGGTTAAACTTTAGATTTATCTATTTTAACCATTCATACACATTTTGCGGTTACCATTTTAACCAATTCAATTTACATACAATATACATATATATGGTTAAAATGTTGAAAAAACAATTCTATCAACTGACAGACATTGGCTTATAACCTTTGAATAGAATCGACCAAGAATCTATAAACAATGAGTTAAAGTCGTATTATCAATTTAATGTATAGTATTAACTGTTTTAGACTTGAAACAATTGCAGCAATGAGATAATATATGCAGTCTCTCTATGTCGGCACAAATATAAGTGTATAAATATAATTATTTTTTGAAACTTTTTCCAATAAGAGTCTTGATATTAATTTTGTGAAAGTTTCTTATAAAAAATTCAAAATTTTCATCAAATATTTCAATTTTCCAACTTTTGTTCACTTAAACTTTCCTTAAATTATTATTATATTCTATTTTCTTTCAAGTACTTTGATATTTGATACATTTTGAAACAATATATATACAGCTGATCAACCAAATACTTAAAAGTATTTAAAATACCATTTCTGTTTACCTTAATAGACAATTGTTTAAACCATTTGAGAATCATAAAATTTTCTCACAAATTTTTTATTATTATCGTAATTGTTTTGTGCTGTTTCTTTTCTTACTTTGAAGTAATTGTATAAATATATATATGTTTGGATTTCTATATGTATATATATTAAAGTAAAATTTTAAAAGTTTGGTATTTTCTGTAATAGTTCTGCTCTCCATTTGAAGGTTACGGAAAATAATGCCAAAAAGCAAAAAAAAAAATTAAATATATATGTATATAAGAAAAACTATATACAAATTACGTGGGAAAGGGTGAGAGGAATACAATGAGCGACCGTGCCAGATGTTCTAAATGAACAAAATGGCCCAAAAAATGTACCATAAACACATCGTTTTCATTGTGATTGGTTTACAATAGATGTTTAGTTGATTTCTGCTATTCTTTTGCGTTGTTAAGACCCTTTATTTGGAATGGGCCAAAAACTAATAGAACCGTTGTATACAGACGTCACACATGCGCCATGAGAGTAATTCCCGTATGGTTAAATCAATGGGATGATTCTTCAGTTGGCAATTATAACGCATTTGTTGGCCACGACGCATTAAACGTTGAATTTCACGAGTTTCCGGAAGTCGTCCAAGTAATAAAAAATCAATTGCATTACGCCAGTTTGTAGCTTAAATACAAATATATATATATAAAGGTATATATAAAACCAATTGTAAGGTGTGGGGTAATTTACCTGCCGCATCAATGGCCACAAGAAAGAATGAGAATGATGCCAAAAAACGCACAACATGATAAGCATCATGTATTAACCATGCGGAAAGACTTGGCCAATAATAATACAATTTAGCCGCTCGTCTCGCCTCGGTCAGAGCATAAAGCATTTGTCCGATAATACCCAAAAATGGTTCCCACATTTGTAACTCCATCCATTCCGCCAAATATATTAGCATGACCACCTCAATGGGCAGTAAAAGTAATCTTGTTTGATGACCATAACATTTAATCCATTGCGGCCGAAATTGTAGTAGGGCCAACAGTAAACCAATGTTAAAGAATACACTTGACCAGGTAAAGGTTAACTTTTTTTCAAGATCAAACATATTTAAATATTGGCAAGTATTGAATTTCAATATAATCAATAGATGCCATTGATTCCATTGCAAGAGCAAACATATGGCCAATAGTAACCAAGATTCATATAGATCTCGCACCAATTCTAGGCCACGTTTATACATTCTATTTCGAAGCATCATATTTGATGTTGGTAAATGAAATCGGAAAAAAAGATTATTCCCAAATGAATCACATGTAAACAATTTTTTTTTTTAATATTTAGAAATTTTGTTTGTTTAACTAATTTATCTAATGAAAGGATGGGCAAAGGTTTTTAAGTCTAAAATAAATTTCTGTCACTATATACAAAAATATAACTCAGTAATTTCAAGTTATTGAAGAATTTTCAAATTATTATTTAGAGAGTATTGATTGCCATCATTTCATGTTATATTGTAGTTATTCGATTCGAAAAGTTTCCGACAATGAATCCAATTAGTTTGTTTATAACCAATAGCCACTTTCAAGCATAACCCATTACCATTTCAATTTCCATTCGCACTCAGTTTATGACTGGGTATGGCGAGGGGGACAATTGGTAAAATCGGGCTATGCAAATGATGCCCAGAATTGGAATCTATGTACATATATATGTAAATATTACATTAGGGGTGTTCTTATATAAATATTTTTTTTTAAATTTTAAATAAATTGAAAACGATTCTGTATATATACAAAATATATAATAATATATAGTTCAAAGAACCCAATCTAAGCTGTATATAGGTATATATATAAAGAGATAAAAGACATGGCCAAAAGAGGCATCAAGTTTTTCCAAAAGCCTAATAGACCTCACCTAATAGTTAGTAGAAAAAAATATTATTTTGTTTTAGTGTTAGTAATATATATTGGCAAAAAGTAGAAACAAATATTTAGTCACATCAAACTTTGACTTTTAAGAATAACACAAAAAGGGACACCCCTAATGTACATGCATTTACAATGTATATGTATGTATGTATGTATATACATACATACACAATATGTACATACATATGTAAGTGTTTGAGTACCCCTAAGTACACACACTCGCCAAGCTTCCAGGCATAATATGCCTCAGTCAGTTAGTAGCATGTGCGCCAAGTCGCCATCGTCATCATCATCATCAACATATAGTCTAAGCCCCGCCCCCGTCTCTATAACCATCTCCATCTCCATTACCATTTCCATTTTTGTGTTCATGTGTTACAATGGTTGTTAAATTACAGAAATTTGATAAAAAAGAAAAACAGTCAAAAATAAAAGAAGAAACTATGTTACTAATTGACAAATTTTCTGTTTAAAAAGTTAAGCCGAATAACCGAAATAAATTATATTATGTTGAATAAGTTAAGGGTAAAGGTTCAGGGTCACCAAGTTCATGAAGTTATAATATATAATCAATAAATGGATTTAATAATTATGGAAGATCAGTTCATTTGACATATTCTTTCGAACATTATTTCATTCAAAAACTTAACATGAATAACCGATATAGAAATTGTCTTGTTAAATGAGCTAAATTTTTTTAAATTATTCATTAGGTTAATGTATGTGCATAATATTTAATGATATATTCAAATTAAACAAAGAACTTTGATTCGTTTATATACTTTTTGATATTCGGTATTTTATGATATTTTATATATTCGGTTAAATTTCCAAGGGAATTGTTATAAGAAAATTTCTAAAAATTATTTCCACTGTGGCATTTGTTGGGGCATTCGTTAGAGGCTCACTTCCATGTAGGTGTCTAGTGGCTCTCTCTCTCTCTCTTTTCCTCTACCTTGCATTGTCCCCATCTCTATCTTCACCCCGCCCAATGCCATGTACCCCTTTTGGTAGTGTTTCGCCGCCGTCGTCGCTTTGCTCGAAGTAAACAGCATTCGAGGGTAGTGTAAACAATCATTGACCTCGTTCATATTTCTCAGAGCAAAAAAAAAGCGCTCATTTGCCTCTAGAGACGCCAGCGACTACGACGACGATGACTATGAGACGCTGCTTTGCCTGTTTGCAATTAAAAATTGTTGTTTAGTTAGTTGCCATGCATCACCTTACCCCCACCCCCCCTATCATAACCCCCATTTAGCATCTGACCATTGCTAAATTATCTCGGTGTCCAGTTGCAGTATTTTCTTGTTTTCTTTCTTTTTCATTTATTCGACAGTTTTTGAAATCAATTAGCTGTTGTTAAAGATTGGAAATGTAAGGACCATAATGCTGAGAAGCAGTATTATAGCCATTTCATTGCTTTGTTTCTTGGTGTCCTTTTCTTTTTGTTGTTTCTTTTAGTTTTTTGGGTTTTCGATTCACATCTTCTTGGTCGAATGATGATGAGCATAAAGTACAAAGGCGAAAGAGAAAAGCGCCAAATCACGATATCGCAAAAAAAGAAATGGAAAGCATGACAACAGAGAGATGAGGAGAATTTAAGCGGCTTGTTTGCTGCCATCTCATATCCTTCATATCGTGGCAGGCAATCAAGGATAACTCGCATTATCCCGAGGCCCCCCCCCCCCACCATCATTCAATGTTATGGAGTGAGTTATGTAGTTTGGTGACGGAGACTTTGAGCATGACGCCAGTGTTAGCGCTGGTTTAGCATTTTTATGTGACTCAACTCAACTCTCCTATAACAAACCCAAAAGAAATATCCACCCAATCATCTCATACCCCTGCTATTATCCTGGCTTTGCTCATTTCTTTTGGCCTACAGAGACATTATGTAGTTGGCTTTATCGCAAACGATTTGCCAAACACAATATGACGTCGACCAGGACCAAGACGATGTCAATGGCAACGACATCGACCACAGAACCACATATATACATATATATATATATATATATATATATAGACACACGCACACATTGAAAACCATTTTGTTTGATAGTTGACAGGCGACCAATGTTTCAAATTTGATTTTAAATATAAAGAAATTTGTTAGAAGTAGAAATTTTAAATATTGAACGTACTTCGCATTGTACGCGTCAACGTCCAGAAAAAAAAAAAAAAAAAAAAAAAAGATACAAGAACTAGGGAAAAACTTTACGAAAGTTTTTCTTGTTTTTGAGAAATGTTTATTGTTTAAAAATTGCTCCAAAATTTTGTTTTTTATATTCATTTTTCAATAGATTCAAACAGATTCTATATAGGAAACATAGCAAACAATTTTGCTTCCCTAAGATTCTGCAAATTTAAATTCAATTTAATTTTCTCTGCCTTAAAAGGAGAAGTAAATAAAATTGTTTAATTAGTTATGAAATATTTAGAGTTCTATATATTCGATATCGACAAAATTGTCGGTTGGTCATCAATACTAATTCTTTGTTGTTGTAATTTTTCTCCTTTCTATATATGTTTGTGTGTTGCCTTTTTTTATTTTTGTTTTTGCCACCACAGCAGCCATTTTTGTGTTAGTCGAAAAACCGTCAATGGTAGAGCGGTGGAGATTTTTGTTTACTTGGCAATGCTTGGTGACTTTTTAGGTTCTTCTACTAGCGTTTATATGGGGCATAAAATTAATAAGAACAACAACAACAACAACAATAACAAGAATTACTGAAAAAGTCAGCGGGTATGAGAGTGGTAACGGCAATAGGACAAACAACTAGACATAAGGACCATCCGACCTCTTCCTAGAGGTCGGTTTGGGGGTTAAGTTCTTCTATTCATTTTTTTTTTTCTCTCTTTCCATTTGTTTGCTTATTTTTGGAATTTTTTGTTTTTGAGCCCGAGGGTTGCTTTCATGCCAATAAGCATGTGTAATAACAACACTGCCCGGGGGCAACACAGCCATACCCATATCTGTAAACCAGTAAACCGAATGCTTTCACTATCCCCATCCTTTTTAGAGGCTAAAAATTGATTTCGTGAATAGTTCGTAGATTTGGCTATTCACAACGATCTCGGCTAGCACGTGCGTGAAAATTTATGCGAAAAATTCTTATTTTTATTTTTGTTGTTGTTGCTGTTGTTGTTTCGTATAACCCTATATATACAGACACACATACACACACACACACACACAGAGGCATATAAAGCTTTGAACAAGCTAAAAACTTTAACTTGGCTTTGCTTTTGGATTTTCCACATTCTTCATAGCATACTTTTGGGCACACTAAACAATTCTCAACATATGCCAAAATGTTTGTTTTGTTTGTTTGCTTAGTTAAGTTTGGTTTGCATTGTGCTTTTCTTTTTTTTTATTCTAATTGCTGTCCATTTTATTTGGCATTTTGGTTTATTTTTGCGTATATGGTTTTCAGTCTTTGCACAGTAATTATCACGACAGCATTAGGGGTATTCGATGCGGTATGTTTTTTTTTTGTTTTTGCTTTTCAGTTATTGTTTGTTTTTTGCTGAAATACATGAACTCTAAAACATTTGACAGGGTGCCAAATTGTTTGCAATCTGTTGTTGTTTTTGCTGTTGTGTTAATTTTGTTGGTTTACTTCCTTTAAATATTACGCATACGCCATGTTGCTGTGCTTAGCCACTCGCGTGCTGTTCCCCACCTTCTCTTTCTCTCTCTCTCTCTTTCTCACTCTAACTTACTCCATCTCAGTCTCTGTCCCGTTCTATTTCTGTCTTTCTCTTTCCATATTCTATCTCATTGCCTTGCATGCCTGTGTGTCTGACTGTCTCTGTATGTGTGTGTGTGTGTGTGTGTGTGTTTCATGCTGGCGCCGGCATTTGCCAAGTGTCTGGTAGCATGTCGCCCCTGGGCAGGGCCAAGTCACACGCCACTTTCCGGCCAGACACCCCTTGGCTCCCCTTCGCATCTCTCCTCTCATCTTGTGTCTCTCCTTCTTTCTAAGGCACATTCTATGTGCCCTGCCTCTTGAGCTACTTTGAAGTGCGTCTATTAATTTTCATATGGCAAGCAGTTCACAATATTTATGTTTGCATCAATGGCCTCCATATCCAGCTGGTGCCACGCACACATACACATACACACACACACACACAAACACTAACACATACTCACGCACGCCTATCAAATTAAATAATTATGCGCCTAATTATTTTTGGGGCGCGTAATTTTTAATGTGCAGTTAATTTTGCTGAGTTGGAGGAAAAAAAAACAAAACCGAAGAAGCTTCTTATTTTTGCTACTTTTGCAGCTGCCTTTGGCACATCTTTAATTGTTTTTTAATTTGAATTTAAATACAGAATTTCGAGCACAAAGTCTAACAACTGTGTCTTTTGCTTTTATCCTTGTGTTTGTTTGTCTGTCTCTCTGTCTGTGTATAGTTGTAAAAAGCTTCTGGCAAGGATTAATTGCCAACACTTTGCTCTGCCACATAAGACTTTGAATTGTTTGAATGAATGATTCAGACAGAGTTAGCAGAGGGATAAGTACCATAAAAGCGGCAGAGGGTATATAAAATTGAATTTCTTTATCACATTTCCCTAATGCTCAAGTTAAACATTGATCTCTATAACCAACCCCCCCACCCTTTTCCAAACACTCTCCTTCTTTCTAATTTTCTATTTCTCTCTAGTTTTCTTTTTTAACTTTTTGTTTTTTTTTCCTCTTTGGCTTTTTCATACGTGATGGAGCATAAATTTCCTGTTTTTCCACATTTGCACTTCAATTTGTATTTGGTTTTGACCACATTAAGAAGTTTTTGCTGTAAATGGCAGGTCCTTCATTAAAACGTGCACAACCAACCAACCAAACACACACACACACTCAAATGTATATATATATAAGTATATATACTTGTTCATATCTTTTGATTATATCAAGCTTCATTCTATTTACATTCTATTTTTAGTTAATCACAATTCTTTTGTTGTGGCCATCTTTATATACACACAAGTTATATATATGTTTACTTTTACATATAATAAATATATATTTATATATATATGTAATAGCAAATATTCGTCTTATCTGTTAATCAGGTAACTTATAGTATTTTTACAGGCTCAGTGTCAATTCTCTTTTGTCTATTTAAGCAGAATAAGCAAAAAAAAAAAAACGCTAAGAAAAATATTAATATATTATATGCAACAGTAGAAGGTTTTATATATAAGTATATATATATATTTGATCCTTAGCTAAAAATATTTTATAATATATATATAAATTCTGGAACTTGTTAAAGATTCTAAATTTAAAAACTATTTGCATATAAACTTATGTAGTAAATTCTTAAAAATTTATTGAAGCAACAAATAGAAAAACTAAAGATAATTAAATTAATGCACGACAATTGGATTATATGGAATATATGTGAGTCATTCAATTGAATAGAAGAAGCTATATAATATTAAGAAAATTATGACTTTAAATGTAAAGAGCCAAAGCCAAGTTTTTCTGGTCTATAAATTTTTTTAAATATTTCAATTGCTTTGCTTTTCATTAAACTATAAAATAAAAAATCTAAAGACAATAGAAAATATATTAGTTGATTTAAATAAGCCGAAGTTTCTATACCCTTGCCAATAAGTAAACAAAAAAAGTTTATTAACTTAAATTAAAATTATTAACTTTCATTTTAAGTTTGGCATATACAATTTTAATAATTAATTAAATATAGTTCATATATTTTCCTTTCATATAACATTTCTTGGTTCTTTTTTTTTGCCAACGACAATTGAGCCTGTGTAATCCTTTAGATTATATTGAAAATCTGTTGACAGGTGTAGTGAGCAGCTGAGAATTTTGCAATGCCTAGACTAAAATGGTATGATAATAAAAGGGTGGTGGTAGTGGGGAGGAGGGGTATGTGTATAGCAGGTGAATTCTGTTGGTTTTGAATTGCGAGTGCTAAGCCATATCGTTTAACCGCCTCAAAGCCATTGTTAATTAGTGCACCGACCTTGTCGTAATTAGTGCGCATATTGCACGTTGCACGTTTCACGTCCCATGTTGCACATGGCGCAGGCCTGGCACAAGGCAAGAGCCCGAAAATTGCACATTGCCACCGGCTATGGCTTTTGTCAATGTATATGTGTGTTTGTCTATGTGAGTGTTTCTGTGTGTGTGTGTGGGAGAGGGTGCTGTTGGTTGGTGTTGGTTCTCATCTCGTAAGCCACGCAAATGCGCATAATAAGTTTTGCATTAAGCGTCAAGTGGTGAAGGGGCTAAAGGGATGGGCTAAGTAAAGCAATGTAATTTTCGGTCGCGCTATGTCGAAAATTTTGAAGCTACCCGTGCTCGTGCCCATGCCCATGCCCAATCATTCTGGTCAAAAACTGACTAACCGACCGACCAAAGGCTAATGAGTAAAATGTCTAGCTAAAGTTTTCTCAACGAGTTGCTTTTAGTCGTTCTTTCCTTGCTATTTTTTTAAATATTTTTTTTTGTAATAAGATTACTTTGTAGATTTAGAAGATGGCTAAAGAATCAAAAAGTAATGTCAAGTTAATTCTACATTTAAAATCAGTTTGCTAATGTCGACTTGGTTGTACTCTAATTCTATGTATAAATAAATGTAATTTCTCTTTGTACTCTTCCTTGGTCCTTTTACTAAACGTTTATGCCGCCGTAATAATCTTGGTAGGAAAATATAAATCTTTAAATTTTACATATATTGATTAAAAATTTAGGGATTTTTTAATTTAATTTAGAATTTAGAATATTTAATCATTTTTTAACTTGCCTAAAGTCCTACTAAAAACTCTCTAATCAAATATTTCAATGAAATCTCAAATCTAATATTAGAATAATTATAAATCGATTGCTTATTGTTGACTGATTTTTTAACAATTTGTACTAACAATTCAAGTCCAGCCAATAAAATCTATTCAATATTTTGAAAGGACAAGTCAATACCTTGTCAATTTTTATACCCTTGCAAAAGGTAGAATAAACTTAATCAGATGTTTGTAATGCATAAAAATATACGTTGTCTACCCCAAAGACTATATATATACTTGTTCAGCATGATTAGACGATTCAATTTAGCCATATTTTTATCTTCAATTTGTTAACTTTTAAAAGTTTATTTAAATTAAATTGTTTTTGAAAGATTTTTCTTATAAAATGTTATTTATTTTCCTACGAAAAAACATAATCTTTACCTCAGATAATATTATATATATCCTTTATAGGTTTTATATATATTTCTTATCTAAAGATTAAGTATAAAATTACATTTACTTTTTACAACTTTATTCTTGCTCTAAATTACCTAAAAGAACTTTTACCAAGCCCCCAAAGTTAAATAGTTTGTAGTGAAACTAAGGGAAAGAGAACCCTTAAGTAAAAGGACATTTTTAGGGTTTTTATTTCTTCTTTAAATAAATACTTTTCTAATTAGTTTAAAATTTTATCTTATATAAGATATAGTTAGTTACAGTAGAATATAATAAAGATATATGATAACAAAAACGTTTAAACTTTTGCTTTTAATCGGTTTTAGTTAATATTTTATTTAAATTTATTTTAATAATTATTTAAAGTTTAAAATGTCATCGAATTCCTTAGGATACCTTATGGTACAAAATTCAAAGATTTGACCAAAACAGACTTATTACTGGATTTTCATCTTGTGGCGTAAGAAAAGACCAGGCCCAGCTGTTATAACGGTCAAAAGCTGCAACTAACTACAGCTTTTTGACGCAATCAAAAAGCTTCTTTCTCTCTCTTATGTGTGGTGAGTTAAAAACTCGGAGCAATAGACAGAGAGAGAAAGAGAGAGAGAGAAAGGGAGTGTGAGAAAAAAAAAGGGTAAGAGCGAGAAAGCGAGTAAACGGAAGAGGAAGAGGTAGCATACCATCGCTCCGCTTACCCAATATGCTTGCCTCTCTTCCCTTTGGCCGAAGGGTCGCTAGCGTGGGAGTTAATGCTCGTAATGTCGAATTACTTGGGCTCTAAGTCTTTTGTCCTGTATATTTTTATATTTTTAAGCCTCGACCTTTTCTTGTCAGACAAAGGCACAACAAACACACACATACCCATACTGAGCAAAACGTATATATATATATACACATTATATGACGTATACGCCACATGGTCGCTTGGTTTGAAAATTAATAAACATTAAAATGAAAAATTATGTTTAACTGATACCCAAGAGAAAAAAAATCCACCTTAATTTAAATTATCAATTTTACAAACAATTTACTGATTGAGTTAGTCTGTTTCTATCTTGTATCTTTATTTAATCTCTCTTACTCTCTCCTCTTCCTTTTAATGTACTTATTATATTTGTTAAGTCACAAATCAGTGTGGAAAAACCAAACTCGTTTCAGTTGTTATACCCATTATTTATAGCTTAAGGGGTATATTAGAGTCTTTAAAATTTGCCTGAACTATAACAGATCTAACCAAAATATTTGTTGCAACAAAATTTTACAGATTTAAAGCATTGAAAACTTTATATAAGGATAAAGTCAAAGAGATTATGATTGGGTAATAAGTTAAGGGTTATTTTTTATCAGAAATAATCATATTATAAAACTAGATTTATTTGCTTTAGCAAAACAAACAAACTTAATGAATAATAAATCCCATTAAAAATTTGAACTAAATAAATAATCCTATTTTCCATTTATATAGCAAATATTTTATTTGGAAATCTCTAAAAGTGGACTAAAAATTTGCAAAACTTCTTAAATAGTTTTTAAAAACAAAAGTATTTGAAATAGAAAATAATCGTTTTTAATTTGTGAGAGAAATAAAAACAAAAAAAAAAAAAAAAAAATCATCTATATATCATTGAGTTAAATGATAAATATTTTCACTGGACATTTCTCTAATTAAATTAATTCAAACAAAACTTCTTCTCAAAGTGATACGGAAAGCAACATTTAATTAACATTGATTTTTAATCTAAAATAGTTAATATTATATATACTTCAGTTTAAATTATTGCAAAAATATTCAAAAACCATTTATAGAGATTAATTGTGGAACTGTTTCTAACACTTTCTCCATTATCACAATTTTGTAAGTACTTTTTAAAGTAAAATAAGTTAAAAATATTCCTTAAAGTTGCATCTACCTCGTTTCTTTTATCTTTCATTATAGATTCAAAAAGAATCTATAAAAGATATTAAAGATATTTTTATAAGCTTACTCGATATTTAGAGAATTTTTATTGTTCTTAAATAGAACAAGTCTGTGCATTTGATTTCATGGAAAATTATTTTTATTTAGTCTCACAAAAAATTTATGTTTTAATCCTTTAAGTTGAAGCTACAACAGAAGAACCTCAATTAAGATGAGTTAAATGTTTTTTAAAGCTCTGTAGAACCAAAAATATAAAAAAATTCCTCTAATTGAACATCTCCCCCCTGTTATTACCTTCTAAAATCTAGTTTTTACAGATTATATATGAGTCTGAATCAAATGAATCTAGAAGGAAGTGTTTAACTAGTAGCCCAAAAAGGGTTCCAGTTTGGAAAGATCTCTTTGGAGTTACATTCAAGAGCCCATTTACAGTTATTATTAAAACAATATATGTATAAGAGTTGTTAACTGTATGATTACACTATACGAAACACCCTGTATTTTCTGAGAACTGTAAAAAATTAGATTGAACTCTATAATAGAGAAGAGTGAGAGATTTCTTTAAGCCATATTTACATATATTCCACCAATTTTAAATACTATTTATATATATACACACATCTTCTATTTCTTATATTCATACATATATAGGAACATATATATAGCTATATATATATATATATATATATATATATATATATATATATATATATATATTTATAATTATAAATATATTATAGTTATAATCTCTTTATTTTTAATTAACTCAAGCAAGCAAAGCCGAAAGCCTTCTTTTGTTTTGCCAAGACTAGGTTCCGGATTAATATCTGTATATATGTATATAGTAGCTCCATGATTCTACTTCCCCCTCTACCTATCTCTTTCTCTTTCGGTAATTTAGTTAGTGTGACCAGATGTTTGATTTGGTAATTCCTCTGAAATTATAAGCAACATTTTTCTAAAGATTTTTAATTTGAAATCAAGCGCTATGCTTATCAGTTTAAACTTTTTTTGGGTTTTCCTATCCTTGTTTTTTTTCTCTCTCCTCTTTTTTTTTGTAATTTGTTTGAGATGTGTTGTTAGTGTGAGTGTATGTGTGCGTGTTTATGTGTGGGTGATGTTATTCTTGATGGTTAAAAGCTCGCTCCAGCAGGAAGCTTGCCATGAAGTAGGGTGAAGAGGATTGGGAGGAAACTTCAGTCTGTTTATGTGTGTGTGTATTCGGGAGCTTCCTTGTCGTATCAACAAGGACATTCGACCTACTGTTGATTGCCAGATGAAGCTTTTCAGTTGATTTTCAGACCGTGCCACGTACGGAACAGACATATTTTGTTGCACCACATAGAAACCGACCGACAGTCAGTCGAGTGTTTTTTTTTTGTTCCTTTTTTCAACCTATCAAAAAGATTTCAACCAAGAAATTACAATCAAAAAGAAAGAGAGAGAGAGATAAAATAAAACCAAAACAAAGGAAACGAAATTAAATTAAAGTAAAAGATAGATAAAATTGGCTTAAAGAAATGAATAAAAGAGAAACCATGCAACGGATTTTGTAAAGTGCAACAATTTGAAAAACAAACAACAAGACAATGTAAGCCCCAAACCAAAAAAAGAAAAAAATACAACAATTTTTGCAGAATATCAGAGGATATTTTGCTCCTTTTTTTGTTTTTTTGAATTGAATTTGAATTTAAATCTGATAAAAAGTGAAAGTCAAGAGTTAAGAAATGCCGCTTTATTGATAAAGTCATACACCTTGTCCACAAACATATACAAAGCCATGCAGAGATAAACACACAATCACACACACACACACATACATATACACACATAGACACATTCCTTTCTCTCTCAATATATATATATACATACATATTTATATATATATAGAAAAACTAGAGTCAAGTCTGACAACTTAACGACTTACTTAGTCAAAATCTACAGATGAAAGCAAATGGATGAGAGGGTAAAAGTGTGGTAAGGTACAAAAGTCATGTTACTATAGGTATGAGGGGTGTGTGTGTGTAGTTTTTGGGCTATGGTGGAACGAGGGGAGGGATGCTGTAACTTATAGACTGCCCAGGCAGGACATAAAAGGGTAACTCTTGATAAAATATTCAATTTTTTTTTGCTGCTGCTGCTGCTGCCGCTGCTAGTGCTGCTTCTTCTTTATACTTGCTCTCTGCTTTTAGCTAACTTCGTTCTCATCTCTGTTGCGTCTCATCCCACAAGTCGCCGCAGACGTCAGCGAATTTCATGTTGTTGGTGTTTTCTCAAAATAATCAAATCAAGAAAAAAAAAAAAGAAAGAAAGAACGGAAAAAAAATGCCAAGAGAGGCCGCAAGATAGAGCGAGCGTGCAAGTGAGCGAGCTAGAGAAAGAGTAAAGGAGAGACAGACAGACCAGTGTGAGAAAGAGTATGTGTTATGGAGAGAGGTAGAGGTATGGTGTGCAAAGAAGTAAAAGAAATGAAAGAGGTTATGTAAATTTCTGCTCACGTGTGAGACTTTCCATGTGTATGAATGTGTGTGTGTGTGTATGAGTGGGTGTGTAGGTATAGGTGTGTGTGTGTGTGTGTGTTTGGACCAAAAGTAACTTTTATTACTAATTTCTAGCTCTCCTTTTGCCTGCCAGTAATTTGCATAATTTACAGACCCTACCACCTATCCCACACCTATAACTTCTCTGCCTACCCTCGCATTGACTATACCTCACCTGTCTTTCTCTCTCGCTCTCTCTCTCTCTCTATTGCTATTTCTTTCTCTGCACAAAAAAAAAGTTAATAGCCAGACATATGAGTTTGAGGCTAAAAGTTTTTGGGTGCTTAACTATATACATATATGATTCTGGGATGATTTTTGGCCATAGAAGAAGTGAGCGTGGGGGGGTTTTGTTTTGGGTTCTATCAGATTGAAGGAGTGCATAGTGGGTGGGGGGTGGAACAGAATGGTCGGTTTGATGCTGCTAACTTATCTATGATAAATAATGGTTACAAGGATACGGTGTTGCTTTAGGAAAATAAACATTTTTGTGTTTTGTTTTTGTTTTCATCTTTCTGCCGCTTCAATGATGGAGGGAGGCAGAGTATAGGGGGGCGGGCGTTTGTTGAATGAATAAAAATGAGTTTTGTAATGAAAATTGACTTTTTTTTGGGTAGTGAGGGGGCGAGAGGGTTCCTTTACTTTACCTGTTTAAATTGCAATATAAAAGTGATGCCAAGGACTTGAGGGAAAACTAAAGACATTAAAGTTATTAAAGCAATTAAAGATAAGTAAAGATAACAAAAATAATAATAATAACTTTATAACCATTAAGTATATATAAGACATATGTTTGTTAGATTTTTAGGCAATTTAACAGTTAGAAAGGATAATTTAGAAACTTGAAATTGTGCTTTTGTATGATTTTTCTATGCAGAGTAAAAAAAGTTACTATTGATAGTTTTGCTTATCAAAAAAATAATAGAATTATCTTTTAAATATATTTACATCTATATTTTTTTTTAATTTTTAAAAAATGATTAGTTTTCTCTTTTTGTTTTATTTTTTTCATTGAAAAAATTTAAATTAATTTAAAAATTTCTTTTAATTTTGTATTTATACCAAACAAAACCAATTCTATTCAATTCAATTGAAATTTATTATTAATAACAATTAAAATTCATTATTAATTATTAAAGTAATTGCAAAAATTTTTTAAGAAAAGTTTTCAAACTAATTAACTAAGAGAAAGACAAAGTTTTTTTTTATCAAAATATATTTAATAATATATAAATTTATTTTTCATAATATAAATATGAAAAACAAGCTCACTAGTTTATAATATAAACTATATATACAGTACCGATATATATATATATACAAATATATATATAACATACAAATGATCTTGACAAGCCTTGACAAATCCCTAAGTTCTCATATATAACCAACAAATGATCTTTAAAAACCTTAAAAGATCTTTTGAGCTCTTACCTTATCTTGTTTTACTTCTTATAATTTGTTTCATATATGTATCTATATACATATATTTCTCCAAGCTTAAACGTTTTTGAAATTCTAAAATTCTTAAAATGGTAGCCAATCAACTTGTCATTCATTCAGAAATTCAAAAACTCAAAACTCTAAATGGTATGAATCAATCAAAAAAGCACTCACATAGCCACAGAGAAAGAGCTAGACAGAGGAGAAAACAGAGATAGATAGAGAGAGAGAGAGAGGGAGAAAAAGAGATAGAAATATAGAAATCAACTTTCTAGCAATCACATTCAATGAACGTGGCCAAGAAGAAACTTTGATGTGGCCAACACATACATGTTACCATTTTTATATACATATATGAATCGCATTACCAAAATATCTATGTGTGTGTGTGTGTTTGCTTGTGTTTTTTTTTTTTTTTTGAAAGTTTCTACTTATATATATATATAATTTTTTTTTTTTTTTTGGCAATTTGCAAAACGAGAAACGAAAACTTAATAAAAAGCTGAACGGACGGGCGCAAAGGAAACTTGCAACAAGACGCAAGTCCAACAATTCCATTTTTTGCCAAATGTTGAAAACTTGCCATAAGTTCACTTTACCTTTTTTTTTTTCTTTCCTTCTTTTTTGTTTTGTAATTTAACAAAAGAAAGGCTTAGACAGATTGCTGGATTTATAGAAAATATTTAGCAAAGGAAAATCGCTGATATTATTATTATCAAAAAATTTTAAAATTAAAATTAAATAAATTTATTGAATTATTTTCCTTAGAAGGATCAAAATAAAGAAGTTTTAATAATTTCAAAAATCATTAATTATATTTAAAATTGAAAAAAGAATTAAAGGAAAATATTTATATAGTAAAATCTATTAGCCAGCATATTATTTGGTATCATCGTATAGCCATGTCAATATTATTTACATATAAATTACTACTAGCCATAGAAAGGGTATACAAAAACCTTTAGAAACCAACTAAGTTCAATTTTCTTTTCTATTTCTTTGCTTTTCTTTTTTTTTTTTTTTTTTTTTTTTGTTTTCTTTTGAGGCAACTTTGGCTAGACGCCCAAACACATAAGAAGAAAGGTTGAGGCACGAAGTGCGGTCCTGTTTGTGCAACAGAAATGGCGTAAATAATTGTTTGCTTAAAAATTCCATTAAAAGAAGGAAAAGAAATAAACTGCAACGTGCCTTCAGCTAAAGATACAGTTGCATAAACAATATAAAAGGAATAAAAGTTATGAACTAAAGGCACTGAGTGAAAAACTAATGCAATTAAATTATTTAAATGAGAGACAAAAAGATACAGCAAAATCTATAGAATTTATTGAAACTGAAATTGATAATTAATTACAGTTGAATGCTTAAAATCAATCAAAAGATTCTT
Organism: Drosophila neocordata; assembly: GCA_018903615.1. Lineage (NCBI taxonomy): Eukaryota > Metazoa > Arthropoda > Insecta > Diptera > Drosophilidae > Drosophila > Drosophila neocordata. The sequence continues at coordinate 12,030,579 of JAEIGI010000003.1, forward strand.
CTTTTTTCATTTTAGTTTAGTTTACCAAACATTTGGAATATAATTGATATTTTTCATTTAAAGGTGATTTATTTCATTTGTAGACAATTGAATTCATTTAGCTATTAATTATTTATAATTCACCCATTCCAAATGCACTCATCTGACAATACAAACTGGCAGGTTTCTGTCAGGTTAGTCCAATTAAATTTATAGTTTAGATAAGTTAAGAAATTCATTATAGTTAACTTTTAACTTTTTTTAACTCTTAGAATTTTTACCAGAGAAATCCTCTTAAGGTGGACCAAGATCATCGACTGTCCAACACCACTTGTATTTTATAAATAGTTAAGTAAGAGAATATTTGCCTCCCAATTAAATTGCATAATTTTACCAAAAAGTGTCCTTTAGAATCTTGATCAAAATAGCGTTCAATTAGCCTTCATTCAGATTATAGTCAAAGTGTTTTTAAGGCTTATTCTGATTCTTAATTTCATGTTGTAGTCAAAGTGTTTTAGAGCCTTATGTAGATTGTTATATTTATTTTCTATTCCTTTTGGTATCCGCAAGTCAATAGATCCACAATTTAGTCCTTTTAGTGCCCACACCTCCCAACCGACCGAGGGGTGCTAGCCGCATAACGTACGGCTCGAGTCGCGGGGACAGTTCATAAGTACAGACAAAAATGAAAACTAAAGTTAGCTACGAGCTAAAAAAGAAAGGATAGTATTTTTCAGTACTGGAAAAGAGAGCTGTGTACTGATAACATGATAAAGACGATTATAACTAGAACAAAGAACTCGAAAAGGTTCCTGCAATAAATATTTAGTAGAACAGCGTGAAAGAGATCGAGGTATAAAATTTCGAGTAGGTCTACAAGGAAGGACTCGGGCGAGTCTATATCACCTTTAAGAAGCTTGTGCATAAAAATGACGCCAAGCATTACTCTACGATTAGTGAGAGAAGGAAGGCCATGTAAAAGAAGTCTACTAGAGTACGATGGCAAATTGACATTACGATTCCAGTTCAGATCCCGAAGAGTAAAAAGCAAGAACTGTATTTAAACCGACTAAATTCTTGGTTGGTGTGATTCATACTCCAATACTGCTTGTTGTGATTCATTCCATTTAAAATATGAGTTATGAAAGCGAGTAAATGTGAATGTTTATATGTATAACAAAGTAAAAAAAAAAAACATTCTACAATGCTGATTTCAAAACCCAACTATATTTATTTAGTATACTTTTCTACTTTGACTCTGATTTGAAGACCAATAATATATTTAGTTTACTTTGTTAGCAACTGTACATATATATAAATGCCACAAACACTTATTAACACATTTCGATTAAGTCAATCAATTAGAATTTATTGCATCTTGTTCAATTAGGTTAAGTTTAATAAAGTTTTCTTTTAACTTTCGTTGTGTGCTTACCCTGTGGCAAGATTGGGTTAAATAAAAAGGATATTACAAGCAACGTTCCTATATAGTTAGTTATATATATAGAAAAATTTCTTCCTAAAGAATTAGGATGTCAATATTTTTTAGGAATTTTACTATCTTAATATATAAATAAATCAATTTTTATAATAGCCAAGTTTCAGTTTCATTATAATTGGGCTTATCGTAGGATATCTCTTAGTCGAGTTATCTTTAGTTTTAGTTTTATTTAGCTTGTTACGGAAACATAACTTATCAGAAGACATTAGCGAAAGTGCCAAATATTTATACTAATTCATTTCCTCTCTTCATCCCGCACTTTTTCATCTAGATTCACACACCCACTCATATCTAGGGAGTTGCCAAGAAATTAGCATTAGAAGTCGTTAAGTTAAGACAAATGTTTCTTCTCTTTCTTTCGCTTTGGCCAATTTCATTTGAAAGTAAAACTTGTTTACAAGTCGTTTGGCAATTATTCAATTAAATGGCAAACGTTGTTGGCAATCTTATATAATTTTTTACACTTTGTTGTGGTTGTCTTAATTTTTTTTTTTTTTTTTCTTTATTGGTTTTTGTTTTTGCTTTCGTTTTGTTATAACATTTTGCACATTTGCTTTACCTGCAGAAATTTTTGCAATTGGTGCCTGGCGGGCGCCTTAAAGTATGCTCAATTTTCTTTCCTTTCAATTTCCGACACTGACAGACACAGACAAGGGACACGGGATATGGGACACGGTTACGGTGACGGTGTTGGTGGAGACGGGGGGGGGCCACGAACACGGATACGGACACAGCCCTGAGCCTTTGGCACAAACAACTTCCGACATACAGACATGGTGGACATAGAGACCAGAGACTATGGATATGAAGAATGAAGAGAGGAAGAGAGCTGAGAAGCTTAGGTGCTTGGAAGCTTGAGAAGAGGAAGAGATAGAGGAGGAGGAGAAAGAAGAGACATGAACAGGACAGCTCGTTAGCAATTGCATCAGAGTCGACAGCGGCAGCATGAACTGCCTTCATTCCTGTCCATCTTCAATGACCATTTTTTCTCGTCTCGGACATGTCTGGCTTCCGCATCATTTGTCCGCATTTTCTTTGAGCTTGTCTAACTTTTCTACTAAAGTGGGCGTGGCATATTTTATGTTTAAATTAAAGATCAAATCTATATATATATATACATAAATCTATCTATATATATATATATAGTAGGAGTTGGAAACAAGTGAAGTTAAAAACGTGACTAGGAAATGGTGTTGACTTGAATCTTCAGACAATATTCAAAGACAATTTCATGAAATGGAAATTCGGTTTAATTTGACTCTTGTCATCTTTCTTGTGCCCCTCCCTCTGCCGCTTTTCTCAACAGCTCTCTTTTTTTTTGCTTGCTTCATTCTTTTCCTTTTCCTCATCCTGTACAGTTGTACATCCTTGGAGAATTATTGTCACTGCTGCTGTTGCTGTCATCGTCCTCGTCCGTCATTGTCATCGTTGTCGTTGCCGTTGTAGTCCTTGTCGTCATTGTTGTAGTCATCCTGGTGGTGGTCTAACACGTTGACAGCAGCGCGACGAATTGTTGTGGAAATTTCATCAAAAGTTGCCCATTGGCTGGGCCATTTCTTGTTTCATGGCCATCAAAATTTGTCCGCAACTCGTAAAAGCGGCGAAACACCGAAATGAAATGCCAAAAGATGTGCACAGCATCAACACAAACACACACATAGACACACACACAGTAGGTGGTCCCATCTTTTACGATTGCGTTATGAAAGTTGCGGTTTCTTTCCATCTTCTTGCTTTTTTTTTCTCTCTAATTTGTCATTCGCATAAATATTATTTATGATTCTCTCTTTTCTCTCGAACCTCCCGCCTCACCCACTCACATTCTCAATCTCTTAATTATGACTTGGATACCATAAATTATGATTATTGCATTTTAATGCTACGCATGAGTAACAGTAAATACCTTGTTAGCCATATATTATACAGATATATATATATATATATATATCATATATCTTGAGAATTCACCTTACTTCATCTTTGCCAAAATCAAAGTCAATTAAAGTCTTGCGCAATTTGCTTGTCAAGTGGCAACAACGAATTAAAAAAGTTTCCTTTCTTTGCCCTCCCCCCTCTCTCTCTCACACTGTGAAAACTTGTCTAGGAAATTATTAAAATTTTAATTACGTAACTCTACTGAGACAAAGAGAAAGAGGTTGCCACCCAGGGAGACAGAGAGAGAGAGAGAGGGAGAGAGGTTGCACAAACTTGTAGAAATTGTCGCTTGTCGTCAATTCAGCAGCCGCAAAGGTAATGAAAACAAAAAGTAAAAAGGAAAATCTACAACCAAGTTTCCAACTTCGAACCTCAAAGCGGAAATACACTGACAGAAAAAACAATATGTCTTAAACGAATAAATAAAAACAATATATTAGAAATGAAAATAGCTTAGAAAACTTAAACAATTGTTTCAAAATTGAAGTAAATAAAGTTAGTTAAAAATTGCTTTGAATTATTTCTAAAAAAAACTCTTACTTAATATAAAAAAATTATATTTTAATAAAAAAAAAAAACTACATTTGTTTTCACTATTTGGTTTTTAGAAAATTATCTTTCTTAGCCTTCTTTATATAAGATAAATAGAACAAAGAACAATAAGTTTTCCTTTTCTTTGCTGCTATATTTATAACTACTTTCCGACAAGATGTTTATAGAATTTTTAACGCAACAAAATCTAATTTATTTTTAATTTTATTGTAAATTTTTCACAGTGTTAAAAAATCTTAACCTAATATATATTTTTTCGAGTCACTGTTTCTGTAACTAGCAGCTTATTACAGTAAGAACTGATTTGTTTATTTGAAGATAGAAATGCCAAAGCGTATAATTTACTGCTTAAACTAGTTGAGAATTATAACTAAAGATGTCAGAGACTTTAACTAGTTGAGAATTATAGCTAATGGCAGAAAAGATTTATTTTGCTAGCAATTTATTCTTTAGTTTAAAGTAATCCACAAAAAAAAGGATTTTATATATGCAATATAAAGAAAGAAACACTTATTTTTCTCTGTGTAGAAATAATATATTTTTGTTTTAGCTTCTTTGCCATTGATTGCTTTTTACTGATATACTTTCAAAGTAACTTAATATAATTTGTTAAGCATTAAATCAGTCAACTGTTAGTTAAAGCCTTCACTTCCTTTGCCCACCTGTTAAGTAAGTAAGGCAATATTGAAACCGTAGCGAAGGTGAGCACGTTTTTATTACAATTGATTTTCTCTACTCAAGATATCAATTTAAAGGTGTTCATTTTCATTGATATTCTATATAGATCTTAAGGAAATTGTATTATTAATTCAGCATTAAAATACATACATACATATATAAAGGTATGTATGTTGAACAAATTTTAAGCCCTTGGCAACGGACTGACTGACTGATGGTAAAGCCTCGTGTGTATTTTCATTCAACATCCGGCCAAGGCGTCGCCATTTCCACCTCCTCGAACTGTTGCGGTTCCTCTTGTTCGGTGCCGCCATCATGTTTGCTTTTGGTTCTCTTCTTTGGTTTTTTCTGTTATTTTTTTTTTCTCTTTTTGTGTCGCTTTTGGTTGCACCCACACAAAAAGCAGCGTTGACGTCGTGCTTAAATATCAAAGTACCTTTTCCCTATTTATCAAGAGAATTTTGCCCCCGGGTAGCATAGCACGGCACGGCATAGCATAGCATAGCAGAGCTCTCTGACCATGTCAGGTAGTTGCTTGGTTCGTCGCTTGTTTGTATGATGAATGATGATGCCACGTTGGTCCATCTTTACCCCCTTATCCCTCCGCCATCATGATAACAATCTTATAATCTCTCTTTTTTTTTTGTTTTTTGGCCACTTGTTTCTCGTTCACAGATCGAATTAGAGGAAAATCGGGATAAGACACGCTCCCAGCTACCCACACACGTACATACACAGAGTCATCCTTGGTTAATCTTGGGAAACCTTCGAATTACTATAGCTAAATACTCTACCTGGAAGTAGCACAGTTGCCACAGTTGTCAGGACAATGGGGAAGAAGAACTCCAAATTGAAGCAGGATACCATTGATCGTCTCACAACGGACACATATTGTAAGTACTTATCCATAATACTATATATATATATATATATAGATATATACATCATCTAAGTGAGCCTTGAACTCTCATCCATTGCCCATAATGCTCAACAATAAATTACTATGTAGGACTTATTGTTATACACTTGAAAGCTATTTTGGCACAGGACGAACGTGCCGCAGTGCCACACACACAAAAAAAGGAAACTGAGAAAAAAATGAAATAAATTAAATGTAACTGCAAAGTGCGTGAAGAGATCTCAAATTATTGGTACGGGTTGTATGGCCCATACTTTTGTCTACAAATGTTAGCCAAATGCTTTTTAAATTGCATTGATTTATTTGTTAACTTTCTGAACAAAACTTTTCTAATAATTTGTTTATTTAAAACAAAGACTTTTGAAATGTTGCATTAGATAAAGCTAAATAACTAAAGTCATTTAATTTGTTTTCTTTTGTGGTTTACACTGAAGTTAGGAAATTAACAATAGTAATTTTTAGAGCAGAAAAGGATAAAGAAATTGAGTTGAATTGTTTAAAGGATATTTTCAACATGTTAAAAGAGGTAAAATAAAACCAGAGGGATCAATTTATTTAAATATTTCTCATTTATTAAATTAAACTAATTAAACTTAATAATGCCATAATAGTAATCAAGCAGAGGGAAAAATTTTCTTTTATTTTTGAGTTCTCTTTTCATTATTAATTAAACTAATTAAAGCTTTTGATAGTAATAAAGCAAGGGGTTAAATCAATTATTTTTTAATATTGATATTTAAATTCTTCATTAATTTAATAAGCTTAACTTAATATTAGTATTAAAAACATTGCAAGCCATTTTTTTAGGTTTTTATTTTATTTCTATATAAAATAGTTAAGCAAAAGTGCCATAAATTTGGATTAATTTATTCTAATTTAATTATTTATTTTTTAATTTATATAATATTAATATATATTGAAAGATATATATTTTATTAAATAATATATATATTAACATAAAAAGGATTTATTTACTTTGTTACAAAATAAATTATTTAATTTATAAAATATTAAAAAGTATAGAAATGAAAAGCAATTCGAATTTGAGCTTTATAGTTCAAAAATAACTTCAATAGTAAAAAAAGTTTTGATTAATCAAACTATCTTTTTTTTGTTTGTATAAATCATTATTATGGGAGTTTGAAGATATATCGATGTAATTTAAATATAAGATTTTAAAACCAACTACAAATATTTAAAAGTAAAGTACATTAAGTTCAATCATGTAGAAATTATTAAACAAAATTTCTAAAGTCTTTGCCTAGTACACAGAAAAACTATATAAGAGATCAAGGTTAAGTCTATATATACGATAAATGTTTTTTTTTTTTAATTTGAGTGAAGCGTTTAATACCTGCCGCCCAACCGACCAAAGATACAGTACGAGTCTTGGGAAAAAATTGAGAAATACATAGACAATAAAAAGAACACTGTAGCTTCTTATAAGCTAAATGGGAAAGAACAGTAGATTTTTATTAAGCAAAAGAGATCTTTAGACTGATCACACTATGAAGACGCTTTTAATCAGCAGTGGTATAAAGCCATCTATGCTTTGCATGAAACCTTTTTAGTCCTGTCAGCTGATCAGTACGGAAATCTCTTTTCCCTTGCTAAAAACTAACTTCCTAAAAAGAATAAGGAGAAAGTGATTTCTAGTGAGACTAACCTTCTATACCTTTATAAACAGATCAACTTAGTTTTATGAGATTGTGCATAAGGATCACATAAGGATCTATGTTAATTAAGAGAGAAAAGGTTAATTAAAAAAAGGATACTGAAATAAGATGGCAGGTTGACATTGCAATCTCAGCTAAGATTTCGAAGAATAGAAATACAACAATTGCCTTTGCACAGATTCAATTCTAATTTAGGGTAACTTATGTTAAGGTGACCATATACAAGATCTGTACTCTAAGATTTAACGATGTTTAGTAGTGTTTAAATCAATAAATTCCTGCGACTGTGTCCTTACGAGTCCACGAACGCCTTTGGCTTTCAGTATATATTTCATGACAACGATAGTGTCATAAATATTGTAATATATATTCAGGCTTTCAGGATATATAGGTTACAGATAGAGTCCTTAAACAAGTAAACAGAAATTTGCATATGATTCAGTTTTCTTATATCTAATTGTTGACTCTGTTTTGTTTTAACATTTTTTTTGGCTAGACTTTGTCATTTTTCATAGTTGAATCTCGCCTTAAGCTTGGAATTTGTTGAACCCTTTATTTCTATGTATATGGATAAATGTCTGTATCTGTGTGTGTGTGCTTGTGTGTAAGTGTTGTGTGGATATTTTTCTATTTATTTGCTTGTTTGGTGCTTTCCACATGCCCAGCAATAAGGTTATTTTTTATGTCAATTTCTTAGACCGCTTTGGGGAGTATTTCGTTTAGATTGTGGGTCATACAATTTTATATTTTCTAATAGTTGCACATGGCAAAAGTTTTTTTTTTTCTGTTTTCCTTTGGCAACGCACCACCCTGCTTTCAGTTTGCCCCACTGCGCCACAATTCAGGCAAAAGCATCTAGGACTTAGCCACCCAACTCTTGCCTCATTGCGTTTCGATTGCAGTTTAAGCTGGGCGAGTTTCGTTTTATTGTTTATTGCCTGAAGTAAGGCAGCAGCAGCAGCAGCAGCCAGCTAGGCCCCTGCCCCCTCCCTAAAGTATACTATGGTTATTGCAATTTCGCTTTAATGTTGGTCCAAAGTGTTCGTCTGAATAAGTGGCAAGAAAGTTTCCAACATCTAATGGAAGTTATTATAGTTTATTATGGAAATATGGAAAAGTGGATGAAACTTTGCCAATTTTACTAAAAAACAAAATCTTAAAGAAATGTTGAAGAATTTTTACTAAAGAAAAAGAAAAAAACGTTGATTACTTTTAATTGATACAGTAAAATCTGTTTCGAAATACTTTTGATTATCCTACTGAAGCAAAGAAAAAACATTTGCATAGACAACTTAATCAATTGCCTAAGACAATTTGTTGGTAGTAAAAATTATGGCCTAATTTGTAGTTATTTATACTTATTTATTATATAAATAAGCTTAAAAGTAGAAGCTGTCACGTTTTATTTATATTTCCATTCTTATATTTTTTTCTTTCTTTCTTTCTTTGTATGCATTAGATGGGGCAAAACTAACATGTTGAAATGTGTGCAACATTTGATTACTTTTAGCGACCCTTCACATCTAAGAGCATTCTGCAATCCCACCCCATCCCGCCCCGCTTCTTTATGCTCATATGCCATGGCTTTCATGTCAATTTCTGTTTATTTTACGCTTCGACAAACATTCATGGAAACGGGTAGCGGTGGAGTAAATCGCTTATAAAACTAAAATGCAGACAGCACCCCTTACATTCTCCCTAGACAGTAGGTGGGTAAAACCCCAATACTCATACCCATACACATAACCATTTCCCATACCAAGCTATCCAATCTTTAGTGTACTCTATTTGCTGTCGCAATGTCATATTGCAATGGCATTTTGAACCACATTCATTTCGCTATGCAAACACATAGACAAATGGTGATTGAGTGGGTTGTGGAGGTACCATTGTTGGATAAATGGAGTAGAGAGTCTGGGTCTCGGTCTGGGTCTGGTTATATAAGGAATTGGCTTGCCTGTTCTTTTGGGATTCAGTTCATTTCGCACAACGCATTGGCATGCAGTCAGTTTCTGGCACTCAAAATTCACTTCAATGTTGAAAATATTATTGCACTTGTTGTGTGTTGTGCTGCTCCTCCTGCTGCTGCTGCTGTTCCTCCTCCCTAACCCACAATGCTCTCTCTCTCTCTCTCTCGTTTTGTTCACCATTCGTTGCCATTGTCGTTTTCATCTTGGCCCTCTTTTATACACTTGTTTTGGCCAATGTGTGCGTGGGCACTTAGCTTGGCTTGTCCTGACATTTTGTTTGGCATTTGGCTAGTGGAAATCAAATGTGTACAAAAGCAACAAGCCAATAGCAATCCCAACAACAATACAACTGAGGTTAATTGTAAGCAAACAGTGGAACAAAATTATCTTTAAATCTGTTAGAAAGCAAATTGCAAAAGCCATAAATGAAAAAGCAAAAACAAACTGTTGCTGTTAAAGTTTAGGAGAAATAAGTATGAAAAGATATATATATGAATATATATTCTTATTCAGTTCATGTCAAGCTTAATTATCTGTTATTCTGAATTACTTTTAAGGTTTGAATACAAAAGGCTTAACATATTTTTTGAAATTAAAAGTTTTGGTTTGCCATTTAAATTTGACAGGAGTACCCTTAATCTTATCCTAATCGTTATCGTTATCTCGATTCTCCGAAATATTAATAACTTAGAGATCAAATGGAGCTTATATCTACTGGAATAAGATTCAGAATAAAATTTAAGTCCTTTGGCAAATCTAATTTCCATTTAAGATATTTCTTGAGGATTGATTACCTTAATTTCTTTAAAAATTTATTATAAATATCTTATATATATATAGTTCCGATTTATTTATTAAAGAAAAAAAAAGATATTTAAGTCGTTTTATATCTCGCAGGATCAAAATTTCCTTTTTCAAACTCTTTTGACATTTTTAAAACTTTTTCATTGGTTAATAAACTGTTAAGTTTGTTTTACATTTTTGTTGCTTTCGTTCCACTGTGCGGAATTGCACTGGCTGTCAATGTCAAAGTCTGAACGAACATTGCACATATTGTAAATAATTTGCTAATGGCATTGGAGGACAATATGCTGCTGGAGAATCCGCTATTTCAGTCCAAACATTCCATTCATTGAGTCATTCAGTCTCCCTCGCTTAGTCAGTCAGTCGGTCAGTCAAACAGACACACATTCAGTTAGTCAGTCAATTGGTTGGTTAGTTTGTCAACTCTCTAAGGACCTTCTGTCATATTTAAACAGACAAATTGATAATGATGGCATAGAATGTCACGGTAAAGGACATTTAGAAATAGACTCACAAAAAGAAGAAGAATAAAAATGGTTTGAAAATTGCCAATTGATGTCCAAATTATGATGCGTCTTTGTGTCACAATTTTAACTAAAGATAAAGAGAAAGAGAGAGATAGAGATAGAAAGAGAGATAGAGAGAGAGAAAGAAAAAGAAACTTAAACTTAACATTTTAACTTAATGGCAAATCACAAAATGTAACTGAGAAAGTTAGCAAATTGCACGCGCCAATTTTCTGAACCCTTGACTATCTTCTTCTATATTAGTTTACACCCTCTTCTTTGTGTCCGTGCTTATGTCCGTGTTGGTGTCCGTGTTCGTGTTCGTGTCTATGTCCATGTCCATGTCTATGTCCGTGTCATTTGCCTGGCGCCTTTTGTGTGTGTGTGTGTGTGTGTGCGAACTAATTTTAGATATGATCAGTGTGAGTGTTTTATGCCTTGGCATAGATTAAAAGGGCTATGGCAAAAGACTTATGATTTTGATATTACCCTTTAACAAGCCCTGCCACACCCCCTTAACCCCTCTTATTATTATTATTCTCTGTCATTTTATAAACTGAGCTTGTTACAACATTCAGTCTGAAAAACCTTAAAGATTTATTTAACATATCAAAGAAATAATTTCGATTTATATAAAATATAAGATTAAGTTAGTTGAAACCACTAAATATAGAAGACAAGATGCCAGCTGCTATTTTATAAACTTATGTATAACCATATGGAATAATGATAAATAAATATGATATAAGGGAAAGAATACTGAATCAAAACTAATTTTCTCAAAGAGAGAGAGAGGCTTAAGGTAGATGTCCTTTTATAATTTCATTTCTTTTGTTTTTCTATTGTTATTAATCAATTGAAAAAGTTATTAATATATTTAGAATCTTTTTTTAAAAAATAATAAAGTTATTAATAATCATCGCTCCTGTAGATAATGTTCTAAAGAACATTTTAAAAATGGTATTGGTTGATTAGATTCCTTATAAAAGGGAGAAAGCTTAATTTAGCTTACAAATCAATATATATGTATATATATACATAGCTGATTCTTTTTAAAAATAGATTAATTAAAATGTAAAACGAAATATCCAAGTTTTTTTTTTGTTTTTGCATAAAAGTTTTGCTTTAACAAGTTTAAATTATTAAAATCTTTACTCCTCTCTTAATATCTAAAGAATATATCCAACAAATTGGGTTGAAATTTTGGCAGCAATTGGTTAACCTATTTCTAAATAATCAAAACTAGTTAAAAACGCATTTAAAGTTTTAAAAGTAATTAACAATTGTAGCAGAAAGGGTAAGCACGTTCTCCTTGCTGCTGTTCTCATTCCGCTGCGCCTTACAATAAGTTTGAGGAGAGCGAGAGAGAGACAGCAGATGAGGTAGTGTAATCGAACTGAAAATCAGTTATTGCGGAACTTTGGTAGCAAACAAAAGCGACAGTAAAAGTGTTCAAAGTTTAAATTAAATGACCAATACCCTCTGCAAGGGTATAATAGTGCTTCTTTTCCAATAACGTATTGCCAATTCGGGTAAAACTCTATAAATATTTACGGGATTAATACAAAATTTTATTAAAATACACTAAAATATATGCAAATTCCGAATAACGATTATGTAGTCTTAGAATATATATAATATATGAAGTAAGCAAGTCCTTCCTGCTGTCTTTCAGTATACCCTGGAACAAGTATAGGAAAGCAAGTTTGATTTGCGTTAATCCAAACGTTTTTTTGAGCTAGTTCTTATAGTCTCTAAGATTTAGGAATTCATACAAATAGACAGAAGAACGGATAGACGTATATGAGTCAATTGACTTGACTGTTGATACTGCACCAAAAAATGTTGCCTACATTTGGGAGATTTTTAAACTATAAGCAGCTTATAATAAATTTATAAAGATTCCATAGTCAAATGTGTTGCAGAATTTTAAAGATAAAACATAATTTGAGTCGAAATATGTTTTCTTTTTTATCTTAAAAAGTTGAAATATTCTTCTTCTATGTATACATATACATATAAGAGTAACTTGGGTTAAAGTTTATTGAATAAATTTCTTGTCTATCTAAAAGAAGTTTTTTATAAACAAGTTATGAAAAATATGTGAATTCTTTTAGTTTTTATACTGTTATTCGGCTTTTTTGTTATCTGGAATGCTATTATATAGAAGTTTATTGTATTTAAATATTAAAGTTTTTATCTGAATCCTGAAAAACTACTTTAAGTTTTTAAATTAATAATAGGGAAAACTATATGGATAACAAATCAAGGTTATTAACTAGTTTAAAAGTGTTTTAATTGAATTTAGAGCGATGAGTTAGTTGGGCTTGAAACCAAAACCTTGATAAGTTAACCAAAACTAAACCAAAAACCCCAATACAAGGACAAAAAAAGTTGCTAACGCACACGCACACTCACACTAACACACACACACGCACATTGCGCCCGCATGCAACTCGTTTTCTGAGTTGTGTGTGTGTTTTTTTTCCTTTCGTTTCGGGACCTTCTTCCCCTGACGTTCATTAATTAGCATGTGGCCACACCCAGCTGCAAGGACCTTGTCGTGTTGGTAAAAAGTTGAAATTAAATCAGTTTAAAATTAAATTAAATAAATAAAAAAAGGCAAAATTGAGGTCTAACCGAAAAAAAAAACGCTAAGTAAACGCTGCAGGCACAAAAAAAAAGGAGAACAGGAAGAAGAAATGCAAATAAACATTTAAATCGAAATAATTTTTGGAGCAGTGGCCTTTAAGTAGCGCCCTCAATGTGGCCAGGCTATGAACTAATTTGCTTTACGGCTGCCGGCTATGCACACACACACACACACGCACACAGAGAAAGAGATGGTGAATGAATGGGGGGGGTGGTGGAGAAAGACGAAGGCTGCGGGGCTGGATGGAACTGTTACACATGTATTATTCATGTAGCCGCAGTAAAAGTCGTTTCTCGCCGCTTTTTGGCGTGCGTAGACTTTTAAAAGGCGTTGAGGGACTGATGCGGCGCCTTTACCATGCCTGTGAAGGCTTCTTCTCCTCTGTGTGGTGGTTGTGGCTTTTTTTCCTTTCCTTTTTCCCTCTTTCTCTTCTTCTTTTTGTATGTATGTATGTGTGTATATCATTTTTTTTTTTTTCTGTTGATGCCATCAAACTTGTTAAAGCAAGTGAGTGAACAGCAGATAGAGATGAAGATAAACAGAGATAGAGAGACTATAGAGTAAGCAGGAAACACAATGTTAGATAGAAAGAGATGGTAAGATTTTTCAATTTCAAGCTGACTCTGGGTCTGTTTCAATACTAAAAACCAGAATTCTACACTTGGTGACCCATCACACGCACTTGAAATTATAGCCAAACAGGTCCTGCCATATGAAAATGAACAAATATTCTACCTTTATTATAAGAGATACTTCTTTTACATATATACGTACATATATATCTAACAAAATGTAAAGGATGTCCTTGTATAGAGTGTTCATACACTCGTTCTATATCCTTATTCTTTCTTTTTCATTTTTATTTCTACATTACTCTTTTTACTACTTGTTGTTTTTTGTTGCTTTCAAAAAGCGACATAGACACACAAATATGGCCATTGGGCACGCCCATTTTCCTTGCCTTAACTACTGACTGTAAAAATTGCATGCTATGCACACGCCTTAAAGTATACTATAATTATATAAGTATTTTTCCTCATGCATGCATATGTATATGTGGCTATACGTGTTAGTCAGTGGCTCCTTTGACTGCGTCTATGCCTGCTGCCAGCTACCTGGTAATTAATTAAATGATTTATTAAATGATGTGCACTTTATGCACTTGGCTTCAGTTCAATTCAAATCAAGTTACCCTCCCTCCAATCGCCTTTTCTCTTCACTCTTCTCCTGTACTTGTTTATTCATACATATTCTATTGCATATTACTCATACATTGTGTTATCCTATTGGCCGCCATTGAGGACCTCAAAAGCCTCTTCATGAAGGGAACATCATCAATCTTTGGACTGGGAACTTAAGCCAAAGCTAAGCTGCCATAACTTACAAAGATATAGAGTATTTGAGTGTATGTGTGAAAGAGAGAGAGAGAGAGAGAGAGACAGAGAGACAGAAAAAAGAAATGTTACAAGTTACATTTTGTGCTTAGCTTTCAACGACTGAAAATGGAAATGTTAAGATGAAATTTTTTTTCTCTAACAGATAATGATCATAATAATAGCGCTCATGGGGATTTGGCCCAAAGGACCGACTAGGAAATGGCAATAGATGATAGTTAAGTTTGAGGACAGCAACAAAATTTCAAGTCAACAAATAAATATTAAATGTATAGCATTTAATCATTGAAATATATAAAAGAATAATATAGATGAATTTCAATGATAATCGATTTCTATTATTATTTAAAATCTCTCGATTAATTTAAATTTTTTATCCATTTTGTTTTTTCATTACAGTTACTGAAAAGGAGATTCGTCAATGGTAAGCATGAAAATTTGTATAAATATTAATTTTCATATATATATATAGATTTTTTTTTTTTTTTTGGCCCATTCAATCGACTTTGTATATTCAATTTTATATATTTACATATCTATATATCTCTCTCGCCTCTCTCTACCCCTTTTGGGTGTGCGTGTGTTCAATTTCCTTTACATGAATTTCAATAAAAATATATATGATAAATTGTATAAATGAATATGAATGAATGCCAAATTTTCTATATTTTATATTATGTACATACAATCAAATAAATTGTACGTATACGTAATATTTTTTTTTAATTAGCACTAAAAAAAACAAAGTAATTTTCAACTCATTGTTTTTAATGGATATAAATTTTCATTAAAAGTGATTTTTAAAAAAGGAAAACAAAAGCAAATTATGCAGAAATCCAACTTTTATTCTATATCCAACTTTTATTATTATATCCTTCTATTTTGAGCAAAAAGTGTAAAAAAGTTCAAACAATTGTTTTGCATATTATATAAAAATAACATTTATATATATTTATATATATATATACAAATTTTCTTTATAAAATCTCCATAATTGTTAAATATATATATATATGTATATATATATATATTTGTTTCCTATAATAATTGAATATATATTTAAAAGACATAGAAAATTTTGTTTTAAATTCTTGAAATATTATTTAAACTGAATTTTGTTAGGAAAGAATTTTCTTTGTTAGTTTTTTTTTTTGCTTACTTAACTGAAATTATAGATTATAGAAAATCTAGTAAAATAATTTCTAGTTAAAAATTTTCTTTGTTAGCTTTTGTACTTACTAAACTGAAATTATAGATTTTAGAAAATCTATTAAATACTTAACTAGTTAATTTATTTATTTTTATGAGGAAATCTAGAAAAAGAAAGAAAAAATATATTCATATTATTTTTATTGCCATAATGAGGGAGTATATTATCTTAATTAAGAAAATTTATAAATTATAATTGGAGAATCTATAGCTACAAAGTCTTTTTAGGCTTATAAGAGAAGAGCAAGGTTTAAAGTAATTTATATATAGTTTTCTTTTCTTTCTTAGAAACTTTTAATTTTAAACTGCAGGCAATAAAAAACTTTCTCTTTTAGTTTATAACAACTCCAATTAATTATATTTTATCTCAAAGAGAAATTTTATATTTAAATGGCTTTACATTTTATTAAATTTTATCCATTCTTTGACTACATTTACAAATCTTAACTTACAAAGCTCTTGAATTCATTTAAATTGACTAATATAATTAAAGTACTTATCATCAAGGGTATTCTAAGGTATTGTTTATTTAAGTCAACTCTTTTACCAATATATATATATATATTCCCCTTTAATCTGTTTTCAATTTATTTGTTTTCTCTTTTGTTTGTTTCGGTTTTTACTTATTTATTTTGTGTTTATTTATTTCTGGTTTACTTCACCTGGCTAATCTATCGTTCTTAATTATATTTTCTTTCTTCTCTCGCTCGCCTCTTGCTGGTTTTCACTTGTCACTCTGTCACTGTCTCTCTCTGTGAACTTTGAACTACTGTTTCAACTGTTTTCAACTTTGACTCTGACATCAACAACAATCGAAACAAAAAAAAAAAAAAAAAAAAATCATATATAATGATAAATAAAATAAAATACGAAAAATAAAAACCTAGGCACAAAGGTTTTCTCAAAGACTGTCCAAATGGTTTGCTGACTGAACAAGTAAGTACCCAAAATCCTATTAAAAAAAAAAAAAATAACATAAGCCAAACTAAAAAACAAACCAAAACCTTTGCAATTCATGTACTTAACCGCAAAAAAAAAGAAAAGAAAAAAAAAACAAAAGGAAAGAGAATAGTTTTTTGCAAACACAGGAACATATGTATTATATATCTATCTATATATATACGTGTACATAAATACATATTTTTATACTTGCATTCCTATTTTTATTTTCACATTTGTTTTGGTTATTTTTTTTCTTCTTGTGGTTTTTTGTTCTTAAACTTTCCCTCTGACCCTGAGAATTGTGGTTTTCAGTTTTTTTTTTTTTTTTTGTTCTTAACGTTTCTTTTGTGAATTTTATTTGGAATTTATAGCATACTTTTAAGCTGTACACAACTGTACTTCATAAATTTTTACAACTTTCTTTTTTTTTTTTTTGCCGCTCGTTTGTTTCACTTAAAAATAATAAAAATGAGAAACAAAAAGCAAAAATCTCTGGTATTTTCATCTCATTTTTTTTTTGTTTTGCTTTTGTTTCTTGTTTATTCTCTATGTAATGCTTTTTTATGTGTATATGTGTGTTTTCTCTTCCTCTCTTTTTCTCTCTTTCTCGTTATTTCTCCACACATGGTCCCTGCTGCGTAAACACACCGACACCTAACCAAATCCTGAACTTAAATCCGTTGCGAATTCAACTACCATCAACAGGGCTTCATCAGAATTTATAAACAATTCTTTCCGGACGGAGATCCCAGCAAATTTGCTTCATTGGTATTTCGTGTATTCGATGAGAATAATGTAAGTGGAATCAGTTGAACAAATTATATAAACTATACAAATTATAATGTCTCTTATAATACTTTTTTGTCTTTTAACTACAGGATGGCGCCATTGAGTTTGAGGAATTCATAAGAGCCTTGTCCATAACATCTCGTGGAAATTTGGATGAAAAGTTGCATTGTAAGTTAGGCAAATCTTAAGATAATAGAACAGGTCTCTTTTTTACTTTATCGAAAGTCTTAAATATATGTATATATAATAGATCAGGTTTGTTCGAATCGAATCGTTTTTAACATAAAATTGATCTCAAATCCTCACCTAACTGCTTGTACTACTTCCATTTGGAATGTGAATCATTTTCCTTTTCTATGTTAAAAATGCATTGTTTACTGACATTGTACTAAATCTACTTTTAAGGCATTATATATCAACTAAAGGGTTGCCGAGTTTTATAGTTAAATTCTAATCAAAACATCTGTAATATGAAAATATTAATAATGAAAAATCTTACAATACAAAACAAACTTTTTTCATATGACTTAAAACAGTTCTATCTATATATATAAACTTAAGCACTATTTAGTATAAAACATTTGAAAAGAATTTATATTTTATGGTTTGACAACCCTAAAAATTCACATTTCATATAGGAACGATCGGAAACGGAAACAGTTTGATTTCATTCCAATAGCTAGTACAGTTAACTGCTATGTGTCATATACAATGTTCTTGAATGCCTGCTAAGAAAAATTCTATTAAATAAATGGCTGAAGCGAATTCTTGTACTAAAATTTTTATTATTGTTCTCAATGTATAAAAAATTTATAGAAAAATATTTAGAATAAGAAACTTTTGTTTATCTATATGAAAATTTGTTTAATAATATAAAGGATATTTCACTTACTAAAAGGCAATTTATCTTGTAATTAAAAGTTATAACAGGTTTCAATTGTGCTTCAGAGTCAATTGAATTATCATTTCTGTAAATATAGTTATTAAAAGATATATATTTGCATTTCTTTTCTCAAAGGGGCCTTCCGTCTCTATGATGTGGACAATGATGGTTATATAACACGTGAGGAGATGTATAACATAGTAGATGCAATTTATCAGATGGTGGTAAGAATTAAATCAACTTTAACTATAAAAAAAGTGAGAGATTTTTTGATAACAATTTGCATTTTATAGGGTCAACAGCCGCAAACGGAAGATGAGAATACACCACAAAAGCGTGTGGATAAGATTTTTGATCAAATGGATAAGAATCATGATGATCGTTTGACTCTAGAAGAGTTTCGTGAGGGTAGTAAAGCTGATCCACGTATAGTCCAGGCGTTAAGTTTAGGTGGTGATTAACCGCAAGATATATAGTTGCGTTGAAATTCCCGATTGTCCCAAATGTCATTGTCTAACGAAAATGAAAGAGAGACAAGATACACCGCAGTGAAGGAGGGAGAGACACAGAATGACAAGAGACAACGAATTCACGCACAATAAATCACATATATCAACCTAAAAAAGGTTAACTCTACAATACCAAACACCAATACATATATACACAAACACACAGACACACACACACAGTGACAAATAACCCGTTTCTTCCCCTTTTCCCCCCTTAATTCATGTACTATAAAGCAGCCGCCGCCAAGAACAAAATTTAAATGAGAAATTTGAATTAAGTAAAATTCCAACTAAAAAAAAAAAACAAAACAAAACTAAAATAATCTATATACCAATATATATATATATATATGTATATATATATTTATATATATGTATTTATATATATATATGTAGCATATATTTGAATAGATGAAAAAATCAATTAAAAGCCGCCAGAAAAAAAAAATGTTAATGCCGTAAACAAAATTAACACCAATTTAAATTATAGAAAAAGTTTTTTTTTTTTTTTTAATATATATATATATATATTTACCATATATGTATAAACATATATCAAAATCTATATGAGCACACAGACACACATATATATGAATATATATGTATATATATATATATATATATATAAATTAGGCATTTGTTTAATAATGACAATGGGCATTTTTATTGAAATGCTTGGGCAAAATTTATAGTTGGAATTTTTGCAAGAAAAACCAAACAAAAGAAAAACCAAAAAAAAAAATTAAAAACAAAAGTAAAATCTAAAAATTACAATTAAAATAAATTAAATTAAACGCCATGCAATCAAGTGTTAAATTAAATCCTATATACTATTATACGATTACTATATATATATGTATGTATATATATAATCCATAAATTATATATATACATATTACGCTTAAAAGCTTTCTCAACTCGATTGTTACTATTTAACTTACTTAAAAAATTTTTAATATTTTTACTTAACCCAATTTTTAATTTTCATTTTTTTTTGCCTTTTTGCCGAGCAAAAGTAAATAAATAAAAAAAACTGTTGATAATCAAACGTATTGATAATCGAAAGAAACCCAAAAAAAAAAAAAAAAATTATAGAAAATTATAAAGCGCTTTGCTCAGAATACAAAGACAAAAAAAGAAAAAAACAAAAAGGAAAACTAAATAAAATATTGAAGAAATTATAATGCATTACAATATATATATATATTTATATATATATATATATATATATATATATATATATATATATATATATATATATATATATATATATATATATATATATATATATATATAGCCAGCCTAAACCTAACTAATCGAAATCTAATACTAAGATTGAAATATGCTCAACGATAACATACACAAACACACACTAACACACACTAACACACACATATACCTTTAGCTATGCCAATTTCAAATGTATCTCAATTTGGCATAGTTAGATACTTTTAAGAATTATAATGGAAGAAACAACACCAAAGAAAAAGATCAATGCTGCAATTGCATGAGGCATGTGGTAGTTGTTTTTTTCCTTTCCTTTTGTGCTTTTGCCTATGTCCCCTAACCCTCTCATCTACATCTTTATATAACTTTATTCTGTCTCTTGGCTAGACAATTGAGGATAGTATAAGGAATAGTAGAACTATTTGCAGTATTAGAAATTTCTAATAATTCCATGAGAAAGCTTAAAATGATGCAAAAATCTGGTTAAGAAAGATCCAGTTTGTACTTCTGTATTTGTATTTGATTATCTAAGGAATCTTATTCAATCAAATCTCTCTTTCTATATATAATATGAAAATGAAGAAAATAATCTGCTAATAGCTGAACCAAGTGAAAAGTTTATAGATTTTCTTATATTGATAAAAAATATATCCATGATAAGCCAATTACAATTTGATTTGTAGCTTTATATGCTATTCTGGTTATATCAAAGCAGCTAAAATCTTTTCAAGTCTTTCAATTTTGTTTGAAATAGTATAAAAAAACACCGGGAAAAGGAGGGGGATGAAAGGCAAAGCAAGTAATTTATAAGAATATGGAAATAGACAGTTTAAAAAACACATTTAAGTTTTTTTTTTTTCTATAATTTTCCTGAAAACGGAAAGAACAATGTTAGATGATAGATGGCGCCAGTGTGTCAATTTGGCAAATGTGAGTGAGATTGCAAAGGCAAAAGAAAGAGTTTCAAATTTTTGGTTTTTTTGGTTCTCTAATATTTATTTCTCTTGGTAATGGGTAACTCAATGTTCATATCAGTTGCTAAATCAAAGCAGCTTTCGACAATCTTTTTTCCAGGGACATTTTCTCTCATTACCAAAGACAAATACACACACACATATATATATGTATACATATATATGTATATGTACCTTATGCTATATGCTACACATTTTTTATATGATAACTATTTTTCTGCATGCCTTATACGATGAACAAACATAATTATATACTACAACTATGTATATATCTAGTATATATATATATATATATCAAAAGTTTTTCTATTCAATTTATTTTCTGCCTTCTTTACTATTAACTAGAGCTTGCTAAACTATTGCAAAAAGCAAATGAAAAATAAAACGATATATGCCTTAAAAACCAAAAGATACTACCTAACTAACTAACTTGACTATCGCCAATTCATATATATCAATATATATATATATATATATATTACTAAATATATATATATATAATCTCCTATATCACACACATACACACATAAATACACTCACTTACATAAATGCAATTATTTACCATTTTCAAACTATTCACTTTAAGTTTATCTAGAGGGTTTATCTAAAAGTAATGTTCGAATCAATTGAATTGAATATTTAATTTTAAATTTATTTACATTTAAAATTTTTTTATTTAAAGGTTTTTTAAATGTAAAACAAAACAATTTCCATAACATTTGGATATAAGCAATTTCAATTTTGCCTTATTTTTTTTATTTAAGTTTAACTGTTAATAATTTTAAATTTCACTTCTTCTTCTTGGTTTTAAAAACTCAATAGTTGGAATTATATTGAAAGTCTAAAAAGATTATAAGAGAAATCTTTTGTAAAAGATCTCTTAAAGACTTTGCAAGTCCTTCATAATAGTGAAAATCTTTCGTATCAAACAATTTGCTACAGTGAGACAAAATTGAATCTTTCCAGGTAACATAGTCTACCAAAAGTTAGATTAAAGTTCTCTCTAATAACTTAAAATAGATCACTTAATAGAACTCTTGTCTTTTTAACTCTTACCTTGTCTCTCTCTCACTCTATTTACTTATTATTTATGTACTATTTTTATTTCCTTTCCTTTTGTTGTATTACTTTGGTATTTGTGTGTGTTTTTTTTTTTAGATTTTTGTTGAAACTGATTGATTATCATTACTTTTGGATCACCCCTCGTATATATATCTACTATATTTTGTGTTTTCTTTCAACTTGACAAAACAAAAAAAAAAAAATAAAAAAAATCTAATCACCATGCTAAAATAATTTCTATTTTATATGTGGTTCAGCTTTATTAAACAAACAAAACATAATAAAATAAAAAAAAAAAATATAAAAAAATATCAATTAAAAAAAAAAACATAATGTAATTATTAGAAAACAAAACTTGTAAAGAAATCACCGATTTTTCTATATATTCTATATCTTTATATATATATACACACAATCGCAATTAATGTTTCCTTTATCAATTTACTTTTCTATCCATTCGCTTGCACTAAACAATCATTTTCTTTTTTTTTATATAGTTTTAAACAATAAAATGCTGAAAAATTGATTTTTAATTTTCATTTGATAATTGGTTGATATGCCAAAATTTATATTTAAAGCAAATCTATTTAGCCAATCCATATATATATATATCTTATATATATATATATATAATAATATATTCTGTAATTTTGCAAATTGTTTTTGCATAGAAAATACAAATTGTTAAACAAAAACCATAAAAAAAAACACTTTGCTACAGTTAGTTGATTAAAAGTTTACAAATGCAAATGCACAAAAAAAAAAAAATGAAAAAAAATTTAAATTAAATATATAAAAACAAAACAAAAAAATAAATAATGTTTGCATGCCTTTTTATCCTCACCGAAATTCTTCTGCAAAATGAAACAAAGAAAATCATAATATCAATTAAATGACAAACAATATCGTTATATACATATAAATATATATATATATATATCTATATAGATATATATATATATATATATACAAAAACAGATAAAAGTGAAACTCATAGACACCAACAACAACAACTACAACACCAAAAACAACAAATTTAAAATAAAAACAAAAAAAAAAAAACCAACTGCAGCAACAATCAAGTTTTTGCGCTTCTTACACTTGAAAAACAAAAACTAATGTTAAAAATATTGAAGAAAAAAAACCAACAAAAAATTTAAGAAAATATTGTAAATACAAAAAAAAAAAAGAACAGAAAACTTTAGTAGCTAAGCAAATTGATACAAATTTAGAATCAGGACTTGAGTCGGCTGGGCCGACAGATTTCTATACACTTTAAATTATACAAACGAAAAATATCATATATAGTTTTCCGATTTGAAAAGACTTTGGATGGTATATACTCTATTAAGTACGCTATATAGTCAACCGATTTCTAATTCCATTGGATCAAAGTTTATATTTTTATTTTGCAAATGTTAGTTTTCTTTTATTCATTGAATGTTTTGTGATAGCTTTTAAGGATCCTTTGGTTCTAAAGACTATTCAGCTTAACAGTTTTATTTATTCGATCTGTTGACATTGTAATACTAAAGCTATAGTAGTATTATTCAATATTATTTGAGGAACAAAAAGTTTCCCATACTGTAAGCCATTTATAGTCAATTGGGTTGGCTCTTTCTATTAGGTTCCCCATATTTAAAAGTAAAACAGTTTCTATTCAAGTAACAAAAGATAAGTATATATAAAAATATATATAGAAATATATATAGAAAAAAGCTTATTAAAATAAAATAAAAATTCAATCAAGAGACATTAAAAATTTAACTTTTTCAAGACCAGAAACATATAAATAAAATTCAAAATTAAATACTTTTATTACCTTTGCCATAAACTGATCCAACTTGTATATCCATTATGTTTATAACTGCACTGTTTAAGGTCAAATTATTAGTTTTTGCCTTCTAACTATAAATTGTTATTTGATTGTTTCAAATATAAAATAGTTTAAACTATTTGTTAATGCAAAGTGTATGGAAACCAATGTCTATATAAATTTCAATTTCATTCAAACAAATGCTACATCTCACATATGAAACATAATCGAATCTTTTTTTATACACCTATTTATATATATATATATGTCTATATATATTTATAGGTATGTATAATTATAGAAGAAAAAAAAATAATGATGAAAAGAATTCAATCATAAGCAATATTTAATTTAGCATTAAAATGCATTAAGTCAAATGTTTATTATTATTAAATTAAATTAAAAATGAAAAAAAAAAACACAACAGAAATTGAGAAAAGTCTATTATGTGGAAAGGGAACTACAATAAAAGATAATGCATGAGATATATGATGAATAATTACAGATCACAAGAATCAGCTTCTGTAGTATATGATATTGTTCAGAATTGATTATATATAGTTTTATAAACTTTAGTGTTTTTAAATTGGGTGAAATTTTTATTTGGTAGTATTTGAAAGAGAGAACTTTTTACGTTTTTGAGTTTATTTGAATCTTTGGAATAGTTTAAAACTTTAAAAACGATTTAATCCTTTTATTGGTAAATTATAATATTTTATATATATTTGTTATATATTCAAAGGTAAGTGTTTAGTATTTAATGGTAACTTTTATAGTTGCATGACTAAATTTTAATCCAAGGTCGCCAAAGTTGAACTGTTCGACTTGGCATAAGCTGTTCAAAGTCCTTAAAAAACTTGGAATTCAATTGGGTATCATGACGTTGAAGGAATCTTGAGACTTCCAATGTGCATTGCCGAAATCCACACCAAAAGGTTTCCATATGCCTGTGCTGTTGTTGGCAAGAACCACTTTTGGGCAATACAATGAATCTAGAACGTTGTCGATGCAATTGATGAACGGTTAGCTCCAATATATCAGCTTTTTCCAGCTTGGCTAGGCTATCAGCATCCTATTGTTAAGTACTTAATATTAATTATCAATTATTTAGTTACTATTACTATATTTATACCATTTGTACAATATCCATAATTAGATGTTTAAGCTCTTCCAGCGACTTGTTGATTCTAGCACGACGTTTTCTTTCCAGCAAAGGTTTCATCACTTTTCGATATTGATAGGTACGCGAGGTGGCCATCGGTAGAGTTGAATCTTGGATTGACATCTCTTCTCTTTTGTGCATGGGCCAAGCTTCCGAGTAGGGCAAAGTGTTTTCACTGACTGACATGTTTGCCGAAAAGCTCCAAACTTCCAAGCTCTTCATAGGCAAAGAGAGAGAGAGAATGTATGAAAACTAGAGTTAGAGAGAAAATCTATTAGGATTTTGCAGCTTTAGTTAAGTTGTTATGCCAACAGTGGAATTTTAAATTTATTTATAAATGAAAGTGCTTTTGGCTTGATCAAGTTATAATTACCTTTATAATAAAATATCTCAAGTACTTGAAGCAACCAACAACTTCTCTGAAATAATGAATTTGTATGATAGCTTTGCTCAAGTCCAAGTTCTAGCAGGTTCATCTGTTGATTTGTGTCTATCTTGTAGACAGTGCTACATAAATGTCTTTGTACATCTAAGAAGAAAATTGATAAGAAAAGTTAATTTAAATTATTTTTAATATCAAAATATAGTAAATAATGCTAATTATTTTTAATAGAACTAACATATTATAAGACATAATAGTAAATAATTATATTTCAATATTTTCTAAACAATAAGTAATTATATTAAAATTCTTTTTAACACTTTATTTTATATATTATACTATATTTTCTTTTCCTGTTTTTAAGTTCATTTTCATAATTCTCTTAAACTAAAAATAATTCAAAATATTAAAGAAAAGTTTAAGTAACTTGCTTAGAGTTTTATCATAGCCACAATATAC
Organism: Drosophila neocordata; assembly: GCA_018903615.1. NCBI lineage: Eukaryota > Metazoa > Arthropoda > Insecta > Diptera > Drosophilidae > Drosophila > Drosophila neocordata. The sequence continues at coordinate 12,056,560 of JAEIGI010000003.1, forward strand.
ATTTCTTATATAAATATAAATTGGATTTTATAATAATTAAAAATAGAAAATTTACATAAAAGCTTTGCCTTTTTTTTTTTTGTTTTGCAGATTTTGAGTTACATAATTCTAAAGAAATTAATCATAATTAAAGAGTTTGTGAATACAATTTCTAACATTAAAATATTTCTCAGTGAGCGATCACTTTTCTCATCTACTGTATCTATTTCTCAGTTATTCAAGAGTGGCAGATGGATAACATTCTGCCTCAATTTCTGCCACTTTTGCTTCTGCTTCTGCTACGGCTTCTGCTTCTGTTGGCGATCGAGCGGAACGTCAATGCCACAAAGAGTTAAAATTACAGCATCAACTTTGACTTTGGTGTTTGTGTTGTTGTAGTTGTTGTTGTTGGGTGGTGATCTTTCGTCACTCGACGCTTAGCAAATGGTTTCTGCCTCTTTTTTTTTTTTTTGTTTGTGATTGCGCCATGTTAAGAGTTTCCCACGCTTTGGCAAATGTTGCACACGAGATGAGATGGGATTGAGATTGAGACCGAGACTGAGGCAGAAGATGGGGCAATTCCGACAGTATCTTGGCACTCATAAATGGTACATGGTTGAAGGGAATAAAGTGGCAAGGGGCTGAATCAACATACATAGCTAACACATGTTTTCCTTAGTTGTCTTCGTTTTTAACAACACCAAAAGATAATTGAGTTTTGGGTTGATTACTTTATTTCATTTGACATTAAAATATAAAAGTTGTATTCTAATGAGTCTATGAAGAGTGTTTTGTTATAAACAGTAAAATGTAAAAATGTAAAGTTTTAAATTGAAATTTGATAAAATTTTATGAAAATGAAAACTTTGATTATAAATATATAAGAATGAATACTAGTGAATAATGAATTTAAACATGAAATGCATTTGTTTCCATAGTTCAGTTTTCAAAAGAGTATATATGTATATATATATATAAACGGCATTAACAGTTTAATTTATCAAATATGAAACTTAATTCAATATATGAATTAAGCGAATCATTTTGCTTACTGTGAGCTCTATTTAGTTACCCCTAAAGAAAGAAAAGGGAATGGGAGATGAGTTTACCATAATTTGAAGGAGAATCAACCAATTCCGCACAAGTCAGAGCTCATTAAGAATAATAATGCTGACAAGTTGTCAGAGACCATTGGGGTATCTCCCCATAATCCCGGCACGAACTTTGGCAAGCGTGAGAAATTCAAGGGAATTTCTAGTAAGATTACAAGTACAGAGTTGCCCCCACAGAGAGTAACAACTTTTTTCCCCCTTTCCCTTTTTTTTTTTTTTATTTTTCGCGCCAAAAATGTTTAAATGAAGCACTGCGTTGGGCCTTCTACCTAACATACATTTATACATATATATATAAAATAAGAGTGTATAAGCTTTAATGAAATCAGAATTGATATATTACTGGGTCAGTTGGATATATGTATATATATATATATACAAAGATTTAACTAATACTCTTGTTTCGAATTCAAAGACGGAAGTTTAAATATAGAATCAAAATGTATCGATTAGCCTTTGAAAAGAAAACATATGTGCACTTGTTCCTTTCCCCCCCTTTTACAAAATACTTTTTTCTGAAATTGTGGGAAACTCTCTCTTAAAGAAAAACAACGGCTAATTGTCACTAAGGGTTGTGGCCCATAGCCAAAGAGGGGATGTCTTCCCCTCATTTCCCTTGGAAATACCTAAATAACATTTTGGAATATCAAACTGAAATGAAATTCAAGATTCGACACACTTATGTATATATATATTGAAGTCACTACAAACATATGTTCACATGGATACATATGTATATATATACAAATGTAGTCTGCTGCACACGCGTATTAAAACGAGACTCTGACTGAAAACTGATCTGATTGCGGCCTTGCTGTTACAGTGATTCGAAACAATCAAAATATATAACGAAATCATTATGTTACCTCTTTCAATTGTGTATTCAAATCTTAAAAATACCAAAATATATTGAAATATCATCACTTAGGACATATCCCATTAATAGAAGGAAAAATGTTTAATTATTATTAATTAATGTTATATATATTTTTTTTTATATGATAGAAAATGAACTAAGTCTAGTTTGAATCAGTTTAAAATAATTTAAATCTCGATTTTATAATACAAAAAGTGTTGACCTAACTTTAGTTTATATTAACGATTTTATATTAATAAAAATATTTATTAAATAAATTTAATTTTCGACAACAAACGTAAGTTATATTTAAAAGTATTATAAACTTTTATCAATAGATAAATAATAAGTAAGTTTTTTTTAGATATAAAATTTTCAAAAGCATTTCATTTGTTCTCGAACCACTGTATTTAAGTATTCTAATGGCCTAGCAACATAGTTGTGACTCTAAAGCTGATCATTAAGCATATTTAAATGTACAGTGGTTGGGGGCAACCATGGCAACTGATTTCTTTAATTTTTCTTTTTTTCCTTTTTTTCATATACCATCTCTTACCTCTCACTCTTACATTTTGTCCTTATGTTGTTTTTGATTTGATGGCAAGACATACTTTATTTCCCAAGCATCCATAAATAGATACAACAATTTTAACGCACTTGAAGTGCACTTTGAAACACATCTTCGATGCTCAAATAAATCCACAAAAAGGCATGACAGGCATTTGAGAGCATGTGATAATACAAATACAATAACAAGAGCAGCAGAGAGAAGGGTAAGCAATAAGCAGCATAGGCAGGAGCGACAGAGATGCAATGCATGGAAAGAGAGTTTCATGGCACAACATGTGAAATGCGGAGTTCAAGTGCATGCCATGACACAGACACGCTCAGTTGGAATGTGCCTGTGTCCCTACAGCTGCATATGTGTGTGTGTATATGGTGTAAAGTGTTTTTTCCCAGACGCTATTTATAACAATAAATGTATGTACAAACATTCATACTTACATACATATATATACATGTATCAATTGAGGCGCTCAGATTATGAGCATTCGTTTCTGCATCTGTTTAAACCGCAATTGTAACTGTAAATAATAAAAGATAAATTGATTGCACATTAAAGTAGATAAGTATGTCTGTCTATCTACATACCTAACGTATACTTTGCTTTACACTGCCCAAAACTAAATGTTGAAAAATTTTGTCTGCAGCGAATGCAAGTGTAAGCAGAGTTAGCAATAACTAAGTTTTTTTTGCATGTATTGCTCAAAATAAGAGCGGGGGCAGCTGATATGCAAGCTTATGCTCAGAGAGAAATTTACTGTTTACTTCGGCTAACGTTTGATTCGTATGATTGTGAGATTTACCGATTGTTATTCGGCATTTGAGTATCCTGCACCCCGTCTCTGATCTACAAATGAAACGAATTTAATGAAACACTATAAAAATATAAAGTAAATTGATTATATATTAAAAATGATTTATTTTATTTTTAATTTGTGATAAAAGGAATAGTCGCTCTTTCATTATTTTGTGGATGACTTTAATAATTTAAATTATTTATTTTAGTTATCTATATTTGGTTATCTGAAGTTACATTTTTAAAATTTAACAAATATATTGAAAATTAATAATAATAAAATTATTTGTTTTAAACATATATTTTTAAAGAGTATGATCAAAACATATTTCTGTTGTTTTGTTCCAAAGAGGCTGAAAACTAAAAGAAATGTCAGATCAACTTTGTTTTAGATGCTTCATAATCTATATTAACTTAATAAAACTATAAATTTATATTATATTATTCTAATATATCACCCACTATAAGATATAGGTAAATCTTAAATATTTCATATATTTTTTAAGAACAAATTGCTAACTGAAAATAAACTGCCAAATTTTTGTGGTAATCAGATAAAATATGGTTACATTTTCTGAGATTTTAGTTTTGGAATTTCTTGCACTGTCAGAGCGAAAGAATTGCACACACACACACACACTCACACAAACACACATAGAGAGAGGATGAGGGAGAGTTATAGAGAGGGAATGTGTGTTTGATCTAAATTTAGTTGCTGGCACATGTGTTGGCCAAAGGCTTTGTAATGAGAGCAAAAAATAGAACTCCACTTGAGCAATGAAGACTCATAAAGCGAAGTTGAAGTACACACAGAGTTATGTTTTATTTTTAATTTTCCCAAAAAAAAAAAAAAAAAAAGAAAACCAAAGACATATTGCCTCTTATTGTACTCTCTCTCTCCCTCTCTCACTCCCATCTCACTTAGTCTTCATTGTGGCAAGAAGCCATATAAGAGGCAGATAATTTTCCAAATTTTCAACAGTCGTTGTTAGCCGCTCTTCGTGTTTAGTTCGATTGTATAGAAATTTCATTAATAATGGGTGTCATATATAAAATACTTAAACAACAGCGACAACAACAACAACAACAGCAGCAGCAACAACAACAACAATTGGAACCGCAACATCAATTAATACGCAAAAATATGGATATAAATTTAAGTTCCAGTACAAAATGCAAAGTTCAAGCAGCAATTAAACAAAGACAACAACAGAAACATGAATATTTAAAAAAGGAACAATATCAAGAAGAGCACGACAAGGATCATCAGGAACAGGATCAAGGTGATGAGCATGAACAGGATAAGATGGCAGAACAACAATTGCAACAACTTTGCCGATTTCTAGCTGAAAATGCGGCACGTAAAAAGGTTGAAAAAATAAATTTAAAACAAATCAAAATTCTTTTTAGCTAATAAATCTATTTTTTTTTGACTTTAGCGTCAACGTTTTAAATTGGAATATCATCAATATGATTTACCCATGCAACAGCATCAGGATCAGGATCAAGAACAGCTAAAACCAATATCACAATTGGATCTAACATTGCCGTCAGCACATTCTGAACATGATATGGATATTGAACTGATTGATATTGATCAGTTGCAACATGTGGCAAATACCAAAAATCCATCAGCACCTAGGGATAGCATCTTATTGAAAATTCGTCATCAGATTTTTGAACGTAAGCGTCGACGACAACGCCAACTGGCTGAAATAGTGCAGCAACGTTTGGTAGTATGGCGACCTTGGTAGTTCAGCTAGAGAGACAGAGACAGAGAGAGAAATAAATGAAAGTGAGAGTGTGTGACTGTGAGTGTGTGTGTGTGTGTGTGTGACTGAGGTTGGGAGAATAAAACCCAAATTTGAAACTAGTCTTAGTAATGTTTATCTCTAAGGACACTGTATTATTCCTTTAATTTGCTGTGTGATCTACACAAAAGTCGCTCTTCCATTTGCCTATATGAAAAAAAAAAAAAAAAAAAATCAATTCTTTTCTATTATGTTTTATTTAATTTTTTTTTTTTTTTAAGGTTTTTTCCTTTCTAAGCAATAGTTTTAAGAGTTTTTCAAATGAAATAAACTGTTTTACAAGTACTAAAAAATGCAAAATTTATCTTTAGTCAAACTTTCTGTTATTAAAATTATGATTTATGCATATCATATTATATTTTCTAGAAGTTCTACAAACAAATGAAATTTCTTTTCTGAAATATAGTATAGATTATTATATGGATCATGGAAATATTTCATTTAATACATTATAAAAGAAAAATCTATAATTGATATTATTAGAATCATTTGATATATGATTACAATCATTTCAGATACCATAAGAGTCATTTGATTTATGGAATCCAACTGGAACTTGCTTTTATATATTTTAGTTTACTTAATATTAATATACTAAAAAGTTCTTTCTAACACTAGTTATATATCTCAGGATTGTAGCTTTACTAGGGATGTTCCATGTTTTGAATTTATGCCATTCTTCTTTCTTTCTCACTTTTTTTTTTATCTTTTATCTCTTAATTTTCAATCTTTTCATAAAACTAAAAGATTGTGTTCACAGACGGACAGGGCCATATGAACTCAGATTATCGTGCTAAAGAAGATTATATATATGTTTTGCAAACTTCTGACTAATATAAATAAACACTTTTTGAAAATAGTACAAACATAATCTTCGCGGTATACCAAATTTGGAAACAAATTAATGTATAGATGCAAATGTTTATAATTATTGTAAATTGTAAAAACATCAGCATCATCATTTGTAATTCGAGTATCAAATGTACTTTTGTTATAAAATGGTATAACAAAAGTCGACAATAATCCTCCTGACGCAAACTCCAAACTTCATCTCCAGTGTAGGATTCTGTTTCCGGTACCGCCAGAATAGAGTGTATATTGTCGAGTGTTTCTTATGAAATCGTAAACACATATCTTGATATGTTATGAATAAGAAAGAAGATTTGATGAAGACTATTACTATATAATACATACCCATATATGGGTAACTCACCATGGTTAAGTGTTATCGTGTTGTTTTATGAGTAGATCGAAAAGAATTAAACAGAGTGTGTAAGGAGAGATCGGAGGTAGAGCCAATACATTTGTCTGAAATCAAGAGATGAAAAATTATATATATATACACTTTATGTTATAACTTACTTTAGTTTAGTTTTGTTTTGTTTCGAGCACAAGTTTAATTTCACTTTAAATTTTGATATTCTTTATTTTTCTCCAAACGATGTTGATTGCTTTACGTGGAGTAGTTAAATAAATTGAATAGAAACCCACATCGACCTTATTGAAAAATATTATGAGAAATCATTTGTCGTTGCCTTCTTGAGTAAAGAGAAGTTTAGAAACTTAAAAAAAAGGTTACCAACTCGTGTAAAGTAGAGTTGCCTAATACATAAAAAAAATCTGGAAGGAGGGTTTAACTTTGGCAGTGCAGAAGTTCTATTACCCTTGCAAATTGTCTTTTTAATTCACATATCAAATATTAGATCCCACGAAAGATCCTTATTAAATTAATATCAACTTTTTGTAAAAAATAAAAATATTAAAAAAGTTAACTTCAGAATTGCGAATGTTTTTATACTTTCCTGTCCGACATTAAAATTAACTTTAACACCAATTATTCCGATGGTGACTGTATGGTCCGATCCAACTAATTCTTGAACGTAGACAAACAGCACATATAGAAAGTTTATTTACCAAGTTTCACCCATATAGCTTGAAATTTAAGGCATAGAAACGGCTTAGAAACAGACAGAAGGACGAACGAACAGGTGAACATGGCTAAATTGAAACAGCTATTGATGATGATCAGGAATACATAAGTATTGTATTATATTTCTCTGGTTATAATAATTTTTCTTACCAGTTGTTGAGAATCAAACACATTTTGTTTTTTTTTTCTGCAGTTTTTTTTTTTGTTGTTTTCTTTATTGAACATTGACACCAATTAAAATTGTTTATGTATATTGAATATTTCGCTTTAGTTTCCGTTAATGCTGATTTTTACTGTGGTTAATTAATGTTTTCTCTCATGTGGTAGTAAGTACATTCATTTCTATATTTTTGAGTGGCGCCACTGTGCCATTTTCTTTATTAAATGGAAATTACATATGTATCGATTCGAATCGAATGTTTCTTTGTATGTGTGTGTGTGTTTGTGTGTTTGGCCATAGAATTGAATTTGACATCTATATATGTAAATACTGTATATATATAAGTAAATGTACCTATACATTGGGTGTGTGTATATATATATATATGTGTGTGAGTGTGTGTGTGTAGGTATGTATGTATGTGGGCATTTTCTATATCCACTATTCGCCTTGGTGTCTTCAATTTTTATTTATTTTTTTTTCTCATTCTCTCTCTTTTAATTTCTTTTGGTTTTTTCATATTTTCTTCCTTTGAGCTGGGCTCCCAAAAAAATTGAAACCAAAAATATCATTGAAATGAAAATGTAAATCTGTTCTAAATGCTATATATATATGTATGTATATATACATATATATATATATATATAGGTATAATAGTTTCATTTATTTCCACAGTTTTGCATTAACTTTATTTCTAAGGTACACACATTTAGTTGAGTTTATTAATTTTCTTTCATCTTTTTTTTTTTTTGTTTTTCTTTGCTATGCGGGCTGCAAGTTGTTTTTTTTTTTTTTCTTGTTGTTTTCTTCGATTTAGTTAAGGATTACTGCTGGGGGAAATGATGTAGATTGAAAAATTTCAAATTCTTCTTCTTTTAAATTTATGCAATGTTAACTTAAATTTAACAATAAATTATTATAATTAATTTAACAATTAAATTTCTCTATCATTGATCATTTAACTTAACAATTTATTCGTCAGACGAAGGATTTTTCTCGTTTTATGTTGCACGCTTTTTTTTTTTTATTTTTTTAAATGCTTAAATATCATCAATCGATAATATATTAATGTATATATATATAAATATATACATATATATTTTGCCATCTATATAAATACATTGGTTTACATAAATATCATTCATATATATATATATATATATATATATAGAGTTTGCATGTTGTATGTCTGTATACTAAGTAATCATGTATATATATATATATATATTATATATATATCTTCAATCATGTCTTCTGTCTGTCATCATTCTTTTCTTTGGAAATGTTTCTAAAACTAGAGTATACGAGCTCGTATATTCACATACATCTGGCCATCTACATTATGTAGAGTATATATTAATAAGTATATATATATATGTGTCCACATGTGTGTGTGTGTTGGAATTGTTTACTATCTTTTGTATATATATATATGGCATTTGTATCCTAGGAATACCCATGTATGTATCTAGATATTTTTCTGTTTCATTTAATTCTTGTCTCAAATTGTCTAAGCTAAGCTCATTTGCTTTGGCCATCAATCAAAATGTGTGATCAATATTTAGTATATATACTACAATTTAGATGAACATAAGCTTTAGCTGAATATACGAGTATACTACTAGTTAATATATATATATATATTTGTATATATATATATATATATATATGTATACCTCTTGACATTTTTAGCCATTGTTTTTACTATATTTCGATACGTGAATCTGTTAAATCTCTTTGATCCAAGCTATATCTTATATAGCTGCGGAGTTGTTCAATCTTTAAGCACAAAAAAAAAAAAAATTACGTATCGAAATTGGTAACATTATTTCATTAGTCTTAAATTTATTGAACTTTTCTTTCGTTTTTTTCTGGTTTTTTTGCATCAATATGTTTTTTATTTTGTTCAGTTTCTTTTTTCTTTTGTGGAACATTTATTAATTTATTGAATTTTTATTTGTTAGCTAATATTGTGAATATGTTTTTTATTAATTTTTTTTTTTGTCTTAATTCTAAGCAAAAAAAAAATAAAAGAAAGAAAAAAAGAAAGAGACAATCCAACGCACACGTACAATACACATTTATAAGTTTTATTTTGAACACATGAATGCCATTAAAAGTAATTACATACATATATATATATATATATATGTTCATACATACATACTTACATACATATATATATGTATATATGTATATATATAGTGAATCTTTTCATTTAGTTTAAAACGTTTTTAGATGATATTTCGGCTGCCTTGTCATATTCAAAGATCATGACAAATTGTTTAGCGTTTCAAATTTAGCATAGAATTGGCCAATGGTATAGATGGGGGGATCGGGGATGGTCAGATTTTAGGGATACAACAACATTATATACTGCTTGAACGTCCCAATCCAGATGTTGTATTTGTGATGTGATGATGATGTTGGCGATTCGCTGTTTTTAGCTTATTAAATCGCACCATTGGGACACCTTTTGTGGTCTGGAAGGATTTGGGTGGATATGGAATTGGTCTTGATCTGGATCTGGGTCTGGGTCTGGGTCTGAGTTGGTATTTGATATTGAGAATGGGTCAAAGGGGGTGGAGCTGGTGTTGCAGCTGTTGCCGCTGTGACCGCTGGACTAGCACTCACCTCAGCCTGATGATGATTATGATGATGATGATTATGACGACGATTATCAATTTGATGACAAAATTTACTCTTTAGCCATGGCCATTTGATGGTACGCATTAATGTATTCCGGAAATCCTCACTGAACAGACAATAGATGTAAAATGTTAACGAATAATTAATCAATTCCAATAAATTTGCACTGGCACGAAACACCTGAAACGGAAAGCTTGGATAAACCTCAGAAGCAATGGTCATATGCAATATGGCCATAGGTGAAACGCACACAAGGAACAATATGGATGTGCTGCCCAATAGTAAAAATAAACGACGTTCTTCGGCAAATTTTCTTGGATCATCGTCCTTTATATAATTGGCATTGGCTCGGCTTAATACCATTTGACGGCGTCTCTCACAAGTTTTACGATAGACCAGCATAATCCTTAAATTCAATCCACCAATCACACAAGTTGGTATCAACTTAAAGATCACCTCAAGCATTATCTTATAGACGCGATAGAATAGTGTCTGTTGGTATATGGTATTATCTCTTCTTAGATAAACTGGTTCATTAGAGGCCAACATGCATTTGATTAATTCACCGCGAAAAATGCTGGGCAAGTAAATAATGAATGTCACAAAACATGTGAGAAATACAACGACCCTGAAATAGAGATCATATATATATATATATATAAAATCGTTCATACCGTATCATATTCTTCTTACACTGGCGGTCCCATAACAGGGCGCGTAAAACCCGGATGGCATACAGATACATAACGTTCAATGGTCAATACCAATAGCATCATAACGCCCACACCTGCAAAAGTTAAAATCAGTTAAGAGAATAGTAAAAAAAAGTTTTAAAATTTAAAAGAACAAAAAGTAATTTTGTTTCTTATCAATTTATTCTTTTTTTATCCTGTACCCATAGGGAAAAGATAATGTAACAGACAGATGGAAACATTTTCACCCCATAAAGTATATATATTCTTGATCTACGGTAACCAAATATGTTGTCAGGGTCCGTCTAATCTCTATGCAGATTAAGTTTGTTTCAAATTTGTGCAACGCCCCCACAATATATGTATTGTATTGCATTTAACAGACAGAAGCATGCATCTCCGATCCCATTAAGTATATATATTCCTGATCTACGACAAACAAATTTGGTGTCAGCATTTGTCTATTGTCTACGCATATCAAGTTTATTTCACACCTTTGGCACGCCCACTTCCGCCTCGCAATTAAGAAAAAACGAATAACTGGAGTTGTATTACAGTTATCGCATTCAAATTAAAGACACCAAATAATATGGCTAAAAGGTATTAACCGACCAAATTTCGTTAAAGTCGGACAATAAATATCGGAGATATATCTATATACATATTGTCTTAAAATGCCAAGTGCGATATTGCGTAGTAGGAGTAAACGAGACAGCATGCGTACGTTGCTGCAGCGTCTAAGAAGAAAATTAAGTTTGAATTAATCGCAAATTCGATTATTCGATTCAAATTTGATTTTTATGAAGTTTCTCTACTTGGTACAGGGTATACTTCAACTTGCTTGCTTCATTTTCATCTCTTGTCCAGGCTTTTTTTTTTAGAATAAGACAACTCTTGTAACTTTTAAAACAATTTCAGGCTTAAAACCAATATGCTAATACATATCCAAGTTTTTTTTTTGTTCAGTTGAAGCTTTTCAAAAGCTTTTGTAAGACTTACCCAAACATCCATTGCCCAAATAAAGCTCTAAATGTGCCGTATAGAAAGCTGGTCCAAATTGCTCCCATTGTCCGCGATCCTTATGGACCAACATCCGTATGCCAAATGGTATGGCAAAAACAATAGCAAGCAGTGCGGCTGTCGAATAGGCTAAAGAAAAAAACAAAAAAGGAAAAATAAATATAATAATAATAATAATAATTTATGTAAGGGGTAAAATAAACTGAGACTTTATGGTTGATTTTATGGCATAATTATGGCGGCAGTATTTCCGTTTGAATTGTCGCCACAGGAAGCAACTGCTACTTGAAATGAATGGCTCTCAGTTCCTGTTACTTTTCTTTTTCTTCTTCTTTTTCTTTTTGTTTTCTTTCATATTTTCCATTTATTTTTTTTTTTTTTTATTACTGTTTTCTTTTACTTTTCGCTGTGGCTGCTATTGATTTATAATATCGTTTATGGCTCTTTAATTACATTGTTACTAATATCACATAACTCTTAATGCCATTGTATATATAGGTATATATCTATAGCTAGCTCTTTCCCCTTTACTACTCTTGGCCATATTTGTAATGTTGGCCATTTAATTGGGCACACAGACGCAGACACACACACACATTCACATTCACAGTCAAGCACATGGCATCAATATAAATGTCAGTCAAGTGTTTGTCACTTGATTTGCTCATCAGAATTGTGTTTCCTCTGCTCCTCTCTCTCTCTCTCTATCTCTTTTCTTCCATCATCTATAAAGACAATGTCTTTTCTAGTAGTCACTCCTCCCCCAATTCAGTCTATCACCTCCTTCCTTTGTCTATCATCTGTTTCTGTGGTGGGCATAGCAAATTATACAAATCTTTCTTGTTGTTTGCTGTCAACACATACAAAAAATTTCCACTAGACATTTTAAGCTGTTGGCTAAAGGAAATGGCTTAAAGGATTGCACAACTTTTATATGTGTGTATGTGTGTGTGTGTGTGTGTATTTTCGTGTATATCTTGTATATTTATGGCTATTGGTAAATTTCTTTAACTGACTTAAATTACAAAGTTCTTTCTTGAAGCAAGCAAATAGATTTATAGCCTTTTTTCTACTAACTAAGATTTTTATTATTACCATAATAAAATTATTAAAATTCCATGCATATTATTGAAAGTGAAGACTTAACGATACCCTGCATTAAATATTTCTTAAAGTTTATAAAGTCATTCAAATTTCTTAGGTGATTAGATAAGACTTGAACAAATGAATTAATTACTGCTACAAGCTTTTGTTTATATACTCTTGCAAAAGGATATATATAAATTTTGATCAGAAGCTTATAACGCATAGAAGAAAGCATTTCCAGCTATATATATTCTTGATCAGCTGATATAGCTCTATCTGTCTGCCTGGCTCAACGCAATCTCCTCCGAGACCCTAAAAGTTACAGAGTTTCCTTTTGCTGCGGGCACTGTCTATCTTAAAATCATCCCGATCGGTTGACTATAGCATATAGGTAAACGATCAAGAATAAGGCTTTATCTCAATTAGTTTATTGTTTTCCAATCGTATGTTATTGGATTGATATTATTTCTAGAATATCTTTCAAGTTTTATATGAATCGGATGACTATATCATATAGTTTCCAGTAGACTGATTGGTCAAGAATATAGTTTTGGATGAATAACTTGGTTATTTTAAGTATTAAGAATAAGTAATAGATGAAATTTCGTACTTGTAAGTTTTGGTGTCTATTGAGTTTTAGCATGCTATAGATGCTATAGCTTTCATACGAGTAATCGGCTCAAAAAAACTTCTTTTTTTTTCTAAAGCCAGGAAGATTTGACTAGTTTTATATGCTTCTCTTGGACTCTTATAATTGATATGTAAGTGAAACGGACAGTTTGCAAGGGTAATCAAAATTCTGCACTGCCAAAGTTAAAACATCCTTCCAGATTTTTTTTATGTATTAGGCAACCCTACTTTACACGAGTTGGTAACCTTTTTTTTAGGTTTATAAACTTCTCTTTACTCAAGAAGGCAACGACAAATGATTTCTCATAATATTTTTCAATAAGGTCGATGTGGGTTTCTATTCAATTTATTTAACTACTCCACGTAAAGCAATCAACATCGTTTGGAGAAAACTAAAGAATATTAAAATTTAAAGTGAAATTAAACTAGTGCTCGAAACAAAACAAAACTAAGGCAAGTTATGACATAAAGTGTATATATATATAATTTTCCATCTCTTGATTTTAGACAAATGTATTGGCTCTACCTCCGATCTCTCCTTATACACTCTGTTTAATTCTTTTCGATCTACTCATAAAACAACACGATAACACTTAACCATGGTGAGTTACCCATATATGGGTATGTATTATATAATAATAGTCTTCATTAAATCTTCTTTCTTATTCATAAGATATCAAGATATGTGTTTACGATCTCATAAGAAGCACTCGACAATATATACTCAATTCTGGCGGTACCGGAAACAGAATCCTACACTGGAGATGAAGTTTGGAGTTTGCGTCAGGAGGATTATTGTCGACTTTTCTTATACGATAACAAAAGTACATTTGATACTCGACTTACAAATGATGATGCTGATGTTTTTTAGAATTTACAATAATTATAAACATTTGTATCTATTAATTTGTTATTTAATTCTGTTTACTGGTGAGGTTTTTTTTCATATGAATAAACTAAAAAACGTGACTATTTTGCAAATATGGGTAGCGGAAATTATTTAAAAATATTTACATTAAAAAGAAATAAATTTTTGTAACCTTTTCCCGTGTAATTCTTAACAAGCAAAGATACGTTAGTTTATTTTACAGGTGCAAATGATTCCCCTTAATGTAGATAATTATTAACAAATTATTTTTTAAATAATTGTTTACGAGTAATGTACTCTTTTTTTTATCTATTTAAAGGGTATGTTAATTATATAATATAATTGATTAACTGATATCTCATACACTTTGCTTTGGCCCTTTTGGGGCTGGTAAGCATTTCCCTAGATGATCATAAAACATTTTGCTTATCTCAAAATAGAGCAACGGAAAGTGAATAACTTTATGGTTTCAAGTCTATGCCTACATAAGCCACGCCCACTTAAACAGCAATGGGAAGAAAAACAAATTTTTTTTGGTGTCAATGACCGTCAAATGGCAATAAAATTAAAAAAAATATATATATACTTATTTTTTATATAAATATGCTGCTGGCAGAAAAATATTTTTGTTATTTTAATAATAAAAAAAAAAATATATATATATATGTGTGGGTGTGTGTGTGTGTGTGTGGCACAACAACAAGATGCTGGACCTCTCTGATTTCATTGGTTCCAGTTGGGTAGTGAAGTGGTTGAGATGAAGAAGCCTCTTCACAATTTTATTTACTGCCATTTGAATTGGGGCAAAACTCTTTTCAGTTCGCCTTTTGCATTTTGCCAGGGCAATCAATTATGCGGCTGCCGCTCGAGCATTTTACATTTCGCATTTTCTTTTTTTGCTTTTCTTGTTTCGTTTTGTAATGTTACGTTACGTTACGGTTCCTTTTTGTTGTGCTTTTTATTTATTTTTGTTGGCTTCCGTTTCTGTTTCTTTCTTTTTTTTTTTCTTTTTTGGTATCTTCATTCTGTTTGGTAGTCACATGACTGATAGATGAGGATAAAAAATTGCCTCAGCATGCTGTGTGACAAGTTCCTTTTGCCTTTTCCACTAACTGCTTACCCATCATTCGGTTTGCTGCCAACGCTTCTTCCTTACTTCCTTCCTTCCTGCCTTTCTGTCTATACCCTATACACAACAGAGTATATGGGTTATCTTCAGAATGTTAGAAGCAAAGCAAACATTTATGAACTTCAATTCATTAAAGAATTGCTAATTTTTTTTTCATTATGTAAACAATCATTTTCAGTGTTGGTAATCCCAAAAATAAGTGTTTGCTAAGTTACTTAAACTTAATAAATAAATTAAGATAAAGAGTATTTGCAAGTTGTTGCTTTGCTTTTTTGTTGGCATTCTTTTGGGTTAGGTATGGATGGTTGCTCATTAATCAATTAAAATGCCATAAAGCAAACGAGTGCCTAATAGAGTTAACATGCCCCCCCTCCACCCCCTACACTTTTGCCACACCCCAACTCTCCTGCCACCAAAAATATTTCCCCATTCTATATGGCAGTCTAATAAGGAAGCTGAAGACATAAGTAGAACTCCGTGAGCTTAGGCAATGGCTTTGCATAAATTTGTGTAGCTTCATTTAATGAAATCAACTTCTTCTCATTTATATATGTAGGTGGGAATATATTGGGGTTTGGGGGTATATATATATATATATATATGCAGACAATGGAGTTGAACAACCAAACTGATTAAACGATAAACTCATATATATGATAATTATATAATTCAATTGTGAAGTCTACACACACACACACATACAATGAAAGGAATCAAAGCAAAATGACTTTTCTTTGGTTATATTATAGTTTTAAGGTATTTATATCCTTTCCATTGGCAAGCCTTTCAAATTCAAACAAAGGAGAAAGATAGAACCAGAAAAGTGTTAGAGTTTTTGATTTCATTCCATTTTGGATAAAGAGAGTAGACTGGATATATCTTACAAGAAAAGTATAGCTTCAAAAAACTTAAATCTTATTAAATTAACAATGGACAATGGACATTGTCATAAAATCCTTATCAAATCCCTTTCTAAAATGAAAGCTAAACGTTGGCCAACTTATAGCATAAGGTTTAGGGAACCTCAGCTAGAGAAGGCCCTAAAATAGATAACGTTGGTTAGATCTTTTAAAACTATTAATAATTTTTGTTTTTTTTTTTTGGAATCGTAGCTTTAAATTAGCATAACAATATGAAAATCTAGTTTTTGAACTGATTTTGGAGATTTCTTAAAATGTATTTATGGTCAAATTATTAAAGAACCAAAAGAAAATATTTATTTTTAATTTTTTAGGATTAGCGATGATCCGGATTTGGAAACGGTTGAAAGACTGGCCAAGAATGCTCGACAGGACAAGGAGAAAAAGCTCCAGGAGGAGCCACAAATATTAAAGTTCATTTTCCATTGGCTACCATGCTAAAGGGAGCCGTAATATTAACGGAAGAGATGGTTATTGAGGTTATGGCAGCTGTTTTAGAGTTATTGTTGGAGACGAATCATGATTTGTCCACAACAAATATCATATTCTTTCTTTATAGGTATAAAAAGTTTTAATATACATCTACTACGACATATAGTAAAGAAAATTGATCTTTAACTTCTTGAAATTGCCCAAAAGATGGTTAGCTGACTGCCTGAAGGATATTGGACAAATACTTCAAAGGAACTTCTGCTTCAAAAAGCCATAAAAATCTTACAGAAAACAATTTTTAAGATGAAATCAAATGTTCTTAAATAAAGAACACTAACTATATATATATATATATATATATATATATATATATATATATATATATAGATTAATTTTTTTGATCTACTCTAAACTTTGATATCGTTTTTTTTCCAACAAAATTGATTAACTTACCTCTCATATAGATATAGGCAGTGCCACGCATATTGCGTCTGGTTAAAACAATTAAATTAAGAACATTTCCGATAATGCCCATTGTACAGATGATGGGCAATAAAAGTCCATAACAATATTCTCGTAAGGATTCGGTACGTGGATCTTCCACATCCTGTAAATGGAAAAAATAAAAGCAAAATTTTTCTTACATCATGACACAAGATAAAAAATAAAAATAAGGTAAAGGAAACAAAAATCTCGTTAATCATTCCCATCTTCTGCTCCAATGTGACTGATTGACCAAATGACTGACTGAGCGATTGATATATATATATATATATTTATCTTATATAGTTGAAATTTCACTAAGAGATAAAAATTGAATAGTCAATTTTGACACGTTTGCTTATTTTTTATTGTTAATATTCGTGTTGTTGTTTTTTTTATATGGTTTTTAGTTAGTTTCACCTTTTTTTTTTTTTGTGTGTTTTTCATTGGCTTCCCTCTGCTTAGTCTTTCTATTTTTTGTTCTGTTTTACTTTTTCCAGTTTTTTTTTTTAGCCTATTTTTTACATTTTGTGCTAGTGAAAACTTGCACACAAAGCAGCTTTTGCCTGGCGTCCTTGTTGATGTCGTCGTCCTTATATGTTGGTAAAGTTTTTTAACGTGCTGTGTCCTGAAATGAGTTATTTCATGTCCTTTTCCCCCCATCATATCTTTCTCTCTTCTCTCTCTCTCTCTCTCTCTGCCCGCTGTTAAAAAGAAAAAGCATTTCACAGCGGGCAGCTTTTAGTCATTGATTGGGTTATACAACAGTTTATATATAAATATTCTATATATATATATATATATATATGATTTATGACCCCACAAAAAAAACCTTAAATGCACAATATTATTACTAAAAATTTTGCAATCATCAAAAGATTTATATATATTGTAAATATTTTAAATATATATAAAAATAAAAGGAAGATTTGGTTTAAAATATATTTCCATTAAATTCTCCAACTGTTGCATGTGTTGAAAAATGTTTAAAAATAAATTTTAAATTCATTTGCACTTACCCTATAAAAATCATCACGTAAATCGCTACCAAACACGGATGTTTCATTTGTTGTAGTGGCCAAAAGGACATCATTGCTGCTGCTAAGGTTTGCTCCCCAAATGAATGAGCAATAGGCGGGATCCTCTTCCGTATTGTAGAGTCTTGTTATCATAGTTTTTTCCTTTTGCTTAAGTTGAACTTTTTTGCTATTGTTGTTGCCGTTGCCGTTGCTGTTGCTCAGGGTCCTTCCGCAAGTTCAATTTGTGTAAGTAAAAAGAGCAAAAACAAAAAAAAAAAAAAAAAAGAAGAAATTGCGTGTAATAATGCGAGAAAATAGGCTCACAGTGAAACAATGGCAGAAGAAGGCATAGATGACAGTGGGGGGGTGGTGAGGAGGGGATACAGTGCTGCCATATTATTTAAATAGCAACAGCGGCAGTAGTAGAAGAAGAAGGAGTCCGAGACGGAAGTGAAGACTAGCGGAAACGGAAGCGTTCATTTCTCCAGTTTGCGATAAAACACAAGACCAAAACTAAAATGTTAAACAAAAAATAAAAGAATAAAAGAAAATAATGAAACCAAGAGAAGAAAAAAACAAGAACAACAACAACAACAACAAAAAAAGGAGCAAACAATTGATGCTTTGACTGCGGACGATTGCCCGGGCAAATAAAAACAAATCAACGAAAAAAAAAGAGAGACAGAATTGAAGGCGTAAAAATAAAATGCTGGAAATAATTGCGGGTTGTAAATAAGTTGAAAATAAATGGGGGAACGATATCGAAATGCTTCAACAGTTGTCACAGCCATCAAACGGCATCTGAGTTGGCTTAAAGGCATATTAGATAATATTAATGGTTAAGCAATTTACATACGAAACACAAAATCAGTTTAAATAGATATATATTTTTAAAAGGGAAATAAATTTAATTTTTTATTATTATTAAATATTTTTTTCTCTCCGTTTGAGCAAGATTTTTAAGTTAAGTTGGAATTTTTCTAAAATTAAAATTCTAAAAATAAATTCTATATATATTATAAATATATTATAAATTCTATAACTTTTGTTAGTTAACTTGACCATCATTTGAAAATTATTAATTTTTAATTCACTCACCTTTAGTGCTAATTTTATTAATGATTTCTCCTAGGCAATTAAATTTTTATTAATTTGTTGTATAATTTGCCAGCCAACGGACTTCGCCATTTGGTTCATAAAATCTTTGCAATTGAAATGCTTGATCCACAGTCGAGACAATTCCGGAATGGTTGTTAAGTTCCTCACTGATAATTGCATATGGCATTTTGATTTAATGGCCAAAGCTGCTTTCAAATAGATAAAAGGGAAAAAAAACAAAACCTAATTTATGAAAAATTATTGTACAAAAATGGCGTCAGAAAAACATATATATATATATATATATATATATATATATATATATATATATATGTTTGTATATATTTTTATTTGTATTTTATTATGAGGAAAGGCCCTAAAAACTTCTGAACTCGAACCTCCCCCAACCTAGTATTAAAAGCAAAAGCTCATGTGGCATGTGTCACATTATTGACGTGTGGCAACATGGGACAGACAGAGTAAAAGAGAGAAATAGAGTAGGAGAGGTGGCAACAGGTGTGTTTTATTTGCCCACCCACTTTGGCTTGCCGCCCACATGTAAAGCGCTAAAATCAACGTTGACAGGCAACAAAATTTCGTATAAAATATTTTTGATAAATTGCCTGAACGCGTCTCATGACTGCCAGGAGGCAATCATCTATATATCGAAGCTTTAAAGAATAAACAAAGGTGCGTTGGCTGTTAGCCCATATTTCTTAGTAAATATATTTTTGGCTTAGACAAAGCCTTTAAAAGCAAGTTCATTTAAGCCGTTAATGGTTTTTATTACAACCAAGATATCAAAAAGTTAAAAAAAGAGAAGAAATACAAATAAAATAGTTTTGATCTCTTTGATTATCACACTATATATATTTACATTGTATCTGTTATTACTTTGCATATCACACATACGCACTGTGGCATGTCTCTTACCACCTAACCATTCACCAGTATAGGTGACACGAACATGACACAAACTTAATTTCCCCAAGGAAAACATAAAAGCTGTTCCTGTTGCTATTCCTCTTTCTGTTTCTATGTCTTCTGATGCTTCATCGAAGGGCACTTCAAAAGACGCTGTTCACAAAGCTTACCTGAAGAGTTTCCCCACAAGGTCTCAATGCTTGTTACTTAAAGTAAAGATTTCTTACGGTAATAGGAGTTGAAATACACAAAATATAGATAAGTATTTATATTTTTTGTCGCTTTTTCAGCATTTCTCTTATAAAAATATGCAGCCACACTATTTCAAAATAAATCTCATTATAAAGTGGGCGTCTTGTAAAAACAAAAAAGAAAAGTTAATCGTAATGGAAAATTAATTATCTTTAGGGGTACAAAATGTTCCCATTGTCTATAGTGAAGATTCGATAATATAGATTCGAGTTCATTCGTTTCGATTTGTTTCATCTTTTTAGCTTAATGAAAGGGCCAAACATGGGACTAATTGCAAACTTTATGTTAAAATAAAGCTCTTATATCCTATTGATGGATATTTAGTTGCATTTAATGGGCTTTCACTGTAATTGGTAAATATGGCGCATAATTTATGCTTGCGATTATCATAATAATTCGGCACAGACCAGTCGAAATTGTGACACACACGAATGATCCTGGGAAGGGGACGTCAGCCCGTTGGGATATATATGCATACATAGTGTGTATAAGTGTGAGTGTGTGTGTGTGTGAATGTGGGTGTGATGGTATATGGTGTAGGCGTTGCCTTTGGTTTTGTATGTTTGCTGAGCACTTACTGTTATTGCGGTTTAGTTTTCATCCGGTAAATAAATAAAGGCCCCAAAATCTAAGCCCATGCCCGGTTTACCCCGCCTCCAGCTGGCACCCCTTTTCCCATTTGGTTTTTTGTTGTTTTTTTTTTGCAAATTTTTTTGAGGTTCTCGGTTTTTTGTTTTTTTGACTGTTTTTGTTGCTAACAAACAACAGTTTGTCATTTAAACAAACACATGTGAATGACTTTGCCGGTTTATCTTCTTCCTTTTTTGTTTTTTTTTTTTTTGTTGGGTAAAAAGGACGAGGAAGCGAGGCAAAACCAAAGCTTAATGGACATGCTGTCTCGCTTCAATTCTCTCACTCGCACAGTTTGTCTCATTCAGTCCCTGTCGGGGCATGATTAATGCCTTTGTTTACATTTCCCGTTTCACTTGTCTTCCCCCCGCACCGGTCGAAATTTTTCTATTTTCTTTTCCCATTTTTTTGTCTCTTTTTTTTTTTTTTTTTTTTGTTTTGTTTTGTTTTTGGGCCTGCCAACCGAATGATATGTTTAACAAAAAAAGTTTAACGCAAATTAAGTCAAACTGGCAGCGCTTAACGATGTGCGACATAGATGAATATCACCCCATCTCACCCACACTCGTTCCCCTATCTCATTGTGAGTGTGTGTGTGTGCCGGGGAAAGGCAACCTACTGTGTGTAAGTTTTATGCATGGGCAGCAGGAGCTCTTTACTGTCGCCTCCCTTTTATATCCTTAACCAATCACTAACAAAAAATTGAACAACTTTGGCTTTAATTTACACACACACACACTTAGACAGAGAAAAGGCATGAAAGAGAAACAGAACCATGACCAGGATATGTAGGGACACACACTCGTGGCATAGAAAATTAAGTTTCCTACAAGTTCAGATTGTTGTTTATTTGTTTTTTCTTTGCTTAAAGGAAATCAACTCAAGGCAAAGTTTAAGTGGATTTCTTCATTGGGCCAAAACCGGCAACAGGAGAACAATGGGCTAAATGAGAAGCTAATATAATTAAAATTCAAGTAAATAGTCTCTTTAAATTGTCAATAGCAATCATTGATCAATGATAAATTGATAGACATTGATATTGATAATGATATAGTCAAGTATTTATAAATAGTCTGGCAAATAAGAAGAATTTAAGGCATAGATGACATTCATTGATTGAGAGACCTTTTGCTGAAACTCAATTTTTTGTTAGGTTAGTTAACATTTTCATCAACAGGTGCCAATTAACATTTTATAAAATTTGTGAGGGAAAATGGTTATTATTGGTGTTAAGATTCAGTATAAAGTATGAGTCACTGCAATTTGCTGACCTCGATCTTATCAAACTATAGTTACCCCAAATTGCTGACCCCTACGTGATCAAACTTAAGTTACTTTAAAATGGTAACCGCAACGCGAGCAAACTACAATAATTTCAAATTGGTATTCCTACGTGTTTAAACTAGACTAACTTTAAATTTGTGTCCCCGATGTGATCAATCTACAGACACATAAAAATGGTAACCCCGACGTGGTCAAATTTAAGCTACATAAAAATGGTGACCCCGACGTGGTCAAACTTAAGCTATATTAAAATGATGAACCTGATGCGATCAAACTTTAGATACTTCAAATTTGTGAAACAGACGTCATCACACTAGATAAGCTTTAAATCGGTGACTCCGACGCGATCTCTACTAAGATCCGCCATTAAAATTTTAGATTCCTTTTAAAGAAGCAATTTATAAATAAATTGAAATTATTCAAGAGATTTCTAAACTAAATTGGTATAATCTTACTCAATAGGAACGACGTAGCATCAACAACTAAATAAGTAAGACTATAAATCTCTGAGGATGTCCTATTTTAAATTATAAATTTATCAGCAAAATCGTAAAAATTCTCATTATAAGTCAAAGTTTCTCTAAAAGATCTTAATTTAATACAAAATCTTAAGATATTTTCTTAAATCGCTCTTTTATGTGGCATAAGTATTATATTTTCCCATTGCAACCTTCGTGTGTGTGTTTCTGTGGTTGACCATTAAATTTTTGTAATATTTTTTTTTTTTCTTCTTCTCATTTTTGCTATTATCTTGATGATTTTTGCTCTGCTTTTGGTTTGCGCCCACTTAGCCGGTTTTAAGGATATTTTCAAAGCTGTTTGCTTTTAATTACGCTAACCATTAAGTTCTTTAATTAAAAAATGTGTTGAGCGAAACACAAAACAAAATGGAACAAAAATATAAGAAAACAACAACAAGCAACATACAAAAAAACAAAAAAAGGAGAAAAGAAGTTGACAGCTTTCTTAAGCTAATCGAAGGTCGAGGTCGAGGTCGTGTTAGATGTTGGGATTGTGGTCGATGTGGATTGAAGTTTTAGTTAATGTCAAAGTTGATATGTTAAAAGGAGTCGCGCGTGCGCCAGTCGATTAATTTTCAATTTAAATTTACCATTTATATGCAAAGCAACAGAAATTGGCCCAAAAGAAAAAGTCAGAAAGAGAGTAGCAAGGAGAGAGACGACCCCATAAATTGGCCTGACCAGTTGAAGTTGACGTTGTCGCTACGCAGTTATCGAAATTGCTTAACGGCATTTTCGTTGGGCCCGTTTATTTTTTTTTTTTGTGCCGTTTGAATCGAGATAAGCATGCAAAGTGTTTATGTGTGTGTGTGTTTGTGTGTGTGTCCCTTACCCAAATGGTCGCTTGTGAAACGGTCTTGTAAGTCCAAGCTATGGGGCAGGTCAATAAAATGCGATTTGTCTTTGGGGCATGCCTGTTGTCGCTGATTGTCGTTTAACATTTCAACATTTTGTGCCTACACCCTTCGACCCTCATTTTGGGCCCGGAAAAAGATGCCGATTGAAGGAAATGTTTAGTAAGTTATTTTAGAGAAATAAAACAACAATTGACAACAACAATCGGAACACATATTCTAAATGTAGTTAAAAAGAAAAAAAAAAAAAAAAGCAACCATTAAAATGATATCAGACAATCAAATCAATTATATACTATATTTTACTTATTCCGCTTGAGTTTGTTTGAAAATAATATTAGGTCAGCAAAAAAGTATGCTATAGTTTTAGACAGTTATAGATGTACATAATTTGTAATAGATTTGATAAGAAAAGTCGTTATCTATATATATATATATTATAATTTATAGGATTCAGAAAGGGAAATATAAATATTTGTAATCCTAAAGAGGGGTTTGAAATTCTTTAACAATTTTGTGTTATTTATTTAATTTAAAATTAAAACCAACTTTTTGGGGAGTTTTGCATTTGAAATATCTTTAACTATCAGCTAAAATTATATATTAATATTTTATTTGCTACTCTTGAAAGTTTTAGGTGTTCTTCAAGAAAGTGGTATATAACGTGTAAGTCAATGATCAAAGGAATCGATATTCAAAAGGATCTTTAAGGAGAGTTTCCTATCAGATAAAAAAAAAGGGGAAAAAAACAAAAATCTAATCTATTCTGTTGATTGTTTAAGGTTTCAAATTAAATATTTTAATTAACTGCGTAAAGAAATAATTCATTTTTAATTTGTTTCATCCTTTTTTTTTGACAGTTTTTTAAAATATAGTTTACTATAAAGTCACAGATGCATTTATATGTAGGCTTCTATCTGACGTTTATTTGGCTTTAACTCAAAGCTAAAATCATTTACAGTTGCTGGCTTTTGTTGTTCTTTTTTCTTGTTGGTCCTTAATATTGTTTTCTTTTCTTTTTTCATATTTTCTTGTCTCTTTTTTTCTTTTTACTGTGAATCGAGTGTTTGTCCTTCAGCAAACGTGAAACGTGACTTTTGCTGCCTCTAAAATGAACTGCAGTCCCATGGGGGAGGCGAAGCTTGTTTTTGTTGTTTGTGGGGATTTGTGAATCAGTTTTGTTGTTGTTGTTGTTGCTGCTGCTGTTGTTGTGCACGCATAACTTGTAATAACACGCTGACCCCGACAGCAACAACACACATAGCCGCAGACTCTTACACCCGCACACACACACAACATGCTCATGCAAGTAGCAGAAAAAGGACAAAAACTACAACAACAAAAAACTGCACTCAAAATGAAAATGAAATGTCAACTTACCCACACACACACACGCATACAAATCCAGAGTAGAGCGAAAGAGATAGAGAGAGAGAGAGAGCGAGAGCAAACCCCAGAGAGGGATCACACACAGAGAGCCACAGAGACGAGACAAGGCGTGCGAAGGGCAATGATGACGTCGACGTCGACGTTCACTTTTCTGCTGATGCTGAGGTGCAGCAACACGTTGTTGTTCTTGTTTTCGTTGTTGTTGTTGTTGTCGTTATTTTGCACTTTAGTTGAGAAACTTCACAAAAACAAAAAACAAAAAAAAATAACATATAAGAGAAAGCAGCAACAAACAAAAACAAAAAATGAACACAAAAATATGGCAACTTTTTTTGCTCCTCTCTTTTCTTTCTTTTGTTTTTTTTTTATTTTCTTTTTTCTCACGTTGTTTTTTGTTTTTTTTTTTTTTTTAATTGGCAGTATTCTTGGCGGGTGGGCAGTGTTGCAGAGGCGTGGCAGTTATACGTTACTTTAAGTAGAATGAAACAACAAAAGCAATAAACAAATTAACGTAGTTATCAAAACAAACATCAAAGTGCACTCAAAACACTTTTCATACAGTTCATGGCAGGACATTTGTTAAATCCAAAAATATCTCTGTCTCTTTATCGTTTTTGGTTTTCACTTTTTATTATCTTTTTTTCAAAAAAAAAAAAAATATGTAATTTATTTTTTTTTAATTTTCCTTTTTTGTCGTAAAAGTTGGGCAGAATTTTGTCTAATGCGGCAGCGGCGGCAATGGCTCACCACTGCATTAACGTTAGCTGGCTAGTTGGCTGATTTTCGTTTTAAAAGTTGGCTAAATGGCGGTTGGTATTGCTGCTGCTTATGCTGCTGCTTGTGCTGCTCCTGCTGTTCCTTCAAGGCACATCCATGCCGTTCGACTGCTCGCTGGCAACTGAATGGCAACTGGCCAAGGCTGTTACTCTTATCCCCATTGAATGGGACCATTTTATTGCTGTTAGCTTAAAGCTTTCAACCATTGAAATTGAATGTGCTAGGACATTTTAACAGTATCAATTCTAACAGAGGTCGCTCTGCTAAAATGAATAGATTTAATTCTGATTTATTAAGCATATAGATTAAATAATAATTATATCAATTTTGAGAATGTTTAGCTAAATAATAAACTCAAGTGAAATTTATATTTACCTTTTTATATATTAAAATTGATCAATTGTTTATATATTTTGTAATTTATATAATACTTTTATATATTTTAATACTTTTATTTGCATTTGAAAATCGATTTTTATAGTTTTTAGCTTATTCATATTTAATTATTTTTAATATATTTAATATGAATATTTTTGTGTATTTTATAATTTTTTATATGTTTTATATACATTTTTAAGGACGATTTATTTAATTTTTAAAATGAAAAATAATTTTAATGTGATTAATAATTATATTTTTATATCTATATATATTTTTATATCTATATATATTTTTTATATTATTATATTTATTTCTTGAAACCGTTTTTTCTTTTTTGTTTAGTTATTTTTCTTATATTATATATTTTTTTTAAATTATTTTAATATTTATATATATGAATATTTTTGTATAACTTGCATTTTTATATATTTATCCAAACATATCTTTTAAATTTTAAGAAAATTAAATATTTTTAATATAATTAGTATGAATATATAATTTTTTTTACATTCAAAAGAAAATAATTAATATGAATATTTATTTTTTTTATACTTATTTTTGGCAGCAAATCTTAATATTATAGAATATTTTAGTATTTCTTTTTACAAAAGTTTTTTAATCAAGTGAAATATTATTATTATATTTTATGGGTTTATGTAAATTGTTGTTTTTTTTTTGATTCTCTGACACGAATGAATGTTTAAAAAACAGAAATAATTCAAAAAAAAAAAAAAAAAATATGAAATATGTCAAATAATATGAATTTATTATAAATTTAAACTTAAAAAATAATATTGATAAAATTATTAAAAATTTTTTTAAATATTTAATAAAAGAAGGTTCTACATAGTTTTTTAAATAATATTAATAATATTGGAGACAAAAACATAAGCATAAAAATACCTTATGGTATGAAAAACTATTTATATATCTATATATATATATATGCATATATATATCTGATATCTGATATATATTCTTTGTACGAGAACTGAAATCCTATTTGATTAACATCAAAATCGAAAATCTATTGAAAATCAGATGTTAAGTCTTTGGAAAAGTTCAAATTTTTTGACAAACAAAATCAAATTTTAAACAAAATATATAAAAAAATATTAAATAAATAAAATCAAAAATCTATATATTTAAAAAAAAAATATATTTAAAACAAACTCACTTTCAACAGTTTAAACAAATGTATTCTAAAAAGTAAAGTTTCTTGGATAATTTTATATTTGCATTTATTACTCCATTTAAATCGCATAAAGGGTAATATTTGTTATCGATATATCTATTTTGTAAGTGTGTGTGTTTTGATGGTGAAAGAGGGGGGGGTTGGATGGTAGATATCTCTTACTTCTTCCATTAGACAACATTGTGATTGCCTGCAAGTGATACGCTTTGTCTACTCTCCACTTTTACCACTCCTTATGTTGAAGCTTATAGCCAGTCAGGCAGCCAACCAGCCAGCCAGCCAGCCACCTTTACCCTCTCACCTCTCACACCAATTGCTTGGTTAAGCTTCTCGCTGTTTGGTTTCCTCTTGTTTCATTGCCGCCTTGGTCCCATGTTTATCATTTCAGTTGTTATATTTCTTTCTCAGTCAAGAACAGGCGAGCCAAGGCGCAAGTAACAACGCATAAAATCAAAACAAATACCACACGGCGATGGTCACAGATGCAGATGTTGTATACTATATATATATATATATATTTATATTATAAGTTATATACATATACAAATATATATGTATATTTATGTATATATATATGCATAATATCTGGTTTGTAGTGGCACCACAAAGCAGGTCACGTTGAATTGTAGTCGTAAGACTGAAACTGGAGGTCGACTGAAGCTGTTAAGCTGCTGCTTATCTTCTTTTTGGTTTTCCTTTTAAGCCTTTTGTCGCTTTTACGGATTCTGCATATGGCCATATACATTTCTGTCAGTGTATGCCTCAATTTCATTTCCTTTTTACCACTATATATCTTAATTTGTTAGCCTGATTGGTATTCTTAAATTTCTGATTTGACTTTCTATTTCTTTTTTTTTTTTGTCGATATGGTTCTCTTTTGGTTCTTGTTCTGATTTGGATTCCGATTGCCGTATGCACTTCACTTGGCATTGAATGATGCATGCCAAGTTTTTCGCAGCTCAGCCCAATGCCACCCCGTTGCCTATTTCCTGGCAAAGGTTTTTTTAGAAAAGCCAACGTTGACAATGAATGAATGGAATGGAAAGAGTGGAAAGAGTGGAAAGAGTGGGGGGGACACGACATGAATGAGATGAGATGAGATGAGATGAGAGAGACGAAAGAGTCGATGTCGAACTCACTTGAGAACTATTTCAATAAACGTTATGCACGCATTGTCCTTCACACTGTTTTTCAAACCCCCCCAATACCCTACTCCCCTATTTTTTTCCTTTTTTTTTTTTTTGTACTATCGCTTTCTTTTGCATCCTTCTCTCTCTATTTTTTTTACTACCTCCCTGTCTATGGATTTTGACGAGAACTTTGGGTCCTTCCTTCGGTTCTGCTTCCATCCGTCGTACAAGCAATTTGCGGCATTTTACATTTTTGCATTTTGTGATTCTCATTTTGATTTTTCTCTGCCAGCATCGCTGCATCCGTTTCCGTTGTCTGTATATGTGTATATGTGTATGTGTGTGTGTGTGTGAGTAAGCGTGTGAGTGCATTGTCATTGTCAGCACTTATGCCCAAGCCGCCAGGTGGCAGTTGGCAGGTGACAGTCGTCATTGCAACTGTTCTATGCACCATTCATTTTGTATTACAATCATACATATATATATATATATATATAAATGGTATATATATATATAGTATATTTGTATATTTATAGATATAACTATTCCGTTTCTGCGTCTGTCACTACTTTTCAGCTTTATGCCATCGATATGTCCAGGCGAATCAAACAAAAGCGAAAAAAGCTCTCCTTTCATCAGGCATACCAAATCAACCGCATACCCCCCCCTCTTTTGCCCGTCCCAGCCATCGCCACCTTTACCTCTTCAACAATCCACCCCCTCCCAACCTTCTCTCCCCTCCCCCCCCTTTACTCAACCCATTTTACCGCTCAAGCAACTTACTCACACCAATACGCACAGACTCAGCCATTTTTCGGTAAGTAGGTCAGTGGCAATATTTGTAAAACGAGGGCAGTTTAACAAGTTTTAGAAATCTTCTTTTGCTCTATAACATTTATATAATTATTGTCTTCTTTAATCATTAAAAAAACTCCAAGAATCTCTAAAATATATCATATTAAAATCATCATCCTTTATTATTTAACTCTTAAGATCATTTCATTTAACTTGCTTTTTTAATTAAGATCAATTTTTCAATTGCATCTCGCTTTAGCTCTCTCTCTCTCTCTCTGTCTTTCTTTCTCTTGTCTCGTGCCTTTCACTGTTACTCACACTATCCGTTCTCTTAGTGTTCATCTGACTGCCTTCTGGTTGTTGGCTTTTGTTATTGCTCTTGTTAGTTGTTGTTTTTGTCGTTGTCTTTTGGTGCTTATTGTCGTCTACATCCTACCGAAGTGCTCCCCTTCCCATAATCCCATACTCTTACTAGCCTTGCCTTGTACGCTAGCCACCAGCCGATTCACCCCTTGGCAGCTGCCGCTTGAGTTACGCTCACTCACCCGTTTCTCTCACTCTACATAGACACACACACACATATACAGATGTATATTTATATGTATGTATTTTCGTTTTTTTTTTTTTTTGCCGCAAAAATGCCTTGACGCAGCATGTTCTACATTTAAAAAGAAAGAGCGAAGGAGAGAGTTTGACAGAGAGAGAGAGAGAGAGAGAGAGAGAGAGAGAGAATGAGTGAAAGCGAGTCTGAAGAAGCCGACGTAGATTAGCCTCCTGCCTGCCCGCCTGTCTGTCTGCCTTACGTCGTTTTTTGAATGTAAATCAATAGTGTGTGTGTGTGTGTGTGTATGTGTGTGTCGCCTTAAAAGATAATGGCGGGCCCGGGGAGACAGACAGGCAAAAGCAAAAAGGATAAGCAAAAGAAGTTTGAGAAGAAGAAGGCTTATTGCTGCTAGATGCAGTTCATCCGTCGCCATGTTTCGTAACTTGAGTTGTTTTATGCACTATTTCTGGTCCAACCGCCGCCGTTACTTAAATCCCCTCTCCTCTCCTACCGTACCTTGCTTACCACAATTGCCTCATACTCTTCAGAATGTTGAATACTCTGAGTGATGCTGATGAACATGGTGGATTACAACTGTTTGTGTGTGTGTGTGTGGGGGAGGGGGGAGGGTAAAAATAATTAAAATGCAAACACAAAACATCCTTAAAACTGCCAACAGTCGGAACTGATTTTAGCATTTGATTTCAACAATTTTGTATATTATTTTTAGTATAAATGAAAATCAGCTTTGCTATGAGATACAGATACAAATATATATCTGTTTATATATATATGGGAAATTAAACTTCTTTGATGTTAGGAAATTGAATAAAAATTTTCCCTTTTGTTTGTTGAAAATGTTTTAAAAGTAGTTTGATTAAATTTTTACGCTTATTTGGTTTATATTTGTTTAAACAAATCAGCGAGAGAAAGAGAGAGAGAAGAAAAGAAGCCTTTTGTTCCAATTCTTAAACTTATAAATAGCATAGATTTTTTTTTTAAATATTTTTGCATCTATATTAAATAAGAACACATTTTTATTATTATTATTGTTTCATTGATATTTGTTTGCTTTTCAATATTACACATACGCCATGTTGTGCAATGGCTTAAATATATAAAAAAATATGTAAACGTTTTCCTTTATGAATTATAAAATAGATTCATGGTTTAGCAGAGTAATACAATTGGAATGGTAAATAGGCGTGCCATCATGCGATTTGGTACAACATGTCGTATGATTAATATTAAATTAGATTTACCACAAAATTCGTTAGTTAGTTTCCACTTCAATTGTCATTGTTATATGTGGTCGTGTGCTTTTATCTTTTTAGATCAAAATAAGTCAGACTACACATATATACATATATATATGTGCATATATATCTCTCTATATATATATATATATATGTATTTATATGTGAATATAAGCGGCTTTATCTTATCTCTGTAACAATATAACTAACTTGCTGGCAGCCATTATAATCACAATCTGCCACAGAGAAAGACACTTACAAATGTATATATATATATATATATATATATTCCTATTGTGTCTATATGTTAGCTGCACTTGCACAAAATATAAGCTATATATGTATATATATAGTTATATATAACTGTGACAGGAAACATATTATTGTTAAAGAATTTTGTACAGTGACACAATTTTTAGAAGGGATGCAAATCTATTGAGTAAAGTCTTTTCTATTAATAATTAATGATTTCTTATGCTTTTTGTTTTAAGGTTAATTTGATCCTTGACATAAATATGGGAATAGCAATTTTTTTTTGGTTTTTGAGTTGCCTGTAAATCCTTTTGTTGATGCGCCAGTGTTAGCTACCTTTTACCTTATGGCAGCCAATTACAATTATATCACTCATACGACAAGCTCTCTTGTCCTTGGCAGTCAGTCACTCAGTTAGCTAGTTCAGCATGGAGAAAGGATAACGACCCATGGTTATCTTACTCTCTCTTTCTCACTCACTTAATCTATCTCGCTTTTTCCTTTACTTGTCTTTGGCTTTACGGACTGGAATCGATGGCCACTAATTGCCAGTTCTTGCTGCGCGATTACTCATTATTCAATCTGGTTGCTAAATGCATTAATTACGTTTGTTTTGCCAATTAAAAAAAAAACACACACACACAAACGAAGGGAAAATAAAAACAACACGTTAACTTAACGCAATGGAAAGTAACGTATATAACGGAAGGCAACGGACGTAAGGACATCCCATTGTGCGGCCATTGACCTGGTCGTTGTATGCCAAGATGAACGCTCGCTTGGCACGCAGGTGACGGACCATGGCAAAACGATTCAACAGAAATAACAGGACAAGAAAACAACATAACAAAACAAAATATAAGAAACCGAAAAGGAAATCTTTTTGGCAGGTCGTCAACAGTCAGCACAGTTAACAGAGAGTTCAGAGGGCAAGCCAACAAGTGCGTGCATACAAACATACATCTATATATATATATATATATGTGTGTGTGTGTGTGTGTGTGTGTGTGTAGTTGTGTTGGTATTTGTGTCCTTACTCTCATCCCCTTCAATTCAATCAACCCGCTCTTAAACTCGGCGAATATTTCACGCCACACAGCTGCGACGACAACGAACGGCGACGGCTGCCTTTGAGAAATTACGATGCCCATTGTTTGATCAAAGAGGGTGATGGGAAAGGGAAAAGCGGGGCTGAGGTTAGCAAGGAAGTAGGCGTAAAGAACAGTGGGTTTAGTAGCAATAGAAATGTAATTACGATGTATTTAAATACAGTGTAACAAAATGTAAGCAAAATTGCAATTGGAAGCAAAAATATTTTATAAAAAGCAAAAAATTAACATTGTAGATCGATAAACCGATTAACATAATACCACTAAATAAGGTGGCAACACTGTTTGACTTTACAGTGGCAGTTACAAGTAGCTAAAAGTGGAAGAAAAAGATTACTTATAAGAATCAATGGAATATATTAAATTCGTTGTTTTACAATGGCACACAATGTTTATATAATTAAAATAAATATTTATCTCAATTTCTTTTTTTTTTTTTTTTGGTTAGATCTTCTTCTTTTTGTTGTATTAATATAAATTTATATTTAGTATAAATCTTTTTTCTTACATTTAAAATTTATATTTAGTTTGTTTTTCTATTTGTTTATAATTTTATTTCTTATCTATTTTTAGTTAGCTCTCATGACACTGTGACAACTTCATTAACGTGGCCAAAGCACGCGTAGGCTGAGATTTATTCAATTTAATTTGAAATCGGCGTCAATGGGCTGATGTTCAGTTGGAGCATGAGAAAAAGGAAAAAAAAACCAAAATCAAGAGTGAGATAGATACACAAGAAAGAAATATATAGAGGAATAAAGAAGGCAATAGGAAAATGTTAAGCATGAGAGAGAAAGAGAGAGAGAGAGAGAGAGAGAGAGAGAGAGAGAGAGAAGGCAAGCCAAGACGGGCATGTGATTAAAAATTGTTTACAAAGTTCATTGACATCATTTGGTTTGAGGCAACGAAGGGCTATAGGGCAATGGAACTGATGCTGCTCCACTGGCGGAAGCCATTCAGTTCAAATCAAAGGCTGCCTAGCAATTTGCCACCTATTTTTATTTTGATTTTACTTGGTATTATTTTGCTTCTTTTGCAGCTTGTTGTTTTTTTCTCTTACTTTTTTTTGTAATTGATTTTTCCCATGGGTAAAGCCAGTGTCATCATCTAATAGAAGGAAAAGCAAAAGGAAAAAACGATTTCTCATATAACTTTAACTATGTTGAAAAGTTTTTTATACACTTACATTTTAATTCCAGATTTATAAGACACGTATCTATATATATATATATATACATCAAATGTTGAATAAGAAACTTTTTAGAAAAAAATATTTCAAGTGACAAATTTACTTGCTGAAATTTTCTAAAATTTATCTAAACATTTTTTTCTTTAATGTCAACAAAATGCATATACTCCATTTGAAAGTGTATAAAAAAAAAAAAACTAGAAAAGTTGCTGCTTTATTTCGCTTTTAGTTTGGAGTAGTTTTTGGTCTGATTGCACGATTTATAGCTGGTTAAAAGGATGGTGGTTAGGGGAAAGGGGGAGATAGCATAGATAAAGTCAAACTCCAGCTGTGACTTTTAGCTCCTGAAACAGTTATAGATACAGCTATATATATATATATATATATACTTTTGAAGTATATAAAAATTTACAAAAGTTTGCCAACATTTTTCTTACCTTCTCTTTTTCTTCTTTCCCACCCTTTCTCTCTCTCTCTCTCTCTCTCTCCCATATTGTCTTTCATAATTAAATTGAAATTAATTTCAAAAAGAACTTTATGTTTGCCATATTTCTATATAATTTATCATTTTTCATTTTAACCAATAATAGAAAAGACATTTCAACTACTTAAATGTCCATCTTCTTCTCTTCTTTCAAATACTTTACTCTAATGCTATCTCTTTTTAACTGTTGTCCTTATCAGCTGATGGCTTCTGGCTCTTGTTCCATGTCTGGAGGGGGAGCAAACAAATTGCTGTCAACGACTAAAAGAAGCCCATAAAAGTAACGCAAATAAACAATTTCACTTCAAATATATATATAAAACACGAAAAACAGCTGGTGGCTTAGTTTGCGGTGATTAGGAAGGGGGCTTGTGGGGTAAGGTGATGTGGTTTTAGTGGCTAACATTGAAAATAAGGGGAGTTTGGTTTGAATATCCAATTCGTTTAGACGGTTGATCGATTTCCAAAACGTGAACAATTAGTTCACAAGCAAATTGCCCGCATCGCCAAAAAAAATAAATAAATAAACGTGGCAAGTCCAAAATGTAATAAGTGCGAAAGGGAGAGAGAGACAGAGAGTGAGGGAGAGAGGGTGTAAGTTGATGTTGGTAGAAACCTCCACTCAAATTAAGTGACAATGGCAACCAAAATACATAATGAATTATTCCTTAAGCAGTTAACCACAGAGCCAGACGAAGGAAACGAACGACCGTTAAAAAAACTGGGTCAACTTTCATGGTGAGTAAAACATTTGCCAACTGGCCCGCGGTCGCTCCCTTTGGGGGCATGTGTTTTCTTTTCTACGCTTTTCGCTTTTCTTTCAAGGGTTTTTCCCTTTCAGTTTTGCTCGAGGGGGGGACAATTATATGTGTTATTTATCGCCTAACTCTGACAAAAAAAAAAAACCCATAATAAATATATATATGTACGTATCTGTAGGATATAGAAAGGAAGAAAAATATTATTAATAATGATTCAATCCATTGTCGTTTTAGGCATTAGCTTAACTGTCATCTCGTTTACACTCTTTCTACACTCATACCAATACATTTTTTTTTTGCCCTTCTATTGCTTTTAAAAATGCCTAACAGCTGTTCATTGGCCATCGGGCGTATGAGTGATGTGGCTAAGGAAGCCATGTGACAGTTATGAAGACATCCTGATGCTAGCTACGGCACTAGATTGAGAGAGAGAGAGTGATAGAGAGAGGGGTGGTGGTGCGGGGGGTAATGAAGATACATTTTAAACATCAATATCAAGGCAATCGAAATATTGTTTTCCAAAAATGAAATTTTCTCGTAAATTCAATTGAAATTCATAAGCAAGCCTTAGATATCACATAGAAAGAGTACATATACATCTATATATATAATCTTAGTATATATATATATATTATATATATGTATATATGTATTAGAAGAAAGGAAGTTCTCTTGCTCTACCATTGATGCTGTTGGCCTTCAGTTTCGCCTTCAATCTCGCGCCATCCTGTCGCATCCAATTAACTTTGTTTGCCTAATCAGAATGCAATGTGCGCACCTCCTGGTCTTGCCTTTAGTCCTGGTCAATGTCTACCTATCTCTGTGTCTGTGTGTGTGTGTTTGTATAGATTTTGCCCTTAGCCTTAGCTATATCTACGTGTGCGTGCCTTGCCCTTGCTTATATTTTATTTTGCAGCTATAATAAAGCAGACAACTTGAGGCCCAAAAATAGTCAAACCATTGAGGAGCCAAGGGAGTTGGAGTTGAAGTTCGAGTTGAGGTTGAAGTTTGGGTCAAAGTTGACCCAATTTTTTTTTGTTTTGTTGTTGTTGTTTTTCTTTTGCTTCCCTTTGCTGTCTTCGCAGTCAACTAAAACGCATTCACGTGAACGTTTGAGAAAACACTCAACTCACCCTACCTCACTCTACGCCGCCCCTTAAAGCACCTTTGAGACGAAAGTTTTGATACCCTTTTACACAACAACAAAAACGGGGTTAAATGTAAGGACATCAAAGACACAAAAAAAAATGTAGATAGAGAGAGGTAAGTGGGGTAAAGAAAGAGATAATGTGAAAAGAGAGAAAAATTTCATAAAAATTTTAATGTAATTTAAAAAAATTTAAAACTTGAAAAATGAGGAAAAAAAAATTGTTTAAATATAAAAAATATATAAAAAAAATTCTATATATCTCTAGAATTTTTATTAAATATATAAAAATTATTTAATAAATTTTCAACTTATTTATATTAAACAAAATATATTTTTTTAGAATTATAATTTAATCTACTTGCATTTTCTAGGGTATTTTCAAAGTCGTTTCTTTAGTTTATTCTAGAGTATTTTATATAGTTTATATATATTTTTTCTTGTTTTTATAGATTTTGTGGGAAATGTTAAATATTTTCAATGGTTTTTGGTTGCCTTCAGTTCAATGATTGGCCACTTTAATAATTCATTTAACTTACCAAATGCTTTACCTGGCACCTCCCCCTGCGGGAATTGAACTTTTTATGCCCCAAAGATATATATATATATATATATACTCATTCAAGACAATCAATTCGGAATGCTTTGAATGCATTATTTCGTAGGACAAATACTGTAAGGAAGTTATTATTTCAAACATTGTCGGGATTTTACTGTAAGTAAGGATATTGTATCACTCTTACACCTACCCCTCTCTCTATCCTCTATTTTACTCCCTATGTGTGTGTGGGTGGGTGGAAGGGGTGGCATAATTGCCCAAATATAATGCTCTTGATATGGAAATTGTATGCCTAATTGATGCCTTTAATGGCTTAAATTACACCCACCCCCCTCCTGTACTTACCGACCATCAATTGCCATTCAAGCCATGGCCAACCACAGGCACTTAATGAAAACCGCTTAAGCAGCAAATATTTTATGATCTAAAACCATTTGAATTGCTTTGAATATGCCATTGCCATTGCCATTGAAATATAAACGAAATTAAATGCCTTAATTAATTATAAGAAAAAGAAAATTAATTAAATTTATTACTTAAATTTTATTCTATATATATATTAATATAAATTTGTAAAAAGCAAAAATTTCTCA
Organism: Drosophila neocordata; assembly: GCA_018903615.1. Taxonomy (NCBI): domain Eukaryota; kingdom Metazoa; phylum Arthropoda; class Insecta; order Diptera; family Drosophilidae; genus Drosophila; species Drosophila neocordata. The sequence goes on from JAEIGI010000003.1 coordinate 12,093,820, forward strand.
ATCTCATTGAAAAGTTTTCAACATATATATTTATTTTTTTTTATTAATTTTATTCATTTTTAATTAACAAAAAAAAAAAAAAAGGATAACTAAAAGTACTTCAAGTCTTCAGTACTTAACATTGCTCTCAGATCTGACCATTGAGGTGAATATATAGTATATATATGTATATATGTATCTCTTTGAGTGCCTTGTATATGGTTTACAGTGGCGGATTCATTAGGTTTAAGGGTAGCTTAATAATTTAACAAAGAAAATATAAAAGAAAACTTTCCGTTTAACAAATTTTGATTTGAACTTGAGCTAAAAGAGAAATCAAATGAAATCATTTCAGATTTTCCATTGATTATAATGAGGGTCATGCTACAGGTCAGAGGTCGTTCATCGCATTTACTATGTGCATAATTTAGTGAAAAGTTCTAGCATTTTTTTTTTCTATTTATTTTCTTATTTCTTTTTTTTTTTTTTTGCCTGCACATTCGCATGTAAATGCGCCTCAGGGCCGCACAAGGTTTACCTCTGCCAGGACATCCAGTATAGCCCCCCCCCCCCCACTCCCTGCGCTTCCGTGGGTTGTACTTTCCCAATTGCCCTATGACTTGGCATTGCTCTCAAATATTTTAGTATATCGTCATCGTCATCGTCAACGTCTTTTGGTCGCCCATGCTCAATTTGTCTATCGCTTCACACGTAGCAGGGTCAATGGGGGTTGTCGGGTGTAGGGGCGTTAGAAATGATGGCTAAAAGAGGGAACTATGGGGGGAGGGGGGTGTATGAGGTGGTGAAGCTTTTCTCATTTCTATTCATTTCAAATTGCACTCATTCACGAAGTAAGCAAAATTAAACTACGTGCTCGGATGCATTTTTTTTTTCATCCTTTTTTTGTTGTTTGCTTTTAGTTTTTTTTTTTGCATACCCTTTCGCAAGAAGGACATTTAAACAGTTAGAGAATGTCCTTAATGAAAGTTCAATCACTTTGTCATACATTTTCAAATTTCATCAAGGATTCCAAAAAGCAATCGATTATTAACTTCTCTTTAACTAATTATAAAGATCGCATTAAAGGATTTTCCTAACTGAAAAGCTTTACTTTTTTTTCCCCCTTTTGTTTAAATAGAAGTAAGTATTATAAAAGGGTATTGATAAGTCGTAGTGGATAAAGTTTTTTTTTATTAACTTTTTAGTTTTTGCATTGAGATTGAGTGTGCAAACTCCTGTATATCTGTGTGTGCAAGGATAACAGCAAAGGGATTTTAAAGCTGACCAACAGCTTTTGCATTTCGCAAGGATCCATCCAGGTGTTAAGCTTTGCCACTAGTGCATATTTCTATAAAATATTCATTAACTTGATATTCATTAAAAATGTTGCCGCCTCGTTAGGGTTAATGGCGCCGACAGTGCCCCCCAGTCGGTCGCCAATGTTGTAATCATGGCATAGTCATACCAAGCCAAAAAGGGGGGAACTAAAGAAGTCTCAGCTCCAGACCAGAAAACAAGAGACAGAGAGAGAGAGAGAGAGAAAGAGAGAGAAAAAGAGACAAGGCAACCGGAGAACGCATTACGTGAAGACCTGACCCGACCAGATCCAAACCATACCAAACCAATCCGACCCGACACAACCCAACTTAACTCTCACCGATTCGGTCTATTATATAGGGCAGGCATTCCCGGGCTTCCTTCACAAGCAGCTGCAGCTGCCGCCATTCAACATCTCCGCCATTCTACTTATTCCTCCTTGAAATCCGTTCAAATACCCCAAACACACACACTCCCTCGCTCTCTACCACTCTCTCTCCCACTCTCTTTCTCTCTCTCTCTCTCTCTCTCTCTCTCTTGCTTGCTGACTCGTACTGGGCGCTAATCCACTTTAAACAAGCATATATCACACTTACACACGTACGCACAACTAACACAATGAGCGAGACAAAGACACCCACGCACATACACACACACACAGACACACATACATAGAAATCGAGAAAGAGACAGCTATTGTAGTTAAAAGAAAATAATAAAAGTATAATCATAATTTTTTTTTTTTCTTCGACTATGACAAACATTTTTAGGAAATCTAAAAACAAAATTTAAGATTTTTAAATTAAATTATTAAAGCAATTAACAAAAAAAAAAAAAATACATAAAATATTATAATTATTTTTTCTATAAAAAAATTAAATTTCAATAAACATAAAAACAATAAAAATACCTAAAATATTATGAATATTTTTTCTATATAAAAATTATATTTCAATAAATTTAAATATTTCTAATGTTACCTATTTTTTGTTTTATTTCTTTCTAATCCTGTGTAAATGAGAATTTTCAAAAGGATATTTCTAAAACTTGTTGGTATCTCAGTCTTTTGAATCTGAAAAACTCGAGCTTAGATCGTGATTGAAGAAATTGAATAGAGTATTATTTTATTCTTTGAATTCTTATAATTTAAATTTTGCATTGAAACCGATGTGACGAAAAGAGTAGTTAATCAGTCTAAAACTGCAAGGGTATATAAGAATCATTTTTTTTATACCTTTGCAAAAAAGGTATATTCATTTTGGTCAGAAGTTTGCAACGCATAGAAGGAAACATCTACGAGTCATATAAAGTATATATATTCTTGATCAGCACAATGAGCTGAGTTCATTAAGCCTTGTCTGTATGCCTGGATCAACGGAATCTCCTCTGAGACCCTTAAAGGTGCAGAGCTGAAGTTTTGCACCTAGGCTTTTTTTTGCTGCATGCATTGTATATCTCGGAATCATTCCGATCGGATGACTATATCATATACCTTCCATAAGAATGATCGGTCATGAATAAGCTTTAACTTTAAGACCTTTGTTGTTTTTCAATGAAATATAACTGAAGCAGGTATTTGTGAGTTTTATATACTTCGTAACATATATACCAAGTTTCATCACTATATCATATAGCTCCCATAGGAACGATCGGTCTTGAAAATGAATTTCGAGCAATAACTTGGTTGTTTTAAAAGGGATTATTACGAAATTTGGTATTTGTCAGTTTAATATACTTCTTAATATATGTATTAAGTTTTTTAAGAATCGTTTCACTATATCCTACAGCTCTCATAGGAACGATCGGCCAGAAAAATAGTTTTGGATAAATAACTTGCTTATTTTAAGAGCGATTCTTGCCAAATTTGCTATATGTAAGTTTGGTATATATAGAAATATGTTTTCTGAGTTTCATCAGAATCGGCCGACTATTTGCTATAGTTCCCATAGGTACAAACAGACCCAAAAAAATATTTTTATTAAAATGTTTGCTAAGGTATTCGGCCATGCCGAAGTTAGCCCATCCTTTTAGTTTTTTTTTATTTATATCTTATGCTTTTATCTAAAATTTCATATAAAAAAAATAGAATAGAATTTTTTAACCTAAATATTTTTATTTAATCCAAAATTTTTTATCGTATTTTCTAATGATTTCTAAATGAGTGCATTCAAAATCAAGCAGTTAAAATTTAAATCTCATTTACTTATATAAAATGTATATCCATCTATATATATTTTAATTATTATTAAATGTTTGATTTAACGAGAGATATATTATATATGATATATGATATATATATATCATATATATATATATATATTTACGTTTACATTCGTTCAATTGCGAACAATTAATAGGAAAGGATAACATATAGAATTTTTTGTATATATAGAAGCTTTTATAAATGTATTAAATTTCTTTTACGAAGGCTAAATACATCTAAATAATGAAATTTACTGACTCTATTTTCGAAATGTTTTGTTCTAATCAAAATCAAAATTAAGTTTACTACAATTTTTCCTTATAACTCAATTGATAAACCTTGAACAACTTTTACGATTGATTTTCATAGCTAATTTTATAGTTTTTTGTATGTATATTAGCATTTTTTTGAACATGTTTTGCAATTTTTATTCTCTCTGCTTTCATTTTCCATAGCATATAGATAGATAATGAAATATTCAAGCCTTTTGGTAAATGAAAAACTTGTTGAAAAGTTACTAAAAATTGCAAAACAACAATAACAACACAAAAAGGGAGAAACAACAATTTATAGGCCAGAATTTGTAATTAAAATAATAAGTGAAAAACCATATGCCAATGAAAAGAAAGAAAGAAAGAAAGCATTTCCATGTCAATTTCATGTAACGCGAAAATGTTGTAAAAATTTCCATTTGGTTGTCATATAAATATCTTATACATATTCCTAGACCAATTGAGGCCAAATATCAAGGCACATTTGACAGTAATAATTGAATATATTTTCAATATGTATATACATTTTATATATATCTATATATATATATATATATATATGCCTGTGGAATTAAGTATTGAATTTTGTTTTTCCATGTTTGTTTGTTTTTTTTTTTTTGTTGTTATTGTTTGGCAGTTGATCCATTACACCTTTGCCTGACTGGGCATGCATATACATAGATGTATTAAGGTACGCCCACACTCTGAAGAGTATATATATATATATATACAAGAAGGATCTATATATATATATATATAGATATATACAAACAACAACAACAAATGTAGATATAAAACTTTCAACTTTCGAGTGCTTTGGCATTCTTTCTGTTGACTTTTGTGAAAGGTGTGACAATATTTACAATGCCTTGTTAATTGAATTTAATGCGCCCTTTTACCAAGAATATGTATTAGTGTATATAGGTATAGGCATAGGTACAGGTGTATATGTATATGTGTGTCCCATAGTCAAGTGTATGTGTGTGTCTTTTTATAACAAGAAAAAGTTAATTCAAATTATTAATGGACGATTTGCACTTTGTGCTTGAATGTTCGTTGTCATCGCATTATACGATTGATTGGGCAAAGACATCCCTCTAATCCCTTTCAAATACCACCATAACCACCTGCTGTCCTTTTATCAACATCATCAAGATCATCATCATCATCATCAACATCTATTGCACACTTTGACCACTGGTGTGGGTATGGTGCAAGTCAAGCTTAAGCCTTGGACAAAACTTGCTGGTATTTCTTTTACGGTTGCTGCTGCTGGTGCTATTTTTGCCTTGGACTTACTTAAAGGGTCTGGAAAGGGCAGAGTTAAAAGAGATTGAAAGGATTTTTCCTTTTCTAATTGAATTGAAATGTTGGAAATGTTGAAAATGTCAATTTTATGGCACAAATATTGGGTAAATTTATCATCAATCGCTCGCACTATAAAAATTAGTAAATTGTTATACCCAGTAAGCAGTGCAATCATCAAATATAACAATTACTTAACGTATGAAAGTAAGGATTTTTGACATAAAAAAAAGTCCTTGCAGGATATTTGTAAAAAGTATGTTTTTTAGATATAAATTTTCTATAAAAGTTCTTATGGCAAATTAAGGGGGTATTAGCACTTCCGCAACATCGCACTGCTTGTTTTGAACTGCTTGACTAATTTAAAGAGTTTTAGTTTGGAACCGAACCAAAGTTAACAAATTTGGTTGAGAAATTCGCTTATATGAAAACTAAATTGATTCCGTTGGTCTCAATTTGGTATTAATATTTAATTATAGCATAGACAGTTTAAATAAAAGTTATTTGAGTCATTTAATAGTTTAGTAAATGTTGCTAAATAATATCACATGTACTATTTTTTCATCCTAACATTACCCTAACAATATCTTTTTGTTCTTCTTTTGTGGTTTCCAAAAAAAAAAAGGTTTATTAAACTATTTAAAAGAAATTTGCTTTACTTTCATTGTCGCCACTGTGCACAAATGCGATTCCTGGTCAAGCAGTGCTAATTGTATTTTGCGACACTGCTTTTCTCGGCAGCCTTAAGCTATGCTACACTTTTAGTGTGTGTGAAAGCTTTTAAAAGTAAACTTTTTGGGCACGCGCGTCGTATGAGTAATTAAAACATTTAAGACAAGAAAGCCACTCGACATGCCACTTAAAAGCAGTAAACATACAACGTATTCCGATTACGACCTAGGCTAACTTTAAAGTTATTTTAAACCCTCGTCAACCAAACCTCCCTACCCCTCGAACACTATTCAATAGTATTAATGTTTACTTAATTCATTCATCGCATAGTCAACCTATGAATAAGAAGACTAAGCATCAGCGGAAAATTGATAAGCTTGATGGTACTTAGGTTTTGATAAGGATTTCCTACTTCCCTCACTCGATCAAGTTGAAACGGAAATGATATATATATATATAGATTGTTCACATTTACCTATGTTTTATTGGGGCCACTGTACCGACACTTAATTTCAAAAGCTAATTAACAATTACCAATACTCTGCAAAGAATTACTTTATTTTCAATTAACCATATTCAGATAGAAAAGCTCAATTGAGCAACCGATAACAATAAATAGATTTTGTGATAAGGCATCAAATCGGAAGGAAGTCCGTTTGGCTAATAAGATGAGGAAAGCAATTAAGTGATATAAATTTTTAGCACCTTTATTGCCTTTTAATATACATCCTCTTATTTTTTATGACTTTTATATGGCATACGGTTACTATAAAGTCAATGATCCGGTGGTTTTTCATGCCATTCAATCTAATCAATTTAAGTCCAAGAAAGCAAGTTTTTAGCCAGATCGGTAAATTGCTATATTAATTCCGTTTTATTAAATATTTGAGTGCATTTTCATTAATATATTTTAGATATATTAAGAAACCGATTCGATTTGAAGAAGTATTAAAGCATTAAGAATGCAAATTTTTGGATTTAAAATTCAATCTAAAAAGAAAATTGAGTAATTGGACTTGGTTCTATTGTTATATTAAAAACTTTTATATATTTTTCAATAGAAGGATTCAAATTTTTGGATCTTAAAAGAAAATTGAGTAATTGTACTTGGTTCTTTAGTTATATAAGAAATTTTCATATATCTTTCATTAGAAATGATATAATATCAGTGCGGAAATTCCAGACTAAATCTAACCACAAAGTTTTCGCAAAAAGAAAAAAACTTTCTCTAAATCAAATTGAATTAAACTGAATATCAAAGTATATCAAAGGATTAGGTTTAAAAATGGCAAATAACTGAAAACATAAGTTTTAAAATTTCACAATTGGATTATTTTTAAATGATTTCAAAACCTTATAATCTACTTGATAGATCCCAAATAGAGATTATATAGCTAAAGTTCAATTCTATATAAATTTAAAAAATAAATAATGTAAACATTTTTTTTTTTGTTTTGTCTTTTCCTAAACAATTTGATGTTTTAGGGAATTTTTATTGGTATTTGTTTTTTTGATTTTTGTTGGAATTATAATACTATATCCATGCATTAATGTTTTACAATAAAAATTTCTCATTAAGAACTAGTCAAAAAAATTACTTAAATTAAATCACAGATAAATATTTAAGCATTTTTTTGTTGTTTGTTTGTTTCTTGGTTCATTGGTTTTTTTTTTTTTTTTTGTTTTTTGTTTTTGTTTGTTTGTTTGTTTGTTTGTTTTCTTGCGATTGGATTTTTGTTTGTCTCACAGAGTGGCAATAAATAATAAATAGTTTAATAAATAAAATAAATAACTAAAATTTAGTGAAATTATTTGTGGCAAGGCTTGACTGGTGAGTTAAGGATAGTTTGTTGAGGAGGGGGTGAGGGTGACGGGAAATGGAATGAATATATAATTTAAGGAATGCAAAAATGTAATAATACTAATTATATAGAAATAAATACGTATATATATATATATATATATATAGAAAAGAATACTAAAATAAATACTAAATAAATGGCAATTCGACAAAAATTCTTATGTTTTGTTTCCTTTGTATTCTTTGGCGGGGGCATAGGAATAAGGTTTGGAGAGAGCAAGGGATTTGGGGGTATATGAGCCAATCGAAACTGGTCACAATAATACTAAAGAGGCGAGCTAGAGAGGTTGGGTAAGGTATGGGTTTTAGCATTGCAATCACGATTCCCCTGAACCACTCAAATTGCTACCAATACCAAGACTCTCCCCACTATCCGAATTCACTTTGATCAATGTTGAGGATGAACCAGATGCTCCGGCACCAATTCCATTACTATTGGCATAAAGATTCCTTCGCTCCATACTATTTCTTTGCTGTTTGCGTAAAGCATTGCGTAGACTCTTCCACATATTATCCAGGAATTGTAAATACATATCTTTGGTCATTCTCAAATCTCGTTCACTTGCCTCCTGGCTGCCATCGGGTTTTGTATGGAATTTCAATTTATCCATCATGGCATCTCGGCTAATGCGAGTCAATTTGGCACCATTACTATTCGGATATGATGAATTAATGGTTGATTCTAGTTCGCATAGCATATTCCTGGCACTTTTTAGTAGTTCGTGTAGCTCAAAGGTGATCGGTCCCAAATTCTGTTGATGTTCTTTGCGGTATTTATATTCGGCACGACCCAAATAGGCAAAACCGCCCACAAAGGTTTGCATTTGTCGATACCATCTCTTTAACTTTATCTAAAGAGAGCAAGCGAGAAAGAGAGAGAGAGAAAGAGAAGAAGGAGCATTAGGAAGGGCAGGCACATCAGTAAGAAACTGGTCTATATGTATGACCCTAAGGCGGAGCCGGTCCACGAACAAAATGTTCGATCCACTTACCTCATTTGTGGGACGCGTCATGTTTGGCAGGAATTCGTATTCATGTTGACGATGCTGATACAAAGAATACTCCAATTTAGCATTAGTGCGAATGAATTGATATTCCTTTCTTGTACTATTACGCAGACCAACCAAATACTATAAGAGAGCAAATGAAATAAGAAGATTTGAATTAGTTATGGTAATTCATATAAGTCAAATGATTGACTTACCTTCTTCTTAATCACACGTCCATGTTGACCAGAGCTGTCCATTTCTGAATTTTGAACCTCTTCCGGTGCATAGACACCACCACCGCAAGGATTCTCCCATTCGGGTGTCTCTGCACTCTTTGTAAACCATTTCAAACTATTGCTGCGTGCATGTCGTGTCCTTTGACGACGAAATTCGCGACGAGCCGCTCTAAGAGCTGCCTGGGCAATCTCCTCATAGCTGCTATCACTCAGACTCATATCGGAGTTGTCGTAGCTACTCTCACTGGGAAATGATTCGGATAGGCCATGGAAAGGATTCACATGCCATCGCGGAAGAGCATCGCCAGCTGATGAACTTGAACTGGAACTTGAACTGGATGAATCCTCATCGTAGGCATAGTCGAGGGATACTTTATCATGCAGATGCCTGGCATGGCTTAAAGGTATCATCATCAGGGCCAATGATATAATTAGCAATAACAATTGCTTATTGCCACTGTGATTATAAATATATTTGCTACTGCACATATTTGTTGCTGTAAACAAAATATAAATCGAATGCAATACGTTAATATTTGTGACACTTGAACAAGATGTTTGGTAGAAGCTTATTCGTACCGTTTACACTAAAGACTGGCATATTTGGCTATAATTGGCTATAACTGATAAATTGGTAATATCACAATTGTTTGATTTGTATGTATCTGTCTCTATATAAGATACGTTTATATGTTGTTTATATCCAACTAATTAAATGTTTGTGCGCTCTTGTCGGCGTCTGTTCACTAACTAACTGACGCTTCAGTTGAGCTGTAAAATTTTAAACCAACCGTCGCGCACTCGCAACTCACTCACGCACTCGCAAATAACTCACAATCGTTTGCTCGCACTCGCACTCACAGTCGCTGCTACTAGCAATAGCACTCAATTGAGTTAAATACACTTAAATTACAGCCTCCAGAATGCGAGAGGGAAAGAAAGAGAGAGTGCCTGTGTGTGTGTGTTTGCATGAGTAAGAGTAAGAGTATGATATCTGTATTTCTATGCGTGTTTGTCACACACATTTAACAGTGAGAGTTAGCCAGAGAGTGGGAGAGTAAGAGCACCAATGCAATGATAAGGTCTTAAGAAAATCAGCAAAAATTGATTTCGAGTGAAAGTAAGGAAAGTATATAGAATTAATGTATAATAAAATGATTAAAAGGATCAAATATCTTGGAATGTTTATCTATGTATTAGAAAAAAAAAACCTATATAACATTTTAACCATTTAGCTTAAAACCTTTTTTAGATGTTTTTGCTTCCGTTTCGAGTATTTTGTTTTTGGTTCAAATCATTTGTCATGGCTCTTTGCTCTCTTCTTTTCACTTATTTTTGCCATTTACTTGAATTTCATCAGAATTTTGGTATTACTCATAGGAATTTGGTGGGTTTTTTTTTCACTTAAATATATATATACAGTTTGTTGTTGCTTTTCATGGAGACTTAAATAAGAGCAGAAAGAGCTGTATCAGACACTGACCAGACAACTTAAACGATGACGTATCAGCTACAAGGACGGTATAAATGGTATGGGTGGTAAAGGGAAAGGGCAGTGGCAACATATGATAAAGCTGAAGGGGTGGGAGGTTATGGTAACAGTAACAGTAACAGTTTCATATGGCCACACGTCGTATGAATAATTCATATACAAATTCATTCAAAACTCAAGTAATGCCGATCTTTCTCTCTTATGCGCTCACTCTCTCTCTCTCTCTCTGTCGGCTGACTGTTCGTCCGCTTGCTTGCTCGCTTGCTAGCTCACTCTACCACCTCCCTCTCCTGCACCTCCTCTTCCACCTACTACTCTTTTAGCGCTCTGCGAGTTATTTTTTTTTTGTTGTTTTTTTGGTTTTCTTTTTTTGTTGTCGTAGGTCAGCGACTTGATAGCGCCGACTGAGCAGCCAACAGCGACTGCGATAAGGCACGTGCCTCTCACTGCCGGCTGTTGGATATTGAATTGGCTGTTTTTGACTGTTAGCGGTTGGCTAGCAAGTGGCTTGGCCTGCTGCCTTAGTTAAAAAAAAAAAAAAAAAAAAAAATCTTGAATCTATTGAGTGAACGAAATCGTAATCATAAGAAAGTTCTAGTCACATATTAGGCCACCCACTGTATGATTAATCACACGATTATAAATATATATTTAATTTTATGGCCCTTGGCGTCGTTAATAATGCATTTTGCTGTTGTTAACGGATTGTTAATAAGATTGCCATATTAATTGGCCTCAATCAATTTCAAAAAGAATGAGTAAACCCAAGAAACGAATAGAAGCACTCACGTGAGTTCACAGCAGCAACCTCATGTGATTCCATTTCATTTGAGATTTAATACCAGTCAATTTTTAAGATAATAAATTTCTTTTAGATTACGAAATCTTTAAGTATCAATTGAAGCTACTTGAAATTACTTTTGATAATTTTGCAATTATTGCCAAAATAATTAGCTTTTACTTGTTCAAGCACAAAAGGAAAAAAAAAGAAGTATATATACAAGTATATATACTTGTTGATCTGATTAAAATCTTGTCCACACCCCTTTTTTTTACCTTATTTGTTTCTTAGTCATTAACTAATAACTAAATTCATTCTCTTTTATATATATATATATTTTAGGCAATCGTTTAAACGATTCATTATAAATTATTTAAATTTCCGTTTTAGGAAGATTAATATTAAATGCTTCTAGATTTTTCATTTCCTTAAATTTTACTCATTACTTTAACGGAAAACGGAAAGAAAGAAAGAAAATAAAAAAAATACCAATTGTTTTATGTAATCAATCTTGTGATTATGGCCAACACGGGAGACAGGGTTCCCCTTTTCGCCTTGCGCTAAACAATAACAAATAAAAAAAAAATTCTTCAAGTATGAATCTTCTTTCTATATAGAAATTATTTATAAATTATTTGTAAATTGGGAAATCGAATATTAATAAACAATTGCGAATTATTTCATTATCATTATCAAAGGAAAGAAAATAAAATATATATAAATAATTATTTCCCATGGACTAAGAATCTATATATTGCATTATGATTTAATTTCACTTATTATCTATCCAAGTTTCCTGATTTTACTTACTTTGTGCTTGTTTTTGTTGTTGGTGTTGGTTTTGTTGTTGCTGTTGTTGTTGTTGTTGGCACATGTTTAATACTTTTAAATACTTTTTTGTTTTATACTAAAATAATACTGATTGATCACCGGAAAAAGAGATCACTTTCGATGCTTTTGCTTGGCTTTAACTATATTGGAACAAAATCTAATATATATATTTGTATATAGCTTAGTATGTCGATTTTGTGAACGCGTGAGCCAAAGACAATTAACATTGGCGTGTGTCTAAATGAGACTGATTCATGATTTTAGGTTGTCCCATAATTTTATATATATACGAAAAAGGCCGCTGCTGCCGACGACTGCGTGTGTGAGGCAGTCCTACGCGACGTCGGCGTCAAACGTAAAGCAAACAGCGGCGTCAACTTCAACGCCGATAGTTCCCTTTGCCTGTGTGCGTATGTATGTGTGTGTATGTTGACGTCGACGTCAATGCGTTCCGTTGTGCAAAAGAATTGGCATCGTATCATCGTGTCCATAGAGTTTCTGTCTGTGTGCAAAAGAGAAAGAAGAGACAGAGACAAACCGAGAGCCACACACACACACACTCCAAAGAGTAAAGTGAGACAGCAAACAATGCTTATAATTATTATTTGATTTTATGATTGCCCCAAAGCAGCAACAGCAGCAATCTTCACCTCCTACTGACACGTGTAAAAAAATATATGCCACCCCCCACTCCCCCTAACAACTCACAAACTACCCTTTCAACCAGCCTTCTATTTCAATAGAAACTCTAAAGTTTTATTTATAATTTTTTATATTAATTTTGTTTTTTTTTTTTTAAGTTTTTATCAATTTTACCAAGCTTCTCCGTTAACCATGGCAACACGCCCACCCCCCACAAATCCCTCAATCATCATTTTTTCGCGGGGATTTTTCTTGTCCAAACAATATCTATATATATATATATATCTATATATAATAAGTATATATCTATATATATATATTATTTGATACCTTCACTTAATAATTTCAATGGGGGGGCTGATGGTAGAGGCGTGGCCTAGCTAGCTATTTTATTTTTTTTTTTTTGGCTTGAAAACCGAAAATTAATTGCAGTCTACAAATAATAAACAACAACAAAAAAAAAAAAAAACGTAGCAAAATAACAAAAATATTTGGCGGGGGAATTTTTATTTCGAGCCATGGGAAAACAAGGTGTGAGAGTTAGATGCTTGGTTGACCCACTAAAATTGGACAATAGATGCTGATCCCCAAAGATAAGGCCTATTAAATTTGACCAAAAAAAAAAAAAAAAACAACACATAATAATAACAAATCACAAAAACCAACAACAACAGTAACTAAAAATTATTATTATTTAATTGAATTATCATCATCAGTGTGAAGGAAATAGAGTTTATCTATAATATATATATATATATATGTATATGTATGTGTAAATACCCTTCTCAGAGTTCAAATAATTGAAAAAAAAAGTTTTCCAAACATTTTTGGAATTTTATTTCAATAATAATTCTTTCTCTTTGCAAACCAATTATAAAATTAAATAAAAAACAAAATCTTGCATCTAAATATTCTTTGATTTATTTAGATAGTTTATGGAATTATAGAATTTATAGATTGGTTTTTTTATTTAAAATAATTATTTGTGTAATATTTTCTTTATTAAAGTGAATGCAAAATGAATCAAATTGAATGAATATGAAATATATTGAAATACTATTTAATATTTATTTCCATTTATTTTATTTATAATTTATATGAATAAACTTTTTATATTCAATCAAATTTGTTATTAATTAAAGTATTTAGATAAGTTTATTTAATAAACTAAAATAAATTGAATAATTTAAGAGATTCCCCCAGATAAATCTATATATAATATATTTTTAATAACTTTTTGTTAAAAAAATTTAAATCAATTAAATATATTTAATAATTGAAATACTTTGTTTTACTTAGTTTAAATTTAGCTTAAATATATTTGTTAAAAATTTTTGTATAGAATAATTTTTTAAATTTAAAAAAAAAAAAATACAGTGCTTACGATAACAATTGATACAAGACACAATCTTGAACGTGATGCGTAACATGTGTACAATAAAAAAATAAATTCAATTTAATCTCTTAACAATTATAATTAAATTTAAACGGTTTTGGTTATGACACAGTTACATTACGTTACGTTTTCTTTTTGGTTAAGATACAGATAAGAATGATATAGGTATATATATATATTTATTTAATTCAACTAATAAATAACCAAACATAATAATTAGATCATCAATTTCAATTTGAAAATGTTTTTAATTGACGTAATATTTTATAATTTAAAGACACAAATTTTAGTTCTTTGTTCAACCTCACAATCGGTATTCCCTAAAGTTTAGACACACTTTACTTATATCGAAATACAAATGCTCTAATATCATATATAGAGTATTTATTTATTAAAAAAATATTATTATAAATATTAATATTAATAATATATTTATTGAAAATCATAACCATATATTTTAGTTTTATATGAACTATTGACTAATATTACGTATACGCAACATGAAAATGTACAACTCATTATTGAATTCAGGGAATATTTTCATTGCTAATAGCTAATAATACAAAATTGTGCTATAATTTAGTTTTGTTTTTGTTTTGTTTTCTTTCACTGTTTGGATCAAAGTGCAAATTGTCAAGGTGTAAATCTTTGGTGTCTATATCTTTCTTCTTCTTGTTCAACCAAAATTGGTGTGTCAACGAACCATTTTATGAGAATTGAAAAAGACATGATAAATACAAATTGACAAATACTTGAAAATTGCCTGTAGTTACTTTTGTGGATGACGCGGTTATTATTATTATTACGTTAGCGATAAGGTTGTGTGGAAAACTTTTGTTTTCCAGATCTTTAAATAATACAGTGTCAAAAAATATACAAGCAACAGCATAAGAATAATATAAAAATCAAAATATTGCAGGTAAAAAGTAAGCAATAGAATCTAAATAGTAATATAAAAAAAATTATAAAAAATATCCATACAAAAAATTAAGATAACAAAAACAAATTTTTAAGATTGGGAACAAAACTTGTAATCACAAACAAATATTTTAGCTTAAGAAGAATCTAAGTTAAGTAGAAGATAACAACAAATATAAGAATTGGAGTGTAATTTAGTTTTTAATAATTATTTTTATAATATTTAAATCGAATATGTTTTATATAATTATATATTTTTATTTATTGTTAGTTTGAATTTATTGTTAAATTTGAATTTTCTAAAATTAATTGTTAATTTGTTCTAATTTGTATTAAAATTTTGTAAGCTAGTATTTAATTTGATTTTATGTAACTTATGTATTCAAAATATTTTATATATTTTTAAGCAATTAATAATTATTATTAAATTAATATTTAAAAAATATAAAAAAGTTTGATTTTCAGTTATAAAGTTTCCAGAGAAATAACTAAATAAATAAAATAATTATAATTATACAAAATAAAATATAGTTTATATAAAAACACTTTTATTTTATATTTTAAAGTTTCGCTAAAAATTTACTATATCTATTTAAGTTATAAAAATTTTTTAACAATATTGTAAAAAAATCAAAAGAATTGTTTTTACATTAATTCTAAATTAAATTAAATTATTAAATCAAAAGAATAGTTTTTACATTAATTCTAAATTAAATACTAATTCTAAATTCTTTTAGTTCTTTTATTTAACTTTGTTTTTATGATAAAATAAAATTAATTACATTTTAGCTCATTTTTTAAATGATTTTTTATTTTCTTTTTATTTCTAAATGATTCTTTAATTTAATTTTAGAATTAACTTTATTTTCTTAATAATATAAATCTTATGTAATTTTAGTTTTATTTCTAAATAATTCTTTGTTATATTTCCTTTTTTTTAAATAATGATCCTTTTTCAAAGCTTTTAAAGCTAACTTATTTGTCCTTAAACTTTTTTTTTTCTTCATTTCATTCATTTCTTGCTCCACTGTAGTAAAACAAAAAATTGAATAGTGCTTAGCCACTTTATCTATTAATGTATATACTTGGCCAAAAGTAATTATCAAATAGAAATTTTGATTTAATGCTCATTTTTAACAATAATTTGCCCAAGTTTTCCATTGAACAAATCTTATCAATTGTTGGCGTTTATTGAGATTGAACTTTGATGTTAATTTTTATATAGTTATAGTTTTTTTTTTCTATTTTTTGAAGTTATTTTTGGTTAAGGCCTGGGGGAGGGAAATCACAGTTGTCTTGGTCGTGGGGGTTGTGTTGACTAATGCTCATTCAATGAATGAATAATCGTAGCATTACCCCAAAAAACAAAAATTGTTCTTAGATAGCAAAAAAAGAAACGATATAAGTTCATTTGTAAAATAGATGTCTGCGGATGGATCGTAATTTAGAGCTTTAAATGTTGAGTCACACAAACAAAAGTCAATTCATCCACGAGACAGTCAACCATACCAAAAGATATAGATATATATATATATATACGAGGTAACTGAATGGGGGTAAAGTTTGGTGGGAATTTGTATTTGGTTATATCTTTGTTTATTCAAAGTTACCTCAAATAAGAAGGGGAATATGAGGGGGGAATTATATTCTTGGACTTTAACTCCGGCTCCGTTTGATGCTTATTATAGCATTCAGTTTTTTTTTTTTTCTTCTTTTTTTCGAACATTTGATGAACCCATTCTCCGTGTGACGTAGGTGCCGCCAGCCTGTGACGTAGGCAACCAATTATCATTTGCGAAATTTTCTGTAATTACCTTTTTGAACCTTTCCACCAGGCGACTGACTGCTTATCATAACCATTCGCAAGCAATTGATATTCTGGCCTAATGCCAACAAATCGCATGGCTAACGCCTAGGCATTATATAGATTTATATATATATTTAGATATTATTATTGTTATTATTATTATTATTATAATTGTTATTAATAAAGCACCTTGCCTACAGATGCTTGCGTCGATACACATAATTGAAATTGGCCGCTTATCAGACAATAATAATAGAGTTTTGGCCACTTACTGATTAAACCAAAAGAACATGTAAATTGCTAATACACTGAGCGAAAATTATATTACTAAATTAAATATAAATAAAATAAATTGTCATAAACAGAGCATGAGAAATGAGAAAAATAAAAGCCAAGAGTCATTTTATAATTTATAAGTAATATTTAGTAATTTTCATATTTATAAGTTATTTTTTATTTTTATTATTAAGAAGAAAAAGTTATTTTAAGCTAATGAATGTTAATTCTTTTGGTTTTTAATGCTTGCATCTTCTTTCTAGCGTGTTATTCATTTGTAAATATTTATTTGATTTTTAGAAGAAATTGCTGAAATTATTTAAACAAAAATTAATTTTGTTTTTATTGTTTTTATTATAATATATTAAATATATATAATTTTTTTTAATATAATATATGTTTTTATTAAATTTAATTTACTAAAATTTTAAATGTTATATTAGAAAATGTTATAAAAATAAAATTAATATTTATTTTAATTTATTATGTTTTTATTTATATAATTTATTATATTTTAATTTATTATATTAAGTAAATATACTTCTTAAATTTTTTTTTTTATTAATAAAAATTATTTTAGTGAGTTTTGATTTTTTCGTATTAATTTTTTCATTTAATATAATTTAAATATTTTTTAAAATTAAACTTACAATAATATAAAATTAGTTTTTATTTTAATTTGTTTTTTATTTTTTTATATTTAATTTACCAAAAATTTTATATTAGAAAATTAAATTAAATTTAAATTAATATTTCTCTTAATTTATTATATTATGGTTATATATTTGTTATATTTTAAAAGGTTTTTTATCATAAAAAAAATTACTATATAAAATTTTTAACAAGGAATTTTATTTCTATTAATTATTTTTACATTATATAATATAATGAAATTCTTAAAATTCTTTGTGTGTTAAATAAATAATTTAATTAATTAACTAATTCCA
Source organism: Drosophila neocordata (assembly GCA_018903615.1). NCBI lineage: Eukaryota > Metazoa > Arthropoda > Insecta > Diptera > Drosophilidae > Drosophila > Drosophila neocordata. The sequence continues at coordinate 12,111,744 of JAEIGI010000003.1, forward strand.
ATTCAAAACTTTTCCTTATACTTTTTCTTAGATCCTTTGGCAACCTTCGATTTAACCCTTTACCCATTCCCTTTTCTTTACGAAGCCCGTTTTGAGTACTTCTATGACTAATTGATAAGCATTCACGTTAAGCGGTTTCATTTTATTCACTTTTTTGTTGTATTTTTTTATCGCGTGCCAACGTCAACTCCATGACGCGAGCCTCAACAAGCGATGCCTTCTAATGTGTCAACAAATGTCGCGTGCGGCTTTCAATAGTATTGTTGTTGTTGTTGTTGTTGTTGTTGTTGTTGTTGTTGTTGTTGTCGCCAATGATTATTGACACATTGTCCAGCTGAGGCCAATTGACAAGCTTGCGCAACATTTTATGGTGGGAAGTAAAAGGAGTAGGGGGAAATGGAATTAGAAATGGATAGATTATGGACTAAAAGATAGATGATCTGATCAGCAAACGATTTCAGTTAACAAATTAGTCATCTAACTAACGTTTTAATCTTTAAACAGCCCAATTTAGCGATGAATCAACCGATTCCCAGGCCCTCCATATAATAAATATATATTCATTCATTCATTTATTCACTCCTCACTTCACTTTTAGCCAGACACCATAAAATTCAAGCAAATACAATAACAAAAACAAAAAAAAAACCAAAAGATTGACCCTCTTTCAATGGTTTTATAGTGCCGACTTTCAATTACCCTAAATTTAGATTAAAAAAAAAAAAAGAAATAAATAAAATCTTTTCCTATGAGTAATTTAAGTAATTACAAATAAAGATTAAGATTAATCAGTTAAACCATTTTAGAAGTACTTTTAAAACAATTTCAACATTCTTTCTGTTGTTTTAATTTAGAGGATTTTTAGACAATTTTATATATATTTTTTTTTTAATATTTATAATATAATAAAATTTTATGAAACTAATGAAAAAGTCTTAAGATTTCTAGATATAATCTGTTTTACTATTCTTTACTTTTAATATATTAAGAAACAATTAAGGATTACTTTACATTTTTTTTTTAATTTAAAATTGAAGCATATTTCTGTTTTTCAAGTATCATAAATCATATTTTTTTTTTCAATTGTTTTTTTTTTTTTTATTTATGTATCAAAAGTTAATTAATTGAACAGACAAAAATCGTTTGTAATAGTCCATCAGAGACCAAATTCATTTTTTTTTTTTACTTATTCAGTTCCAAATTTAGAGCTTAATACTCATCGTATGTGAATCTCATCCTATATCAATTTTCTTTCTCTGTTTTATTCTCACCCTTTCTCTGTCTGTCTCTCTTAAGCTTGGGTTGATCGAGTTATGTTGGCCTTTCCTTTGAGTCTTTCAAATTGGGCATCTCTTACACATCGCACAAACACTTCCGTTTTTGAGCAGCAAACAAAAGAAGAAAAAAAAAGATATATACAAACTGAGACTCTGCAAATATCCATGAACGATGAATGAGAATTGTTGCCAAAAATAAATATGAAAATTTGCATAGGCGCCGCCAATATTTACCCTTTCCTCCACCCTTCGATGCCCGAATCATCGTAAATATATACAATTGCCGCAAATAGTGATTGTTTGGTTTGGGGTCAATTTTAGGTAATTTGTCGATGAGCAATTAGTACAACATTCTATACACACACACATGTTTAATATACCCTGTACCCATAGGGTAAAAGGGTATATTAAAGACGCTAAAATGTATGTGACATACAGAAGGAAGCATTTCCGATCCCCTAAAGTATATATAATCTTGATCAGCATAAACAGTTTGAATTAAGGGCAAATTCGAAGGAGTTTGATTTTATAAAGTGCCTCTACTTGGTATAGGGTATACTCAAAGTCGGCATGGTCGTCCATATGTATATATAAACCCACTCAAATTGTTTCAACGGAACCGGAACAAAAACATTTTATATTAGTATTTAGTAAGGAATTTTCATCTTCTAAACGATTTACGATTTAATTAGTCTACTTTATTATCTATGCACAGTGGTACAAAAATAAATTATATAATTTTTTTTTTAAATTATAATTACATTTCATTTACTTCTCACATTAAGGCCTAACGAAAAGCTAACTTAATAAGAACTTTTAATATAAAGAAGTTGTAGTTAAGGCACTTTAGTTAATTATAAAAAAAGTATATAAACTTTTACAATATATTGTTAAATTTTTAATATTTACTATATAAATATATATATTAAAGTAAATTTGCTTAAGTTTATTTTTGTAAGTTTATTTTTCTTCTTCTAAAATAAAGACTTAAGAATTAGCCGCAAATTTGGTATACAGTATAAAGATTCTTAATATATTTTATATAATATATATTTTTTAAATTAATTTATAAAATTTTTTGTTTCTTTGCCTTATCAGTTTCTGACATTTCCAATGTATTCATCAATTTAACAACTTTGGCTAGATGAACTTACCTTAAGCTGATTTTTAATTTCAATAATATTAATAAAAATTAATTAAAAAAAATATATATATATATTTGATTAAATTTAATTATACAAATATTATATTAAAATACAAAACTAAATTTTCAATATTTTTTAAAATTATTTTTTATGGTATTTATCGAACACAAAGATTACTCATACGCAACTTTGCCAAAATTTTGCATAAGAAATTCTTCACCCAACTTGAAATTTTTGTATACCAATAAAAAAAATACTTCAACAGATGTTAACAGATTGCATTCAGTTTTATATATCTATATATATTAATCTAAATTTATTTGTGTTTTTTTTTTGATATTTTTTTTCTTTTTACCTTCAAGTGCAAGTGTTGCGGCATCGACTTGAACAAAAGTTTTTCGCACTTGAAAGTGTTTTGTGTCTCGTTATTGAAATTGCAATTCAAGATTCTTCACGTACACGTATGTATGTAAGCATATATATATATATATACCAGCTAGTGATTTACATATAGAGAGTTGAGCCAGTCAGTCAGTTAGTCAAATAGACGCTTTGACGGAGTCGAAGGCAAACTTGGAGTTGTTGTTTGGGTCATAAAAACCAGCAACGTCTTTTGGGGTGGACTGTTAAAACAACCTGACCATATCGTGCCAGCCTTTTCTTTTCTATCATCATCATCATTAACATGATCATGATCATCCAAATGATCATAATCATCATAGTCGTCGTCGTCGTTGTTGTCGTCGTCGTCGGCGGCGGCGGCGGCTTCAAATGTCACTCTCAAACTGTGGGGCACTCAAATTGGCAAAAATATGACCCAGAAATCTGAGCAAGTAAACGCAAAAGTGAACCATGGTAAGGGCATTACGGTGAGGGTGAGGACACAAGACGGGAGACATGTGACGGAAGACGGGTAACGGGTACCGGGTGACGGGAGACTGCTGGGCGGCAACTCTTGCACGTTCGATTTTCTCTAGGGAAACTGTTTCCCTCAGCAGTCTGTGTCTGGCTCCCACAGTTTTTGTTCTTCTTGTTGTAGTTATTGCCTTAATTTTATTTTATGATTCTTTGCAGAGGCGTCTGCATCATCATCACCATCATCATTAACATAATCATTACCACCAACTCCAACTACAACTCCAACTCCATCCCCATTTCAATCTCAATCACTGCCAGCTGCACTAGCTCGATCGTAATTTGAAGCTAATGAGGTGGCCGCTAAGCTGGCTAAATAGAACAGGGACCTGTTCCATTCCCCCCCCACACCGCTTCACCCGCCGAATCACTCTATCAATCGCTCAATGGAAGCTCAATTGTGCAAAAACTGTCAACTGCAAATCAAGCAAAATAAATTTCATCATTTTAAAAATATATTGTATTTACTATGAACAAAAATTTGTTGAAAAAATTTACATTTATTTATTTTGCATTTTAAAAATGAAAAAATGAAAAAAATAATTAAATTCAGAACAACGTTTTTTTATTTTATTATATTACAACATAATATTTAATACTTAAATATTAAATAAATTTAATCATCAAAATCACATTTTAATGTTTCATAAGAACTTTTCAACTAAATTGCTAAATTAAATTAAATATATATTAAAAAATGTTTTTTTAATAGTTTACATTTATTTTTTTTACCAATATAAAAAAAGTTTAATTTTAGTTAATTGAATAACAAATTAAAAGAAAAATAAAATCTAAAGGGAAAGAATTAAGTCAGCCAAGCAAACGAATTAATTATGTTAGTCAATACTAAAATCTAGTGTTCTAAAACAGTTTAAAAAATTTTTTTTTAATGTGTATTAAATTTTAGTTTCTATAATACATTTATATGCTTTATCCACAATTTTGTTTATATATTAAAATTAAGATTCTAGTTCGTATTGTTTTATTTTTCAACTTTGTTTTATTTTTTTTAATTTAATTTACTAAATTTTGTTAAAATGAAAAAATGATTATAACTTTAAATATATAAAAAATCTTTAATCTATTTTAGTGTTTAATATATAAATTTAAAATATATAAAAATTATTTATCCATTTTATTTTTAATTTTAAAGAAATATCCCCAATATATCTATGTCGAATAAGAGGCTTTTTAAGACAAATCGACAAGTTTTTGATTATGATTTAAAAAAATTTTAAAAATTATATACAATTATATATTTCAATTTCCTGATCATAATATAATGCAATTATATATTTATTTTTCAATTTAATAATATCAATACCAAAAGAATCATAATATCAAGAACTTCATAAGAGTCAAATATTTTTTTAAAGTTTCAAAGTTCAAAAAGAAACATTCATAAATTTGATTACGCAAGTTTAATTTAAAGATAAAACTTTTAAAAACATGAAAATAAAACTTTATAAATATTAAAAATATATTATATTATATAAATCATTAAATAAATTATATATACATATATGTAAATATATATTATTATATATATTCATTCAATCTATACATATAAATTGCTAATTTCATATACATAAACTTGTCTTTAGAAATTTTAAAATTTAATTAGTAATTTTTGAGACTAAATGACAAAAATTTTACACAATTTTAAGAAATTTGTGAAGAAAAATTTATAAGAATTTTATATAATTTGTTTGATTATTAAAATGGAAAATAATTTTTTAGTTTGTTAAGAAAAATTTACAATAATATGAAATATTTTGTATATATTAATTTTTAATTTTTAAATTATTAATATTTTGTTTGCTAAAAATATGTACAAAAAATTTTGTAAATTTTTAAAAGACAAATTTTTTTTTTACTTTAGCTAACTTTTAAATATATTCAATGTATGCCTTATTTCACTACGATATATATAATGATAACTGTCAAATATCATGTTAATCCACAAATGCCGATTCTTTATGTTTAGGAATTGATATATATTTATATTGTATCTTTGCAGTTTATTTTCATGCAGCCCTCGTATTTCACTTGTAACATACAATTGTACATGCATATATATACAGATGTGTGTGTGTGTATGTATGTATATGGATATGTCAACAATTCTCATTATGATCAATCTGGAGCTTTAGAGGCATGCAATGGCCACCATCAAAGCTGAGGGAAATCACGTCTAGCTGCTGACCAGCAGCAGTTGTTGGACAAATGGACACATTGACACACAGATACATACATAAATAGTTAGTAAGACAGAGTAAGAGATAGAGAGAGAGAGAGAGAGAGAGGGAGAAAAAGAGTAGGGGGGTATAGAGTAAGGGAGAGATAGAGAAAATGTATCGATTTACAAGTGCAAAAACAACTTGACTAACAACATGAAATGAGAGCAACAGAGAATTGGAACGTTGACAAGATGCCAACGCAGCAAAAGAGCTTACAATGTTGGAAGGAATCCGAATCCATGTCTGGGAAGCCGACAATGCCGACAATTAAACAAATTTGATACAGAAGACGAAGTTGCAACGGCAACAGCAACAGCAACAACAACAACAACAACAACATCGGCGGGTATTAGTTGCCTCTTTTATTTTCTGTTTTTTTTTTTATGCGATGAGTATGAGGTTTTTGAACTGTAGCCGCCACCGCGGCAAAAACAAGTTGGCCAGGCTAACTGGGACCAAGATGTGTGTCCACGCATAATTTGTTGTAATAAGTTGACTTTCAATCACATGTAAGGTTGTTCGGGATAGATGGCTAAATGAATAACTGACTAACTGACGGACTCTTGACTATTATTTATCATAAATTAGATGTATATACACACACACACACACACACATATATACATATATATGTATATCGTTTTCAAACTAATCAATCAAACAATTAATTAGTCAACATTAAATTCTTCTTATCAAAGAGTTCATACGGTATGAATCAGCCAATATGTTCCAGGTGATCATTTCAATTTACATACATGCGTAGATCAATAAACAGTCAGGCAGTCGTGTTAATCATCTACCATTAACCCCATACCAATCACCCACCCAATCAACCAAACCACCCACATAAACCATCCCCAGCAACCACTCACTCACCCTCCCTTCCTCATTGAACGCGCCCGTGCAACAACCTTGCCTAATTAAAAACAAATAGAGATATGGTAAATAAAAATAATGACAAAACAAATCGCGGTTCGACCAGCTGATACCCATACAACACACACACACACACATAGACAAGCACACATATACATACATTTATGCAAATGTTAAACTTTGCCCTCGTAATTAGTTTTTTTTTTTTTTCTATTTAACAAATTTTATTGCATTTCGATTAGCTTTTATATCAATTTTTGATAAAATTATTATATTGAAAAAGTTCTTAATATGTTAAGCCCAATCAATCGGTATTCGTTGCCCTTCCCTAACCCACTGCTTAAACCAGTTATAACCATGGCAAATGCCAAAAATATGAAAAGCAAACAAAAACAAACAAAAAAAAAAAAAGCAGTGAAAAAAAAAAACGAAACAAAAAAAAAAAAACAAAACATTTGTCGCGTCGGCGTTGTCGTCATCAAATCATTTCCTAATAACCCAATTAGACACCCCACACTCTCAGTTCACACACACTCGCACACACACACAGATATAGAGGAACCCACACGACCTACGCAATGATACGGCAAGGCAATGGTTAAGTCAAATGTGAATCCACATGGATGCGTCATGTATGCGTGTGCCTATGTGTGTGTGTGTGTATGGTTGTGTGTGTGGTACATAGGCCGTAGATGACGCCACAAGCTTTAATACCAAACTCAAGTCCAGACTCCAAACACGCGCCTTAACTTCAATGACGTCACGAAAGCCAAGTCTTGACCTACAAAATGAAGAAACAAAAATTATATATATACAAGAAAAAAAAAAAGCAACAAAAAAACAAACCAAAATCAGAGTGCTAGTGCTAACTTTTTGGCATTGACGAAACTTGAATACACTTTCTAGAATAGTTGAAAAACTTTGTTCAATAGTTGACTAAGTTTTTATAACAGTTGAACCTAATTTTTATACAAGTCTGACTAATTTTTTATAAGCGTTTGCCTAACTTTTTATAACAGTCTGATTTACTTTTTATAACAGATGAACTAACAGTAAAATAGGTAAACAGTTAACAGTTTAGAACAGTTTGACTTACTTTTTATACAAGTCTGACTAACTTCTTATAACAGTTTGCCTAACTTTTTATAACAGTTTGACTAACTTTTAATAATAGTCTGATTAACTTTTTATAACAGTTTGCCTAACTTTTTATAACAGTTTGACTTACTTTTTTTAACAGTTTAACTAACATTTAATAAAACTTTGACTTACTTTTTAGAACAATCTGACTAACTTCTTGTAATAGTTTGACTTACTTTTTATAACAGTTTGCCTAACTTTTTATAACAGTTTGACTAACTTTTAAAAATAGTCTGATTTACCTTTTATAACAGTTTGCCTAACTTTTTATAACAGTTTGACTTACTTTTTTTTAAAGAGTTTAACTAACATTTAATAAAACTTTGACTTACTTTTTAGAACAATCTGACTAACTTCTTGTAACAGTTTGACTTACTTTTTATAACAGTTTGGCCAACTTTTTATAACAGTTTGATTTACTTTTTATAAGAGTCTGACTAACTTTTTATAACCGTTTAAATATAATAACAGTTTATACAATAAAGATATAATTTAAAATAAATTAGATTTAAATTTTTAGAGACAACTATTTATAACAGTTGATATAGTTTATACAAAAACTTGGTAGAACAGTTAATACAGTTTCCAAAACAATTACAATTGTTATGATTGAATCTATTTACCCACTTAAGTAAAATATATTTTTCATTTCATAACATTGTGCTAAATTTTTCTTTGTATAACAGTTTGTTTAACTATTATAACAGACAACTTCTTATGTAAAAATATAAATGAATGAATTTAATAACTAAAGTAAAATCAAATTGTATCAAATATAGTTAATTATACAGATTTTTTGTAACAGTTAAGCAAATATATAATCAGAATTGGTAAATAACAAATGAATTAGGTAAATTAAGCAATACTTTAAGTTACTTACTTAAATAATTTAACTAACTACAATTGTTATAACAGTAAAACAATTCAACAGTTTATTAAACTACAATTATTATACCAGTTAAGCAATTTTTATATAACACTTTGAAAAGCTAATAAAATACTAACAATAACAATTAAAAATATTTAAACATTTACTTACTAACCCTAAATCAATAATTCAGCGTCCGTTGAGTTAGTGCTTCATAAAATAGATGTATACCTTTTAGAAAAGGGTATAAAAAAACACGAAAACCAAACACACACACACACACACGCACACATATACATAAATATATATAAATATATAGAGAGACAGAAAATGCCTTAAATTGGCGTGAAGAAGAGGTAAAAATAACAAGTTGGTTAGCAACAAGATATAAAAATAAAAACTCAATTGATTAGCCAACGACAACGAGAATGAATACAACAACAACAAGAACAACAACAACAACGACGTCTTGACGGCAATCCGACTCATCAGGAAAATATTTCAACTCTTTTCGAAATTAAAATGTAAAAAATGATATGACAACTCTAAGGCAAAGTTTACAAAATCAAACCAAAAACAAAAAAATAAAAAATAAAAAATAAAAAAATAATAAAAATGTGTGAGAACTGAAACAGGTTTCATTTTGTAGCTTTTTTTTCTGAAAGAGACTGGAAATTAAGTACGAGAAATTATTGATAGGCATTCTTATAATAAGCCTTGACCCAAATTTCAATATCATGTCGGAACTAAATTCAAAAAAAAAGTCTTTTAAAAACAATTAAATTGAGCGGCTTATTAATTAGAAAATGTTTTTTTTATAAAATTAATTTAATGGAACATGAAAATTATATATATGCATGGTATATTAAAGTATTATTCTTAGCGTTACTTAATGCTTAATTTATTTATTTTATTTTTAATGTATTTTGATATTTTCCTTTTTTGAGTTTTCTTCTTATTTCTATTTTATTTTTTATTATTGTTGAATTGTCATCTCAGTTTATGACTTGATTTTTTCATTTTTATTTCTCTAATATTTTTTATTATTGTTTTATTTTTATTTTTAGTTTATTTTATTGTATTTTAATAATATTTTTATTTTATTTTTAATTCTATATATATTTTACTATATTTTTTATATTTTATTTTGTTTTATTTGAATTTCCTTTTTATTTCCATTTTTATTTTAATTTATTTTTTATTTATTTTTAAATTTGATTTATTTTCATGTTTTATTTTTAGTTTTAACTTCTATTTCATTTTCTATTTTATTATTTTAATTTATTTCTTATTTATTTTTTAATTTTATTTATTTTCATGTTTTATTTTTAGTTTCATTTTCTATTTAATTTTTATTAGTTTTGTTTTTTTAAATTTCATTTTAATTTATTTTATTTTTTTAATTTTTTTTATTTTAATTTAATTTATCTTCATTTATTTCACCTATTTTTATTTATTTCATTTTATTTTATTTTATTTCTAAAATAATTTCTTTACTTTTATATTTCTATTATTTTCGCTTTTAGTTAGTTTTTTAGTTTTATTTCTATTTTATTTTGATTTTTAAATTATTTTTATTTTATTTTGGCATTTACATTTAATTTTATTTATTTTCTTATCGATGGAAAAAGAATGTTTTATAAGAACAGAAATATATTTTTAAAATTTTCCCACTTTTTTCGTAATTTAAAATGAAAATAAAAATTATCTACTATAATTTTGCAATTATTAAATATTCAAATAAGATTTAAATTTATATATATAATCTAACTAATTTAAATTTCTACCCAAAAAGAAACACAAAAGCAAAATTAATATTTATAAAATAATATTTAATAATAATTCTGTAAATATATTTTCACAGAAATGTTACCAACAATTTATAACCATTTTACTTTGATATAGTTAAACCTTTTTGGCCATTACTTAATAGATAACCAATTTCACAATAATTAATTACAAAGTTATTTAACTATGAAATACTAACCTAACACAAAGCTAATAACAAATAGCAATATTACCTAATAGATCGTGACGAATTCTCAAAGTCTCTTTCATTCATAAATTTTCCCATTGAATTTCACCATATTTTATTACCTGTAAGAGAAACACAAAAAAAATCCCGCTAAAATTCTTATAAATTATAAAGTGTCTGACGTCGGTGACGATTTGAGGAGTCAGCAAGACAGTCCTATGACAATTTCAATGGAATTTGCGACCTTTGCATAAATACAACAATAACAACAACACATATTAAATACAAACAAATTGCTGATGACGTCAAGGCACGCGACTCGCATTTGTTAAATGGAAATGAAATTGAAATTCGATTTGAAAATAAAAAAAAAAAAGTCCGCGTCAACGAAATCAGATTGGAAAATCAAATAGTATAAAAAATGGCAGGGCAACCACCCGATGAATCATCGGTTACCGTTACAGTTTATTACAAGCCAATGTGGGTGTGTGTGTGTGTTTAGTTAATATAGTTAATATATATATATATATGTTACTATTGCTGATGCAACAAGGTCAACGCCAGTTAGCTTATCATTGACATTTTATATATAATCAGTTATATCCAGTTTATTTTTTTTTATGATTCAGTTACCCAACTAGGTAGAAACGTTGTAAACACGCCCCCCAATTGGAAGGCTCGTCTCATTTAGCTCAATATAGTATTTGGTATAAATATATTGTTTAATTAAGTCATTTGACATTTAATTTATTGCCAGGGCACTAAATAATTAATAAATTTAATTGAGCAATCAATCGCATCAATTGCAATTGGAATCGTAAATCGCAGACGTTAATCGTTACGTTACGTGCGTCAATGGCGAAACTTCCGTCAAATTAATCTAAATCTATCTAAATACGTATATTGAGATGCGTACATAAAAACATATATATATATACATATATCTATCTACAAAAAGGTCAAATTATTTGGCAGTCTTCATTTCTTGTTTAATATACAAAAATATATAATTATATATTAATGTCATGTAGAGATTAATTAAATGTGAAATGAATCCATTTAAAGAATTCTTTTCTAAATTATTTTTAATTTAAAAATTATATCTAAATTAGGGTTTCTCTGTTAAAAATAAAGAAGTAAAAGTTTTTATAATCATATAAAATTATATAAATGGCAATTGATTTTACAAAATCTTGTTAATGCCATTTTGAAAGTATTAATAAGAACAAATAAAAGTTTGTTATGTTTGTTTGATCTTTTTTCAGCATTAAAAAAATTTAAAAAAAATCATAAATATTTTTAAACTCAAAAGCAAAGTTTTAAATATTTTTAAAAAATTATTAATGCAGAATTGACATTAAAAACAAATGTTTTAAACTACTATTTTGATCTTTTTGATTTTTTATTTAATAAAAAGAGCTTTCGTATAAAGTTTCTCATTAAAAAAAAAAAAACAAATAATTTTTAATATTTTTTATATCTTAACAATAAAAGCTTAAACAAAAAATTATCAACATTTTTTAAATCTTTACAATAAAATATTTATCAATGTTTTTTATATCTTAACAATAAAATATTTTAAATTTTTTATCAAAGTTTTTTAAATTTTAGCAATAAAATATTTTAAATTTTTTATATCTCTGCAATAAAATATTTTATATTATATTTTATTTTCTTAACAATAAAATATTTTAAATTAAAATACTTTAAGTTGAAATTCTCTTTAACGAGTAATTCAAGAGATGGCAGCTCAGTTAAGGACATGAACCTGGACAAAAATTGGCTAGTCCTGAAAGGTAATGGTACTATATAATATCTGATAGTTATTCTATATAATATAATAACTATAACTTTAAAGTCTCCCTAAGGAACTAAAACAATTTAAGTTCATTTAAAACTTATTACAACAATTTTAAATTTAAACTTCTTATTTTTTTTTATTTTAAACATAATATTTGAAAATGAATTTTATAAATTATTAAATAAGTTTCAATATTCCGAAAAACATAATGTTAAAATAAAATCAACTATAAATAAAATATTTTATAATATAAAAATAAAAAATAATTAATTAAAATTAAACTCAAATAAAAAAAACATTTCTTACAAATTTTTCTTCTCTAAAACAAATTGCAACTGCAACAAATCGAATCAAAATCTTAAATAAACTCGAATCAAAATTTAAAATAAAATAAAAAATTAGAAAAAAAATTCAAGAATTAAAATTAATCTAAATATTAAAACTGTGTTTTAAAATATCATTTATATATTTTAAGAATTTATGGAAAATATTATAAAAAGTTATTTTGCCACAGTAAATTCTTAAAATATTTAATATGTGTGTTTTGGCTTGACGGTTTTCAAAAACAAGTTAACCAAATTGGTTATGGTATATGAAGCTAATTCTCTTTCTCTCTCTCTGTCTTTTCGTTTTTTCTGTCTCTTCGTCTCTCTGTAACTTTATCTGGTTTAAGAACGAAAGTGTTAACTTTTTAGTTAACTGTTGAATTTCATTTTCATACAGTGATGAAATGACGGTACATATTGATAAATAGCAACACGTTTGACTTTGACTTTGAATGCGAACGGAATTGTGTTGAACGCATGGGAAAAGTATTTTTTAATTTGTATACATAAATAATAATTATGAGTAAAGTTTCCCAGAAATTTGTTGCGGTTCATCGATAGATTTTGGAGTAGAATCAAAAAATCGAAAGGGAAGTGGCAAAAGGTTCTCAGAATGCAGAAAAAAAAGGTGGAAAGAGAAAAAGTAGCTAAATGCGAAAATCAAAATTTTTAGCCGATAATAAATGTAGATACAAAATGCAAATCAGCATCAATAACCGCATCAGGAATAACATAAAGCTTTTGTTATTATTCAATCTGAACTAATCATCTAAATTAAATGATATGAAATTATGTTATAAACATTTTTACGACCACACAGAAAAAAACAAAACAAAACAAAAACCGAAACCGAAATCGAAACATTCAACGCAAAATCAGCTTTGCACATTTAACGCCTTTTTTTTTTATTTTTATTTTGGTTTTGAGGTTTTCGATGGATCCATATATATATACATATATGTATGTGTAGCCACAGATTGTATATATATATATTTTTTTTTTGTTTTTTTTTTTTGGCGGCTTCTCTTTGCTGTTAATCATTTTGTGGCCAGGTCTTTTGTTATTGCCCTCCTGCGCGACGGAGTTTTTGGTTTTGACTTGACTGCTTGGCGGTATCATCGAGTTAATCTTGTTAAAACAAACCGTTTCAATAAATACAGCGATAATGCAATTTTAATGCCATTAAGATGAGTACCAATTATGGCCAGCACCAAAAGGAGCAGATAAACGAACTGAACAGAAATGGAACGATACGTTAAGGTTCCGTAACTGAGAGTAGAAGGAATCATCATCAGTTTAAGCATAGCGTCAACCAATGTCACTACCCCTCCCTCTCTCTCTCTCTCTCTCTCTCCCTCTCTCTCTCTCTCTCTCTCGCTCTCTCTCTCTCTCTCTGGATCATCAGCTTCATTTCATCTTTGACCGCAAAATCATTTTGTGTGAATCCTTTAAACCACAACGATGCAAACCAAGTTTTACATGCCAATCCTCCCATATGATTATCATTTAATACACTAACTAAGTGCGGGTATATTTAAAAAAAACTTTAACTTGCTATCTATATATGTTATCTATTACTTTAATAAGCTAAAAGTTATATATATATTTTTTTAAATTTAATATCTAAACAGTTAGTGGATTTGCAGTTACTTAGACCAGCATTTGCCACTTACGGTTTCTTATCTAAACTGTGTTCGTTAATTGGCCATAAAAAAGAAATTAATAAGTTAAAGCAGTTAGTAGAAATTTAGACCACAATTATAAATAAGTTAACTTTCGGTTTTCTTATCTCTTTGGTTTGGCTGGCTCAACTTAAGTAAAAAATTATAAACAAAAAGTTTATAAACTGAAAAGTTTAATTAGTTAACTGACAATTAAGAGTTAACTAATTAAAGTGATCAGTTAATTAACTCTTTATTAACAGTTAGTTAACTTGCTTTCAAATATTAATAGAATAATAAACATTTGATCTTTATATAAGAAATATTACTTTGATTTCATAAGGCCAAGATAATTTGTTGTCCCTATAAATTATTCATTATTATTTACTATTTTATTTAAAAATCTATTACAATTAAAAAAAAATGTTCTTAAATAAGAGTATTTACATATTCGGTGGATTAAATAAAACATTTAAATTCTTAATTTTTTTTCTTTTTTTATTTTTTTTTGTATTTTATTTTGTTTTTCTTGATTCTTGCATGCCATTCTTTTGGCCTCTTCCCTTTATATTATTGGCAATGCCTCCACTCTTAGTATCTCTCTCTCTCACTCGCTCTAGCTCTGTCTCATTTCTTTACTTTTTTTTTTTTTTGGTTTTTGGTCGATCCCATCATCTATATCTTTTTTTTTTTTTTTTTTTTTTACTTAATCCGGCACCGCAGTCCAATAACATTCATGCACATTTGACAGACTCTCGGAACTTGTGGACCTGGACATGGATTTTGGAACTTGGACTTGATCCCAGACTCGCGTGGTGTTGTTGTTTTTTTTTTTTTTTTTATTGTTTATTTAACATTTCTGCGTTGGCCATTTGAGTCGGCTTGGGGGCCGAAGTTTTGCTTTGTTTGTGCCGTGTTTCTTGCATTTTCATTGTTCTTTATGATGCTCATTTAAAATTCAAGCTTTGTTTCATTAAGAAACACGTTCGTTTCACAGCGCCAATTTCGACATTAACGCCGCCGACGGCGCTACGCAGCTTGTTAACGTATTTTAATGCCTCCTCCATGGCAGCGATATCAAAGCAAAAGTTGAACAATCAGAGATGCCAGGCAATCGACCAGATCAACAGTCAGCAGCCAACCAACCAACCAACCAACCAACCACAATGACCCCTCGACACCTCCACCGTCACCTTATCCAGTCATTGATAAGATGCGGCGGCGCTCATTAAAAATTAAATGTGTAGACCAGGAATTTTCGCAGGGTCCACCTTCTTCTTAGCCTCTCAATTCTCATTCTTTTCATCATCATTATTATCATCACATCGTGTTGTTGGCTCTCGCCACTTCCATCTGCTAATCCTCGAGACCGTGTCAAAATGCTCTCGAGCCCTTGTCAAGGCATTGTAAAATACCTTCCTCCCCTTCCCTTCAACCAGGACTGCCTCCACTGACACTAGTCAGCCAGCTGCCCACCTTGGCAGCAGCAGCTGCTACCAAAAAAAAAAAAAAATACTACATAAATCTTACAAAAAGGTCGATTTTGAAATACCCTAAACAAAACAGAAAAGGTATTATAATTCGATATATAGATCTAAAATAATGTTGCTAATAGCAAATCTGATCATGGTAGAGAATATATACATAGATATAGAAATTTCTATTTACACTTTCTCTGTTCGTTGATATACCCTCTTATCGTTTATGGTTATAGGGTAAAGTCGAGGAAAATGATTTGTACAATTTTGTAGTGCATAATTGATGTCGATTGTCCGTGCTGCCGCTGTCGCTGCTGCCCTCACACAGACGACGAGGACGAGTGGATGCAATTGAGATTGAGACAGAGATGGAGATGAAGATGAAGGATCAGATTGGAGTTGATTCGATGAGACATTTTGGGTGGGCATTCTGGGTGGGCCTTTAAAATGTAATTACATGACTTGTGCAAACCAGTTGGGAATTCTAATATTTGCATTGTTATATAAAATTGAAATTTAATTGCTTATCGCTTGCAATTCTCTCTGCCTCTCTGTCTCTCAATCTTTAACTCTTATGTGGCTGTTATTGATATATCTAATAGCTCAATTCGCAGCTACTTTTCAATGTTGGCCATAATCATATCCAAGCCATATGGTCCCCCTAAATGCGTTGTGGCGAGTCATAAAAATAAAAGTCATTGACTCAATTTGGAAATGTCTCACACACGACGACGACGACGACGACGATGCGCTTGATGATGACTGGATCCAGGGTCTTTTGCTTGATCTTCTTCTCTTTGCTCATCTTCTACTTCTTTTTCTCTCCTGCTGCATCTTCATGATCATCATCATCATCGTCTTCTTCTTTTTCGTTGCTTATTGTGATGGGGGCGTGCCAGCAGGCGCTTGTGATTATCCTTTCGCACGTTCGGCGTTGCTTAACAAATCATAAATATTGTTGCCGTCGTCGTCGTCGTAGTCGTTATTGATGATGGTGGTCGCAGGAGAAGAAAGACCATAAGAAAGAGGAGAAGGTGGCCAAGAACAACAACAACAACAAAAAAAAAAAAAAACCGAAAAGAAACAACAAAAATCGTTACCACCTTTTTTATGGGGGCCCCTCAGCTTGAGCTGCCAACTAAAGCAACAGCAACAGCTTTAACCTCTCCCTCGTCTTACCACCTTCCTCCACATCTTCAATCATTTAATAAGCGCTGGAGCCAACTGGACAAAGGTAGTCTTCCGCCGTATTATTAACTTATTCATAACAAGGTAGTCTGTTGCCTTTACCTGTTCTTCTCTGCTCCCTCCTAAGCCCCTCATTGCACTCTTGGCACATTGGCAAAAAAGAAAAAAAGAATTCTTTCCTTTCTTTCAACTAGTTGCAGTGCCCACGGAAGGGCCAAAACGCAAATCTCCGTATATCACTTGCGTTCTGGCCAACATCCCGTACACAGTACAACAAATTTTATATTAGCCAAACAAAAAAAACAACACAAAAAGAAAAACAGAGGAGGAAGAACAAGTATAAAATCTAAGAAAAGTGAAATCATTTATAGACACCAACTGTAACTGCAGCCCTGGGAAATATGACCAATCATTCGCCTTGGCGTTCCAGGATAACGTGTGGGCGATGGGGGAGGAGTCGGAGCTGGAAATTTTGATGTTACCAATGGAAAATCAGACTGACTATGATATACTGGAGCATTCAATTGTGTCAACGAGCTGGACATTGACTAATTAAAAACAAAGTAGAGAAACAGCAAGGAAAGGGGGGGATTAGTCACAATTTATATTTTAATTATATCTATAAACTTACCCGATTAGATTCAGATTGATTATATTCAAAATTAAGAAGTTCTTGTATAGCTTTTTTCATTTTAAGATTGTTCTATTGCATTAAGAAAAGAATTAGTAATATAGGGAAATTAATTGATATAGATTGGAAAATTTCTAGAAATACAATATATAAAATTATGGCAAAATCGTTTAAAAACCGTCTATAATTAGTATAAACAGATGTTTCGACTGTATAAAGTATATATATATATATATATATATATATATATATATATATTCTTCATCAGAACAATAAGCTAAGTTGATATAGTCCTATCTGTTTAATTCTATGCTATAATCTCCGTAACGCTTAAATCTATAGAGTTAAATTTTATCATAAAGACTTCTTTATAGGATACGCATACTATATTTTTAAATCATCCCAATCGGCTTACTATATCATATATCTTTCATAGGAACTATTTTTCGAAAATGGGATTTACTACCAATAACTTAGTGGTTTTCCGAAAGAGTGACCCAAAATTTGGTGATTGTGATTCTTATATACTTTTCTAGATTACTACCAAGTTTTTATTACAATCGTCCAACTATATCTTATGCCTCCAATAGAAATATTTAGTTCGAAAAAGTATTTGGTATTAGAAACCTTTTTAGTTCTCATTCATTAGTTTTATATTCTTCTCATTAATTCTCCTAATATTTTTATCAAAATCGCTTATCTCTATCATAAAGCCTCTACAGATATAATGGTTCTGATATAGAGTTTTAGATCAATAATAAAGATACATCTATACTAAAGATATAATCGTTTAGAAAGAAGATTTTAGAGGAATGAATGTCAGTTTTAAAACAATTTTCACGAAATTTGGGTATTATAAGTTTAGTATATATAGAAATTTCTCTATTAAGTCTTAGCAAAAACAGTTGACTATATGCTATAGCTGCCATAGGAATAATCATGTTAGATTTGATTTCCAATGATTCAGCTAAATCATGTATAAGCCACTCAGTTAGCACAGGTAAAGTTAGTCCCTTCTTCTAGTATCCTGATTCTTATATCTGTTTAAACCAAATTATAAAAAATCATTCCAATACTAAAAAAGGCCAGATTAGAAACTAATGTGACCTCAATAGTAATTGATTTAAAATATAAAACCAAAGCTGATGTTAAGGAAACTCTATTTGCAACTCACTTCCTTGGCATTCTTGAATCCTTGCTCACTAACAGCATCATTATCCATGCTACATGGTGGCAATTGCCAAAGCTTCTCCTCCGTCTGGTTTCCCTCGATGGCCCTCAAGGATCGCGATGACAATGTGGACGATAACAGGGAGGATCTAGAGTCCTGGTTTTGGCATAGTTCATTCCGTTGCTGTAAATGAAATAGCCATTGCTCATACGGATTGCAGAAGAAGTCATCGTCCATTACAAGCTCCAGGGCAGCAATATTCTGACCCAGTCGACGATGATGGCTAAGACAGCGCTTTAAGCCCGCACTGATCCTTTTCAACTCACTCATTGAATTTAGAAACAAAAAAAAAAACAAAGAAGAAAACTTACTGATCAGACAAAAAAAAAAGAGAAAGAGACAAAAATTTTAAATTAAATTTGTTGCACATGAGAAAACCGAATATTTGAATAATATTTTTTTCTTTTTTTTTTTTGACTGGAAATTATAGGCCTGCTATATGACTTGAGATGAACATATTTGCGAAATGAGTGTGCAAAAGTGCAAAAAGGAAGTGGAAGAGAGAGAGAGAGAGAGAGGATATGTCATCAATCACTTGTAAAGAAAATAAAAATTAATACTATATATGTATATATATGATTAGCTTTTAGTTGAGAAATGTATACCCAAATGACTCTGTTTCGTGTCTCTTGTAGGATTTTATATGCTTATAAATGAATGTCTGGGATACATTTAAATATTACGTTAATATTAAAATCGGTCTAACACCCAATAAATCATAAATTAACATTTATTTTATGACTGCAAAAAAAAAAAAAAAAAAATTGGAAATTCATTTCGCTAATCTTTTGCCTAATCTCTTTTGAATGCTCTTTTTTTTTTGGCAAACGAGCCGACAACAAGGTCAATAACAGACTTTTGCCTTTATAATATGAGTATATATATATATATATAGATGTATATATATATCTATATATATGTTATGTGTGTGGCTTATGCAATGGGTCAACAATGATACGCGAGTCACCACCATTGACACTCTGACATTGAGAAATTGTGCCGACAAGAAGACAGTAGTAGTTGGCCAGAAGAGGACAGGAGAGACAGGAAATGCCTTTAAACTAACAACATCCTTTTACCATGTATCAAGGAGAAACACTGTGGAGGGGTGGTGTGGAAATTTCTTTAATATTTCTACGTCTTTTTTTTTTTTTTTGGCTTCAGTTTTCCCAGCGGCAAAAGTCGGCAACTAGAAACAAGTAAGAAAACCTAGAAAGAAAACGGGGGAAAAAATGAAAAAGAATTCATAAGAGTTGTATGTAGGTTGTGGAGGGATGAGAAGTGGCAACAATGCCCATCGGGCTGAGTTAATAGAAACGTCGTTCGGAGCCAGTCAGCTAGCCAGCCAGCCAGGCAGCGTTAATTCCTTGGAACTCCATAAAAATAGTTAAACGTGCCGAGGGGCCGCCCAGAACCAGAACCAGAATCATGTACAACCAGAATCTATACCAAAATACTAGAGGCTGGCTCAGTCATTTCAATCATAGCCACAGTTAAAATACAAAAAACACATACAAACACACATGGAGCAACAGAGACAGAGAGAAAGAGAGAGAGAGAGAGACAGAGAGAAAGATAGAAGGTGTCTGTAGTTCAATTGACCGATATTCACTTTCATCTTTTTGAATAGAATCCGAACCTGTGGCGAAGGATCAAATCAGCTGGTATTTGTGTGTGTGTGTGTGAGTGTGTGTGTGTATGTCCTTCTTTTAATGTCTAAATTCCTGATGTGTCATACCGCCCAAGTATTTTTTTTTTTTTCTTTTTACTACTTTGACCTGCTCCTGCTGATGTTGCTGCTGTTGGTTGCTGATCCTTTTAGCCCATTGTATATCCTCTCTAACTGTTTTGGGCTCAGTTTCCCTCTCTCTTTCTCTCTCTCTCTCTCTCTATCTCCCTCTCTATCGCCTTGTTGACCTTTTGTTCAAGTCGTGTAAATATTTTCCCAGCATTCTGCAAACGTTTTGACAGTTTTTATTAGATCAAATAGAGAAAATCTCGTTCTCTCGAGTGGCGTGTGATAAATTGCGGCCAAGCGTTAACAAAAAAGAAGAAAAATGAAGAAGGAAAATAAAAATATAGAGATCGGTGTGTATAGATACTTTTATACAGGAATAGACATTGATAAAAAGGAAAAGAAAAAAAAAAAAAGAAACACGTAAAAAGAGATCAAGTACATTTACCGCTGATTTGGTGGAGGATTTCGGAATTTTCAAAAGTCTTTGACTTTGACACAAATACCAAAAGCGTGAAATGAATAAAGAATTGAATATTGTATAGAATATGATTATATAGGCAACTATTTTAAATTAATTAATTAATTAATTAACTAATTAAATGGCATTAATATATTAATTCTTATTCATATAAAATGCTTAGCATAATTCTAGGCTTGCCCTTGCTTTCCCTCACATATCTTATCCCGTGTGTGTGTGTTATACCTCTTATCTCTCATTTTGTTCGACTGCTCCAACACCTGCTAAATGACCGTAATATGAAACCCTCATCAAACCGATAAGCATGGCATTTCTCACGACCAAAACTGTGCGCCTAATAGATGGCAAATAATTCTAATTTAAACATAATTAACCCTTTCAAAGATATACATAAACAAATATATAAACGTGCAATGCAATGTCGCCACCAGTAACAACAACAACAACAACAACATCAGCAGCAGCAGCAGCAGTAAACGTAACAAGAGATGCATAAAGGGACAACGGGTGGTGGTGGTAACATCAATGTAACCACAACAATATAAAAAAAAAAAATAAAGAAAAAAGATGACAGAGAGGCGCAAAGTGTGGCAAGAGGGGGGGAGTACAATAACAAAAAATACAACAAAAAAAGAGGAAGTTAATCCGTTGCCATAATCGCTGCATAGCGCCACAGCATGAGGCACAACTTCGACTCCAACTCCATCGACTTCATCTGAGCCCCCATTGAAGTGTCAGAAGAGCCACCACAATACAATTGTTTCCCCTCTCTTTCTTCTGCTCTCTCTCTCTCTCTCTCTTTCTCTCTTTCTGTAAGTGTGTGTGCCCCGTTGATAATCTTCATCCACCTTCCTCTGCATCTACTTAACAAGTTCTAGCCATATTACTTGAAATTGAAAGTGTCTAAACAAGTATATAAACATTTACATATTATAAACTTTTTTTAACTGTTTTAATTTAAAATAATGTATATATATTTCTATATAAATAAGATATATAGATATATATGTAGATATTTAAATATATATATATAGATATATATTACTAAAATATTATAATTTTGGCTTACATGGGCTTAAACTTGGATCCTGTAAGAGTTATAGATCTTACAAGCTTAATGGACACTGTTAGCTCTTAAATAACTTAAATTTGTAATCATTATTAATGGGTTTTTATATATAAATTTGTTTATACACAGATTGGATCACAGATATAGTCATAGGATTTATTATAAAAAAATTAAAGGCAAATTTTAATCTACAAGCAATTTTCATTTATTTACAAAAATGTTTGAATATTTGAATAATACATATATAGATATATAAAGATATATATGTTTATCTCTACTGCATCATTAGGCACTCCAAGTGATTATTTAATTTATAATATATTTCAATTATTTTAATTTTATATTATTTTAAATTATTACATTACAAAAACTATTTGCCATAAACAAATTTAATTATTTAAAACAAAAAAAAAGACTATGATTTAAAAAAGAGATAATATTATATAAAAAAAATTAAGATTAAAACTTAAAAAAAATAATAATAATTTTGTAAACATTTTTAAAGCAAAATTTATAAGTTTTTATTTTCAACTATTTGATAAAATATTATATTTAAAATTGAATAGTTTATATTTAGTTCATTTCTTTGCAGGTAAAAATCATTTAAAACTATAGAAGAAAATAAATGATTTTCCTCTTGTATATTTATTTTTTTATACTATGATTAACAGGTAATTATAAAATTATATTTAATCAGAGGACTATCTATAACAACTGGGGTCGTAAGCTAAGATTTTCTTCTATTATTTTTCTATTCTAGAAAAAGTTAAATAATTTAATTTAAAGTAAAACTTTTTATACATATTCTAAAATTTTTGCTTCAGGATTTTTAATATTTTTATATTTAATTCTATACAACTTTTAATATATATTTTATTTATATATTTTAATAATAAGAAGAAAAATTTAGCTAAACAAAATGCAAGTTAAAATTATGTTCTATATTTTTTATATATTGTGTATTTTTAAATACTATATATACTTAGTTTTCACAATAGTTTTATTGAACTCAAAATTAGTTTATGACTTCCCAAATATTAATTAAATGTTTTTAAAACAAATTTCAAATATATTTATTCTATCTATTTCCAAGAAAACATATTTTAGAAAATTTTTTTTGAAATATTTAAAATAATGAAAGATGATTTTTAGATAGAATATTAATCAATTGTAATTCTGAATTAATATTATAACTATATTAATATGTAAGTATTGTAATTATATTAATATTAATATAGCTAAAATAATAAATTTATATACATATATAAGGCAAATGTATATATTAAAAAAAAATCAAGATTAAGGCATTAATAAATAGTAATAATTTTAAAAACATTTTTAAAGCTAATAATAATAATAAATAATAAATAAAAACTTGTAAATTATTTTCAACTATTTGTAAAATATTATATTTAATATTATATACATTAAATAGTTTATTTATTTGAACAAAAAAAAAAAACATTTAAATTTCTATTATTTTCCTCTATTATTTTTCTATCATACATAAATTTAAAAAAAATTATAAAAATTAAAAATAATTATTATCAAGAAAAAGAAACAATTTCCACTTAAAAAAAAAGTAAGAAGATTTTCTTCTTATATTAAAAACTATATTAAAAAGAGAATACTAAAACTAAATATATAAATTTTTCAATCATTATTAATGTTATGAAGAAATATATTTTATTATTTATATCAATTTTATTATGTTTATACAATTGCCAAGAGTATAAAAATTTCTATATATTTAATTCATTTTATAAGTTTATATTTTTGGTTGGTTGGTTGCATCAATTTCCATACGAAGAATACAAATATATACTTATGATTATTTTTGTTAGCCTTTTTTGTATTTTGGGTCTTATTTTTGTCGTTTTGTCTCATTTTGGTTTATTGTAGAAGATATTTCAACATTTAACATTAACAATAACAAGCGATAAAATAAACAAACAATTACGATTTTTATTCTTTTCTTGGTTTGTTTGTTTGTTTTGTCGTTTTATTGCCTGTTGTTGCTGTTGTTAATGTTTTTTTCTGCATTGGCAACAATTCTACTGATGGTGATGCTGCACCACATCGTTGCACCACCACCACCACCACCAACAACTCCAACTGGGCAGAGACAATTCTTTTGCCAGGCATTTTTTAGCTGTGCCCACAGCGGGGAGTAAAAAATTTTTGCAAAGCGATAAGGCGACAATGGAACTTCAAGTTTATTCCAACTTTAACTTTAACTTCAACTTTAACTGCATCTGCAAGAACAACAACAACAGCAACAATAACACCAGCAACAATCATTTTTTAGCCCTATCTTTGTACCTTAATCTCACCTTTCAATTGTTTTCCTTTTTTACTTTTTTTTTAAAGTTCCAAAAAAGAAAAGAAAAGTAAAAAAAAAATGAAAAGAAATATAATTTTTGACTAGTTCTTTAACTAATTGCATAAATTAACTAATTGCAATTGAAAATTGCAAATGATTACTCATACGCCCACACATAACAGGCAGCAGCAACAACAACAACAACAACGGCAACAACATCTACAATGACCGTCACAAGAGGGAGGGCGGGGTATACAAACAGAACAAGAGGCCGTCTCAAATATTTGTTAAACTTGACACCAAACAAAAGAATTTTACCGAAAGGATTTGAATGAACCAAAACCAAAAACCAAAATAAAAAAAAAAAAGAAATAAATATAAAAAAAAAAAAACAACGCGAACAATGTAAACTGCGCGGCATGGTTGGAATTTCGAAAAAAAAAGAGAGAGACAGTGTGAGCGAGGGAGGTTAAGGGAGCCAAGGTTGGATAGGGATAGGTATAGGGATTCGTATAGAAGGGGTGGAGTGGTAGGCGAAAACTGTGAGGAGGAATGGCAACGAGGCAGCAAATCAAATACAACAAATCGCCAGGCAAACACCAAAATCAAATTGTACAACAAAAGGTACACACAAGGAGCCAACAACAGGCAACAGGCAAGCGGCAACCGGCAACAGTGGCGGCACAGTGGAACCAGGCTATAGCAAAACAGAAAGAAAAAATGAGAAAAAGCATGTTTACTTATAATATTAAAAAAAAAAAAACGAAGCAGTTTAAAAATATTTTTTATAAATAATTAATAATAATAGTTTAATCAAAGTAAACAAAAAAATTAAAATATTAAGAATTATGGCATGAGTGCAAAAATAAATATAAAATATTAAATTTATACAGGACTCATATTTAAAAAATTTTAAAATAACAATATAAACGTTTTTTAATAAATCTTATATATATATATATTTGCAAAATGAGAAATAAATTTAAAAACTTAAATTTATGCTTGAAAAATATTTAAAAAAAAAAAAAAAAATAAAATATAAAAAAATTTTTTTCAAGAGAAATAAAATATTTAAATATTTAAAATCAATTTGTACTTTGAAAATATTAAAACAAAAATCAAAAATTATATTACAATGTTTTTTTTTTTTTAAAAGTATTTTACTTATAATTTTTTTTAAAAAAACTTTGGAGATAAATAAAATAAAATAATGATAATTATTTTAACCTATTGAGTTAGTTTCAAATTACTTAGCTTAGGTAATTTAAAGTTGTTAAAGTAATTAAAAGATATTAAATTACTTATCTATAAGATGGCTAATCTTCTAGTTGATAAAGTAATTAACAATTGTGAAATTATTTACTTAAGTTTAAGTTGATGAAGGAATTAAAAGTATTTGATATAATTTACAACAACTTAATAAATTTGGTTTTGAATTAAAAACAATTGAGAAAACTTTAAATAAAAAAATATAAATAAAATGTTGCACAAAACAGTTCTTCAGATTTTTTTTTTTTTTTTAATTTAAGAAATTTGCAATATTTGTAAACAATTTTCGAAATGTATTTAAATTATTTTAACAAAAATTATTTTTTGTTAATTAAATTAATGCTATATATTCACTTCATGTTAATGTAAGATTATATATAAAAATCTTTATTCGATTTCTAATAAAAACTTTCAAGCGTTTTGTTAAAAAGAGTTGCCATGTTGCCCAAAAAAAATTGTTTCTTATTGAAGCAAGTGAAATCTTTTGAGATAAACTTTTTAAAGCAATTTTTGTTTATGTTTATATTTTTATTTGATAATTTAGAAATCTTTAATTTGTAAAATAAATAAATAAGCTAAATTATTAAGACTTTATATATGCTATATATGGACAATCTAGCCACGATTTACCTATTTCAGAAAATGTTTTGTTTTCTAATCAAAAATACTTATAAATACATATAATTAAAGTTTTAATTTTACAGTTCCTAAAAAACGAAAAATAGATTTCCTAAAATGCTAAAATAATTACTGTAGACACTGTTCGAACATTTCAAATTGTTTGTCCTTAGCTCCTCAGCATCATTGTTTCGCCCTTGTCCAAGTGCTGACGCGCGCCGATCCTGAGCCCGTTGCCGGTTGCCGGTTGCCCAGTTGCCCGGTTGCCTAACGCAGTTATCAAAAGCGTTGAATTATGGCCGCGCCTGCGTCTGCCAGCTAAATGAGCAACACGTTGCCCATGGAGGATAACCAAAAAAGAATCCGACTGGCTGCCAGTGGCTGGTGGTTCTTTGGTGTTTTTTTTTTTTTTTTGGTTTTTCTTGTGGCGCTATCGCATTTGATCTCGTTTGCTTGCTTGGGATCGACAACGAGACCCGCAGAGACGTAGATGAAGCGAGCTAACAATGCCCCATGATATCATTCATTTCTCATTCTCATTTAGGTTTCATTCATTGACCAAGTGTCGTACCCATCGAGTCGATAGTCGTCGTCGTCGTTGTCGTTGTCGTTGTCTTGTTCAGTCTAATTTCATAATAAGAAACATCTTCAGAACATACAATAAATGAAAGCAGAAACACCAGCGGCAGCGGCAGCAGGCATTGCCACTTCTTTTTACCTCTTTATATATATATATATCTTTGTATATATATATATATATAAACCTTTATATTCAAGTATATGTTGTTGTTGTTTTTTTTTTTAATATTTCTCTTTTTCTTATGGTTAACTGGCTTGGAATGTCAGTTGGAATGTCGGCTGTTTCCGGTTAGTGACGGCGTTCTCTATTGCTGTTTGTTGGGTGTGAGATGGGGTGGGGATTGAAGGGTAAAGATTGGCAGACAAGCGCCTATTTATTAATCAGATAAGAAAAGGAAAGGTGAAAATAATATAAAGAAAAGCAATTGTTGTTTTCTTTCATTAGACAACTATTTCTAGGATAAAGAAAGTTTCATCTTTTGTCACTTATTTCTATAGCTATTGTCATATCTCTATATGTTAAAGCTATATATCTTTAATTCTATAACGATGACTCATTTATTAAGACAGGGACGTAATCATTTATCATTACACAATACTTTTATATCTTCTATTTATTAAAAATGTAATTGTAATTAATATTTTTATTATTTCATTGATATAAAACTTTTATAATGTTGATCAAATCTTATTAGCTTTATATTAGATTAAATCTATATTATATATTAAGCTAATCCGCTCCTGCTTTTGATGTGTCTAGCCGGTATATGAAGTTGAGGTGGTTTTATCCCTCATCAAGATCTTTGCTCTCATTGTGCGGCGTTTCAAATTCCCTAATTACTGTCTGACCGGGATAGATTTCATTCATCATATGGCACATATTTAAGCCTCTTTCTTTTTATATATATTTTTTTTTTTTTTTTTTTTTTATATTATTATTATTTCCTTAAACATTTTTTGTGAAAAGTTGTCTAAATATTTCGCAGACAGATAGAGAGTAAAAAAGAGATAGAGAATATGAGAAATATTTGAATAAAGGGACGAGGCCAAAGTTTGTTTGATTGGTCTTTTGGTCGGCGTCTGTTCACACGCCGACAATGATGATCATAATAATGATGATCATGATGATCATGATGATGATGATGATGATGACGACGGTTGATGGCCATGTACCCAATGCTCCTTTAGCGATCCTTTTGCGCCGTGTTGCTCAATGTGTTGAAACATGAATGAATCTTGTTCACAATTTGGCAACAACACACGTTTAGCACGAAAACTAAGGACGACAATGGACTTGGCAAGTTCACAGCGGCAAAGTTTCGTCTCTTCCTAACCATTCTCCATCCATTGTTGTTGGGATTTTCGTTTGTTGTTGTTGCTGTTGTTGGCGGCGGCGGCGGCATACACAAATTATTAGCAGGCACAGTCAGTCCAATCTGTCCCAGTACCAGTATCAGTCCCATACAAACTTCTCTTCTCACTCTTTCCCTTTACCCTATATATAAATATATATATATTTACCTATATATATATATACCTATACCAGTTGCTGTCGCTGGTTAGTAAAACATCATGTCGCTGCTAAGGGTACCCGGTACCCGGTACCCGGTAACCAATGCACAGCAGCAACAACAACAACAACAACAACAGCAGCAGCAGCCTCTGTGGTCCAATTTGGAGCCGCTTTTGCGTTCATCTTCGTCTCGTTCTTCGTCTGCCTGCGGTGCTGCTGCTGCGGCTGCTGCTGCTGCCTGCCTAGAAAATTATCTGCTTATCTTGTCTTGTGCTCGTTTCGATCGGCTGCTTATTCATGTTCTTGTTGAGGTCTGCTCCTTTACGTAGATGCATTTTGTTTTTGTATTAATATATATTTGGCAATTGGGTATAAGGATTTTTGTAATCAGAATGTCGCCACGAACTAAAAATTGAAAAAATTTACAATTTACAAAATAAAAGTGAAATAAAAAATGTATGAAAATAAATATACTAAAAATATTTATGAAAATACAAAAAGAAAAAACTAGAAAACAAGAACACAAAAAAATATAAAAAATTAATAAGAAATAGTAAAACGAATTTAGAAACGGAAAGTTTAAAGCGAAATAAAAGAGAAAAATTTTTTTTAAAAAAGCAAATAGAAAAAATGATTAAAAGAATAAAGAAAAAGACATTAAATTAAGCTTTAAAAAATAAATTAATACTATATCAAAATTTATAAATCAATATTTATATAATAAAAACAAAAAAAAAAAATGGAATAAAAAATAAAGATAAAAAACAAATAATAAAAAATATATAAATATAATTAAAAAATATTTTTAAAATATTCATAATTTTTTTTTCACGAAAAACAACAAAAGAAATTGAAAAAATGAAATAATAATAATAATAATTTTTAATAATATTGTTAAACTGAACCTAAAAAAAAAAAAAAAAAAAAAAAAAAAAAAATATGATAATAAAAAACATGAAAAACAAAAAATAAATTTATAAATAATTTAAAGTTAATGTAGGAAATTAATGAAAACAAATATAACAAAGAGGAAATATTAACAAAAAAAAAAAAAAAATTAACAAAAATTTAAAAATAAAGTAACTTAAAAAGATTTAAAAAAGTAAAAGTTTAAAGCCAAATAAAAAAGAGAAAAAATTATAAGAAAGCAAATAAAAACAACTTATTAAAAGACCAAAGAAAATGACACTGAATTAAGCGTTAAAAAATAAATTAATATTATATTAAAATTTAAAAATAAATCAATATTTATATAATAAAAACAAAATTTTACAAATTAAGACAAAGAAAAGTTAACAACAAAGTAAAAACCAACCAAAAGTTAGACAATAAATTAAAGTTAAGATAATTTATTGCACTTTAATCTTATCTACATTCCAATAGAAAAAAATATTCTATAAATTGGAATTGAATTGCCATCTAACTTAACAAAAGATAACTGTGATTTAATCGAAGTATTTTAAACCAATTAAAGAAATACTTTAAACGATTATTAAACTTTTAAGTATACTTAAAAAAAACAATCTATTATATTTGACCAGCATTTGATTTATTTGTTATAAATAAATCTGGAATCTATATCTATATATGGTTTTCTTTTTTAGTTTATGTAATAAATTTGTGTAAATTATTTAATATATTTGCATTTTAAAGGGTATTAATGGAATCGTCGAGTTGTAATACTTAAGATTTCTTCTGCTCTTATTGTTGTTGTGTATTTAATTTATGTGCTTGACGTGACACTTGCTATCGCTGAGTATTTTTTTTTTGCCTCTGCACAAAAAATATTCGTCAGTGGCCCTTTGTGACAGAGAAACTGATTGGCAGGATGAGGAGCTGCAAAAGAAGCGAGAAAGAGAAAGAGAGAGAGAAAAAGAGGGGGTAATGGTAACTGGACAAGATGGTCATGGGGCAGCCTAATATGCGACAGCCGCCGCCTGTTAACACATCGGTGAACCTCAAAATATGAAAACCGAAACCGAAACGAGCGCGCCTGTTCGTCCCTTTTTTGTTTAAAGGGGAATGAACAGTAACGGAGACCCCACACCGTAATACCGTACCCCCCGCCCCACCACCTTCCCTTGCCGTAACCATAAAACTGTTTTTTTTTTTTTTTTTTTTTTTTTTGCCATTGCCTTAACGAGGTGTCCAGGCGATGTTGATGACGATGACGATATTCAAGCCACGCTAAGTGAGAGTGAGACGATCATTCCCCTCAGTACCCTTGGCGATTGAATTTCACACGTGGCTTAGTGTCCGCCCGCATTAAGCACGCTCCACTGGCTAGAGAATGAGACACACACACACAGATAGAGAAAGAGAGAGAGAGATAGAGTGAGATAGAGAGTAAGAGAGATGATGGTGGGGGGGGGGGGGGGAGAGGTTAAGTATAGAGTGTGGGAATAGGATGGCTATACAGGTGGGTTGTTATGCAAATTTCATTGCCAACCACGCCATCTTGGCCCTGACTGTTGCACCACACAAAATAAAACCCAGGGAAAAAAACCCAAAAAAAAAAAAAAAGGCCATCCGACGATGGCTGATCTCTCGCCATCTTGAACAGTCAACCTTTGCCGTGGTCTCCACATCTTCTCCGCCACCTTCACCTTCTGTTTTTATATTTTTTGCTCCTGCTACTCCGCCACTTGCAGTCCCATTGTTCTGTGTCTCTCTGTGTCTCCGATGAAATTCCACAGATTAGACGACGCTTTGACTAAGAGAGAGAGAGAGAGAGGGAGAGTAAGAGTTGCCACATATCCTGTCACAGTGCACAAAAAGGCAAAACACACAGCAAATAGAAAAGATATATAATTTTCCCCTTTTTATGCCATTAATTGTTTTCTTTTAATTATTTTAAAAATTCTTTTTTTATATTTGTATTTTTCCCATTGCATTTTGCCACCGCTCCCCTCTCTCCAACAACCAATTTCTGTCAGTGCACAACATCCATTTCCCAGTTTAGCAACTCTAACTCCGTATGAATGAGTTATTTCGGACTTAATCGCTGAGTTTGCATCTTGCCCAGCAACGCCAACGACGACGACAACAACAACAACAGCAACAAGAAAAACAACAACAGCAACAAGAACAACAACAAAAATGTGTCTTTTTGCCTTCCTTTAAGGTTTAACTGTGAGATCGTCTCCTCCTGGCCACGTTTTTGTTTCAGTCTCCTCAGTGAGTTTTAGTCTTTTGGTGTCCTCCATTTGATTGAACTGCTCAATGAAATATGCAAATTTGTTGCCGCCGCTTAATCAACTGCAAGGATGCTGTCCGTAAAGTTGTTGTTGTTGTTGTTGTTTGTTTCTTTAGTTTTTGCTTCTGCCTCATCATCATCATCATCATCATCTTACGCTTCTTGGTCTCGACTACATCTTCACATCCAACACATTTGTGGTCTTTTGGGGCAATCTTAAATATATCCTGCTGGTGGGTAAATTTTTCTCTTATATGCTTTGCGCCTGATTTTTGCATTTTTTTTTTCTCTCCTCTTTTTCCTTTCCTTTTCTTTTTTTTTTTTTTTTCTTCGTTTTATCGGATCTCAGGCGAGGGTAAGTCACGAATTCTTAAGACAAAAAAAAAAGGAAAAACATAAAGATATATATATATAAATAAATGTATATAAAATCAAAAGTTGCATTTGTAAATGCAACAATATACCCTGTAATATGGCCAATACAATGTATATATATATATATATATTTGTCTGATATATTGATAAATGATAATTGAATGTATTCATTCTGGCAGCTGCATCTAGTTTTATTCAAATTGAACTGTTCCTTTCTTGGCTAATTGCATTTAATTGCAACAATCTTAAAGTTGGCAACAAAATTTGGCAACTCAATTAGCAGTTAAGTAAAAAGATATATATATATATATATATATATATATATATTTATCATGCATAAACAATATCGAAAAGGTGTTGGCAAAGTCGAGTATTAAATTGATCAAAGTGTCCATCAACAACATTTGGCATAGTGTTGGCATTT
The DNA here is from genome assembly GCA_018903615.1 of Drosophila neocordata. Taxonomy (NCBI): domain Eukaryota; kingdom Metazoa; phylum Arthropoda; class Insecta; order Diptera; family Drosophilidae; genus Drosophila; species Drosophila neocordata. The sequence goes on from JAEIGI010000003.1 coordinate 12,144,078, forward strand.
GATGGAAAACAAAATTGAAACTTGAAATTTATAATTTTTAAATTGAGATCGTGTTTGAAATTGAGATCGAGACAGAAACAGAAACTAAAACTGAAACTGAGAGTGACATGCCATTGGCAATCAAATTAAAATAAAAAAAAAAATATTTCAATTATTTTTATAGTTACAAAAATCGATTTATCGACTTGCAGATACCCTGTACAACATAAGATTGAAATCAATATAATACTTAAAAAACAAACAAGATTTTCATCAAATTTCTCATACCAAGTCGGCTTTTATGTCCTTATCCTTTTTTAATTAGTTTATATTTATTGTAGAACTAACTCTTAATAAGAAAAAAGTTATCTATACAAATTTACTTTATTTTTTATTTTAGAAAATTTAATATTTACAAAAACTAAGCTAGATTGAATTTTAATTATTAAAATTAAAGTGATTTATGGTTATTAAAAATATATAATATTTTTATAATCAAATAAATATTAGTTTTTTTTATTTTCTTGTAATCAGGTTTCACTTTTATATAAAAAAATAGTCAATTGCCAACTGGATGCATCTTTTTGATTTTTCCAGTTGAAATTACAAAACTTAAATATTATATAGATTCTGAAAAAAAGGTTTATATATATATATCAAAGGCAGGGGAGGGAATGATCAAGTTTTCATAAGAATTTCTTTAAGAAAATAATAATGAATTGATTTAGTAGTACAAAATAGTTAAAGTTTTGTAAACCAATCATTAGAAATGAAAAGGAAAAATCTATAAAATTGAAATTAAATGATCAACTGTATTTTTTTTTAATATTATTCAATTAAAAATAAGAGAATTTTCATATTAATATTTAATTAATATCTAAAATTATAAATATTTATTTATTTATACTATGATTAATAAGTTATTATAAATACCCTTAAATCGGCACTCTAACTATAACTAAATTACAAATAAAAAAAATCTTTATTACCAAAAACAAAAATTGTAGAAAATTTTATATGTTAGATCTTAGATATCTTTAGATATATGTATAATACACTAATTTTAAAATACCTTATAAACTATATAAAAGCTTGTTAGAAAATTTACCAAAAAGTTTACGAAACCGTATTTTAAATTATTAAAATTCAAATATTAATATTTTATAAAACATTTTCTAAAAACTTTTTCCTTAATAGTAAGACTTTAAAATCAATTTCATTTTGAAAATTTTTTTTGTATTAAATTTTTAAAGAACTTTAAAAAACAACCTATTTAATATTAAATTTTGAAAAAATTTGCTTAATATCAATTAATAGAAATATTTAAGCTGATCAATAGACATTTTGTTTTAATTGACTTTTTATTCAAACCGATCAAATAACATTTTGTTTCAAAAATTAATAAAATAAAAACAATAAAAAGTCTTACACTATTTACTAAAAAGAGTTTGCTCAAAGTTTTTTTGAAGGATGTATAAACTATAAACTATTTATAAAATTTATATTATAAGTATATATAAAAAACTCTATTTATTCCCTTTAGTTAATAAAATTACGTTGTACTTATATGTATATAGATAAAATATTTAGCCTAAGTCCAAGTAGTTATAGCTAATGTAAAGGTTGTAATAAATTTGTTACTGGGATAAAAAAAAAGATAATATTATTTGTTTTTTTTTTTTTATACAAATTTTACAAAACCATTTTCTAATATTTTTTGCTAAGAAATTTTTTTTATTACGAAAAACTTTACTTTTTTAGTTTTATTTAGTAAAAGTAAAAAGTTATAAAACGGCAAGAACTGCTATATATATATATATATAACTGGAATATATAGTAAATTAAGTTATATACACACATAATATTATATAAATAGATAACAAATGTAAAATATATATATATATATATATATATATATGTTTCACTGGCATTTCAAAATAATCTTTCTAATCTTTCATATCTAAAAATTAAGAAATAATTATAAAAATAAATAGTTTTAGCTTACTCTAAGGAGAGAGAAATATTTTTTAAGGGACAATTTCTTTAGTTAAGTGTTAAAACAAAAATCTAAATAAAATTTAAAAGAAAAACTTAAATTTATAAAATTTAATTTAAGAAAACTGTTGATTCGCCTTGGTAAACTGTGAAGAACATATTCACGCCTCCTTACAAAAATCGGCTGAATGGCGGCACTTTCTTTATACATTCATATGTATATATATACATATGTTTAGCTATATATATATATATATATATTGTCTGATTGTCGCAGTTGTAACTAGTTATGTGTATGTTTATGCAATGCGTATGTTTTCAGAAACAAGAAAACGAAAAAAAAAAAAATAAAACAAAGACAAATACAACTTCCACTTGAACTACAACAACTACAAGTGAACATCCAACTTCCAACTCCCAACTCGAAATCAGATTGTAGCTATCGATAACGTGACTCTTGGCTTAATATTTGCGTTTGTGTGGCGTTAATTATGGGTTTCGCAGTTTCTTTGATTGTTTATTTGTTTGCTCCTTGCTGCAATTTGTTGTTGTTGTTATTGTTGTTGTTGTTATTGTTGCTGTTGTATTGTAGCTTCGTGTAATTCCGGTTCGTGCAATGATAATTATATTAATTTGCCATTCGAATGAGCTGCAAGTGATATCGGAGTACCCGAAGTGGTTATCGACATGGCAGCCACCAGTTGCTGTCCACTTGGTATATTTTTTTGTTTTGTTTAGTTTTTTTTTTTTTCTGTTTTTGCCATTACAAAACAATTGAAGAGATTGAAGAAGGAAAATCAAATCAACTCTGACAAAACTACACATGAGAGCACGACTATAACACACATCGTAGTGGTAGAGTCCCACAAACAGCTGACATGTCTATAATTATGCGAATGTTGAGGCAAATACATAACAAAGATTATGGCCAAAACGAATACAAAATACCCTGGAAACATTTTGATCTTTAACATATGGATATATATATATTAACAATGTTTATTTGGTATATATATCGTTTAATATCTTATTTTTCTTTTTACAAAAGTTACAAAAAGAAATAATTAATTATTATTTTTGAAAAAAAAATATTTTTATATATAAAATAATGAAATAATAATAATAAATTGAGTTCATAAACTTAAAAATTCATTTTCAATACTGCTTAAAATATTTTAAAACTATTATTTCAAATTTTAAAATATTATAAAATCAATCATTTAAATTTAAGAATATTTGAGAATGATAATTTTAAATTTTAAAACACTTTAAAAATATTTTTTAAATTTTTAAATATTTAAAATTCTTATTTCTTATATTTTTAAATATTTTTAAATTATTATTTTACATTTTTAAATATTTTTAAAATATTATTTAAAATTTTTTAATATTTTATATGCTTAAATTTCGTAACTTAATAAGTCAATAAAATAATTTGGTTCAGAAAATATTTAAAAACATTTATTAAATAATAAAAATCATTTGTTATAGATATATCAATTCTCTAACTATATCTATCTGCATATATCATTACAAAAGCTGAATCCAAATATTTATATATATATATCTCACGTAAGTAACAGAAGTGCAAAAGGTTTAAATCAATTGCCAGGATATTCGATATATCAATGCAGGAATAGGGTTTGGTTGATACTGACACTCTAGACAGAGATAGATAGACCTAGAGAGAGAAAGAGAGTGAAAGAGAGATGGGTAGAGTCTTAACAAAATCCCTTGGCGCTGTCATAAAGTATTTCAATGTGGGCATGAAAACGTATGTAGTCCACTCTTCAGATACAAATACCTGCCACCGACTGAAACGATTGTCGCTCCCGTCATGTTATACTCTACCCTAACTGCCTCCCTTCCCACTATACTCTGACCATCTTGCCATCATTCGTTGTCGTATAACCTCCTTCGGCTCCCTCATCTACTGGTCCTTATTCATTGCTCACCTCAACCTCACCCTCACTTGTCTGCTTGTCTGTTCTTTGCGTGTAAGACAAATGAGCACTCAATTATCATATTTCTGCTTTAGCTGCTGCTTCATTTGTCTTCAGTTATATGGATGAATGTGTGTGTGTGCGAGTATCTATATATATATGTGTATATATATCCACATACACATATATGTTTGTTTGTAATATTGTGAAAATAAGGTACTCGAGATCACATTGAAATCTCTGAAGCAATTGCTGCTTGATGTGCTTTTGATGTTTGCCAAGAGGACTCAAAGGATTAAAGTGGAAAAGAAATGCCAAAGAAAGTATGGTAAGAAAAGTTAATTGAATTAAGTTATAAAACTAACTAACTATAAAACTAACTTTATAATAAATAATACAGAGTAATTTAATATAAAGAAAGCAAACTTTTTAAAACTCTTTTAAAGTAAACTTAAACTTTTAAAGTTTCTATTCCTAACTAACTATTTTCTTTATATCTATATTATATCACTTTGTTTAAAAAAGTATCTTATAGTAGTTCAATCCGACTAATTTTCGTACTTCCACAACCTACCCACCTAAATAGCTTATCTACCAAGTTTCACACACATAGCTTAAAATTAAAGGTCTAAAAAGTGCATAGAAACAGACAGACAAATAGACATATAGATAGGCTATGGGTAGATCGACTCGTCTAATGATGCGAATCATATAACCACATACTTTATAGAGTAGGAAACGTATGCACTAAAAACATTTGATAAACTTTATTGCACAATATGGAAGGGTATTAAAAAAATTGTTACAAAAAAAAAAGAAATTGAACTTATTTACTTGCTAAGAATTTGCCAAGGGATGGCACCTCCATTGGTTGCACCTGCAAAAGTGTCAAATGGCATCTAAATTCTGGATTGGAATGGGGAAGCACTAAAAGTGTTGATGGCGCCCAAAGTTGCCTGATTAATGTGTAGCCATTAATCTCATCCAGTAAATGGAGCTAACAAGATGGAGCTCATTCTCCGACACACAGCTACTGCCACTGGCATTGCCAGTGCCACTGCCACTGCCTCATCCATAGCCACTGGGGGCACGGGGATGGACCACACAAAGTGTAAGTAATTGCTTCAAAACAAGAACAACAAAAATATATAAAACAAAAACCTCAACCAGATGATAATTATGTAGGATGATAGTTCCTTTTTGTTTCTTTCTTTTTTTTTTTTTACTTTTATTATTATTATTTTTTTTTTTTGGGTTTTGTCTTTTTGAAGTGTACAATTTCACAACATTTAATTCAAGAACAGGTTCGAGAAGCATTGAGCGACAGGTACACACAATTCAATATGTGTGTGCGTGTGTGTGAGTGTATATATATATATATATATTTTTTTATTATTATTTTTCTGTTCTGTCGTGCTCACCTTGTGTCTCTTCCTTTGGCAAGATGAGCCGCCTATCTCGCCTTTACAAGACCTCCCGCACATGTAAAACATGCCGATTCATAATTCTGCATTTTATTTTTTAAAGAGGCAAAAATGAGTCTTGGCGTTGGAGTTGGAGTTGCAGTTGGACTTGGACTTGGATGGAGAGTTGATGCCTCACACAAAGGTTGAATGACAGCGGCCAGAAAAAAAGAACACAAAAAAAAAAAAAAAAAACCAAAAAGGAAAAACTGAACTGAACTGAGATAAGCATCGGAATCCAAGTCCAAGTCCGGAATCGACCACCCGACCGAAGCAAAAACTTTACAGAGAGTAAAAAAAAAACCTCCCCCCCCCCCACGTTTTCAACCAGTGTCCAAAAATGTAGGTACATATATATATATATATACATATAAGCAAATCGAATGGTATGACAGATTGGACCACCATTTGCCCATATATGACGAGGATAAGCATAAGGATGAGACAATAATATACAAATCATTAAACGAGCTGCAAAAAGAAGAAATCTTTGTATATATAAAGTGAAGTCAGCGGGATATCATTAGAAGGATCAAGACATGGACCTTAATATTGCCAAAAAAGAAACGAAGGAGAAGAAAGGAAATAAGAGTCAGAGGAGTGGGTCAAATGTAAGTTAGTTGAGCGATATTAATTAGGGAATATTTATAAATATATAAATGTAAGTTTTGATTAACCAAAACAAGAAGAAATTTGTATTTAAAATTATTCAATTAATTTATTTAAAATAAAATGCTGAAAAATAATTATATATTAAAAAAATATATATATATATTATAGTAAATTTTTTTAATTTATTTGTATACCAATCTGTTTTTGTTTAAGAAGTTAAGTAGAAAATATATTTAACTAAACATTTCTCGCTTTTAAATTAAATTTAAATTATAACTTTAATTTTTTTTTAAATATTCTTTAGGGCTTTAAAACGAAGCGCTTCTAAGCAGAAGAAAGGTTTTAAAAAGTTTCGAAAACTTTAAAGCTATCTCGTATTAGCGTTTCTATAAATTCCAAAGCCTTAACTATATGAGAATTATAACTAAATTGAAACAAAAGAACAAATAATGTTCTAAATATCTATATCCAAATGTTTTTCTAGAAAAAGTTTAAACTTAAGTAATGTTAAATTTGATTTGCAACAATTATTCTTATATTATATTTTTATAAACTTATTTCAAATATTTATTAATTATATTAAAACTTTTTATTAACTTTCTATTAGTAAAAGATTTTTTAGTAATTATTCCATGTTACTTGTGTGTGGTCTGTGGACACCATTTGCTGTCCAAGATTAATGGCCGAGCATTAATTAGGCCACACCAAGAGATAAGTTGTGATGGAGGGGGCGGGGGCGGGGGCGCCATCAACACTTGCGATGCTTCCTATACCTGATTTTGATTTTTGTCTCTATCTTTGTCTCTGTCCCTGTTTTTGATCCTGATCCTTTGTGTTATTTGACACTTTCTGGAGGCGCCATCGTCGCATTACTTCCACATCAAATAGCAATCTGGCCGGGTTACCTCCGCCCTCAATACCCTTTCCACCATCAATACCGACTCCTAACCCATTGTTGAGCCTATGAAAATAATAACTGTGGGAACTGAGCAAAGAACTGGCTGGGCAACTCGACTGGCAACGACTTCAGCTCGCTTCATTGCCGTTTTATTGGTTGAAAATATAAGTTAATAACATGGAGGCCGCCACTGCTGCTGCATACAACAACAACAACTATAACAACAACGATGATATCCTTCTTTACCTTTACGTTTGCCTTTGCTACACATATAACAATGCAACAATATTGCCGACTCCCGACTCCCGATTTGGAATGCCGCCGACTTGGTACGACTCGGGAGCGGAAGCCGCATAAGTGGGCTTTTCAACAGCTAAGCCAACAGCAACGGCCCAAAGTATATCATCACAACCACCTACTTTTTCAGATCCAACAATTGGTATGCCATGGTCCCAGGTTTTGGTTCAAATCTTCAGGTCCCAGGCTCTGGCCCAGGCAAACTTTGGGGCAACATCTACCAACGCCTAAGGGCAACGATGATGATGACGACGACGACGACGACGACGAAGACGACGCCACAGACGCCGCCATTGCCGCCGCCACCGATAATGATGAAGGTGTTGGCGATGATGATGCTGATGACGCGGATCCGCTGACGCCAAAGACCAAATGTTATGCGACGGCAAACAATATACCTTTGCATTTAAGCCAATTTGATGACCTTCTATAAACTCAATGAGTAAACTTTTTTCTCCAAGATCTTCTAATTATTTAATTGTTATTAATATTCAAAAAAGAAAATTGTATTTTCTCTGCTTTTATTTATATAGTTTCCTGTTTGTTGTAGAGTATTCAATGTGTATATATAACCGAATGTTTGGTTGTGCCACCAGCTCATGCTGGATGCGCCGCTAAATGGGATCAGTTTTGGTAACGAGTTAACGAGTTGATTTCACTTCAGCGATTGCCGCCGCAGACCCGAACGCGAACGCGCACCGCAAAACTCAAAGTCGAACCGGATTAGCAGTTTGCATCGTTGTTTCCCCTGGTTGTTTGTCCGTTTGTCCCGTTTGGCCATTGTCTGTTTCTTCTTTGGCTGTGCGGTGGCCATGGCCAATGTCTACACACAACAAGGTGACGGCTTATAATGACGGGCCATGGTCAAGAACGGATTTGTGGTCTTACCAGAATGGGGGAGGGTAAAGGGTATAACTATGGACGATGGAGATGCTGATGGTGTTGGGAGGTGGAGTTGAAGTTGGTCTTGCTTTCGGCGGAGGTGGTCGGTTGCGGTTGCGGTTGCGGGTGCGAGTACGATCGCATGCGGATCGCATTCGTATAACCATTGAGGACAGGCAAAGAGGCGTTTGCACCTCCCATGGCAAACACAGAGGCTTCAGCGCCCGCTCCTGTGGCGGCTTTTGTATGCTCCCAATATGAGTGTGGTTCTTTTATATATATTTTGTTTTTGGGTTTTGCTGTTTTGGATCACTCTCGTCTCGTCGTCAAGGGGCGTTACCCAGTGATCATCACGCGTTTGCGCTCCTTTTTTTCTGTTTTTTTTCGGTTGTTTTTTTTTTTTTTTTTGTTACTTTTGCCTTTTTTTGTTGCCTTAATGGGTGTTATTTTGTTTTGCCGTAAATATTTTTGCAATGGTCGCTAATTAAGTTTGGCTCTTTTGCGGGATCTTTCGGCTGCACATCCTTCGCACTTTGTTATGTGTGAAACTTTTAAATTTTCGGTTCAAAGTCGGCAAACATGAAAACAGCGGCGCAGCGTTCGAGCCAAATTGCCAGGCATTAAAGTCCATCCTCTGCCCTTCAATTTCACCGCAAGTCAATGAAACTGACCCCCGGTCATCGGTGGCCAGTGACTGTAAATTTGAGTATAATAGAAGCAGGCATTTTAAGCAGTTAGGCCAAAAAATGGGACTGACTGGACTTTCTGACGAGTTGCATAAATAAATATTGCAATTTTACAAATTTACCTACAATTAGTTACGTAATAAGTTTCACTTTCTCACACAATTTCAGTTAAGATCATTTTATTTAGTTTACTTAACAAGATTTGAAATATTCATTATCTGTGAGAGTAATTTCCGAAACATTTACAATCAATAGAAATTCTTATTGTTTTATAGTATAATTTGCTAACAATCTGTCCCACCCATTTCCTTAACATTCAATTTATAGCCAAGTAAATAATGTCAACTGTCGTATCACTAATAACTTCCGTCATTAACTTTTCACTGAGGAAAAGGAGACAATATAAATAATAAAAAGGTCTGCAAACTGATAAGCATTTTAAATACCAACTGTATTTGTGACAGCTCAACACTGTATGACTTTGGCTTTAAAAATGTATGACAACACAAAAAATATATACAGATATATATATATATATATATATATATGTATATATCTGTAACCGCATAATGCTAATTTATTAACCAATCGATTTCAAACAGCTACTAAAACCAAAAATGGAAATGAAAAACCAAAATGAGTCATTTAATTAAAAAAAGAGGCAAATTAAAACCAAAAACAAAAAAAATTCTTTAAATTCATTAACTAAACAAGTTAACAAATGCCTTTAATGTGCGTGCAAATCAAAACAAAGCAATTAAAAAATATTTAAAAATTTCTCTAAAATGTAATGGAAAGTAAGAGTTCAGAAATTCCTCATTTTCACATTTTTTTAGTTTATTTACTCCATTTCAATCTAAATAGAATTAAATAGAAACCCAAAGTCTTCTTCAATTTACTTTCAATTTAAATTGAATTAAATAGAAACCTAAAGTCTTATTCAATTTACTTTCAATTTAAATTGAATTAAATAGAAGCCTAAAATCTTCTTCAATTTACTTTCAATTTAATTTAAATGCAATTTCATTTCAATTCAATCGAACTTATGTTAGCCCATCTTCTATTTCGACCGCTTTTCAATTTAACTTCTACTTAAAGTCAACTCAATTTTAATTCAACTTAATTATAATTCAACTTCAATTCAACTACAATTCAACTTCATTTCAATTTCAATCTAATTTCAATTCAATTTTTCATTTTTATTATTAACTGTCATTCTGTACTACTCATTTATGTCTGCCAATATTAGTTTACACATCATCATCATCATCATCATCATCATCGTTACAATGATGAGAGCATGCATCAACTAGTTGGTCATACGTCAAATATTACTCATACGCCACCAACGTCATATATTACCATGCAGGGATTTACACATACAATATATACATAGCTATAGGTAATCATCATGCAATCGTAAGAAATTTCTAAATAAGTCAAGTAAAATATTTCACAATAACCTTTAGACCAATCAAAATGGAAAGAAAAAAGTTCAAATTCAAACCTAAAGGCAAAATACAAAGAAAAAAAAAATAACTTGAGAAAAACCAAACCGTACCACTTTGTTTTTTACCGCTCACAACTTCGACAATAGTTTATAAATAGATTGGCCTAATCATGCGGCACGCCCGCGCATTTGTGCCGGGTACGGTGGAGTAGCTGAGGCCATTTCGGCCGCTTCCGGCAATGTCAATAACTGATGGAGACATCTCCATGTCTCCCTCCTTCTTTTCAAATGAGTAACACAAGCTCAACAAATTTATTATTGATCATGGCGCGCAGTGAAATTTAGATCGCAACTTTATGAATGAATGAATTGCGGCTTGTTGTATAGACAGGCAGACAGACAAACAGAGACAGAGACAGAGAGAGAGCAAGAGTAACAGTGAGTAAGAGATAGATATATACCAACCCCCAAAGACAAGCAGCGTCTACGCTACGTATGAGTAATAACTGAATTCTTGTGAAATTGAACGGAAATAGCTGAAATTTGTAGGGAGAGAAACACGAACAACAGCAACTGCCAAAGCAATGCCAATAACAACAACAACTGTCACAATCCATTTTTTTTTTTAAGTATGGGAAATGGTTGGCTTAATAATGCCAAGTTATTAATATATGGCATCGGAAGTGGGCCAAAATCACATAATTTCTTTATCTGTCCTTTGAAAAATTGCGATACTTAATCGATAAATAGTTTACGGCCCATAAACAAATTTTGGAAACCGGCAAAAACAATGCAATAAATTGTAAATTTTGTTTATTCGAGAGAGACAGGGAAAAGATGAAGAGAGAGAGAGAGCAGACAGAGAGTGCAATCGCGAGAGAGAGATAAATTAAAAGAGTATGAGAGCAGTCACACAATCAGACACTCAGCTGTTTGCTATCAACAGCTGACTGAATGATCGTTTGTATGCGTGTGTGTGTGTGAGACGACTGCATGTTTATGTGTGTGTGTGTGTGTGTGTGTGTGTGTCATCAATATCAAATAGAGTCATATCTAAGGCAAAAATCAATGTCGTGGTCAATGCGAAACCGTTTAGCTTGCTGTATGAGTGAGAGAGCAACTAAAAGAGAGTCAAAGAGTATAGCAAGAGAGTAAGAGATTTAACGCTCTCACTGTATTTAGGAATATTTTTTGCCATAAATGGTAAAGTTAAAGACATGCATAATAATGGCTGACTAACTAATGATTGTTTTTTTTTCTTAAATCTCTATATGTAGATATCTAACCCCTCTCTCTCTCTCTCTCTCTCTCTCTCTCTCTCACTCGCATTGTTGCCAAACTAACAGGTCGGTCAGCTGTTTGATTCACACATTGAGTAAGTTTACTTAAAACAGCTGGTTGACTCTTTTTGTTATTGTTGTTGTTGCTTTTGTGAAAAGTTGAAATAGAAATACTTGAGGCAATACTTTTTTTAGATAGGCTTAAAAAGGGGGTCGCCGTTAAGGGGGTGTATATTAGAGAGAGTGAGAAGGGGTCAAATTGCACACTCATAACTAACGTTGAAATTAACTCACAAACACACACATACATAGATATGGCAACTCTCCCGTTTGCCTTCTATGTATACTTACGGAGGGACTGCCATATCTTTGTATGGGTGCCTCTGTGAGTAAACGGCAACTCGGCCTCGGCCTCCGCCTCCTCATTAGTATGCTTATAGTTGAAGAGTTCAGTTCGCAATCCACACACGACCGAAAACCACGACTCAACGACATTAACGAAGACGACACACCAAAAGACGAAGTCAAAGACGAGAAATCCAAAGTCAGATTCGATCGGATCGCCCGGCAATCAAAATCAAATCAAAGCAGGCAGCCAAACGCAGCGCGTCGATAAAATATTAATATATATTTTTTTTTTTTTTTGCACAAAAGAAAACGTTATAATTCTTTCTTTTATTATTATTATTATAATAAAAGTTTTTTATCCTGCCTAACGCGCTTAGCACTCTCTCTTATATATATATAGTAATACTGACTTGCATATATATATCGATCAAAGATCAATTTTATTTCGTGCGTGTGTTGAAAAGTGAAAGAACAGTTAACCCAAGTAAAAAAAAAACAACAAACATAACACAAAAAAGACAACAACAAGTGATATAAGCAAATTTAAAGGATTTATCAATTAGTTAATTATATGTAAATGGTAAGTTTTTTGCAAATAATTTTTTATTTTATATTATTCATTTATTTTATATATATTTTTATTTGTTTTTGTAAATAAAATATCTTTTGTATTGTCTAGTAAAATCTGTATGACGCATAACTATGATGAAATGTAACGAATCGAATGCGATTTCTTGGCTTTTATCAAAAAATCAAAAAAAAAAAAAAAAAATAGAAGGGAAATGAACAAAAAAATCAATTTAATATATATATATATATATAATATGCAAAAATAACAACAACAAAAACCAAGCAAAACTAGTAAAATATACACTAACAGATATTTAACTATAAAAAGAGTTGGACTAAAATATTTTTAAAAAAATAAAATTAAAAAAGCAAAAGTCAACTTTTCACTAATTAAAATCAAATTTAATTATTAATATATTTACTAAAAAAAATTTTCAAATATTTTTTAAAATCATTTTTGGATGCTTTATTTACATAAATTTTTATATATTATTTAAAAGAATTTTTCTTTGCTTTGTTTCAGTTAGTTCCCTGTTCTCTCTTATAAAATTAAATTAATATATAAAATATATATTTAAATTATAAAATTTATAATTTTCTTTAAAAGAAAATAACAATTAAAAGTAAATACATTTATTAAGAATTTAAGGTTTCGCTTAGTTATCAAACTTGTTCCCATTTCCCATGGCAAATTCTAGGAAACAAAGTTTATCAACTTGCAATTGCAGCAGCAAGCAATAAAATAACAACAACAAAAGTATTTAAAGAAAAAAAGAAAAAAAAAGGGTCTAATCTAAAATTGTTGGCCAAAACGAATTGGAAGTAGGAACAAAATATTTAAGTTTTTATAAAATAAAATACATCTGACAAACATGTGAAATTAATTTGCACGTTGGTTTTTTTTTTTTTTTTATTATTTATTTATTTGATTTTATTTTTCTTTATTTTTTTTTTTTATTTTTTGGTAGAGGCAAAGGGGGTAGGCAGGTCGGTTAATTCTTCGTTTAGTTGACTGATGACAGGTGTAGGATAGGAGGGTTGAGGAGGTAAAGCAGGCAGAGTAAAGAGAGGGTCGATGATGCGTCAGCAGCGTTTTGGCCTGGACAAGGTCCGGAAGAGAGAGAGTGTGTGTGTGTGTAAGAAGAAGGTAGTGGAAGCAAGAGATAGAGAGAGAGAGGGAGCAAGTTAAAGTGAATTTCACAAAAGTTTGCAAGAAGACGCAACGCGTGGCACATGTAGAGTTTTTTTTGGCAAGTTCGTTGACTTTGTAGCTTAGTGTAAGCATTTTTTTTTTTTTTTTTGGGCCTACCCCACCACCAAATGATGATTCAGCCAAAAACAAAAAACAAAAAAAAAAGTTTCTTTTTGTTGTTAATTTTAAATAATTATGTCAGCCAGATAACAACAATAATAACACCAACAAACAAACCAAAAAAGCAATTGTGTCGACATACACGTAGATGATATACGTGTATGTCTGCGTTTAATGGTATTGGTATTAATAATCGTGTATGTACATGTCTAACGGGATTCCCCCAGTGCTCACAAAACATAAACTCACTCAATTACTCACACACGCACGCATAGTTATATGGCCAAAAGACACTCAATTGAGTTGTTTGTTTTAACTCACTCGAAACAAATTACTTATTTTTTTCTTTTTTCATTTTTCTTTACAGACGAAGCATTTGGCTTGCAAAACGGCCAACACGAGGAAAAGAGCACAAGAACATTTTGGCATTGGCTCTTTACTCTTGACGTTTATACTCATGCAACAATTGCAACAGGAGTTGGCCAACCTTGCGGGTGGCGGTCATTTTGGCGTGGCTGCCACCCCAATTTATACACCCACCATTGATCCCGTTATAGGTGACAATAACAGTAACAGCAACAGCAGCAACAACAACACATTGCGACTGAAACGTTATACAGATAGATCGTTTAAAGAACGATTCCAATTGGCTATCAATAGCACAATTTTATCATGGAATAATACATGCGGTACACCAATCAGTAAGGATCGAAAGGATCGAGGATTGCAATTCAAAGCCACAAATAAAAGAAAAATCTTTAGGCGGCACGAGAAGAGACAAGAAGTAAGTTAAAAAAGAAAACTAGAAGGATGGACTAACTTCGGCCATGCCGAAGTTTGAATACTTTTGCAAACTTTTTAATACAAAAATTTCTTTTTGGTTTGATTGTTCCTATAGGAGCTATATCATATAGTCGGCCGATTCTAGTAAAACTCAGTAAACATATTTCTATATATATCAAACCTACATATACCAAATTTGGTAAGAATCGCTTTTAAAATAAGCAAGTTATTTATCTAAAACTATTTTTCTGGCCGACCGGTCCTATGAGAGCTATAGGATATATTGAACCGATTCTCATAAAACTTGCCAGATATGTTAGAAAGTACAGATAACTCACAAATACCAAATTTTGTGATAATCGCTTCAGAAACAACCAAGATATTGCTCGAAATCCATTTACAAGACCGATCGTCCTATGAGAGCTATATGATATAGTCATCCAAACGGCATGATTCCGAGATATACAATGCAGCAAAAAGAAACCTAGGTGCAAAATTTCAGCTCTGTAGCTTTAAGGGTCTCGGAGGAGATTGCGTTGATCCAGACAGACAGACAGACGGACAAGCATACATCAACTCAGCTCATCCTGCTGATCAAGAATATATATACTTTATATAGTCGGAGATGCTTCCTTCTATGCGTTGCAAACTTCTGACCAAAACTAATATACCTTTTCTGCAAAGATATAAAAAAAAGCAATAAACAAAATAATTAATAATAAAACTCATTAAAAACGACTAGTTAAATACTCTTTAAATTACTTCATTTAAATTTTTTGGATATAGAGAAATATTTTGTTAAGGAAATTTGGAAAATTTATATAAAAATTAAAAAAAAAATTTAAATAATTTATATAATTTTTATTAATTCATTTTAATTATATTCTTTTGCAGCTTCTCAATCAAATGGAAAACAAAACAAAGTATGAAAATAGTAGTTTAATAAATGATGATGTAAGAAGAACCGTTAGTTATACAATAAACGATAAATCTATTGATGATTTAAAAGCATTCGATTATCGGGAAATGGATAATCTTAAATGGAATCTTTTAAGAAAAGAATATAAATTTCTACCTCGTCTCCGTTGGAAGAACCAAAAGACAAAAGTAAGTCTACAAAAAATGAAATTGAAAAAAACATATTTTTTATTATTTTATTTACTCAAAACTGAAATAAAAAAAAAAATCAAAATATTAAGAGTCATCAGGCAATTATATATATGTATGAAAGTTTATTGTATCACGTGAAATGTTATCCATTTGACTTTATTTTTGCGTAGGTGCAAAAACCAATTATTATCACAAGTTTAGGCAGTCATATGAGTGAAACGATTTCGATTATTTTGAATGGGCATGGGTTGGCCAATAGATTTTGTTACGATTATCATTGATTATATGGGTGAAAGCTTGATTTAAACAATATTGATAACTCTATAAGCTTCTCTCGCAAGTGCCTAATTAAAGGCGTGCGCCGGATCTTGATAATGAAGCCCATCACGTTTTATTAGAGCCTCATGGACAGCTGTCCACCTATTTGAATGCAAACAAAATTCAATTTAACTAATTTTTTAACAAAACAAATAAACAGGCATCAAAATTAATAATATTAAAAAAGCTCATAATAATATATATATTCTAAATATTTACTTCCCGGTTACTTGGACTAAAAAATAAAAGCAAAAATCAAAGAAAATTTATTTTCTTAGAGAATCAATCATTATAATAGTTGAAAAACTTATTGTTTTTTAATTATTGAAATGTAGATCCGTAAAAGGTCTATATATATATATATAAATATCTGAATATATGATATAATTTTTATTATATCAGTTGAAATTTTTCAAATTTAATATCCAAAGGTGTTAATTGTACAATTTATACTACCAAAAAATAAAAGAAATATCCAACAAATACTGCATATAAAACCGGTTAATTGTGGTATATATTGAATATATCTGAACAATTTGAAAATTATAAAAAATTTACAGTTTCATAAAACATTTTTTATGAATGAATGAAATTACAAATATACCAAGTATACCTTTTGATCAATAGGGTAACTTAAAATCATAGAAATGGTTTCTTTTATTCTCTTTTAAACTTATTTTATACAAGTTATTACTCGACTTAACTGCTTTTTTCCGTATACTCTATAGAATATTGCACATTTTTGTTATAAATATTTACATAGTTGAAGTTAAATATAGACTAAAGCATGATCGTGTTATGAGTTGAAATCTATAAATAATAAGCCAGACTTTGTTTAGTCGAAAACATGGGAAACAAAAATTGGTAACTCACCGTGGTATAAGCAAAATGCTAAGCTTTGCTTGGCAACTAGCAACAACATCATCATTCAGTTAACCAAGATTGTGATGAAGATCATAATGATGATGATGATTATGATGATGATGTTGTTGTTCATCTTCCATTTTATCTTTCACTTGTGTGAATTTCTCTTTCTCCCTCTCTCTTTCCGTCATTGGCGTCATATAAAAGTCTTTGAAGGAAATTTTTTTTTTGGGTAAGATATATTGGTAAATATTGATAGAAGAAATCTAGTAAAGTAATAACAAAATGTTTAATAAATATTTCTATGTTGACTTTTTGCATACGTCAAACGTTGACAACTAATTGTTAACATGACAATTCGGTATAATATAAGGGAAAACACTGATGACGAAGTGCCAACTCTA
Organism: Drosophila neocordata; assembly: GCA_018903615.1. Taxonomy (NCBI): domain Eukaryota; kingdom Metazoa; phylum Arthropoda; class Insecta; order Diptera; family Drosophilidae; genus Drosophila; species Drosophila neocordata. Next base: position 12,161,272 of record JAEIGI010000003.1, read on the forward strand.
ATTAAGAAACGCGCTGACTAGCATACTGACTGGCATACTGACTGATTGAAAATATCTATTTTTAGACTTTATGATATCGAAAACCGAAAAAAAAAGAAAAAAAAACTAAAGAAAACCCGCAAGGCATTATCGAAAACAAACCTGAAAAGACCCAAAGTGTATACATTGTACATATTTACATATATGGAATACGCGGCCTTTTGACGTCACTGTTTTTCGCACATACTTAGAAAAAGTTGATAATATATATATATAATTATACAGAGAGAATAAAGATTAAGTGAACGTTTCGTTGTAAATGAACCACACTCTAGGGTATAGGCAAAGGGTAAAAGCTAAAGACGAAGTAAAGGCAGCGTTAAAGATAGAGAGACAGAGAGCGCACGCCAGCCGGCAGCTAATATAATGGATAAAGAGTATAAAAGGGAGAGACGCGTGTGAAATGAATCAGCTATCAGGCGAGTCAGAGTTATGGCGTACCGCATGGATTCCCCAACATGAATGAAACGAAACGATACACGAATAAACGAGCAACTTGCGACGTCATTGACTATACACACAAGGCCCAACAAGCAGAAGCAAAAGCAGCAAGCAGCAGCAGCAGCGACAACAATAAAACAGTTAGGCAGTCAGCGCAGTCAGCGCTGGCAAGTGTCGTAGTAGTTTAGCATTCGATTTTCACTTTCTGGCACAATGCGGCGTATGATTAATTTTGTTGGCGGACGCTCTCCCACTCTCACATAATTGTCGCTCTTCTCTCACCACGCCACGCTTGCGCTCGCAATTTAACTTCCTCTCTTTCTCTCTCTCTGTTTAACTAGCTTTAGGTGAGAAATCAAAGTCAACAAGTTCACTCACCTTAAAAGCTAATTAATAGTGGGTGGCTTGGGTGTCAATTGAACAAAAAAAAATATTGGCAATTAGAACAAGTATCAGTGCTTAGATTAAAAATTTATTATTTAAAAAAAAAAAAAAACCAAAAACACACACACACAAACATATTTAAAATGCTAAAAATTCTCTTTTTTACTTATAGATAAGATTTATATGTACATACATATAACTTTGTATGATTATCATGAATATATACTAATCATTTTTTTTTTTCTCTATTTTTCCATTTGTTTCTTTGCAGTATCAGTTAAAGCTACGTAATATTCGTAATGATCTGGAATTTTATGTGGCTGCCTTTAGTTATCTTCGAACAGGACAATTTTTATACGATTTTAAGAATTCGAATCATGAGAGTGTCATATTATTAGATCTTGAACGTTTACGTATTAGTGCCCGTTCGATGCTCTGTAATGTGGATACAACAATTTGGGAGCTAAATCGAATTGCAAAAAGGAAGGGTAAAGGACCCAAAATGCATATAATATCATTAAAAACAATGCCAAAATTAAAAATGGAATCAAAGCTAAAACAGCTTAAATCCACAGTGCTGGAATTGCATAAACTTGCCCAGTCTGCTGCCAGAGATGAGAAAGTTATCCTGCCACCAGAAACCATACACTTGGAGTACGATGTAAGATTCGTTAAACATTCGTACATTCAATATATAAATAGGTTAATTAAATTATTAGAAAAACAAAGAAGAAAATGGTTATCTCGTAATAAGAAGGCTCAAAGACAGAATCAAAAGAAACTACAATAATAATAATAATTTAATTAAAAACAAACAAACAAAAGATCAATTTATAGAGCTTTTGGCATTCCAAAATTCGAATTGAAAAACTAGTTCCAAGACATAAAAACCTCTAGCGCTAAAATCCCCACCAAATGCCACCAATTCTAATCTAACCTCAAAACAAAAAATGAGGCTCATTCCATTAATTATTTATTCAATATTATTTATTTATTATCTTTCTGAAACATCGATTTTTGTTTATATATATATAAACACACACACACATATACATACAAACATATAAAATGGCTATGAAACCCAGAATCCAATATTATTTAAGTATTTATTTCAAAAAATATCATCCATTTATCCATTTATATCATTCCATGGTTATTCTCTTAATTTAGTCTCTTTTTTTTTTTTTTTTGTTTCTTTCATTTTTTTATATGTAATTGTAAGACCTTTATGTATTATGAATACTATTTATTTATGGTATATATATACTTATATATATATATATACTTGCATTGCCAACAATTAGTATATAATATTTCTTTGTTTTGTATGCACAACTTTGCCCTTGTATTACAATGCTGTGATAGTAGTAGTAGTATTAAGTGAATACCAACAATCCAAACGAAAGCTTACTTACTTAATATATGACATGAATGTATTGAACAAATGAAAAATTGTTGTTTTATTTCTTATTTTTTGGTATACAGTGAAAATCAGTCAATCAGTTACACTCACGTGTTGAAGAACAACACTACAAACAATAGAACAATATCTAATCTACAATCATATTTAAGAAAGTCACAACGTAACATTTTTAATTTTAGATTATTTGTTAATTTTATAATCAAAATATATATTTATAATATATACAGCTCCATAAGAACTGCTTCATTGCATCATCTGCATGCTAGCTTATTCCAATTACATATATTCTGATACTTATAACTAAGTAGAGGGCTTAAAAGAAATACATATATATATATATATATATATATATATATATCTTTTAATAGATATTTGTGGGGGGGCTATTAGATAAGAGTAGTGTGTACTTACATACATATGTGTGTATATTTTATTTTCTGTTTATCTTGATCAAAAGTAAGTATGTACCTCAAATTGTAAAATCTTTACAAATTTTTATAAATTTTATATAAAATGCATATTAATATACATTTCCGACTGCATGATTATACACGACAGATTACGATATATATACTTAATGGGATAACAAATGTTTCCTTCTGCCTTGAACACACATTTCATCGACTTAAATACATGGGAAAGGGTATACAAAATTAGTAAAATATCTATGCGTCTTATCTGTCTATTTCTTTGCACTTTTTAGACCTTAAATTTTAAGCTATAGGATTAAAACTTGTTAGATAAGCTTTTCAGATTTCTAGGTTTGGCAAGTATAAATATAATTCAGATCGGACTACTGGAAAAAATTCTTTTTAACAAAAGTGCGCAAATGTAGTCTCTTTAACGTAAAAATCCCGGATTCAAATCGTAAGTAAAGGGAAAAGTTATATATATATTTTTTAAAATCTTGCAGAAGGTATTATAAAATTGATCAGATGCCTGTCCGTCTGTCTGTTTGTTTGCAAGAAATATACCTTAAATTTTAAGCTATATAGTTAAAACTTGGTAGATAAATCAATTTTATCAATCAAGCAGATGAAGTATGAAAATCAGTCGGTTTGGACAACTATAAGATATAGTAAATTGACTATAATCGCTAAAAATACAATAAATATCAACAGGTAGTATGTAAAAGAGACAAACAGCATTTAAATCTTATTTACTGGATCAATACAATATAAGTACGATTCATGGTCCAATAGATAGTTAAAAATGGGTATATATATATATATGAAATTGTAATAGCTCTTATGAGACTAAGGTAACTGAAATAAGAATTCAATTTCCAAAGATTCGAAAATGGTTGTATAAATATATTTTTCCTAATCTAATTTTTACTATCTTATATTATTAAATAAACTAAAAGCAAAACTACCATTTAATACAATCAGAAAAGTATCAAATTTTCAATACTTTTTGTTTGTTTTTTTTTCCATTATCTGATATGATATATCAGATTTAACATATATAGTTTTCTGACAAGTTTCAATATTTTTTTTTGTTGCAATTTTTAAGTTTTGTTCACGTTCTGTGTGTGGCCCAAAAGACTTGGATTGCCTAGTCTATGGCCTGGCGCCATATCAATTACCGTCAGAGATCCGATTGTCCCCCCTCTTTTACTTGTTTTAATATTTCATTTCCCAGTCTTATAGCTCATACGCAATGTACAACAACAACAACAATGACAAAAAGATAAAGCTATAAAGAATAACAAAGAAATGAAAAATAAGAATGAAGAATAGAGAAGAATCAGAACAATTTCAATAAAAAAAGATGCAGTTTAATTGCAGACCAAGAAAGTAAATTACGCGGCATTTATAGACTTGTACAAATATTTTATGAGCCATATAATAATTCTTTAACTTATATTGTTAAGGTGGTAATCATTGTGGGTTCTATAAGCAACCAAAAATATATAAAAAAAAAAAAAAATATAAACCAAATAAAGAACCAACATTTTACGACAATTTTTGTTGTTGTTGTTGTTACTGTTGGTCTTATCGAGGTGAAGGAATCTACGCGCACCTTCTGTGGAGGCTCTACAATGATTTTCAGACTTTGTGTGAGTTTTTTTTTTTTTATGTTACCCCTCTCTTTCTCTCTCTCTCTCTCTCTTGCTCAACCTCTTTAGCTCTATCTCTTTTTTGTATTTTTTTGGTTTGTCGCGTTTTATCGCACACAATCAGCAATTGTCATTAATTTCGGACGCTGTGTACGTGCTCCGATTTGTCTCCAATTCTCTCTCTCTCTCTCCCTCTCTCTTTTTCTCTTGCACTATTTGAAACTCAGTGTTCTGATTCAACAATTTAATATGCCAAGGGAGATGATTCTCCATCTCCATCTGGGTCTACTCCATCTTTAGCTCCTTTGGTTGAAGCTCACAGGGCCAACTAAAGATCGCTTATCGCCTTTTTTGATTTTTATTATTGTTGCAGCCGCTGCAGCAGCAGCAGCAGCAGCAACAGCCTCTTATGCTCTGTGTGGACATGCAACTATGCAACGGATCCATTCACCATTCACTGCAACAGACACACACACACGCACAACAAAAGAAGGCATAAAGTGCATTCATTCTTTAACTCTGCTTTGCATGCAGTTAGCGTTCTCTCCCTCTCTCTCTCTCTAACACTCTAAATCTGACTCTGTCTCTAGTTGTAGCTGTAGCTGTATCTATTTCAGTCTGTGTGTGTGTGTGCGTCTTTCCCTTTCAACCCTTTTTTGGGAATAGGATGCTTCAGGTGCACGTAACCGACATCTATCTTTAGTTTTGATAGGTTTTTATTAGGCTGACCTTTATTAAATTGAAAATTATGTCTTTCTATGAGAAATGTCTAAATTCCTTCATTCTTTTTTTCTTTTCGTCTCGTCTCTCTAAATAATCCATTACTTGTGTTTGGGTATATCGGTTGGTAGTCAAGCAAATGTAACAAAATTCAAATAAAATTAAATTTTTAACAATTTTTAATTAAAATTAAAGAAATAATTGCAATTACTGTAAAGGGTTAATTAGCTATAATAATTAAAATATTTTTTTGGAATTTTCAAAGTGCAAATATATATATAACAGATTATATATATTATATATATATTCTCTTGCTTTCTTAAATATTAACTTTCTGGCATAAAAATTTAAAAATTTATGAAATTATTTCTACTTAAGTTTTTTGTCTTTTGTTCATTCCTAGGGTATCTTCCAGTCGGGTTTTCATATATATATTTTTTTCCTTTTTTTTTTTTTTTGCTGCTCTCTTAAACCGTTTCCCGTTCACCTTTTCCATTTGCTTTAGTTTTAGTCTTTCCTTTTTTTTGGTTTTCTTGAATGAACTTTTGCGCCTGGAACTCTTTCGACTTTGATATTAATCTAAATGCTTTTTTGGTTTCTGTTTTTGTTTTTTTTTTTTTTTTTTTGTAAGTTGTACATTTATAATTTTTGTTTAATTTTTTTTTTTGTGTTTTTGCCTTCGGTCACGTGCAGGTCTTCAGAAATTTTGTTTTTTTTTTTTTTGTTCTCTCTTTTGTCTTTGTGGCTGAGACAATTAATTTAAAATATCTTATTTCATTTATGTTTCGTCTTCTTATTTTTGTTTTTTTTTTTTTTTTTTTTTGTATTTTTTTTTTTTTTTTTTTTTGTTTTTATTTAACTTGTATTTTTGAGTTATGTTTTCCGCTGCAGATTTACAGATAATGGCGTTACATTTATGGGCCCTAAATGCGGCAGCAACAATAACAACAACAACAACAGCATAATGTGATGATTTCAACACCCTCCGCTCCCCGCTGAAATTGTTGAATATAAACCAACAACATTTTTTTATTTTGTTTATAATTATTTAGATTTCAATTGTTAACAAACAATCAAGGCTTTTAAAGTGATTCAATAATTGGCTAAAATGTTTAGATATTTTTTATGTAAATATTTAAATTAAGTAATATATATATATGGAACCAAAAATATTTTTCAATAATTTTTTATGTATTTTATTAATATTATTTGAATATGATTTTCTTTCCAATGAAAGAAATGGTAATGCAACAATTGATTGCTGTTTTCTCTGATATATATATCAATTAATATATTTATTTATATATCTATATAGGTATATACCTATATAGATATATATATTAGAGAGTATAGTACCTAAAATATTATTTAATAATTTTTTATATATTTTACTAATATTTTTTAATATGATTTTCTTTCCAATGAAAGAAATGGTAATACAACAATTGATTGCTGTTTTCTCTGATATATATATCAATATATATGTATATATATATATTTAATTTTATTTTTTTTGTAAATCAATTTGTTTATTCTGAAGTCTCACGACATTATGCTGCTGTATCAGCTTTTTGTTTTTTTTTTATTATTTTTTTTATTATGATGTGGGAATAAATGGAGGTGTTGATGAAATCTTTCCAACTTCACTCACTCCCAAGTGCCTCAGCAGTTTTTCTTTCACAGAATTAATTGCAGCTGCTGCTTGTTGGGCAATAGATTCAATTCAGCTGGACACAACTATATATATATATATATATATATACTTATTTTTTTGTTAAGCAAATTGAGGTTGAGGCAAAAGACTTGCATAAATGCTGACATCCATTGAATTAGATTAATGAGATGAAAGAGTGGAAGAAATATATTGCATTGGAGGTAATTTCCATGGGAAAATATAATTTTAAGCTGATCAACCAAATGTTAAACTGAATCATATATATATAAATAGATATATAAATCTTTTTCTAGCAAAATCAAAATATATATATATATATATAAAACCAAAATATTATTTACCTCTTTTAATGTCAACTTAACAAAGCAATTGACTAATTCTAGGTGAAAAAGTTTAAAAATAACTTTTAATTTCTATAAACTAATTAAAAATTAAAAATATAATAACAAAAGAAGAGGGTAGAAGACAAAGATAGATATAGATAGCTGAAAGCTGTTAGGACAAAGCTCGAAGGAATTCCAGGAATATTAAGCGTAGACAGATTATAAAAAGATTTGGTCCAATTAGATGAGTAAGGTCCTTGTAGTGCCTAAATAGTAAGTGAAATGAGTCATTTAGGGTTAAGTTTAAAGAAAATCTTTCTAATTGCAGAAGGACGAAAATTCTTGTAGCAACAATAGGAAAGTTCATTTACCCAATAAAAAGTTTATAAAGAAATAAAATGCCACTGCAAAGCCCACGATTCAATAAGGTGAAAAGGTTAAGAAGAAGAAGCCTCTAGAATAAAGCAATAGAGGCCTATTTGGGTTCCAGTAAGGGACCCAAAAAACAAACAATAGAAATTGTTTTAAAAGTGACCCAAAAAGTTGAGAGAAGATTTCAAATGGGACGTACCAAGGAAGTGAATATAATGTTTGCTAAAGATCATCAAATTATTTTTCTCTACGTCTTATAAAGCCTAGTAATATTACCCAATATTATGATATTTAATACGATTATTTGATCTTCATCAGTAAACTGAAATATTTTTCATATAAACTAATTAGAAATCCATTTGGAACTATTTACTGGAAAACAATTTCAAAAATTTATCATTAAATAACAATTTTCTGATATCTATATATATGTTTGACAAATTATATTAGATAACTATTAAAGATAATAGATTTAATACACCAGAATAGATTGTCAATAGATTAGTAAACTTAATTAAGCTTATATATATTTTTAATAGCTTTAATTAATGCAAGATCAGAATGCAAATTGTAATTGCCTTTCAAAGATGGAATAAATTTGGTATAAAAACAAAATCAATTAGAAAAAACTTCTCCTTAATTTATAAAAAAATCTTACATAAATATTATAAAAAAATAAAATATTTTTAAAACTTAGATTAAATAAGTGAAGTCTTTTTAGAGAGCATTGGGAAAATAAAATACATTTGTGGAAAAATAAATAAAAAATTTAATGTATTACATTTAATTTTTAGAAAATAAAAATCATTAAAACATTTGAAAGGAACTAAAAAAAAAAAGAAAATATATGATTTAAGCAAATACAAATTTTAAAATTAAAAATATAATATTATCTACAGATAGCCACTTAAACAGTAGAAATCCTTATAGAGAATTCAAATCAGTTTTTAATATATTTTCTCTCTTAAGTTATATATTAATATATATAATGCTGATCTATAGTATAATAAATATTTAAATAAACTTTTAAAAAATTACCTAAATTTTCACAAATTTTTTTGTTTATTATAATTAATATTTGTATATTTTTCTTAGATATAAAAAAACTTATAAATTATATAATTTGTTTTTCATAATTATTGCATTCTTCATTCTATAAAGGAATGTTGCCTATTATATCTAATACTTGCCGCCTTCTATATATATATATATATATTTATGGAGGAATGTTGGATTCCTTGTTCTCTCTCCCCTTCTCTATCATTTTATTTTGTATTTGCAGACTGAATGAGGTCGTCAAAGCGGCGCCTTGGCCCATATAAATTATGCTCACATTAACAATGAGCCTTTTGTCCTCTTAACTGACTGACTGACTGAGTGTGTGTGTGTGTGTATATAAGTATGTCTGTGTATGGAGTTTTCCGCGTAATACGGTTCAAAGGTGTTTCAATTGCAAAAAAAAAAAAAAAGATATATATATATATATATTAACAATTGTACTGTCTGTCCGGCGAACCGAAAAACCGAAACGTAAAGTGACAGAAATTATGAAAGAATCATGAACATAAAAGATCAAAGGTCGCGCCCACTTGGAAAATCTAAAAGGTAGGGGGAGGGATGGGGGAGAAGAAGAAAAAAAAAAAGAAGGACAATTGCATTTAATTCAGAACAAAAACAGAACACACAACAACAACAACAATACAATAAGGACACTTTGGGCATTTGGTCAAATTGGTCAAGCCAGTCCCCAGGACAGCTGTTAGACAAAACAACGAAAAGTTTTTAATTGTCAATGAATGGCAATGAGTAGAAGCAACAACAAATATCTAAAAATTGTTAAATCTGTACAAAAATGTACCCAACACCACCACCAGCACCACCCAGGTGAGAAAGACACTTCTGGACATAAAAGGGCCTATAAATTGGGTCTTTCTCTCTATTTTGTGTGTGCGTGTGTGTGTGTTTTTGTTGTGTCTTTGTCTTTGTACTCATGTTTTGTTTTTTTTTTCTTCTTTTTTTTTTTTTTTGTGAGTGAGACAAAAGGAAAAATCATATAATTAATGGGCCAGTTGGCGCCAGAGATCCCTTGAAACTGATTCGTTTTCGGGTTTGTCAAAAATAAATGATATCCTCTTAAATATATAAAGTACGTGCAAGCATATATTGTATATATATATATATATATCGAAATCCATATATATATATATGTATATATTTAGTCTTGAACTTATCATATACGAAAATCAGGGTGCAAACATTCAATCAGTCAAATAAGCAAAGCAATCACTCAATGGGCACACACACGACGCATCGTCTGATGATCGGCCACAGGGCACGGGGCATGATCATGAACAACCGACACGGACACGGACACAAGTGGCTTGTCAAATATTGATCCAAACCCTTTTTTCCTCTCTCTCGATCTCTCTGCAACAGTCAACTCATTTAACTTATTCACAGCTTCATTCTCATTCTTAACTAGGATCACAAAATTTCACAATTGAATGCTAAGCGTAAATATTGAATTTCCTTTTTTTATGCTATTTTCTTTCTCTCCCTTTTTTTTCAAGTCAAACAATTGTAAATTCATTTGGTATAGATCTAGTCAACTGATATGGCCCTATATATATATATGTATATATATAAGTGTATCCTCGACAATAACCAGTTCATTAAACTCTTACCACAAAAGAAGTTCAAGTTAGTCCAAACAACCAAATATGGAATTCGAATGCGAATATCTTCAATTATCCACAAGTCGACCATAAAATGAGCTACAAAACAAAAAATGATTTTAATTAAAAATTATGTTAAAACAAAGCAAATAAAAATCAATCAAAATAAAAAAAAAATATATTTAAATTAATAGAATATAAAAAAAAGATTTAGCTAAAACGAATTTTTCCCTATTTATTTTTTTTTACATTTTTTGCTAATTTTCTGTTATTAAAAATTTAATAAAATTATTCTTATTTTTTATTATATTTTTATTATTTTTAAATTTAAAGTTTCATTATCTTAGATTTTTTTACTCTTTTAAATGCATTCTAAAAATATTTATTAAAAGATTTTTCAAATTAATAAACAGATTTAGCTAAGAAAAGTTTTTGATAACTATTTCTTTTTTAATTTTTTACAACATTTCAACTTTTTTTAATGAATTAAAACTGAAATTTATTTTTTATTATCATTATTATTAAATATTTTTTGCTTTTATCTTATCATAGTAGTTCTCTATTTAAGCTTTGAAAATTTTTTTATATTTTTGCACTTTTTTTGCTCACTTTTAAACTAATTTATTTAAAATTTGATATATATTTTTTAAGATTATTTTAGAGTTCTATTTTTATGAAAATTTATACTTTAAAACTTTTAAACAACTGAAAAGTTTTTGGTCCTTGAATTTTTTCCACTTTTTACTCAATTTTCAACCTATTTAATTTACAAAATTAAGCTTAAATTTTTTATTATATTTTTTTTTCTATTAATTAATTAGTTCTTAAAACATGGCATATTAGAGTTCTCTACTTATATTTAAAATTAAAATTTTAAATATTTCTAAGCAGATTTAACTAACACGATTTTTTTTTTCAATAATTTTTTACTGTCTTTGAAAGTTATTTTTATTAATGAATTTTAACTGAAATTTGTAACTTTTCGTTTCATTTTCTGTTTTTTTTTTTTCGTTTATTTAATCAGTTTTTAATAGGTTGCAGATTGGAGTTTTTAATTCATTTATATTTTTAAAAAATATTTTAATATTTTTAAACAGGTTTAACAAATTTGATTTTTGTTATTTAGTTTTTTCCAGCCTTAAAACTATTTTGTAAATAAATTTTAATTTAAATTTATAATTATTAACTTATTTTACTTTAATTTTATTAATTTACTATATTATATTAGAGTTCTATATTTAGTTTTAAATCTTTATATCTTTAATTTTTAAACACAAAGATTTTTTTTGTTTATTTTTTTTAATGTTTTTACATTTTCTACCTTTTTATTAATAACCATTTATTTATATTTATAATCATTTATTTGTTTTAGAATTATTTATTTAAATTATTATAAATCCTTTAATAATTATATATATATATTTAAAGCATATAATTCCATTAATTAAAAAAAAATTTGCCAAAATAGTTTTTAACCTTTTAATCTTATCTAATTATCACAATGATGATTAATTACGCTAATATTATATATTATTATATTTTTTTATATAGTTTTATACATTTTATTATTATTATTATATATTTTTATATATTGTATATATTTTTATATATTTTTATATATTTTTATATCTTTTTATATATTTTAATATATTTTTATATATTTTTATATATTTTTATATATTTTTATATATTTTTATATATTTTTATATATTTTTATATATTTTTATATATTTTTATATATTTTTATATCTTTTTATATATTTTTATATATTTTTATATATTTTAATATGTTTTTATATATTTTTATATATTTTTATATATTTTTGAATATTTCTATATAGTGTATATACCAGAATTGTTTAGTGTAAAACATTGATTTAGTTCAGGTACAGTAGTACATGTCCATGTCTCATATTTGATTAACAAGTTGAAAATGATGATGATGTTAATGATGATGATGATGATGTTGATGATGAAGATGAAGATGCGAAGATGTTACCAAGTGTGGCTCTTTGATGCTGTATCTTCATGGATCCATGTCCATTTGAGATACGCAGCACAAATAGACTAATTGCTTCAACTAATAAGACATCGTTCTCATTCAATTAAAATATCCATATCTAGTACAATTAGACAGACGACAAATGCCACATTGCGGCGACTCATTAAACTTGCACGAATTATTGCACGCACTTTGTCATACATTTTAATTTCAGTAAACACAATAAGAGAGATGGAGAGATAGAGATAGAGAGAGAGAGAGAGGGAGTAAGATAGTAAGATAGAGTCTAGTCTTTACCACCGGCTGCTACTCCATCTCCAACTTCAATTCCAACTCCAGTCTTTAAATCCAACTCTGACTGTGACTTTGATGCTGTCTCTAGCTCAGCCTTTGTCTTAGACGCTACAACTCGGAGGATCTTTCACACACACACACACACACACACACATACACTCTTAATACAGACACATACATACATTAGCAATTACGCTCATTACACTTAATTACAGAAAACTAGGAGTGCATGAAGATTTCCAGATGTGGACGGACCTGTACGGAACGTGTATCGAGTCTCTCTCCTCATGTGACTGAAGAAGAAACTGAAAAGTTTTGTAGGTTGATGAGTTTGGTGGGTCGCTATTTTCTTGGATTGGTGGTTTTAGTATCGAGCTACCAAGTGTTATACAGTGCTTACAATAATAATTAAACCCAAAGGAAAATTATCTATGAGAACTTTTAAAAATCAATTGAAAATAATTGAAAATTATTTATGCAATCTTTCATAGATTTATGGCTTATATAGAATGTTAAATTCGCATACAGTTGGTATTAATTATATTCTTACACTTCATATATAGTTTAATCTAGGGTAATTCTAATGAGTTTTGTGTCACTGTGCAAGCAAGAGCTTAGGAGTGGCCAGGCGGGTTCTTCAGCCTGGGCTTTACTTCACTTTACTTTACTTTACTTCACTTCAGTTCAGTTGGCTTGACTTTGGTTTTGGCCTGGCCTGGCTTGGGCTGGCACGGCCCGTCCCGTCTTGGCTTGGCTTGGCTTGTGTCTTTATATGCAGACTGGCCCGGCGGCCGCCGCGAGGATCACGAGCGATGCAGAGCAAGTGAATTATTGCAGTCTCATTATGTGCGATGAGTTATGTATGGCGTATTGCTTTCGTCGTCAGCCTCAACTCAAGTCAACTCGGGCTCAGTTTAGTTTAGTTCAGTTCAGTTCAGTTGAGCTCATCTCGCTTGTTGTCTTGGTTGTCGAAAGTGCTCATGTAAAGCCATCTGTCAGCAGTACACACACGCATAACACACACTGTATACATATGTATATATATCTAAATGTATATCTCTCTTTCCCTCTCTCTCTTTTTCTCTCTCTCTTTCACTCACTCCGTCGAAGAATGTAGTGCGATGGTCGCCTAAATCAAGCGTACTTAGCAAATGATTTACATTCCAAAAGACAGCAAACACACTGATGCAACGTATGTGATGTTATGCGAGCAGCAACAACAACTGAAAACACCTGAGTCAGGAGTTGAAGACGAACTTACAGACGCAGACACAGGTCTCAGTTAAAATCGGTGTTAAAGTCGGCAGTCTATGAGTGTGTGTGCCCCACAACGCTTCAAGCTGAAACGCTTGCAACAACAACATCAACATAAGCGACGGCAACGGCAACAGCAACAGCAACGGCAGCAACATCTCTCTAACTGACAGTCAGTGGGAAATTGGTTAAACTTAACGACCCACAAAATCACCTACATTAGCTATATACTAAGGGTAAGATCTATAAAATAAAGACAAAAACTAAATGAAAATTTGGAAAAATATTATATTAAAAATATTATTTAATTTTAAATTGATAACTAAATCAAATTTCAAAATTAATTTGAAAACTCTTCAAGCATTAAATGTTTAATTAAAAATTTAAATTGTCATAAACAAATTAATTAGATTTATAATAATTTTGTTAAAGTTTCTTGATGAATGAATCGGTAAAAAGCACTCAGGAAAATAAATCTTAACGGTTAACAATTGACTACAAAACGGTTAAAAAAATTTTGTATAGTAATTTTAAAATCTTACTAGAATGATTTTTTTTTATTAGAATTTAAATAAAAAGAAAGAAACTTACAACAAATATTTAAAATTTATATAAATTTAAATAAATTTTTAATAAATTAAATTAAAATAAACAAAATTTCAATAAATTAGTTTTAAGTAAATTAAAAATAATTCTATAATAAAAATTTAAAAGCAAATATTTTTGTTCCTTGTTTTTTTCCTGAACTTTTATATAAATATTTTGAAAATATAAATTTAATATATTATATATATTTTCTTCATTTATAAAACCATTAAATTTTTATTTTTTTTTTTGAAAAGAGCAGAAAATTTTTATTTGTTAAATATTATTAAAAAATTTATTTTATGTAATTAAAATTTATTATATATATTAAAAACAAGAAAGTTAAAAAAAAGGAAATTTTGCTTCTACTATAGAAAGACGAAAATTTATTCATTAAAAAAAATGTTGTTAAATATTTAATTAATTCAAAAATATATGTTTGATAATTTTAATAAATTGTGTAAATAATTTGATTTATAAATTAATTAACTTAACAAACTTTACATTAGTTAACAGTTAATAATAATTAGTTTATAGTTGACTATAATAATAAGTGAACTATTTATTTGACTTATAAAAAAAGCTGTAATTCAGAATGAAATATAGAAGTGAGTTTTTATTGTAATTAAGCTATGAATCAACAAAAAATATCTTTAATTTTATTTTTAAAAATTCATTAAAATTAAAAAAAAAAAATTAAGTTTGTGGTATTTTTGTAATAAAACATAAAATAAATAAATTTTGTTTTTAGCCAAAAAAAAAAATAGAAGATTTATATGTCTAAAAAATATTAAAATAAATTATTAAAAAAGTATAATTTTGTAATAATAAAACATATATAATTAATCGATGTATACATGGTAATATTAATGAATAATCATACAAAAGAAAGATATATTTATATATATATATATATAAATATGATTTTCCGTATTCCGTTTCCGTTTATGTAATAATAATATATTTTTATATTCATTCATTCATTTGATCGAGTCAATATGCCATAGGAAACGCATTGTGAGGGCAAGCGATAATAAGTAGCAGCCGGAGAAGCTGCAGAAGCGTCACAACTACAACGTCAGAGCGGAGTCTGAATCTGAAGCTGAAGCTGAGTCTGTGAGTCTCTGGGAGTCTCGGACGTGAACGCTTCCTCGCATAAATATCACCAGCAATTACTCAGTCATAAGTTTGCCGCTTGCTCGTTTGCTGTCATGACATGAGTAAGTTTTGCTTGTCCGATGGCTCCTCAGAGCTTTATATGGTAGGAGCGATCAGTCCCGGCCAGGACAGGCCAGACCAGACCAGACAAGCTAAAAGGGAAGGGGACCGAGGCAAGGCAAACCAAGTCCAGGCCAGGGACAGGGCCAAACAGCGAGAGATCTTCCTTTAATGCCCGCCGTTGCGTCTCTCTCAAGATGTCAGTGTGCGCCCAAAGTTGCCGCTAGGCATAAAATCCACTACAGAGTAGAAGATACACTGCAAGAAAATATACAATAATAATAATAACAATATAAATATTATAAAAAAAAGTTATATATAACTAAAATAATTAAGAAAAATTTATTAAAAACTTGATTTATTATTATCTAATTTCATTTGGTTATCCAATTTTGTACAGTGTATGGGCTTATATGCTTGTGCATGGAGGGGAGGGTGTGCGGTAGGTAACGGGATGTTCACTTTGGTGATGGCTTGGCAAATTTTTACATCTTTTATGCTGGCGCAACAACTGGGCGGTAATTTGTTAAAGCTTCCTTACTTTTCAACACTCTTAGTAGATGGACCCAGGAGTAGCCCAAAAACAGCACACACACTCACACACACACACACACACACACATACATACATACATTTTAATTGTGCCCCTTGACTGGACCTGAAATCTGGCTCTTCTTGCATTGCATTGCTCTGATCCTTGCGCCTGCTTCCAAAACACTTTGTCTTGTTGATAAATTTCTACAGCCATCCATCTCTGGTCACAGTTTCATCATCATCATCATCAACATTATCATCATCATCATGATCATCATCATCAGCAGCAGCGCCCTCTTTAAGTAGGTCTGCTCGTCATTCATAACACTGCAACCAAAAGAAAGAGAAAGAACGAAATATATGAATAGAAGATGAGAGGAAAAAGTCTGAGGATCTGCATTCTAGTAACTCCTAAGGGGTGAAGTGGGTGAGGGGAGGGAATGGTGAACATAAGCACTTGCTTCCTCAACACAAATCAAAACCAGGATGACGGAGTCTGACACCCAAAGGCATACCCTTCTAAAAGCAATCTGATCACTGAATAATAGCAACAAATGACCACTGTGATTCAAGAATCTCGTTATATATAAATATCATATTAGATATATCTAATGTAAAAATACTAAATTTTTAATTACTTCTCATTACAAAATGATTCATTAAAACGTATCATTAGACCTTAAGTTACAAGTTTCTAAGAAAAAAAAAATCACATTTAGAAACATGAATATTTAATTAGAATTTTCGATATAATGAGTACTAATTCTTCTGAATAATGAATAATATATATAAATTTTACGCATATTATGATTTCATTACCGATTCTTTGGAATAATGATTAGAAAGCCAAATAAAATTTATTATTTATTATTTTTAAGCATAATGTAATTCTTTGAAAAAAAAAAAAAAGTTCTATGAAAAATCATTTTCAAACTTTATTTTAGCTATAATTTTAAAACTATATTTTTGGAATATTAAAATTTTATTTGTTTAAATTTTATTTTATTCTTATAGAAATTTTAATATAATCTTTTTTTTTATAGATTTTAGTGAGAATGTTGAAATATGAATTAAATATTAATTATTATTATAAAAGTTTAAAATAATAATTTTAAAATTAATTTTTTAGTTAATTTTACCATTTATTTTTAGGGGGTTTTTAAGCATTTTTTTATACATTTAATTCTAAAAACCATTTTTATAATTTTATAATTAAACAAAAATTGAAAAAAAAAATGTTAAATAAAATAGTTAAAGATAATTTTTAAAAATTATTTAAAATATATAAAATAAATATTTCATTCTTACGAAAATTCTTAAAATATCAAAATTACATAAAAATTAATAATTTACAAATTAAGTTAAGTTTAAAAAAGTATAAGATAAAATATTTCATTCATAAAAAATATTCTCAAACTATATATTTAAAAAAAAATAATAACTTTATTAAAATGAGCTTTAAAAATTATTAGCAATAATTTAGAATTATTAAAACTTTTTTCCCTCTTTTTCTTTCTGAAAGTTTTTTATTGACCTAAAACCAACTCTATTTATTTTCTATTATTTATATTATATATTTTATATATTATAGCTTTTATATATATTATATATATATATAGGTTTAATATTACTTAACAACTATAACAAAACATAACTTAAAGTATGTGAAATTAAACTTTATTGCAAATCGTTGCGAGCAATTAAAAATAATTTGTTTGTTATACATTTTTGTGATCCATAAATATATATGGTAATATATACCTATATAAATTATATTACCACTTACATGACATAGATTTAGTTATATTTTTGTACCACTGTGCCTTGGCACATTGACTAATGCCGCAGGCGACTTTTGTTTTATTTTTCCTGCTGCTCTTTTGTACATTTTTGTCTTTTGACGTTGCCAAGCCCAAAATGCTATATGTAGAGGGGAGAAAAGATTGCGGGGTAACTGGCAGACTGAGTCAATGAAAATGTTAAGCATCTTTCACTAACATTAATTATTATTTATTTATAGCTTGACTTTTATTTATGTATTTGCTCAGTTAACTTTTTTGTTGGCTGCCAGTTCTCTCCCAACTCTGACGTCATTGATAAGCATATGAAAAAGGGAGAAAAAAAGACGTAAGTAAAATATAATTGTACAATTAAATTGTATTGTATTAAAGCATAAAGACTTTTAATTACCCTGTAATAAGTAGAGTATGTAATTACGACCACCAAGTGAAAATCTGTGTTCAAATTGAATTTTAAAAGTAATTAATTAAACATTATTGGCTTATGTACAAAAAAAAAAAGTATATAATATCTTATATATAGAATTTGTTCTACATTGTTATATCTCTTCAATTAGGGATCAAAGCAAAAGCAATGTTCTATATATTATTTATAGAGAATTTCTTTTATTTGCTTTTTAACTTTTAAATCGATTTTTTTTTTCTTATATACCCATTTATTTGTCAGATTACAGTGTATATACATATATATATATGATATACAATTTGATAAGACAAATGTTATCAAAACTCATGACGTTGAACTAAAACATATTTTCTGTCGTCATCAATTTGTTGTTGTTTTTTTTTCTGTGCTTTCCCGGTTTTTATTTTTCTTTCCTTTTTTTGTATTTTTTGTGATTTTATGTTGAGTCAATAACCAGCAACAAGTTGTTGGTGTTGTTGTTATTATTGTTGGTCGTGTGTGCGCTTTTTTTTGGTTTTTATTTCATTTTTTTTTTTTTTGTATGTTTTGTGATGTTTTTTTTTTTTGCGCAAAGACAACGAAAAATTCAATGAATTTATCATAAAATTGCGAGAAACTCTGGCGTTTTTCTCAGAAAAATTAAATGTGCGATACAAGTTGTTGTTGTTGTTGTTTTTGTTGTTGCTGTTAATGGTCTGAGGTAAGGGCGCCTCGTTGCCACTTTGGAATGTGGCAAGACATTATACCCTTATTGTTGTTGTTATTGTTGTTCTTTTAGAGATACCCTTTTGGTTTTTTAAGTCGTTTTTTTGTTGGTTTATTTTTTTTTTTTTTAAATTGCCCCCAAAAAAGGGCAATACCAGACAAGGTCGTTTGTAAATGATTATAGAAACCTTTTGTATAACTTAAACAAAATCTTGTTGATGTTATGGAAGTAAGTATTCCTAAAAAATAAAAAAAAAAAGTAAACAACAAAAAAAAAAACAAGAAAAGTAGAAGATTTGATATCTAAAGAGAAGTCACAAAACAAATTAAGATAAATAAGTAGAGGATTTGGTAAGAAAAATCTTATTTAAAATAATTTAATTCTTTTAGCTTCTAAAATAAAAATTTATAAAATTAATAAATGGAATATTATCTTTATTTACTTTAGTATTTATATTTTATTTAATTATTATTTAGTTACTTTTTAATACTTACTGTAGAAGATCTTTTCTTTAGTTGGTTATAAGATAAGAAATTATTTTATTTATTCCAAAGAATCTAAAATAAAATAAAAAAAAATTATTTTTATATTAATATTGAACTCCAACTTTAAATAATCAAAAATTTTATTGAATTGAAATTCTAATTTAGATTAAATAGAATGAAAATTGAATTTCAACTTTAAATAAAATAAAATTTTTAGTTGAATTGAAATTAATAATAAAATGAATTTTTTTTTTAAAATTTTAAATAAATAAATAAATGATATGAAATATAATTCCATTGAGAATATTACAAAATTATACAGAAAATTATTTTAAAGATTTTTAATGACTTTAAATACAAGCAAATCTTTCCCCAAAAAAAAATATTAAACAAATAGATTATATAAATTATTACATGAATATATTAAATATATATTCATATATATTATATTGAATAACTGAAATTATGTTTTGAATTGCACAATATATACATATATATATATATATATATATATATATTCATAAATTGTGGATAAAATAAGATCAAATTGGCTGTTGTAATTCTAAAGATAAAATTACATAATATTTTTAGAATAGTATTGAAAAATATTAAACATAAATTATATTATCAGGATCAGTAAAAGTATTGAAAAAACTTGAATTGCTAATGGCCCTAAAATTTTAACTTGCATAATTTTATTTAAGAATATTAAAGTTTTAATAGCTTAAACTATTCATAAACTTAATTTAACATTTAAGATATTTTTTTAAGCTTTTAAGTACTCGTAACTTTGAAAATTCAATAAAGACTCGAATTGTATAAATTGGTAATATAATCTAATAAAATTGTAGAACATTCTTGTTTGATGCCTTTAATTATATTTGATTTTAAATTATATTAAAATAATTTATTATATGTATATACAAAATTATATTAGTTTTAGATTTATCTATTAATAATAATAATAATAGCAAAAGTTGAATTATATTAAATTATATGCGTTAATAAATAGGAAAAAATTAAATAAAAAATGTTAATGCTAAAAAAATGTATTCAATAATCGCTTAATTAAGTTGACGTTTTGCCTAAATTTTGTATATATCTAAAAACTTTCAAAGGCCTTTAATTTTATATAAATCTTAATTTCCATTACTAAATAATTGTTTTTATAGTATGGCTACTATTATAATATAGTTAACATTGACTAAAGTCTTATTTAACATTATTTTTGAACTTTATTTTCTCATCATCTTTTTTTTTTTTTAAAGGAAAAAAAAAAATCAGTTCTTCCCTATTATTATATATCAGACATTTGTATTTGTTTTTACTATAAAAAAAAATCAACAGTCAATCAATTAATTAATATTTTTTTTTCAATATTTTGGTTACAACTGTCAAAAAAACCCTTGTCAATTAATTATTAAACAAATTTGCATTTAAAATATATAATTTATTTTCTTTTTTATATATATATATATATTTATTTATTTATTATTTTTGGGTGATTTTTTTTGTGATTCCCATTTGAAAGTTTTCCATTTATTGTGCCACAATAGACAATGTGAGTTAATTAAAATGTAATTACACGGAACGGAATGATTAGCATACAAAACAAAACGCTTTTGATGGATTGGAATTGTAATGGGTATGAGGGATGGGTATGGGGGGATGGGGCTTTGCCAATCAAAAATATTACTAAACAAAAAAAAAAATCACCCAAAATTTCCCGTCAGCAATCATATATAAATAACTATTTATCTATATAGTATAACTATCAGCTGATCATATTGAAAAAAAAACTTCCCCTCTCTTTTTCACATTGGGGCATTTCCGTAACTCTAGCATAGAGACACATAAACACACACCACACACACACACACATACATAGATTTAGAAGAGCCTCATTGTCAAGTGGTATAAAAAGGTAATAGTAAAGAGAAGGGGTGATAGAAGGGAAGGGGTTCAACAGGGGAGGTGGTTAGTGTGGATTGCTTGCACAAGCAAACCATTTGAACCGTTTTTAATTTCGTTTGCTTTTGTCTAAAGACGGTTTTTTCCGTTTTTTCTTTTTTTTTTTTTTTGTCTGTACTTCTTCTTCTTTTTCTTCGTCTTGGACTTTTGGACCCACCAAGCATATGGTTGATTTTGGGAGGGGGGTAAAGAAGGCGGCTCTTAGGTAAGTGGGTTGTGGTACTAAGCGGGGGGAACCCCTCACTAAAACTGAAGCTGAAGACCAAGTTGAGGCATTGTATATATATATATTTTTTTTTTTCTTTTTTATGATGGGAAACATTTTGTCTTGCTGCTTAAATCATGTGAATGTGGCAAAAAGGCAACGGCTTGGACATTTCCAGTGTTAACTTTGTTGGTGGGCAAACATCATCATCATCATCATTATCATCATCATTATCATCATCATGATCGTCGTTGACGTCGTCTTTGTCGTCATCATTATCATGGTTGATCATAAGCCACAGTCTAACCAGGCAAAGACAGAGGCGTCTCCATTGAAGGGGTGCCTTTGGCAGACAACATTTATATGATTAACTTTTTAATTGGAAATAAAAATTTTATAGAGCAACACGATTTAATTTGTAATTTTTAAATATTTATTTTTATTTTTCTTTAGAAAAGGAAAGCAACTTTTTCTTTTCTTTGGCTATAAAATAATTAAACAATTTAAAAAAATTATAAGCAAGGGAGTTAAAATGTAATTAAATTATTTGTAAAAATATAAAAAAATTAAAGTGAGAAATAGTTTTTACGAAAACAGTAAGAGAGTTAAAATAACATATAAATAGGTTTAAGATATAAAAGTTAAAAAAACGAACTTAAAAGAGTTTAAATGGAATGTAAATAGTCTTAAGATATCAAAAATATATAAAAAATATTAAAAAAAAAACATATAAAAAAGTTCAATTAAATCTAATTTAAGTTTCTTAGATTTTATTTTAATATTTTTTATATATTTTTGATATTTTGATAATAATAAAAATAGTTTTAAGATATAAAAATTACAAAAAATAAATTCAAAAAATAATTATAAAAGAGATAAAGAAAGTTTAGATAGAATAAAAATACTTTTTAGATATAAAAATTAGATAGAAAAAATTAAAAAGAAACTAAAAAAAATAAAAATCAATCTAGAAGAGTTCAAATAGACTAGGGATGAAGATAAAAAGATTAACAAGTAAAGTAAAAAAATTAAAAAAAAAAGATTAATAGAATTAAAGTAGAATAAAAAATGTTTTAAGATATACATTAAGCCTCCAAGAGCTTCCATTTATGTATGTTTATTGAGATATTTAAGAGACAAAAACTTAAAATAAATAAATAAAATAAAATAAAAAAGTGAATTTATGAGAGTTAAAATTGAATAAAAATCGTTTAATAATATTAAAGAAAAAAATAAAGTATATATAAATAATATAAAAAAGGAAACAATTTTAAATAGAATACAAATATTTTTTAGATAAAAAAATGTGTAAATAAAAATAGTTTTAACATATAAAACATAAAGTTAAGAAAATTATAAAGAGGGTAAAAGATAAAAAATTTAAAAAAAAAAAAAACAAAGAAAGTTAAAATAGAATAAAAATAGATTTAAAATTCAAAAATTAAATTTAAAAATAAGTATTAAAAAAATATAGTTAAAATATAATAAAGATCTAAAAGTCTTAAAAAAATTAAGAGAATTGAAATAGAATAAAAATAGATTTAAGACATTAACTAAACCACTTAGAGCTTCCATTTATGTTTTTTAAGATGTTTAATAGTCAAAAATTAATTTAATTCTTAAAATTTTGAAAATTTAAATTTTATTTTAAGTATTTACTCTACTTTGTTTATTTATTTTTATGATTTGTTATAACCACAACAAAATTATATAAATTATTAAATGGAATTTAGGAATTTATTTTCTAACAACACTCATAAGACCCCCATGTACCCCCTTCTCCCTGTCACTGTTGCCACCTAGTGGTCGATGCGGCGTCCAACTCGTCGTTGTCGTTGTAGTTGTTGTCGGCATTGCTGTTGTTGTTAGTGTTGTTTTTGTTTTTTTTTTTTTTTTTTTGTTTTGCCTAATGACAAAGACTAATATTTTCTTCCTGTGACATATCTCTTGGTTTTTTTTATATTTTCTTTTTTTTTTTTTTTTTTTTTTTTGTGTAAGGCATTGAAATTTACTTTTTACTCTTCGGCATTTTGAGAGTTATGTAGTTTGTGTTGGAGTTTTATATATACATATATCTCTATTGCTATATGCTTGCTAGTGGGTTATGTCGCTCCATTTAGCCAAAGTCATCTTGCGTCTTGGGAGTCGACTTATGGAAATTATTTGTTGCATTGCGCTGCTAATGTGTTAAAACAATATGCCTATAGGCACTGTTAAAGGGGAAGTGCAATGGTCAGTGGTTGGTAAAGTAGAAGGTGGGGTAAAGGAATTGGTAAAAGGGCAGGGGATGACAATAACCGCCTGCACATTTTCTGCTTCTTTTGTATTATGTTTTGTGTGTGAAGAAATATTTACACAAACGGAGGTAAGGTAAAAGAAGGCGGCCAGCTGTGCACGGCACGCCCCTACCTCTGTCACTCTCTCTCTCCCTCTCCCTCTCTCTCTCTCTCTCTCGCTCTCTCTTTTGCACATTTTTCCAATACAATATCTCCTAAATAATTTGCTAAGCAAAAGACAAAATGTCTGGCGGTAATGTTAGTATTGAAGGAGGTGGACCACCCAGTTAAGAAATTTCAATCTCTTAGTCTTCTTCTTCTTCTTCTGACTGAGTCTCAGTCACAAATACTGGCAGGTTCGTTGCCGATTTGCCATACCCAGCAAGTTCATCAATTAACTCCTGTGGAGCCAGGTGACCATGTGTCTCAGATTTTCATATGTACATATATATATTCCCTCTCTCTCTTTGTCTGTCTCGTGGACCGTTTCAAATTGTTCAAATTGAAATGTTTCTCCTCATGATATTTTTTTGCAACAATTTTTTGCTGATCTCACCATGGGTAACCAACCATCCACAACAGTCAGTGGTTGCACTTCATTCAAGGTTTTGTGGTTCATTTTTATCGGTTTTTAGTTATCGGTTGACCATGTTCACACCATTTCATTTGGTCTAGTTTATATATAGTAAAGTTTTCCAATAAAACTGAAACTAAGTTAGGTAAATCAATGATTAATACCTGACTCTAGAATTCTACCTATACTGAATGCGTAGACGTACTGAAACCGTTTTGAGGCACTGTTAACACTTCCGTTCTATCGACTCCGACTTCCACATTGTTCAAGTGCTGTTTGTTGTGAATAGAAGAGGCGAAACAAATATCAGGAAATGTCATTATTTGTATGGCAAAACAGTTATATAGAACAGCGAAAAAGAAATCGAAGAATACCAAAAACAAAACAAAAAAAAAAAGGACATGAAATGACATGAGAAAGGACATTGCCACACATGGCGTGAGAGTGCCCCCAGTGTGGAGAGTGGAGAAAGACAGAGTCTAAAAAGAGTGAGTGCCAACAAATAATAAGAAAACATACAAAAAGAAAATTGTCATTGTCAGCTTCACCCCTACCCCGTAACGCTCATCTAAAGTCCGTACCCGACCTTTGCTTAAGCAACGCTCCCTTCCTCACCTGCCCTGCCATATAGGGTGATCGTTGTCGAACGACATTTCGAACATTTACGTTTACGTTTGTGTTGTATCAGCATCTCTTCTTTCTTTTCTTTTCATTTTTTTTTCATCTCTTCTTTTTCCTCCTTTTCTTTCTTGTTTGCATTGTTCTCGCTCAACAGATTTGATCAGATTTTAATGAACTTCATTCATGTTTGAATGACTTTGATCAGTTCCGCTTTTTTTTTCTTTTTAAGGCGAGTCTTTGAGAGCAAATAAGTACACAAACCTTTTGAACGCGTGCGCCGATTGAGAGCAAGAATGTGTTAGATAGAGATGGCAATAAAGAGAGTTAGTGTGTCACACAAACACAAAGAGAGAGAGAGAGACGGAGAGGAGAGATGTAGAAAGTCCCACATGGCGCATGGTTAATATTTGTAACCCAACTTCAACAGCAGCTTTAGCTAATCCGAACCCAAGAAAATCATCATTCGACTCAACTCATCATATTCGAAAATTCAACGAGGCGTAAAAATAGATGATTTTTTTTTTCTCAACTCGATTTCTGATTCTGTCTTGTATTTTTTTTTTTTTTTTTTTTTTCATCTTTTACTCCACCAAGTGCCGACACAGACAGAAACACGGTGAGTAGAATCCCTCCACCCTGGTTTGATTGAGGGTCCTTCAAAAGGGTACAAATAATCATCATCAGAAAATTTTATTAAATGTCCCACATAATGAAAATGGGAAAAAGAGCATCTCTTTTTTTTTTATTTTTTTTTGTTTTTGTATTTTTTGTATTTTTTTTTTGATTTTGATTTTGTTTATTATTATTCAGGTTGTCAGAAGATCTCTGGCCTTAAGACGACAGTTGCTTCATGATCATCAAGATGATTATCATTATTGAGGCACTCTTGCTTTGATCTTCGGTGTCCATCGCCTTTTCCCTGTTCCTCTGTGACCCCTCTCTCTCCCTCTATCTCTCTTTCTCTCTCTCTCTTTCTCTCTATCAGTCTCTCACCCTTTGGGCGCAGCAAGTGCAGCCAAAAGTTGACGCTTTGTGTCATTGTCAAGTGTTGCGCCTTGTTTTCTGAGGAGAATCAGAATCGGTTTACCTTCATACACAGATAGATGTGTCTGTGTGTGTGTGTGTGTGTGAGGGAATTCTTTAATCAGCGACTGATCCGGGTGATGGGAAACAAAACGAATATCCAAACATATTTGAATGTAGGTATGTACATACATTTGTTTGTACAAATGGAATCTAATCAAAGAAACAAATAAACCATAAAAAGAAAATAGAGTGAGAGATTTTTCACATATGAAATATCTTCAATTTGAAAATATTTAACAAATTGGAAATTGTATTTGAATCTCTTTGAATAAAAATCGATAATTATGATATGCTATATAAGTAGAAAAGAAAGTTTAGAAGACAAATGGGACACATAAGATATATGTCTGTATATGAGATAATATGTAAAACAGAAAAATTATTAACTAATAGGCAGATAATGGTTAGGATTTTCCTTTTCCTATAGTTATTCCATTTTCTATTTCTATTCTAATTCCATTGCATTCTATTTTTATCTATTTTTTTTTTATTCGATTGCTAGTACTACTTCTGTAACTATTCCATTTATATTTCATTCCTATTCCATTCCTACCCCATATCTATTCCATTTCTATTTCCTTCGTATTCTATTTCTAATTCATACCTGTTCCATTTCTTTTCCGTTCCCATTTTATTCGTACTCATTTGATTTTCATTTTTATACCTATCGTATTATATTCCTATTTTATTCTTATTCCATATCTGTTCCATTTCGATTTCCTTCCTATTCTATTTCATACCTGTTTCATTTCTATTTTTCGTTCATATTTTAGTTCTATTCCATTCATATTATAATCCCATTTCATTCGTACTTATTTCTTTTTTATTCCTATTCTATTCCATTCCTTTTTCCATATCTATTTTATTCCTATTCCATTTCTATGTCATGCCTATTCCATATCTATTCCATTAATATTTCTTTCTTATTATATCTTTCTATTTCGTACCTGTTTTATTCCTTTTTCAATTCTATTCCATTACTCTTCCATATCTATTCCATTAATTTATCATTCGTATTTCATTCCTATTCCATTCCCATGTTATTCGTATTTCATGTTTGTTTCAATCCTATTTCATTCCTATTTCAATTCTATTCTCTTACTATTTTTAACTATTCCATTTATTTTTTATTTCCACTTTATTCCTGTTGCATTCGTATTCCCTTTTTATTCCGTTTCTTTTGCATTTCTATCCTATTTATTATCCAGTCCTATTTCATTCCTTTTCTATTCCGCTTCCATATTTATTAGATGCGTATATCTCTTCTATTCTTTTATATTGTACGTCGTTTCCCATTTTATATTTATTCCTTTTCTTGTGGTTTCATTTCCATTCCATTTCTTATATCATATTTCTAGCAATTTCTCTCCATTCCAAAAGTTATTTCCTATTTAATGAAGATTCAAATGAATTATTCCTGCATTATATACTATATACATATATATATATATGTATATATATAGTTTATTTTTACGAAAGCCATCAAGAGGATGAAAAACAATCAGTTAATAAAAACTGCAACAAATTCGTAAATCTCCAGCAGCATCAGCAGCAGCAGCAACAGCAGAACCAGCAGCAGCAGCAACAACAACAACAACAAAACAGGCATGACGGATGAGGGATAAGGGAGGGGTAGGAGAAAAACTAACTTAAGTAGCGGTAGCAAAAGGCTACTAACATGTTTATGCTACTTTTATGAGGTGGCAATAAAATCGAACCAAAGTACGAAAATAAAAATAAAAATGAAAAGGCAGAAGGCGGCGGGTCTGCTGTTTCTGTTGCAGTTGTTGTTGCTTTTGCCTTTACCCAGGATTGCCAACATATACATATATACAGCTATAGGTATAGGGAAGGCATTCAAAGGTATTCAGAGTATATATATATATATATATATGTATGTACACACACAATGACTTCATCGATTTATAGCGGTCACGAGTGACGATGTCGATGACGGCAATGACGACGACTGTGTTTGGGTTTCTCGGTTTTTGGTTTTTGGACATGGCCGAGCGACTTGCGATGCGTTTTTCGCCGTTTTTATGATGATATTGTTTTGCATTTTGCACACACACACACACACTCCATTTATGTATGTGTGTGTGTGTGTTTCGGTTTCGTTTTTCGTTGCGTGCGTATGGATTAAGTCTAGGAGGAGTATGGTGGCCCCGACAACAAGAATTCCTGGAAGCCACGGAATAACTCGCGACGTGGCCACGGCCGCGGTCGCATCCTGGGCCTGCATTTTATGGTTTGTCGTCATAATCACCATCCCAGCATCTCTTTACCTCTCTCTCTCTCTCTCTTTCTTTCTCCCTATACCTTTCTCACACTCATTGTATCTTTTTGTCTCTTTCTATCTCTTTCTCGCTATTTGTCTCTGTCTCTGTTTCTCTTGTGGCTACTTTGAAAACGCATCGCCGCATACCTTGCGCCAGTGACACACTCAACAAAACGCCGAAGACGTCGACGACAGCGGCGACTGTCACTTGATTTATGCAACCGAGTAAACGTGACTCGCCGGCAAAAAAAAAAATAACATACACACACCACACACACACACATACGCACAACAACAACAAAAAGTGGAAAAAGGCGACTCTACCTTGCGTACTTATCATTCACTTTTGTCTCACCTGAGTAAAGGGTGTATAAGCTAACGGTTTAAAAATCACAAAAAAAAAAAAAACAAAAACCAAATTAATGTTAATCAATTTAAAGATTCTTTCAAAACAAATTAGAGTAAAATAATTTACAATTTAAAACAAAAAAGAAATTGAAATGTGATGATCTTTGGTAAAAGTAAACTTTAAATAGATCTTAGCAATATAAATTAAAGAAAATGTAAAAGTGTATACTATATACATAGCTGATCCATATAAGATGTACTGAAAACCCATATATATAAAATATAGATAATAGATATATAAATGGATATATGTATACAGATACACTATTTTCATTTGGTTTGCCTCTGTATATTATATTGACAGAAGTCTTGGATAGGTCATGGCTAACATAAAAACAGAGTTATCAAAGTAATTGTTCAGTTTTTGAAACTCAAAATTTTAATACAATAAAAATTTTTATAGATTTCATACTTGAAGTATGTTTTTTTGAGATCGATAAAGAATTTTACTTTATTAAGAATTTTTAAATCAATTTATTAATATTTAAAGTATACTAAAAATAATAAATTAAAGAGAAAAATTTATTTTAAAATATTTAATTAGAATTTTACCAAATATTTAAAATATATAAAATAAATAAAAATATATAAAATATATAAAATATATAAAATATATAAAATATATAAAATATATAAAATATATAAAATATATAAAATATATAAAATATATAAAATATATAAAATATATAAAATATATAAAATATATAAAATATATAAAATATATAAAATATATAAAATATATAAAATATATAAAATATATAAAATATATAAAATATATAAAATATATAAAATATATAAAATATATAAAATATATAAAATATATAAAATATATAAAATATATAAAATATATAAAATATATAAAATATATAAAATATATAAAATATATAAAATATATAAAATATATAAAATATATAAAATATATAAAATATATAAAATATATAAAATATATAAAATATATAAAATAACTAAAATATATATGAAATGTATAAAATAAAAAAAAATAAAAAATATATATATAAAAATATATAAAATATTTAAAATATATTATCAGTTGTTGAATATCTTTTTTTAATATATTATTTGAAGAATCTTCTAGATGAATAAAGTTTATATATATAATATATTGTAATCGTATATACATTCATGATCATTAGTTAAGTAGAAATGTTCGTCTATATAAACCAATCTTAAGCAATATAAATCAAAGAGTTTTACAAATTTATATATATAAAATAAATAATATATATAATATTAGTTAAAGTGTTTTAATAAACAAAACAAGTCAAAGAGTTTTACAATTTCACAATTTATAATAAAATTAAAGGAGCTTTACAATTTTATATATAAAATGATATAGAATTGAAAACTATTATAAACAAAATAAATTTTTAAATATATATAAAATAAATTAAAGAAATAACAAGAATAAAAAATATTTACCTTAAATAATTATTAATAAATTATAATTTTCTATCTCACCTAATCATTAATATTTATGATTAGCTAATCATAACAAATACACTTTTTTTTTTTTGTGTTATAGGGTATCTGCATATCAGTTTCTTGACTTTGGCTTAAAGAAATATTTCAACTTCTGCTTCTTGGCTGCTTATGTTCTTGTGAAGTTTTCTTTTCAGTGTCAAAGTGTAATAAAATATTGCTCATGGTAATTAAAATTTTGGTTTCTGTATTTTTTTTTCTGGTTTTTGTTTTGCTTTTGTATTGTCGGCTCAAGTTCAATGTGGCGAGCATAAGAAACAAAAGAAAAAAAAAGCAGCAAAAGAAAACAGAAACCAAAAATAAAAAAAAAAAACAGAAAAAAATTAAAACAATTAAAAAAGCGTTTTGTTGAGGTGCTTACTCGTAAAAGCCGCCTCCTAGGCAGGCTCGTCTGTGCCATAAACCATTTACAAAAAAAAAAAAAAAAAAAAAAATATAACAACAACAAAACGCTACTGGCGACAGTTCAACGACATGTTTATTAAGTCATAATACCTACACTTACTTTTTTTTTTGTTTTGTTTTTTTTCGGTTTTGTTTTTAGCCTGAGAACTTGCTGGGGATCTGGGGAGAGATTTATGCGAAAATTACATAAATGCCCATTAAAAAATGTATGCTAATAAAAACAAGATATATATATGTACATACACACATATACATATATATATATAAACCTATGTTTGTACCCTAGACCAGACAAATTATATAATTAGAGAGACATGTGATTTACATTTTTAACTTTTACGGTTTAGACAAAAACCAAAAACCAAAAACCAAAAAAAAAAATACCTACAGGCAAAAGAAAAAGAAACCAGCTGGCACAAAAAGCTTACTTATTAAATATGGATTTTGTTTTTGCCTACCAATAATTACACTAGCCAACAAAATTGAATTTTATTTTTCAAGACATTTTTTGAGACATTTAATAATCCTAGATCTTGACTTGGTCTAAAGCAATTTGTTTGTGTGTGTTTTTATTTCATTTTAAGTCAATTGAATCTATTTGAGTTCATCAATTTATGGCACTTGATACTTAAAAACAGGTAATAAATTTTAAAATAAATACGAGAAATATTTTTTTTATTAAATTCCTACAAAAGCAATTCTTTATTTATATCTTAAGAGTTAAATTAGTTTTTATATTTTAAAAAATTATTATTTGTTGAAAAGGCATTTGCTAAGAACAAGATATATATAAATTATAAAGAAGGTAGATAAATATATAAAATTAAAAAAATAATTATAGAATATTTGCCGAAACTATTTTTTATTAAAACTAAGTACTTTAAGTAATTTAAATCTCAAACGGCTTAAATTAAAAATAAAATTTAAAAATGGGGGAAAAAATTAAAAAGTTCTCACAAATCAAATATATTAAAAACCATTTAAAAATAAAAATATTTATAAAAGAAATAAATTACAGAAATTGCAATAATAATATGATTTTTAATTTTAATATTATGAATCATTTTTATAATATATATATATATATATATATCAAAATACTTACAAAATTTGTAAAAATAAATAAAAAATATATATTCATGTATAATTATTTTTATTTATTTATATTTATTAATATATATATTTTTTTATATATTTTTAGCAAAATGCATTTAAATTTCTATTATTTAGAATAAAACAATAAATAAATTATTTAAAGTCCTTTATTATTAATACTTTTCATTAAGTATTACTAACAATATATTTTATAATATAATTTACATTTAAAAGACTAATTTTAAAATTTAAATTATAGTTAAATGAAAATTAGAAATTAGACATATTTTAAATAATTCCCAGTTTATTTTAAGTAGCATATATTTATTTTTATATAGCATATATTTATATTTATTATATTTATATATATAGGTATATATATTTATTTATTCTATATAAATGCTTAATCTTTATTTAAAATATGTTTTAAATTGTAAATTTATAATTATTTTTAAATTTTTAGAATAGTTATTCATTTCAAAACCCTGTTGCATAGTGTTATATGCATTCAGTCTCACATCGATGGCATCAAATTGTGAAGCTTTCAATTTGCTTTCAAGATAAACAGAAACTGAAACTGAAAACTGAAATTGAGACGTCATGGAGTGATTCCGAGAGCACGAGCTGCCGGCCGGCATACTGACATACATACACACACACACACAGAAATAAATACATATATGTATGTTTATATATTTACATATATATATATACATTTGTCATTTGTATATATAATCGATATAATAATAATAATAATTGCTTATTTGTTTGTTTATTGAAATGTGAATGCTTTCAAATGCAAATTGTACGCGTAAATTGACAAATTAATTGATGGCGTTTAAACTGTGGAAGGTTGGTGAAGGGGAGGGGAGAGTTGGTGTTAATTGAATTCAATTTGACATTCAAAGGGGGAATAATTGAAAGTGTTGAAAGTTATTGTTTTATAGCTAAAGCATTATTAATTGATTGCAGATTGACATTCAGTTGAATAAAACAAATTCGGTTAATTGTTTAAAGACAATTTCCTTTCAATTTGATTGAAATTGAAAATACTATTCAATAGTAAATAGTTCTAAACTCTATATAAAAGCAAATTAAATTATTAAATTTTCCAATCAATTACTATTTCAAACGAATTATGTTAAGTAATTGAATAACTACTTTCAATATCAATTAAAGTTGAAATTGAAATGTTACAGAAAAATGTGATAATTGAGTTATCACTTTAACAAACGATTGAACAAAACTAAAGGAAGTAGTGCAACCGATGGGACAGACAGACAGATATACCAACAGGACAGATAGGACATAGAGACAGGACCGCAAGGACACAAACCAAACCGTTCCAGGAAAGGTAATACAATAAAAAATAAAATGGAAAATAAAGAAGGAAATTTGTTGAAAATTGTAAAGAATAGACAATGGCAAAAAAGAAAAGAAGAAGAAGATGAAAAAAATAACGAAATAAAACTGAGAAAACAAAAAAAAAGTGGCAGAGAGAACAAACCAGAAAAGATACAAAAATGCAGTTATCTTGAGCAGCAACAGGAAGACAAAAGGCAACGGGAACAAGAACGGAGCCAGCAAAAATGATGGGTTATTAAATGCTGTTAATCTTGGCCAAAAGAAAGAGAAAGAGTGTGAGAGAGTGTGTGAGAGAGAAAGAGAAAAAAGAGCCGGTCAACGATGCAACGAAATATTCAAATTTCAATCAGTCAGGTAGGATCGAATGTATGTATGTATAGTGTGCCTTGAAAAACCTCGTTTTTGGCTTGGTTTTCTGTGGTCACCGCCTAGCGAAACAATAGAAAACAAAATCCAGACGAGCAAAGATCGAGCCTCTTTGCCATTTGCCTTTATTGTGCACGCTGTTTAAATATTTACCAAAGTTTTACAATATTTATGACAGCTAAAAACATAACAACCAAACCGAGAAAGGACACACAGACACTTACACATAGAGAAAGCAAGAAAAAAGGTAAAGGTAAGAAGAGAGATAGAGAGAGAGAGAGAGAGGAGACACTTGACACGATATTTAAGTGTATGCAGGTCCTTGGCCAGCTTAAAAGGATACTCAAACTCGAACATAAAGATAGAAAACGAAAAACTGGGTGCTAAGCCACTCTACGGATCTGATTGCAATCAATAAACGGCTTAATATTCAAATATTTTTGCAGCCCCTCATTGCTAATCCATTTGCATGTCAACACCAATACAATACGAAACGAAAACTGTATGCATATACTTAAAATTCTACCAATATCCTGACAATCCATAGTTATGCTTCCGTTCATCGTACATAATCTGGCATTTAAGCTCGACTAAACGAAGCTCTATTCGGCAATAAGCCAAGGCATTAAAAAGTAAATTTGCCTAAAGCCGGATTAGACAAGTGCAGCAACCAGTAAATCTTGACCCTAAATCTTATGGATCAACCAAACCACTTGGCAAAAATCTTACAAATCCAACCAAAAATATAAAACTAACAAAATTTGTTCATTCAGTTAAAGAAATTAAACCAAACTTTTTGCCCATTGATGATTGGTCTCCATAGTATATCTATATATATAAATATATATATACCTATATATATATATATATAGTGAAAGACCACACCTGCTCATTGGCCCATTGGATCAGGTAGGCAGGTGGAGGCAAACGCTGCTGCTGCTGCTGTTGCTGCTGCCGCTGCCTTTGCCTCAGTTGTTCTCCATCGTTGAGCAGCTGTTGCAGCCTTCTGTCTCCTGTTGCGCGTGCTAAACACAAAAAGTGCTAATAGTTTAACGCCGTCTGTCCAAAAATAACAAAATCAATACATATATAAATACATAAAAGATATATATATACTTATTATCTGCCTTTAGATAGCGGTAGAAAAATCACAATATATAAAAAATATTGATGAAGAAAAAAATATTTATTAAAAAGTATCAATTGCTATATAAAGAGAGAAGGTTAAAAAACACTTTTAAATTAAAAATTGCATTATATATATTGGATTTTATATTTTAGTTATTTATATTTAATTTTTTTCAAATTTTAGTATATTAATTATAGCCACACTGAATTGATTTATATAGTAAAAATAATTATCTAAACGTTTTTTTAGTTTTGAAATTTTTGTAAACTAATTAAGTTATTTTTAAATTAAGAAAAATTTCATAATGTTAATTTAAATATTATTAAAAATATTAAAATTAAAAATATTATTATCAATAATATTTTTTTTAGTTTATTTTATTATATTCTTTTATTTTTGTTATGATTTTTAAACCTTTCAATTGTGAGAACTTTTAAAACGTTTTTCCCACTCATATTTGTTATCAATTTTTAGAATTTTAAGTACTCAAATTACTTAGTTTTAATAAAATATTGTTGTGGCTACTATTTTTAAAAAAATTACTTTTAATTTAAATATTATATTAGTGCAAAGTTAGTATGATAATTTTCTTCAAGTATTTTAAAAAAAAATTTTACTTAAAAGCAAGCAAAATATGTGAAATATTTTAATATTGCAAAAAAAAATATAATAACCTATATTATAAGGAATATTTTGAAATATTAAAAAAAAAAAAGAAAATACTACTATTTAAGATAATTAGATTTATAAAGTTTACATACATACATACATACATAATTATTTATATATATATATATATATAAATGTATATAGAACATATTTATAAAAAAAATAGCAAGAATTTGGCTTAGAAAATCTTGAAGACTTTTTCATGATTTTTAAAAAGAAACTCAAAAATTAGTTTTAAAATCTAACAAAAAGTCAGTTTATGGTTTAAGATCTCTCATACACTTTTCTATATAAAGATATATATATTTCCATACCTGCAATTCTCAAAAATTAATTAGATTATCTAAAGGCAAAAATCGATTAAAATTTCTTTAAGTTTTGTTTAGTTTGCTGCTTTTTGTTTTATTTAAAAAAAATTAAAAAATGAATATAAAATAAAATAATAAAAAAAAGTAAATAATTAATATTAAATATTCCCTAAAAAATGAAATATTAAAATTAAAATAAGTAAAACAAATTTTTAAGATTTTCATAAGTTTTTTTTTTGTAAAAAAAAAAAAAAATATCATTTTATTATTTCATTTAAATCAGTTGCGTTTGCCATTATCAAAAACTTGTATCTAGATATATGTATATATCCATTAAAATTGTTATCATTAATAATAATAATATTGAAAAATATATATAATTATATATATATATGTATATACAATTTATGTTTGAAGAAAATGAGTTATAAATAAAAACTAATTAAGCATATTGCGATTAACACTCACGACTATATCACAGAGATTAACAGATAAACTAACTAACAGTAAAATAATATATATATATAATAACTTAACTTAAATTAGATAAAAAAAAAATAAGATATATATATATATTTGTATGTGTGTGTGTGTGTGTGTGTGTATAATCATAATACTTTCGAGTGGGCTAACTAAAAGTTGTTGATTCTTGTGTAAGAGTGGCTAAAGGTATGTGTGTGGGTATGTGTGGGTGTATGTGGGTTGTAGGCGTGGCGACTAGAACGACAAACTGTAAATGAAACAGATAAATATTATAATCAAGACAGAGATAGAGAGAGACAGAGAGAGAGAGAGAGAGAGGGACAGGGGAGGGCAAATGGATATACTTAAAATTAGTTAAGCGAAATTTCATTTTTCTTTCTTTTCTTTCATTTATAAATTAATAAACTTAAAATTTAAAATTTTTTTCTCTGCTCTAGCCAACAAAGAGGAAGTGAGAGAGCGAGAGTGTGTGTGTAAGAGACAACAGTTAGTGAAAGAGATAGACTTATAGATCAATCAAATAATTTACTTAAGCAAAGTTTACTGTTTTTTTTTTTTTTTTTTTTTTTTTGTTTTTTCTTCTTCTTTTCTTCTTCTTTTTTTTTTTTTTGTTTGTGTTTTTTTCACTTAATTCACTATATTTTGTTTCCATTTTTTAAGTTTTCTTTTTTTTTTTTTTGTTTTTTTCTTTTTTTGGGATTTTTTTCTCTTTTTTTTTTCGTTGTGGTTTTTGTTTGTTGTGGCTGTTGTTGTTGTTGTTGTTGCTGTTAGTGTTATGAGGTGCTTGTGGGGAACGGGGATCACGGAAAACGTTTAAGAGGTAGGGCATTCACGTGCGCAGCACGCGTCTTTGTTGTTGTTGTTGTTGTCGTTGCTGTTGCTGTTGTTGTCGTAGATGGCCAACAGTTGCTTTCGATTGCCGTTTACCACGTCGTCCACCCTCCGCCGGTGGTTTTGATACCTCATTGAACTCCTTACGATTGCTGCTCGACGAAGACAACGAGAATGAGGACGACGATGACGACGACGACGACAATGTGGAGGAGGATGATGACGATGATGACAATGATGATGATGATGATGATAATGATGATAATGGAAACATTGGGGTAGGAGATGCGGAAGCAGAGGCAAGATAGGCATTATTAGCCCTTTTCCACATCGGTTCTCTTGACATACCCCGCCGCCTCTTATCACGTTTACCCTCCCGTCGCAACAATTGCCACATTGTGCGCAGGAATTCATAATAATGATGTTTAACAAAACGCATGTCCATGGAATCGACTTCCTCGATGGGATTTTTGTTACATGGCATTGATAATGAATCGAAAGATTTACGTTTACTGCGTAATTTTAAACGCTTATTCATTTCATTCCGTGAGATTTGTGGTAGATGTACAACATTTGAACCAGTTCCAGTTACAGTTCTAGATCCAGATCCAGATCCTGTTAGTATATTACTATGCCTGCGTTGCTTTTGTCTACCATTCTGCTGTGGATATGTATTATTCACTGCCGTTTCCAAATCACATAGCATGCTACGTGAACTAAGTAACAATATACGCAACTCCTTGGCGGCAGGTGATTCCCGTTTCATAATCCGACGATCCCAATTGATTTGCAAGCGACGTAAATAGGCAAAACTGGCCACATAGGTTTGCATGTTGCGGTACCAGCGCTTCAAGGCAATCTAACAAATGAGAACAAAAACCAAAAAGGATAACAATAAAGGATAAATAAAAATATATTTTAAGCTAGATTCTAAAGTAAAGTCTATCTATATACTTGTCAAGATCTTATATTAATACATACCGTTGAGTTGGGCTTCAGTTTGGGTAAAAATTTATAATTATGATTGTGCAGGGAATATGTGGTCATATTTCTAATATCAATAACTGAATCCTCGCTGGCATTAAGGCCACGATATTCCTTAAAGGCATTACGCTTTAGCTGATTAAAGCTCTGCAAGAGTAAAAGAAGATAACCAAAGAGAGAGAGAGAGAGAGAAATTAATTTTGTTTAATTGTTATAAATTTATTTAGTTTTCTTTTTGGTTTTTGGTTTTGTCGTTTCTTACCTGCCTGGGACGTAGACGATGACGACGTTCTGGTATTGGCTGATAGAGACCATTACAGGGATTCGACCATTCCAGGGCCGTAGTACTTTCATTATAATTACGATAATCAATCCAATTACTATTCCTTTTTCGATGACGTTTACGTTGAGCTGGTACACCAAATCCAGATGACAACGACGACGACGACGATGATGAAGATGATGATGATGATGATGATGGAGAGGAAGATGCAGAAGATGATGATGATCCAGAAGATCCTGATGATGACGATGATGATGTTGATGATGATGATGAGAGGAGAGAGGCGGCTGCATTTCTATGTAAATCGCTTGCCATTGATGATGTACTGCTACTTGTTGTTGTTGTTGTTGATGTAGCTATTACAGTTAGACCACCACTAGCGGTAGCAATAGCCAATGTCATTTGAATCCTATAAACAAGCAGCAGGAGCAGAAGCAGCTGCAACGAGGAACACATCTCCGCATTGTCCAGCCGCACCACTTCCCTTCTCGATTGTCTCTTCCTTGTCTTTTCCGTCTTGTTGGCTTTAACTCTGATTGCAGCCCAATGGCAACCAACTGCAAATCATATATATATATATCTATTTATTGATTGATTTCTTGATATATTTTCTATACTTTTTTTTTTTGTTCAGTTTTTTTTTCTATATTCTAAACTTATGCGTATTTTCCTTGATTTTTCTTTGTTATTTTTTAGTCAAAAAAAAAAAAAAAAAAGAAGCAAATTAAATGGGGCAAAAAGAAAAAAAAAAGAAAGGAACAAACGGTCAAAGAAAATAAGTTAGGAGCTGAATTGGTAAGAGAAAGAAAGAGAAAGAGAGAGAGAGAGAGAATAGCAAAATTGAAGTTTAATGAATGATTTTCGCGATAAAGAAAAAAAATAAATTTAACACACACGCACGCACGCACACACACACACAAGCACACAAACCATAAGCAGGGGAAGGGAAAGGAAAGAAATAAAGAAAAAGGATATTCGTAGCGTCTAAAGAGCGTTAAAGTGAGGGGAGGTAGTCAGTGGGGTTGGGAGGGTTTCTTTTTAGCAAAAACTGTTCAATACGTTTCCTTTAATGCAAATGCAATTGCAATGCCTTCGTCTAGGAAATTTCCAATGGTTTTTTTTAACATTTTTCCTTTGATTTCTCTTTTTTATTATTGTTTTTTTTTTTTTTTTTTTTTAATGGATTTTGTTCTTCTTCCTTTAAATTCGTTTTCGTTTCCTTTTTTCGATTTTTTTCTTATATATTTTTTTTTTTTAATTTATTTTTAAGGCTGTTTTCTTTATGTTGTTGTTGTTGTTAGTTAGTTAGTTATTATTATTATTATTATTGTTGTTGTTGTTTTTTGTTATTGTGGGTGTGAGGTGGTAGAAAAATTTTTTATTATTTTTTTTTTCGATAATTTTAGTGAAAAAAACTTATTAATTTAGACAATAAACTCGAGAGTATCCCGAATGAGAGAATTGTGAGCGAGAGAGAGAGAAATAGGTAAAAGAAATAATACAATAAAAAAAAAAAAAAAAATATTTCATTCACTTCGATCAAAATTTGAAACAAACCGAAATATCTACTATATATAAATAATAAATAAAAATAAAAAGAAAAGAAAATTTTGAAATTTAAATCATAACAAAAAAAAAGAGAAAAAGGAAAAATAATATTTAATATATATTTTAAAAAATTTAATACTTAAATTGTTTTAAAAAAAATATTGAATATATATTTTAATAAATTTAATACTTTAATTGTTTTTAAAAAAATCTTCACTATATTTTTAAATATATTTTTCCTTTCTTTTTAATTTTGATATATTTTTATCTTAATTTTTTAATTATATATATTAGAGAGGGAGAGAGAATAATAAATTAAAAATAATACACACACCGCATTATAGTTGAAAATTGTTTCGTTGACTTTGGGAACCCTTATATAATAATAATGGGTTCCGAATAACTTTAATTTTAATTTTCTTTTTTAATATTTTTTTTTTTAACACTTGCACTTGAAAAACAAAAAAAAAATTCAAAATTCAAATCCAAATTTAAAAAATTTTAATTTGTTTTTATAATTGCAATTAATTTCTTATTTATTGCACACTTTTAGTTAATTAGTTTATTGTTATTAATTTGTTAACTTTTTTTTAATTTGCAGTTTTTATCTTCTTCTTTTTTTTTTGTTGCTTCTTTTATTGTTTTTGTAAGAGCTCACTTCGCGGTCAGTACTGTTCACGTCCAGATATGAAACCGAACTGATCCAAAAGTTGCGCTGAATTTGACCAGCTTTCTTTGTTGAGAGGCCAGCCCGAAAATACAAAAAAAAAAAAAATAAAAGAAAAAAAAATAATGCCACAAGAAAAAAAAAAACCAAGACACCAACCAATATAAACGAGACCAAGACCAAGACCGATACCGAAACCGAAACCGAAACTGAGGCGAGTCTTCTTTCATGTGTTGTGGCAAGCGAATGAACGAACAAGCGTACAAACGAACACTAAAGACCTCAAGAGATCCCTGGGACAACGGGACCAGGTCGAGTTTGAGTTGTCTTAGTATATGTGTATGTGTGTGTGTATGTGTGTAAGCCTGATCCGTTTTGCCTGTATGACTGACCTGGCTTGTCTTACGGCTGTCTACCTGCTGCTGCTGTTGCATGTAGACCGAAAGGCCTTCGTTTCTTATGGACCAACCAAAGTGGCAGGTCTGGCCTCTTCAACGCCATTGTGGCTCAGTTTTACCATAAACATCCAATGAGAAGAATCCACTCACTAAGATATGGCAACATCAAGACAGCAAGAGTGACAGAGAAAGCATATGAGGTAGATGATTAAAAAGACTGCCCACTGTTAGGGTTTTCTTACACTCTCTCTGTCTCTTTCTCTTTCTCTCTCTCTTTCTCTTTCTTGTGCACATATCCTTTTCTTGGCCAGTTTGAAATTTTTCTGGCTTCTGGCATTTTATTGACTTTGTTTCATTTCAACTTTAACCCTAAATCTAAAAAAATATATATAAAATATTGTTTATTAATATATATATAATATATATTTAATATATATACTTAAAAGTTGTGCTATGGATCTGCAAGTATAACAATTATTATTTTTATTAAATATTTAAAAAATTATTTAGTTAAAGATTTTAATCCCTTTTGATTGTATAAATCAATTTACTCGCTTACCGTTTTGTTCCTTGGAATATTATATTCTATATATATATATATTTTTACTAGGGACTCTATATATTTTTTGGATTTTATATATTTCTATATACTGATCCTTCTTCTTCAGAGACTTTCACACTGTAACAAGTTTCATTTGCAACTGTTATCTTTGTTGCTTGTTGATTCGATTTTTGTGCAAAATCCTTTCGACTGATCTTCAGGTAATGAACAGCTGTTAAAGTTCCATTTTCAGCCTTTTTATTTTTGGCAGGTCAAAGTTTTTGTTGGGTTTTGGTTCATATTTTATGACGGACCACTAAATTGACCTGGATTTACCCATATATATATATATATATGAGTATAGTTGTAGGTATTCCATGTTCTTTTGTTGCCTAGGTAAGTGCCAGTCTCTGTCTCGTGTCCTTTTGTTGTTGTTGTTGACTGCACAATTGACAAGCTAATTAAATTTAGTTGCTGTTTTTGTATACAAAAATTATGGCCACATTGTGTTGAGAACACAGCTGTGTAGAAAAAGTAAACGATATAACAATCCAACGATCGATCGATCGATCGATCGATTGTACGATCGGCAGATAGCAAAAACCATAGGAGCGAAGCGGCACGGCACGGCACGGCACGACTTGGCTTTAAGGATATCCCAGGGCTGTAACTTGCGTCTAACCGTAAGTGCAATGTATGTATGTGTGTGTGTTTTTGTGTTGCCTTCTTTTAATTTTTTTGTATTGGACAGCCGGAAAGTGCAGCCGTGTTGGCACAGCGGGCGTACTTGCCTTGATTTTTGCCGCACGCCACACACAGGACTCACAGGGAACATCTAGGACCAACTCACACAAATAAACAAACATATATCAAACATTTCTATTGTATATTACCTTTGGGAATCGACAAGACAAGACAATTCGCACCCGAAAAACAAAAAGAAAACAAAAAAAAAAAAAAAACAACTTCATTTCGGCCAGAACTAAAATCTGGGACCAAACACACGATTATTGCATTGATGAGCTCCTGCTGCTCCTGTCCGATCTAAAGACTATATATATATATATTCCCCTCTCACATATATACCTATGTTGTATGTCTCTATGTGTGTGTGTGTTGATTTGCAATTCGTTCTGGACAACAAAAATATTTTGCTACAGGAAAGAAAAGAAAATTGAGCTGTTCTCTGGTGTGTGCGGTCCTTGCCTTTAGTTTCATTTTATTTTATATTTTGTGTGTGTATTTTTGTGTTTTTTTTTTTTTATTTTACCACCTTATCGGCGTATCGAATGTTAAAGGATACGGTTTAATATGTGTAACCCCCGGGAATGAAGGTTAACCCATGGGCACACAAACATTCACCTCGCCTCATTATACGCTGCTTAGCTCCTGTCGTTTACCTAGAGGGAGAGCAAGAGGGACTCGTCGTTCCATCCGACATGCCTACACCTTCAATCCATACATCCATCTTGTAGTGTTCTTTGACTATCCCTATCGCTAACCGATGACCCTTGTTGTTTTTGTGGGCGTCCTTTTTGCCGAAGGTGTGAGTTTTTAGAGGCAAGTGCTGTTTTGATTATGCGTAAAATTGCTTCACTTTATCATTGATTTTTACTGCCAATTCTCACTTTCTGACTGACTGACTAACTGTCTGTCTGTCTGTCTGTTTGTCTGTCTATCTTTATTCAGGTGCAAACGGTTAGTCATGTTTAGCCGCTTATCTATGGGCGATAAAGACCATATAAGACCGTAGAAAATGTCCTTGGAAATTCACATTAGTTATGCAACTTATTGTAGATCCTTTAATCCTAATATTTTGTTGCATAAATAATTACTAGATTATTAGCTATTAAACTGAAGCATCATATATAAAAAAATTATTAAATATTTTACTCTTAAAATAGTCCTATACAGTTCCTTATTTTTGGTTTAATAAAAAAATTAAGAGTATATTATTAGTTTTTGTTATATTAAATTTAAAATAATAAATAAAAATAATAATTTCATAATTAAAATAAATGCTTATTAAGAATTTTAAAATTTACAAAAAAAAATTGTTATTCTTTTTCTTCTTTAAATGAAAATTCAAATTTCTTTTATTTTTTTTTCTTTATATTTCGTTTAATAAAAAATTTAAGTTGGTGACTTAAAAATTTCTATTAAATTAAATTTAAAATAATAAATAAAAATAATAATTTTATTTTTAAAATAAATGTTTATTATTTATTTTAAAATTAAAAAAAAAATATTTATTCTTTAAATGAAAATTTCTCAATTAATTTCTAATTTCTTTTTTTTTATTAAATCTTATTGATATTTGGCTAACACAGTTGACACATTGGACTTATAAAAAGTTTAAATATTTTAAAAGAATGTCATATATTTTCTAAGATTTTTTAGATTTCAGATTCAAACTATATAAAGTTTAAAAATTCAGGAAAAAAAAAATTCTGAAACAATTAAAAAGAATTTGTCTAGTTTATCCTATGATTTATTTAGAGAACTTAAACCGACATTAGCTTAGTTATTCTAAAGTTAAAAAACAAATATATATATCATAGTTCTATAGCGATATAGCCTGAGTCAGAAATATATATCCAAGCATATGATTATCATAAGTTAAATATAAAATATTAAAATAATATGGATCCTTATTGTTTTGCAACTAAAAAATTTTCATATTATAAACAATAAAAGGAAAATATGTCTGTAATCAAAACATTCTATGAAATTTATTATTTAAGAAATTTTATAGATATTTTTTCTACCTACATACATTTTATAATAATATACGATAACTGGGAGTCCTAATATATAAAATATATTGCACTTTCTTTTAGGATAAAAACAATCTTAATATAATAATGAATCAACTGAAGTAAAATTAATAAAGAATTCAGAAAAATAGACAACTTCATTATACTAACAGCAATGCCAATAAAAGCTAATAAAAATTAAGAACTAATTAAGAAATTATTTCAAGAACTATTCGAAAGCCCTGGTAATTGAGATTATCCTGCCCTCGTATCTAAGGATACGATCAATCAATATAATCAATTGCGCAAAAGTTGCTAATAAAATTTCATAACGCTACAGGGGCATAGAAAGAACGTCAAAAGAGGGGTGGAGAGGGTGTTGAGCATAAATATGCCGACTCACTGCAACAAATTGTCCACTGCATAAATAGTAGTTAGGTAGAAGTAAGGTAATGGCTGACTGTTTGAGGAGGTATCCCATGTACCGCTTTTGTATTGCCTTAACTAGTTGAGAATTGCAACTTAGTTTGGCAAAAAAAAATTTCATAAAATACACAATAAATCTAGTATTAAAAATTAATTATATATGTTAGCTTTTGTAGTATTGAAATCTTATATTAAAATAGTCCTTATTAAAATAACAAATAAGACAAAATTTGTTGGAGACAAAATTTAGTTCTAGAATATATACTTTATATATTTAAAATATTCAAAAGAATTATTTATTAATTTCAATTCTAAACGTACTAATTAACAAATATTTTATTCAATTTATTTCAAATATTTCGCAAT
The DNA here is from genome assembly GCA_018903615.1 of Drosophila neocordata. Taxonomy (NCBI): domain Eukaryota; kingdom Metazoa; phylum Arthropoda; class Insecta; order Diptera; family Drosophilidae; genus Drosophila; species Drosophila neocordata. The sequence goes on from JAEIGI010000003.1 coordinate 12,206,211, forward strand.
TATTGTTCACTTAGTAGAATAAGAAAAATATTAAAATATCACTTTCGTTGATTATTATTTTTTGAGAAATATTTAAAAAATATATATAAATGAGAAACAAGATATTTAAAGATTATATATATATACATGAAAAACAATTGACTTGTTTATTATATATATAAAAATCTTTAAATTTTTTAAAATTAAAACAACAATTACAATTACAATTTTTTTCTGATTTTAAAAGTTTTAAGAAAATAAATAATAATAATCGAAAAAAAGTAATTTTAGATCTATTACTTTATTTATTTTATGAATAAAAATATATATATATATATATATATTTATAATTATATATTATGAATAAAAATATATATATAAATAATTATATAATAGGATTTCCCATTTATTAATCATTTCTGAGAGATTTAAAATATTTCTTAAGAATTACTTTTGTAAGAGAAATTCATTTCCACAATTTTGTTGATCTTTAAGCACGACATTAAACCTAAAATTGGGTTATCTTGTGATGCTAATATAAATATATATATATATAATATACAATTATATATATATTGTTTTATATATTATAGATATATACTATATAATTTGATATATTTCAGGCTTTTTAAATGTGGCACTTAAAGTTTACAAAGTTCATTGATTTTTTTTTAAATTTTTCTTTAAATAAAAAACTATTGAAAACAATTTTTATTTATTTAAAATTTAATTTGATAATTTTCAATTAAAAATTGACTTTTCCAATAAAATTAGATAAAAATCTACTATTAAATATTACTTATTGCAATGTGCAGAAAAATTTCGATTTAAAATTATATTTAAACTCAAAAAATTTAGGTTTTTTAATAGCTAAAATTCCAAATTTTTGATTCATGGAAATTGAAACAATTATAAATACTACATTTATTTTGTATACAAGAACAAACAGCAAAAAAAAGGGCGGAACTTTAAAATATCGTTAACAATTACTCGAATGCTGATTGGAGCAATATAAATTTGAGTAAAACCCATTTATTGAGTGGGCACGAGATAATACGACCAATCGACAAGCTAAAAAAACACTCAATGAGAGTATAGAGACAAAGAGTAATAACTTAAATGCACACACACACACACAAAAAAAAATGGGCATGCAAACAAAGACATATTGAGAGCATGTAAAGAGAGTGAGAGGCAATGAATGAGCGCAAGTATTTGGTGGTGTGCGTCAAACAGCAACAGGTTGTTGAGTGTTGGGTATCCAAAAGAGCAGGGCAGGGCTCACTCTCTTTCTCTCTCTCGCTTGCTTGCTAGCTAGCTCTCTTGATAATAAAATTTCATTCATAAATTTTTTGTTTGACGCTTGAGACGCTGCTGCTGACTCAGTTTAGATTAGAGAGAGAGATTGTTATACGTACGCTGGCTTTGCTTTTCGTTTTTACAGTTAGATGTATTCTGCTACTGCTGCTTTTTCCTCTTCTTCTACGTTTTCATCTTCATTTTTTTTTTTTTTTTGCGTTCTGGTTTTTATTGGGGATCGCCATTGCCACGCGCACCAACCAACCGCAGAATCGAATCCAGAAAAAAATTAATTTTTCAACTCAACTGAACTGAACCGAAGTAATACCAAATCGACTCCAATTTCCAATGGCTTGAGAAGCCCCAAAAAGTCTTAAAGATTGGCGCCAAAGGAACCCAATATATTAACGAACTCTCAAATCTCTTAAAAAAAACAAATCACGCAACTTGAATTCACTTAGATAAAAGATCATAAAACAAAAAAAAAAAAAACAAAAATGTGTAATAATAAGAAAAAAATCAAAGCAAATACTTCGTATGAGTCCATTATTATGGTCCATGAGTCATAGTCACGCGTTCAACCGGGTCTCACATGGGTTTTTCACCTCTACTCGCATTATATTTAGATATATATATATATCTAATGGGACGTGCCTAAGGTTTCGTTCACAAATTTCTCTATTTTAGTTTTGGGTGGGTCAAGGTAATTGCATTAATTATGGACATTTTTTTCGTGTTATTGTCATTCCATTAGAATATTTTTTTCAGATTTCTGTTGCTAAGCTAACAACAACAACAAAAATTGAAATACTGGAGCATGTTACTCATAGGAAGTGGGAAAACAATCATCAATATACGTCTCTAAAAACTTATCTATGGGAACCAAAATGAAACAGTTTATTATTATGTTCAATCATCAAATATTTTTAAAAGATTACTAAAAGAATCATTATTTTTAGATCACTTGCAGGTTTTTGAAAGGATGTAAGCTTTTTGAGATAGGAATACTTAGGTAAGATTGGTCCTGTGGGTTTTGTATCCTAATTTTATTTAGTCAGTCCTTAAGTTTAGATATAAAACTCATTTCGTTTTATTAAAAAATCATATTTAAATAATTTTAATTTGCAAATTGTCTTATTGAATTGAATTTTATATATAAATATTGAATTTTTGAAGCGATCGCTTTTTTTATAATGAATTCAGATGAAAATATTGAATTTATCCAGATTCTAAGTATTCTTCAATTTCTGATCTTAGGCCCTAAATATTTTGGTTTAATCATCAAATTTATTTAAAAAAAAAAAGTATTTAAACTTATGTTACTCCAGAACAGATAGTTACGATACCAAAATAGAGACTTTCTTATATAGAAACTTCATTTCATAGAAATTATAATGAATAAAAGAGAAAAAGAATAAAAAAAAACTTTGCCTTTAAAATTAATTTTTTTATCAATGATCATCATTGTATATAAAATCCTAATCTAGCAATCTATTTACTTATTTACGATTTTATAATAGATATTAGCTTTGTCCGCAAGCTGCACTGCTTAACAGGATGCACTGCTTTAATAGTTCCTTCATTTAATGCAGTTGGAGGAAAAGAGCAACAGTTCTAGCAACTGCATTCTGCAAGCAGTAGACAAAAACCAAGCAGTTTATAGGAAAAGCAGGACTGCTTATCGTTCAATGTAAATAGTTTAATAATTTAAATTTAATAAAAATTACATTCACTTGGATTGCCAAAATAATGAACAACTTTTATATATATATATATTTTCAATTGATATTACAAATTTTTATTTACTCATAAAAACAATGTAGCTTATTCAAATTTTATGAAACATTCATTGAAAATGCTTGCTTAATAAGATAATTTAAATATGATAATAAATAAGATGCGATAAATAATTGAAATGTTTGAAACAGTTAATATAATTTAAAAAAAAAAAATAAATAAATAAGTAAATATATATATTATATAGATGATATTTTGTGGATATCAATGGATAATATATTAAATTTAACTAGTTTACGATTAATAAACTATCAGTTATGGCATGGATTGATAGGACAATGATGATACATATACATATTTGTTGATTTCTAGCACTATAATATAGCCTGACTTGAGAATTCATAAGTATAGTTTTGGTATTTGTATTATGGAACTAATTTTTAATTACTTTGTTAGGATATTCGATTTTATGAACTTTCTAATAAAAGTCCATCACTTTTTAGCATTAGCTCATATTTACCCTGAACAACAGTGAGCAATTTAATAGCCTCCAAGCCAATAGCATATATAACATTGGCATGATTTTTATTATATGTATAACCGGATCTATCGCATTTCTCAACACCCATGGCAGCTGTGGCCATATAGATATTATGCAACATCTTTTCACTAATATAATTAAAAGTATCTCCCCACAATTCCTTGGGCATTTTCAATGAGTTCATCAAATGTCTCACGATTTCCAAAGAGTCCACAATTTTAGGTAATTCCTCACCAGGATTACCAATCTCTGTTGTCTCAAATTTAAAATTTATTGTATCATCATCATTGTTCTGGACCTTAACTGTCTTAATGGCCTCCCTTAAAGGATGCTCCAAATCCAATTGATGGAGACTATAACGTTGAATGGCCATCTTTAAGCTAAGATCATGATCTCGCATTAGCTAAATAATAACAATAGAAAAATATTATAAATTATAATTAGTAATTAGAATTCTATTTGTATTAAAATACAGTTTTTTTTTTGCGTGTGCTACTTACCCATTCTTCTAATAGACATTGTATAGAACTTTTTGTCTGTTCTGTTATATTCAATGCATCCTGAATACTCTTACGTGTTGGCTGCATGGACATTTTGATATTTAAACAACTTTGATTTGTCTTTTTGGCTGGTGCTACTTTAATAAATATTGAATTAATATTTGTTGTTGAGGTATCAGCTGAACGCAAATGTACGTGATGATGTGGCAATATCAAATGGCGACCATGCACATGACGTGGCAGGGCATAAACTTCAGATGATGTCCAAAGACTTAGAAATAAACCAGCTAATAGTAAACACTTAACAGGACCTAAAAAAAACAAAGACAAAAAAAAAACAATTAATGCTTAATCATATAAAGTTATACAAGTTCATTGATAAGTAGAAAACAATTTCTATATAATTTGATTTTACTCTTTAGCTAAAAATAAAACAAATTTCATCTAATTAGACATAATTAGATTATTCTTATTTCTGTTGATGTCTACACAAATCATAATTAGTTTATTTCTGGACAGAAAAAAAACAGAACAAGGTAAGACGTAAAGGTAAGAGAGATGTGAGACATGTAGAGACAGGTAAAATGTCAATCAAAATTTAAATTTTCTAATCTATAACTTCCAAATGACGTAGTGATATGACGTACTTTGGCCAACATATACTTGGCCAAGATAACAAATGAAACATACATATGTATGTATGTATGTATATTTCTTCTTGTTAAAACTTACTTATGGTTGTGCCACAATGTAAACGATCATATGCATTTCTATATGTATTTGCATTTACTGTTACATTTGCATTTGTATATATATCTGTATTTCCTGCTGCAGATAATACTGATAATGTTGATGATAATGTATTGCCGGCTGATAATGTTAATACCGCTGACGATTCCATATTTAAGGAGTTATTGTTAATAGGTGTTTGTTTTAGATTTTCTTGAATTTTGATTGCTTGATTTTTGGCATGCAATTTGGCCACACGACGTTGGGCAAAACCACCGCAAGGTGATGATGATGATGACGATGACGTTAACGATGATGATGTTATTTTAGCCATATTTAATGTAAATCCGCTAACACGTACACAAACACACTCTCACACTAGCCAGCACAGTTAGAATAATAATAACAACGATATAACAACTTTTGCGGTCTTTGCGAGAAGGGAAATTTGAAATTTTTTATCTATTATAATGTTCTTTAACCGTTTAACCGTTTTGAGAAAATCCCAATAATGACAAGAACAAAAAAAATATAATACTAAAAGTTGGCAAAAAGAGAAAAAGCCAAAAACCGTCAAGTTAACTCGTCAAGATCTGTAAGTTATTTAATATTAACAGGTGTATGGCATTTAGTTTTTATAGGCCGACAACTTGAGCAGCGGGCCTGACGGCGGCTGACGCTGACATTGTGGCAGCGACAACGAGACGATGAGCCGAAGTCACACTCATACAAATACATTTCCATAGAGAGAGGCTCACTCCCACACACACACACACACACATATAGAAATACTTCAAGTATGTTAGCTAAGGCAAAAGCATCTCACAACAACAACTTGATGACAATTGTACGCTCTTTAAAGCTATCTGCTTTGGTGGTGTTGTTGTTGTTTTTCTTATATATTTTGTCTTTTCTTCTTTTGCTTGGTTTTTGTTTTTGTTGCTTTTATGTGTGAGAAGTTGTTGTATTTTTATTTATCGTAATAATTGGCAGCCAATCGTATCTAAGCATACACGAGTACAGAGATACGAAATTTTACGAAGTACGCCAAGCAAAGATGACTTTAGGTGGATGCACGCTCCGTTTCAATAGGGGGATTACCCTTTTGTATAGGGGTTGAATGGTAAAGTGTAAAGTGGGGTAGAGTGGGGGGTACAGTGGTATGGAGTGTAGTGAAGTGTAAGAGAGTGTAAGAGAAAAAAGGAATTGAAAATTCTCTACTCTGCTTTTGCTCTAAGTGAGTGTTCATTCAGGGCAATTGCAGCATCGTTATATTGTTTGATAATTATTCAGTTTGTGGCATGCATCGTTTTGTGTGAGTCATTAAATATGCAATGCACCTACAACCGCTTTGCCCCTTAACGTTTATACAACGGCAAAAGAAAACTCTTCTTGTACATATTGCATATGTAGTTGACTGACTCAGTGTATCGACTCTTGGCCCATCGAAATTGTAAGTATATACACATATATATATATATATATAAATGTATATGTGTATGTAAACATACATACATACATATATAGCAATGCAATTGCAGTTTTTGTTGCATCGCACTTGACCGACCAATTGCAATTTCCCTTTTTCCCTTCATGTTCGTTGACTTTTGTTATACCCTAGCACAGAGGGTATAATAAAATTGATCAGTTGTTTGTTACGCATAAAAATGTCTCCATAAATTATTGATATACTTGAGCAGCATCAATAGCCGCGCCAATATATGTAGCCATGCTCATGTCTGTCTGTTTCTTTGCACTTTCTATAACTTGAGCATTAAGCTACATGGTTGAAACTTGGTAGATAAGCTTTTCAGATGTCTAAGTTGATAAAGTATAAAAATCAGACATATCCGACGACTAAAGATATAGTAAATTGACTTTGGTCCCCATAAGCACAAAAGAAGCTGGTTTAAGCACTGCTCAAGGCGTAAACTTTTTTTTTTTTTAAGTTTTAATAATGTAATTATACGCTGTACACCAAGTTGTAATCAATTCGAAAGCCATATAATAGATAAAAAGTTAATTAGTCTAGACTAACTAGAATTGTAAGAGTATACAAACTTCCGCAAGGCCGAAGTTAACTTCTTTGATCACTCTCTTCTGTTGTTGTTGTTGTTGTTGCTATTGTTGTTTTCTTCCTGTCTCTAATTTATGCATGCATGTTTCTTAGCCCCCAAAACGGATGTCACATTGCATATTTGTGTATATGTGTGTGTGTGTCCAATAAGAAGTTAAATAAAGAAGAAGAATCAATATTTACAACAATTCAAACATCGATCAAACAATTGATTCATAAAATTTTAAAATAAACTCCAAAAGTTATTTATAATTTGTTTGTTACTCTTTTCTATAATTGATAAAGATTTGAAATATATATTTTTGAAGGCCTTTTTGGGGGTTTTTATATGAAATTGTTTATCGATAAACGAGTGAGAAACATAAGAAAATAATTTACAAACAAACTTATTTAACTAAATGATAAGGTATATATATATATATATATATATTAATTACGTTATAAAAAGTGTTTTGGAATATAACGATTTGACTTAGTTTGATTAGCTTATTGTTTATATACGTCACACTTATTGAGCTGGCAACTTTGTTAGTCTTTTCAATTTATTTGATCAAATTTCTAAAAGCTCCCAAGACGGATCTTTTCAAAATTTGTTCATCTAATTGTTATTTATTTTCTAATTATATATATACATCTCCATCTATATATATAGTAGTCCCCGACTCTTTTTAAAGCTCGTCTCTACACTTGCCATTGTTGTTGTTGCGGTAATTGAAGTTATTGCCGCGTCGTTGCGTAGGCATTTCCGATCAGCACCGATCCGATCGCCGCCAAAACGTGCGCGCTCAATGAAAACTGAAAGCCAAAAGGCAAACAAAACCGCCAAAAGACAAACGTATGTAATTGCGAATGATATACGAATACTATAAAGACAGTGTATAAGAGTCCAACCAAATGATATGGCATTCAGTCAACATTTATTTAACACTTTGCTCTCTGCTACTTACAACAATTCAAACACATTTAATCCGTTCTAGAGACCAAAGTCTTTTTATATATACCGATTTTTAAGTCCCATGGGGATATATATTTTATTCAATGCTGATATCTGAGCAGGGGAATTGGTTCTCAAAATAAAACAAGAACAAAAAAAAAAAAAAGAAAAAACCAAAATTTAAACTGTTTAAAGGGAAAATAATAAAGGGTTTTTTGCAAAACTAAAATTTAAAAAAAACCCTTCAAAAAAAATTGTTTTCTTGGATATATTTTAAATAAGAAATAAATTTATGGATAAACCAAAATCGAATTCCTAAAACAAATCGTAAAGGGTTTTTTTTGGTTTTTTTTTTTTTTTTTGTAAGAAATTCCAAAAATAGAAAGCAAGGAAAAGCTGAAAAAGCTTTTGTTTTCAATATACAATAATTTCATGAATATCTTTATATAGATATGTACATATACTATACTACTACTACTAAGTAAACTTAGTAAAAAAAAAAATGATATTCTGTTTTGCATGCTACTGCATTATGGAGAATCAAATCCCCAATGACACATTTTTGAGGCCTTGAAGAGATAATAATAAAAGCTCGATAAGAGTAAGCTAAAAGAATAGAGAGAACTAACTTTGACATTGACTGATTTCGAATACCCTTACCTTACATATAAATTACGAAAATTATAAAAAAAAGTACATAAAACTACTTAAAACTCTTTAGCTTAAGAAATAATTATTTATTATAAAAAATATATTTTTTGGTTCATTTGTTGTTATGAAAGCTATATGATATAGTGATCAGATCGGTATAATTTTCTAGATATACAATTTCAATGCAACATTTTTAGCTCTGTTGCATTAAAAATCAAAATGACAGACGGATAAGAACTCACCTTATCGGTCTTATCAAGAATATCTATATACTGTATATATAGTCAATAGATATTTTCTTCTAAGCGTTGCAAACTTTTCATCAAAGTTAATATACCCTTTTTGCAATATTTTATAATAGTGTATTTATAAGAAAAAGTGCATCTAACAAGACAAAAAAAAAGAGCACTACATAGCTTTAACGAAAATTTCAAGGTACTTGGTACCTTTCCATTCTAGTTGGTACAACTAGACTGTGTCTCTTACTATTAAAATTATCTTACAAATAAGTTTCCCAAATATATGCCGTATATATATCATATATATATCGATAGTTGTTATTTATATATATATAAACTTGATCTTTTTCTTAGTAAATAATCAGTTTTCAAGTAACTTTTGTCTTTTTAACTTCCTTGTAATCTTTGCTATATTTTCGACCGCAATTTGCAAAATCTGTCCAAAGTCCACACAACTTTATGAGATTTTTGTAAATAAATAAAAAATAAACACTATTTAAATGCAATAATAAACTATATTACTATTAACTAGTAATTAATCTGTTTTTAAATAACTTTTTTACTTTTAACTTCTTTATCATCTATCTTTGACCCAAATTTGCATTATCTATCCAAAGTCCATCCAATTTCATCATAACAAAACACGTTTCAAATGCAATGAAAATATATATTATTTTTTTCTATTTTTCTTACTAGACAAACAAGATAAGATAGAATTTTGAGCTTTTCAGTCGAAAGTTGTTTCAAAAAATCAAATACCTTGCAGGCATAGGATAAAAGAGTATATTAAAGTCTCTAAAATATATGTAACAGGCAGAAGAATGCATTTCCTACCCCATAAAGTCTATATACATTCTTGATCAGGAGCCGATTGAACCATCTTTAAGGATCTAGGTTAAGAAAATTTGCTGTCAGCATTCGTCTAGTGTTTACGCAGATTAAATTTTGCCATTGCCAATACAATTTGAATTTTGTTAAAGGTAGCCGACGCCCAATTGGCAAATTCGTGGAAAATCGGTCAATAAATCTTGAAAATGTATCTACATTTTGTATCTTATACTTTGTACTGAAATTACAAGTATGAATAAGGGAGAAAGCATGCGTTCTTTAGTGGGGCATGTAAAGGGTGATTTTTTAAGAGTTAAGCTTTTCAAGTTGTCAGCATTGGTTGATTATGATGTCAAAATGTCATCGGTCAAATTTAAAAATGCCATTTTATCGACGAAAGACTTACAAACGAACAACAATTGCAAATGGTTGAAATTTATTATCAAAATTCGTGATCTGTGAGGCTATGAGGCTCTTTTCTGGCCGAACGAATCCCTAAATTTTGCTTATCTGGGATGATGAGCAGCCACATGCAGTATAAGAATTACCGATGCATCTAAAAAAAATAAAAGTTTGGTGTGGTTTATGGGCTGGCGGCATCATCAGTCCATCGGAAGAAACGTAATCGTCAACGTCGCATGATACGCTACTTTTTTTTTTGCCCCCATTTGCTGATTTGGACTTGATTGACATGTGGTTTCAACAAGACAGTGCCACATACCACACAGCTCATGAAACAATGGACCTGTTGAGGAATGAATTTGGTGAGCAGTTTATCCCTGAAAAAGGTCCTGTGAAATGGCCGCTAAGATCATGTGATTTGACGCCTCTTGACTATTTCTTGTGGGAATATGTAAAGTCGTTGGTCGACAACTATTAAAGCCTTACAGGATAACATAACACGTATTATTCGTGAAATACAGGACGAAATGCTGGAAAAAGGGCTGCAAAATTGGACCTTCCGAAAGGACTATCTAAAACGAAGCCGCAGACAACATTTACATGAACTTATCTTTGGAAACTAAATGGTAAAGATCAATTTATCGATATCAATAATCATTTTGAATATATGATATCAAATTGTGTGATTTATACGCTTAAAAAATCACCCTTTATGAATAGAACTTTAGTTTCAATTGATGGCAAATTCAAAGAATTTTCTCTACTTACTACAGATAATATTCAATTCATTTTTAATTTTAATAATTTCAAGAATATTTTCTTAAATCCTTTACAATTAAGAAAACAAATTTAAGTATACAGAAAACCATTTTTATAAAGAAAGAAAAAAAAAAACAAAGATAAATTTAAAGTTTATAATATATTTATTAATATGTAAATTTATTTGGTGTCATATTTTGGTATCATTTTTGTAATTACAGACTTAGAAATTGTATATATATATATAGTTTTTAAAAGATTATTTTAACTTAAGTACAAGTCCATTTTCCATGTAATACAATTATTAGCAATATTCATCTGGTTTTTGATTAATCATTAAATCTAAACGATAATTAAAATATGTCATCAATTTGACTGCTTCCAATGTAATGGAATAATTTAAATAAATATCATTTGAATTATATTCAAATTTTGGTGTTGGGCATAATACATTCAATTGTTTTTCTAATATTAAATAAACATTTCTCATTTTCTCATTAATATTAAATGGATTCAGTTTCTGATCACTTGTCAAATTGTGCATTACATCAAATGAGCCAAGAAATTCAAATAATTCCTGTTTATCGCTGGCCAAATCCTTTTTCATCTCACTCAATTGATTATAATGAAATGAAGAATTCTCCCGATTATAGATCACATCATTCATATAATTCTGATGGTTATGGGTTAGATTTAAATTTGCATATTTATAGGTCACATATAGAGTTCTTTCTATGTCTCTTCCTTCAAGCTGTAAAAAAAAAAAAAAACAAATAAATTTGTTTATTCTTTATTTAGTTTATTAATCATTGAACTTACCAAATCGTTTGTAAAGATAACAAACAAATTATCTTGAGCCGAATTTATAAGGCTTTTAATATGTTTAAGTTCGCATAAAGGAATTGTTCCATTTATCGATCGATTGCATTCAATTTCATTTGTATATATTAAATTAATGGCCATGCAAAGTGTAAGAACAGAAATTAACTTGTTTGGATCTAAAGATGAAAATATTTTAATTAAATATTTATAACAACAAAACGTCTTTTTTTTTTCTTGGAATTCATCATAAAGGAGTCACTTACAAAACATATTGATGAATGCACTTGAAACAATATATTTATATATATATATTTTTTTTTTTTTGTAAAACTTTTGTCTAATTTTTATTAATTTATTTCACCAGCGATGTTAACTCTTCAGAAACAATTTATTATTTAAATTCTAACGACGCGGTGGTTCGAGATTTTATAGCCGTTCATATTCCCATTAAACACGATTATACCGAACAACAACAAACAGCCACAATTATAATAAAATAAATATAAGAAAAAAAAAAACAATAATTATATCACAGAGAAAGAGAGCGAGAGAGATGGGGAAGTCCGCAAAAACACAAAAAAAAATGTAAATAAGAGCAAGCATTGGGCTATTTATGACGACATTCGACTTTTGCCTCTGATAGCCTGATAAAATTTCCGTTCTTAGGTCTGCTCCAGTGAATGGATTGAAAGGTACTGAAGAAATGTGAAATGTAGTGCTTTGTTCTTTGAGATACTTATGAAACTAGATGACACACCGCAACAGGTCGTGTAAACGTGGCTGGTTCCATAAATGAAACAAACCAATCGTCCCTGCCGACTTTGACTATACCCTGTACCAATTAGAGAAACTTTATAAAATTAAACTCCTTCGAATTCTCCAATAATACAAACTAAAATTTTTATCACAAGCGGCAGCAACGAACGCATTCTATCTCGCTCACACTTACTACGCAATGTCGCACATGGCATTTCAGTGAAAATTTTACATAGATATATCTTTGATAATTCTTGTCCGATTTTAACAAAATTCAGCTGATAGCTTTTGGCCATATTATTGGACACTACACGAATGCTGACAACAAATTTGGTTGCTCTAGCTGTTATAGTCTCTGAAATCCACGTGTTCATACGGACGGATCAAGAATATATACTATATGGGGAAGAAAATGTTTCCTTCTGCCTGTTACATACATTTTAGCGACTTTAATATACCCTTTTACCCACCCTATGCGTACAGGGTATAAATATTAAAAACCGAAACCGAATCAAGATAAAGACAATGCAAATCATCAGAGAGATAAAGAATATAAATAAAAACTACAATGATGGGATAACTTTTTGATCCGATTGTTTTTATGGGAGCTATAGCATATAGTCGGCCGATTCTAGTGAAACTCAGTGAACATATTTCTATATATATCAAACTTATATATACCACATATACATATATTCATCTAAACAATTTTTTTGTCTGATCTTTCCTAATGGAGCTATATGATATAGTGAACCGATTTTGATGAAACTTGGTGGATATTTTAAGAAGTATAAAAAAAACTCACAAATACCTGCTTTTATGATATTTTATTGGAAAACAACAAAGTTATTGAGGTTAAAGCTTATTCACAACCGATTGTTCCTATGGGAGCTATATGATATAGTCATCCAATCTGTAACTTTAAGGGTCTCGAAGGAGATTGCGTTTATCCAGACAGACTGACAGACAGACAGACGGACAAGCATATATTAGCTCAGCTCATCGTGCTGATCAAGAATATATATCCCTTATATAGTCAGAGATGCTTGATTTTATGCGTTGCAAAATTCTAACCAAAATATACCTTTTGCAATGGCATCAAAATTGAAAAATTGTCTCTTTATAGATATACATATATTGTCTCTTATATATATATATATATATATATATATGTCGGAGTATGTATTAACTGGCAAGTGAGTGTGTGAGTGAGGAGTATGTATTACTGGCAAGTGAGTGTGTGTCTGAGTGTGTGTATTGCTGCGCTTGAGTGTTGCTTAGCTGAGGACTAATGCATCAGCCACTTAGTTTGGTCTCTCTAAGAGAAATCCTTCGACGTGTGAAGATCGGTGTGGTCGTGGAAGTGAAAAAGGTATAACACGTCATGAAGAAAATGGGATTAATCAATTAGATTCAGGACACGGCACGCGACACACCGAAACTCACTTGCTCCTCGAGTTAATAGTTAATATAAATGGAAAGAAGTGACAAGAAACGCGTTGACGGGGACGTGAATAAAGTTAATCTAACAAATAATATTATTCCGACTAATAGTTATAACATATATATATATATATATATAGAGAGAGAGTGTATTAAGGGACGCAAACTTGTGTGGCGTAAACGAGGCCCTCGATATCAACGGTGGTGTCGGTCTGATTGTATGGAGGATGTATGGCAGCAAATGGAGTAGGCAACCTTTTCTTCATTGACTCATCAATGGACCACATGGCTTACTTGGTTATTTTTAAAGCCAATTTGCACGAAAGTGCATGAAAATTAGGACTTAGTGACGATTTTTGGTTCAAACAGGACAATGACCCTAAACATACGGCACATAATGTCAACCTGTGGTTGCCATACAACACGAAAAACCAGCTTCACTTGCCACCCCAGTCTTCTGATTTGAACCCAATTGAGCATCTATGGGATTTTCTGGAGCGTAGGATACGTCAACACACTATAACATCGAAGGACTTGTTGAAAAAAGTAATAATGGAGGAGTGGCTTCAAATATCGCCAAAATTCACGGAAAAGTTGGTTATGTCGATGCCAAAACGACTGGCAGAAACTTTAAATAGGAAAGGTTAACCCACCTCCTATTCATTTTTTTTTTTTTTATGTTAATTTGTTTATTTTGTACGCATACTTTTTTTGAGACGAAATTGGTTGTTTTTTTTAGTTTTTTAAATATAGAAAAATAAGAGATATTGATAATGACGTTAAAAATTACACAATTTATTTATGACTAATCAGTAAAAAAAATAATTTTGACAATATCTTATTTAAAAGTATTATTTTTTCTGGTTCAAAGTTTCGCATGCAGTTTGTACGCATAGTTTTTCTGGCAAGTGTATATACATATATAATATTCATGTAAAGTTCAACCTTGAAATTATTTTGATTTTCGTTTTGTTTTAATATTGAAATTAAATATAAATTTATAGATAAATTATAATTTCTAAATATGAGATAATAAATGTATTTTTCTATATATTTTTAAAATAAAAATTGTTTGAAATTAACGATGCATTTCAGTTTTAGCAAAGTAACCAACTCTGACATCCATGTGTTTATTCGCCTTATCTCACTTAGCTTTAAGTAAGTTCGCCGCCATGACAAAATCGTTCGCCTACAAAGTAAATAAATAACTATATTTGTACAAGTCTAACACCTAAAGTAAAATTGTCTAGAGCAACTTCTTCTGGTAATTTGGACAAATCCCAACAGGTTATTAACAGAAAGTGTGTAGATAATTAAGCTGTGCAAAATGGCAAGTGGCACATGAGAATAAAACCGCTTGATACGGGGAAATTGCAAATGTGTGCAGTTCTAGTAAAAAACGAACTGAAAACATGTCCAAAAGAGGTGTGAAAGAGAGCAGCGTAAAAAGCTCTAGACGAAAAAGCGAGCGCGGATAACGCGAATATTTTGTTATCAATCAGCACATCGGATTTGGGCTTGATAGAAAATTGTGAAACCGCTAGAGACTGTTGGATTAAACTACAGGAGACATTTCAATCCAAAGGGCCAGTCTATTGGTTGTCCTGTATGGACGAGGGAAGTGATACTCGTCAGCATATCAGTGACTTTTTCGACAAAATCGCTATAATCATGATGATCACGTTGATTAACTGGCAATTTTGTTGTTGTACAGTTTCCATGATTCATAAGAAACTTCTAAATGCGCAATCGAAACACGTGATGAACTGATATTTTGCGCGTCAAATTATTAGAGGTTGCAGAAGGGCGCAAAGCCAAAAGAACAGAGGCAATAGCAAAGAACAAATGTTTTGAAAGGTACCAACAGTCAGATATATGCGTACATTTGGTACAAAGGCGTTTGCTCTTATAAACGATAAGAAGAAGGGAAAATTTGACTCAAGATCGGAAGAGTGCATCCTACTAGGATATGCAGTAGAGTCCATGGAAAATCTATCAACAAGCAACAGAAAGGGGAAAACCTAACTGATGAAGAAGCCAGTGGATCTTCACATGAGGATGAATTACAGGAGTGTGAGTATGCGTTCAGTGTATCGGCAAACGACCCATTGACCATAAGGAAAGCACAAAGTATCAAAGAAGCTAAAATCTGGATGAGAGCTGTAGTAGATGAATTTATAGCACAGATCCTGTCAGTTGGACAAATCCCAAAATTTACATATAATTAGAATATTGCAGATAAAATAAAATTTCCAAATAAAAGATAAGCAAAATTTTTTTTATATTTTAAATTATGTTTAATTTTAATATTAAAAAACTATATAGAAGCCACCTTTTGCATCCTTAACGGCTAGAAGACGTCGTCATAAACATCCAACAAGTTTGGCTATCTCCTGGAATGATATTTTTGCCCGCCCCGTTCTTAGTGCCTGTCTTAATGAATCCTTTTATGTTATTTGGTGCATTCTACAATTTTCTTTTCCAATAATGCCCAATTAATTTTAATTGGACTAAGGACCGATGCTTAGAAAGGTGTTTTATGTTGTTTGCATTGATAAATTATCATTAGTCATTCCTGTACCAAACACGTTTTTTCTCCAGCTCTTTGTTTGCCTTGCCCACACTTTTTGGCTACTATCAGACCCACTGTTTCAAAAGGATTTCGGCACATTTACATGGGTTTTGGACATTCAAGCTACTTTTTTCTGTTGGTATGTGAAATAAACGGCTAGGTTTACGCCTTGGTACTCTACAATGATAACTCTACTATGATAAATTGACTTCTGGAACTTCTGCCGTAACTTAACAGCTGATTCCATTGACTTTTTGATCACTCCAGCCACAATAAACCTTTCCTGGCAAGGAGTAAGTTTCTTTGACCGTCCTGTGGCTACTTTTTCCAAGTTTTCTGTTTGAAACGAAATGTTGAATAATATTACGAACACTGGAAAATGATCTGTCTACAAATGCGCAATATTCCCGATCGTTTTTTTTTTTTCACAATATAGATTTATACTTCATTTTCACATTTCCAAGGAAATTTTCGCTCAATTGCCCATTTTGGTGTGTTTGCGACAAAATCAATACGAAAATCGACAAAAAACGTTTTGTTTTAGAGTTTCAGAGAACCTTTTTTTAAAATAGAATGGAAATGAAATACAACAAAATGTTCCAATACTTTTTGGCGTGAATTTGTGACTTTACTTAGTTAATTAGGTATAACGTCTGTAAGAGCTGTAACTTTGCTAATATTTCTTTTAAGAAAATAATAGTTATTAGATCAATCTACAAGTTTGCATATTTATTTTGTTTGTAACCCTTTTTGAAAAAAAGTTATAACTTTCTGAACCTCAAAGATAAAAATGTGCCATTACTTTTTGGATCCACTGTATGTACATTTCGTAATTATCTCAATCGGGTGATTATATCATCGAGAATAGGGTTTCACCTAAATAACTTTGTTGTTTTCCAATTAAATATTACAAAATTTGGTGTTTGTAAGTTTAACATACCTAGTAGTACATCTACCAAGTTTTGTTAGAATCGATTGACTATATCATATAGCTCCCATAGGAACAATCGTTTAGAATAGAATCGAATAGAATAAACAGAAATTTTTACTAAATTTGGTTTATGTGAGTTTTATATAATTTTTTACATATCTATCAAGTTTTATTAAAATCGGCTAAGTATATCATATAGTTCCAATAAGAACAATTGTTCAAAAATATAGTTTTAAATCAACAACTTGGTGATTTTAACAACCAATTTGACTTAATTTGGTATCTGTGAGTTTTATATACAGCATAGAGTTCAGAATGTTAAAACTTCTCTTCCAAGAGGGTGCCAAAAAAAAAAAATAAAAATGCAAACCTGTAGATTGATCTTTTAACTATTTATTTCAACAACAACATTTACAACAATCAAAAGTCCGGCCAAAGAATAATACGGCGATCGCGAGTCCAAGCAGCGGTGATAAATTTGCGAATTCGTTGGTAGAGGGACGCACAAGCTAATGCGGGAGGGGTAAACAAATGTTTGATACTTGTGCGTTCCGTTATTTTGGCATCACTTCACCAATTTTTAGATCAAGCGTGGGCACGTGGTGGCTCACTTGGCTCACCGATCAGAGGGACGCACAAGAAGAGATCTCGAGTTCGAGAACAGAAGTTGTTGTCGGTTTTTTTTTTCAGTGTACTGTCACGAATCAGACAATAAACAAGATCAAAATAAATGTAATAATAGAATGTGATAAGTTAAATGCAATTCTAGTTGGGCGTGGCAAAAATTTAAAACAAATTTAATCTGCGTCATCTTGCTTGCTAACTTTTTAATACATATTGACATCTTATCTTATCTAACATATGTATGTATGTACTTTTATGCATATATATACATTATTTTTTGGTCATATGCAATTGGAAGCATTGCAAAGGCAAATAAGATTATATGACTCATTTATCAAACAAAACAAACTGCAATCTGTCAAAATGATATGCATGAAAAAAAAACGTCTTCACTTACATATAAATTAGCAGAATCATAGGAAAGTATATAAAACTATGGTAGCTATAGCATATAGTTGGTCGATTCTGGTGAATGTGGTGAAGATATTTCTTGTACATATATCTTCTATCTTAGTTCTATCAACTAAATAACTCTCAAATACCAAATTTCGTTAGAATTCCTCTTCAAATAACAAATTTATTCAACTAAAACTATTTTCTTAACCGGTTGTTCTTATGGGAACTATATGATATAGTCAACCAATTCTGATAAAACTTTGTAGATATGTAAGAAAGTATATAATACTCACAAATACCAAATTTCGTTAGAATCGCATTGAAAATAAGCAACTTATTGATCTAAAACTATTTTCTTGACCGAATCATATAGTCAACTGATTATGTGAAAGCATAATGAATAAGCTAAAAGGTATATAAAATTTACAAACATAGGTTTTTCTGATATTCAATTGAAAAACAACAAAGTTATTGAGGTTAAACCTTATTCTCGACCGCTGGTTCTTATGGGTGCTATATGATATAGTCAACCGATCGGAATGATACCTATACCTGCACTAAAAAAAACCTAGGTCCAAAATTTCAGCTCTATAGGTTTATGGATCTCGGAGGAGATCGTGTTGCTTCAGATTCCCGGATAAATCTATATCAACTCAGCTCATTGTGCTGATCAAAACCAACTTCTCCTATATAAATCAATATAGCTTTAACTATCAATTTTTATTTTAAGAAATTTCTAACAAAGCTTTGCTACGTTTTATTTTTACCAACCAATTTTACTATATATATATATACTCGTTTCGCATTAGCTTTGGTAATTGGGTGATCTATCCATGTGAGTAGACAGTGATAAAACGCAATATATGGCAACTCTGAAGAAGCTCATGACAGTCGTTCGTCGATCGACAGTGGCAGCAGGTAAGATCAAGCCGTGTAAAATATCATAACCTCTTTAATTACTCTGTACTTTTATGTATAGTAAAGAAATCATTCTAAATTACATATCTTATATATATATATATATATATTTACATTCTATACACTGGTCTATAGACATATATTTCTAAGCATTTCAAATAATTGAACCTAATACCATTTTCCAATTACTAATCAATTTTAATTTATTTTATTTCTCATATCTTTTTAATGAAAAGAAAATTTGTAGCATTTATAGTTAGGATATTTCTATATTATAAAGAATTTAGAAAAATTCTTAATCATTATCTTTAGAATTAGCTAATTTTCACAAACTCAATGCCTTCCCCACCCTTTGGTTTTCTACAATGCATGAATTTGATTATAAACTTTTGTACGGCACATTTACATTTCATTCATATATTAACATTCATTCATGCAAAATCCGGTCAAGAGTATATATACTTGTATGGAAACAAAGGAAGCTTTAATAAATATATATTTATATAAATTTTATTGTGAAAGCATTTGGCAACACACTTTTATAATCAATCCAAGGCTATCAGTTTACTTGTTCTATTTCATAAGCTTAAAGTATTTACATTTGTCTGTCACTCAATTTCACTATTCATAAAACTTTCTATTCAATATAAGAAAATATATATACATACATATTGGGTTCTTCTATATATTAATCATTTCCATGATTTCACATTTAGTTTTCTTTTGAAAACGAGTTTCCATAGTCTTCAAATGACCTCTTTCTGGAATTTTACTGCCTTTTTTATCAACAATTTTAGACCAGACTTGTCTAAAAAACAAGCCACCTCTCTCTCTCACATTGTAAAACTGGGGACCACGTTCAGCAAAAACTATCTCAGTCCCGCTTATGCAAACTTTCGAATCTTTTAACCATCAGTTTGACTTACTCATAAAGACGTGGCTTTTTGCATGGTCATTATGAGCAACAACAATGCTATAGAATGAATATGACTAATATTTTGATGTTAGCCCCGAACCTTTTAACTAAATAATTGCAGGATTGAAAATGCATAAAGTTGTAATGAAATGAAACAGGCAAATTATACCCCTCATCTGGAGATACCCTGTAAAATTGAACTTTTTTGGCATTGTCATCTTCTTAACTGTAATATTTACAGTTACACACATTTTCATAACGAAACAAAAACAATAAAATTAGATTAATTTTAATTCCGATTAGGGCGAGTTTGGAACCTGCTTAATGGGGCTAAATATATATATATATATATATTAATATATATATATAGTCGTCCGATCCAACTTATTTTTATACTTTATCTATATGGACATCTAAAAAGCTTATCTACCAAGTTTCAACCATATAACTTAAAATTTAAGGTCTAAAAAGGCACAAAAAACAGACAGATATGTTCCAATACTCGGCTATAGTTTATAATCACTGTTACATAAATTATATATGAAATTGATAAGTAAAACAAACATATTGTTTAATAATTGTGTTCCTTTTTTTACAATTGTCTTCAAATCAAAATCTATATATATATATATACAGTTGCGAGCAAAAAAATAGTAGTGCCCAACAACCGCCCATACTATTTCCGATAACTTGCAAGATAATATTCCAATCTGCTTAAATCTGCTAGGAACCTTTATTTGAAATATCTACCACAGGTCCATTTCATTTAAATCTCAATTGGTACTTTTACGTCGCTGCAAATTCATTTTTATGCAAAAATGCCACATTTTGGCACGAGCAAAATAATAGTAGTGAAGACTCTATCATGGCAGGAAATCCAAACTTTTGCTAGAAAGTTAGTTTTTTTACTCGATTTCATGTGTTAGATATTTGCAATATAAGATCCATTAAAGAATAACCATTTGCAGGTTATATTGGGCCGGGGTATGCACATATCCCTTAAGAAGAAAATTCAGATTAGAAACCTCATATTTGAGGACAAAACATATAGAGAAATAAAAGGTATCCTAACGTTGTCCTCAACAGTGATTCGAAATACCTTAAAAGATAATAATATAGCAGATATACGTGGCCAAAAGCGTAAAGTCTCACCTAAATTAGAAGGAAGTACAGTGCGAAGCTCAAGAAGTCGTTTCAAGCTGCCGTAGAGGTCCTGAAAGAGCACGTGCGTGTTACGGGGAAAATAATTTAAATGCTCGCAGCATACACAAAAAACCAAGATGGATTGGTTCTTTTTGTTCATAAAATAAACAATAACACTCCTAATAATAAATTTGCATAACAGAAAATCTCAATCTAGCCCTCTCTCTACCCCTTAATACCCCCCTTTTCCCACTCTTTCATTATATCTATGCTGTCATGACAACACTGAACTAACTTATTGCCTGCTAATTTTCGCACTTAAGGTGCGAACTGTTTGTAGCATCAACAAATGGATTAGATATTGATTACAATTTGAAACGTCAGCAGAGGCAGAAGCCGGCTATACGACCCCATTCGTTTATATGTTAAACTTAGGTTTGTTACTTTTTTTAGAAATGACCAGAAATGGACAAGAGATGAGTACACATACACACTCCTTTATATAGTGTCAACATCAATGGACTTCCACCGTGACGTTTACCTACATCCGCTTTTGCCCGTTGCCGATATCGACAAAAAAAAGTTCCCTCTAAGCTAGTCCATAATATACGTCATTATTAGTAACAAGCCGTAGAACTTTAGCTAAATATATATATATTTATTTATATATTTTATATATTATCATGGTGACGACAATGCTTACTTACTGATAC
The DNA here is from genome assembly GCA_018903615.1 of Drosophila neocordata. Taxonomy (NCBI): domain Eukaryota; kingdom Metazoa; phylum Arthropoda; class Insecta; order Diptera; family Drosophilidae; genus Drosophila; species Drosophila neocordata. The sequence goes on from JAEIGI010000003.1 coordinate 12,228,120, forward strand.
CTTCTAAAATAAATTGTTTGATTACATTTTGGGGAATACCATTGTGACTAAGTGCGATTTTAAAAATATTTAAATTTGTTTTAAAATTTTTAAAATAAAAATTACTAAAAATACTAAATATGTATATACCACTAATATAATTGTAATGATCTAATGGAATATCTTTGTCATTTTTTGTAATTGTTTATATATCATTTTGTATGTTCTCTTACTGATTTTAAAAGTTTATATTATATTAAAAATTAACGGAAATTTATATAATATTTAAAATGTGGTAGGTTAAATATGAAATGAATATTCCACTCTATTTTGCTTGCATTTACAAATTTTGTATAATTATGAAATTAATAGATCTTAAGCATAAATTAACCGATCACAACAATTGGGGGTAAACCCGACCGCCTATGTTTTTGGTTGATTTATTACAGATATAACCTAATTACAATGGTTTTGCCAATGATAAATCAATGAATGTTATGTTATATAATGGTTATAATATATAATAGGATTTAAAAAAATGAAAATAGCTAAATAACTAATCAGAGTCATCTGATTTGCTGCTCAGCCGTTTTGCGGCAGCTGTTTTTGGCCATTTGGCTTGTTTTGGCCGTTTTTCTTGGTTTGCTCAGCGTATGCAAGTAAAGTAAGCGGTCGGATTTACCCCACTGCGTAATTTTTTATAACAATGCAATTGAAAAAGAAATTATGAAAAAAATTAAACTAAACTTATATGCATTTTGTAGGACTTTAATCAAGGAATCTAAATCCTTTTACCTTTTATATGCGATCACTTTGACTAAAAGACATTTTTTTAAATTTTATTAAAGTAGAAAAATAGTTTTAAATTTAAATTAAAGTTACTAGAAAAGACTTTATTTATATTTCGTAAGGAAATAAATTCAAAAACTAAAAATAAGAACTTTAGAAAAAAATCTAAAAAAAAAGTTATACATATTAAACATATTTAAAAATTATATATATATATATGTACATATATATTAGATCGACTCAATTCGTTTTCAAAAGCATTCACTAGAATTGGATTCTATAAAGAATTTTAAGAAAATTTTTGTCTAAAAAAAAAAGTTCCTCATCTTCGCTGAAAAGCATGAAAATTTCAGGCTTAAGTACTTAATCTAATATATAGTAATGATAATATAGTTAATGCAATCTAATATATAGTAAAGCTCACTTTAAAAAATTTCAGATAAAAGTCTAATATTTTTTAACAAATTGAAATATAGTTCCGATATATAACATATAAAAAAAAAACTTTAAAATTAAATTAATATAATTTTGTTTGATTTTTAAAAAATTTTATCAATGACATTCAACAAATTTAAGTAAATATTTTCTTTAAGAAAACTTAACTCAGTTATTAATTTATTTTTTTAATAATTTTTATATTTAAAAAAAAATTATAATTTTAAGAATTAATTTACTAAATGACGTATTTATATAAATATTTTATTTTAAAGTATTACTAAACGATATTTATTTTGTTTCCTAGAACCTTTTTTTTTTAAAGCAAAAAAAAAAAAAAAAGAGAAAATAAAATAAAAGTCACTATGGTATTTTGGTAACATTTCCTAATCGTTAAATGACAAAAACAAAAACAAAAAAAAAGCCAAAAACTCATAAATATGTACTTGGAATATGTTATGTTTAATATTTATTGTATTAACAAATAAACCAAATTCAATGCGTCACATTTCAAAGTACTTTAACTCGCACCTTTTAAAGTTAAGAAAATTGTTCATCTCACTCAGTCATCTTTGTGGACACAAACAAACAAGTACCGAAAAATTGAACAATAAAACAAAAAAAAAATATAAAAAATAAATAAATAGAGAAAAATAAGCAATTTGTGAAGAGTTCCAAAAATAAAAGCTGGCTTCATCGCACTCTCTTTGCAGATACACACACACTCACGTTCATATGTATATATACACGTGTTCTCCTCTGTCTAGTTTAAATAATTGTTATTAACATATTGCCAATACTATTGAACAAAAGAAGAAAAAAAAAGTGCTTCCCATTCATAATTCGTTTGTTAAACAAATGAGTGTGCCATTTAGTGTGTGTTAAGTGTGTGTGTGTGTGTGTGTGTGTGTGTATGGGAGAGAGAACTTTTTGAGTAAGTAAATCAACTTTTAAATAAAAAAAGCAAATAGTTTTTGTATTGATCTTATAATGATTTTACCGGAGATTCTCTATACGGTCAAAGTGTCTGTGGTCAGTTAGACTGGTTAGTTGCCTAAATGTATCTAAATGGTGTGTGTGTGTGTATGTGTGTGTGTGTGTGTGTGTGTTTGTATGCTTTGCATTTAAGTGGAGGGAATTTCCTTGAAATATTCGATTCCATTTTTATTTTCGTGTCATGAATCGTGTCGTTAGCTTACTACTGATGATGCTGATGCTGATGATGATGATGCATGACTTTCATGTCCGGGGGCCAAAGATCTCAAAACTTAATAGGAGATAAAAAAAAAATCATAAGATCAAACTAACATAATTTCACAATATATGTAATTTTAATTATTTATTAATAATATGATTAAAAAGAAACCCAAAAAACAAAAAAAACCCTGTTAATATTTATAAATAATATTTAATAATATAAAAAAGAAAATATATGATTTAGAAAGTTAAACAATTGGTTTAATATATATATTTTTATATATAAACAAACTAACTGAACTATCTTTGCATTCTTTTTATTATACAAAACAAAGCTGAAACCAATTTAAACTTATGGAATTGACTTATTCATCGAGATTCTCCAACGTTTTCAAAAGATAAATAGAATCTTGATAATACAAAGAGAGATCTGGAGATGCCCTCTATATAGTTTGAGATTCAAGGATTTAGCTTGAGATTTAGAAAGTTAAACAAACTAACAGAACTATATCTGCATTTTTGAAGCTTACGAAATTCATTTATGGAAGTAAAGATCATCTAACTCCTCATCAGGGAGATTCTCCAACGTTTTCAAGAGAAAAATATAATCTCGATAATACAAAGAGAGATCTGGAGATGCCCTCTATATAGATCGAGATTCAAAGACTCAGTTTAACAAATCAGAAGACTGAAAAGAATTAACCAACTTGATTTTCCTTTTGATAGGAAAGGAACCTAACTAGAAACCAAAAAAGAGTAGCTTCAAACACAAGTTTCTGGTATTATTAGTATTTCCCGAATATTAAGGTGCCATTAAATTTGTTTATTGTCTAAAGACAGATAACAAATATAAAATAAATTTAAAATATTTTAAATTTTAATTTAAGATATTTTTGTTATTTGAAATTTATTTTATAAAAAGTATTTATATAAATTGTGTAATACTTTTTATACTTTTTACTTTATACTATAATACTATATAATACTTTTAAAAGACATATATATATAATATATTATATAATGTCAGAAAAGTAAATTTTTCTATACATTACAGACATCTTAACAATTTTAATATATCCTCTGCAAGGGTATACAAATTCTTCCTAATTCTACATATATATTTCTTTAAATGCTTTTTTAAGCATTTTTTTACTTACTACAAAAAATAAAAATAATTTATAATATATAATAAAAAATAATTATAATAAACTAAAAAATATTTTAGAAGTTAAAATTTTATTTAGTTTTTTTTTTCTATAAGTCACTTTTGCTTTTATTTATATTTAAATATTTTTATTAAATATTTTTTAAATTTCGCTTTAGTTATATTGATTAATTTTTATTTTCTACTAAATGTCAAAAAAAATTTTAAATACTTTTTTAAATTTAAAGTCAAAAGTTATTATTTTTAAATTTTAATTTGTCTATAATTTTTCAGTATTTTTTATTTTTTACTATTTGTTTAAAATTTTTTAAATACTTTTTTTAAGTTAAAAGTCAAAATTTACTTTGTTTTCAAATTTTAAATTATCTATAATTTTTTAGCTTATTTTAATAAAAAAATAACGTTTTTTATTTATTTTTAATTAATTTATTTATTTATTATTGTTTCTTTTCTTTTCCTATATTTATTTCTTTTCTTTCTTTCAATGTTAGTTATTAATATTACTAATCACATCGGAAGAGCTTAAGAAAAATTATCAAATTGATGACGACAATAAAATGTTGTAGAATAATTTTTATATTGATGACGTCAATTAAATGTTACAGAATCAGATTTATATTGAGGACGTATGTAATAAATAAATTGTTACAGAACATAATTATGATTATTACAGAATCAGTTTTATATTGATGACGTATGTAATAAATTATGATTATTACTTAGTTCGATTACCTTATCTGGTATGTAAAGGAAACTAACATACATTTCCAACGCATAATGTACTGAGACTTATCTTGTTTAGCAGACTCTTTGTCAGCAGCCTTTATTTACTTTTGCACCCATATAAGATTTGTTTGTTTCTATGTATATAAATCATGGAAGTCAAGTTTATAATTGCAACAGGATATAAATAAAACCCCTATACCCATCATTTTATTGTGTGTGTCTATGGACTTTTAAGTAGTTTTCAGATAAGCGGCATCCGTTTGACGGATATATAAATATTTGTTTGGCCAAGACAATGGTCTCGGTGTTTTTTAACGTCAATTATGTGATACTAGATACAAACCAGCCAGATTGTTACTATATATGTATGTACTATATTTTATTTTTTTACTTACCCCACTAAAATGATGTACTTTACGTAATTTTTTTTATTATTTGCTGAACTCTGTACTTTACGTAGCTTTTTAAATTATTTGATGAACTCTGTAAGAAAATAGATATATCATTTTAAATATTTATTTAATAATGAGGTAGAAAACTCACTGCCAGATATACATATATGCTTAGATACAACAATGCAAGTCTATAAAACAAGTCAAACATTTTTAATACAATTTTTCACCCTTTAAGCATTTTGTTTGGTCGGAATGTTTCCATTGCAAATATAGGATATAGTCAACCGATTCTGCTGCAACTTAACAGAAATATTTCTATATATACCATCATATTTACAAATACCAAATTTAGTCATAATCGCTCTTGAAACCACCAAGTTGTTGATTTAAAACTATATTTTTGAATAATAGTTCTTATTGGAACTATATGATATACTTAACCGATTTTAATAAAACTTGGTGGATATGTAAGAAAGTATATAAATCTCACATATACCAAATTTAGTAAAAATTTCTGTTAAAGCATCCAAGTTATATTAATCAAAACTATATTCTTAAACGATTGTTCCTATGGGAGCTATATGATATAGTCAATCGATTCTAACAAAACTTGGTAGATGTATTACTAGGTATCTTAAACTTACAAACACCAAATTTTGTAATATTTAATTGGAAAACAACAAAGTTATTTAGGTCAAATTCCCGACTAATGGTTCCTATGAAAGTTTATGATATAGTCACCCTATTGGGATAATTACGAAATATACATACAGTGGATCCAAAAAGTAATGGCACATTTTTATCTTTGAGGTTCAGAAAGTTATAACTTTTTTTCGAAAAGGATTACAAAGAAAATAAAAACGCAAACTTGTAGTTTGACCTAATAACTATTTTTTTCTTACAGACTCTTATAGACGTTATACCTAATCAACTAAGTAAAGGCACAAATTCACGCTAAAAAAGTATTGGCACATTTTGTTGTATTGACTGACGCCTTTTTTAATCTCATTTTCATTCTATTTTAAAAAAAGGTTCTCTGAAACTCTAATAAAAAACTTTTTTTTGTCGATTTTCGTATTGATTTTGTCGCAAACACACCAAAATGGGCAATTGAGCGAAAATTTCCTTGGAAATGTGAAAATGAAGTATAAATCTATATTGTGAAAAAAAAACGATCGGGAATATTGCGCATTTGTAGACAGATCATTTTCTAGTATTTCTTATGTTATTCAACATTACGTTTCAAACGGAAAATTTGAAAAAGGTCAAAGAAGTTTACTCCTTGACAGGAAAGGTTTATTGTGGCTGGAGTGATCAAAAAGTCAATGGAATCAGCTGTTAAGTTACGGCAGAAGTTCCAGAAGTCAATTTATCATAGTAGAGTTATCATAGTAGAGTACCAAGGCGTAAACCTAGCCGTTTATTTCACATACCAACAGAAAAAAGTAGCTTGAATGTGCAAAACCCATGTAAATGAGCCGGAATCTTTTTGTGGCATTTAGTGATGAATCCTTTTCGGGTCTGATGGTAGCCAAAAAGTGTGGGTAAGGCAAACAAAGAGTTGGAGAAAAAACGTGTCTGTTACAGGAATGACTAATTTATCAATGCAAATAACTCAAAATACCTTTCTAAGCACCGGTCCTTAGTCCAATTAAAATTAATTGGGCATTATTGGAAAAAAAATTGTAGAAAGCACCAAATAACATAAAAGGATTGCTTGAGACAGGCACCAAGAATGGGGCGGGCTAAAATATCATTCCAGGAGACAGCCAAACATGTTGGAAGTATATGAAGACGTCTTCAAGCCGTTAAGGATGCAAAAGGTGGCTCAACCAAGTCTTAATTCTAGTCTATTTTGTATTTTTAAGTTTTTTTTTTATGATTTTTACAAAATATTTATAAAATAATTAAGTATATCTTCTAAAAAAAAAAGTTTGTAATTTTTTTTTTTATAAAATGATTAGTTAAAAGATCAATGTACAGGTTTGCATTTTAATTTTTTTTTTTTAGCACCCTTTTGGAAGAGAAGTTATAACGTTCTGAACTTCAAAGGTAAAAATATGCCATTACTTTTTGGATCCACTGTATGCTTGCAGCATAAAGAAACCTCGGTGCAAAGTATCAGCTCTGTAGCTAAAAGCGATTGTGTTTATGTTTATACGGACGGACAGACATACGTACCGGATAGGCTGACATACGAACAGACAACTCTTTTAACCCAGCTCATTGCGCTGACTAAGAATATATTTATAGTTTATATTGTAGGATATGCTTCCTTCTATGCATTGCAAGCTTTAAAGTAAAACTAATCTACTCTTTTTGCACGGGTTTAATAAACTTTGCAAATGATTAAATATTTTTATTTTATACAATTACTTTAATGTCATTATATGCTTATTTGAGAATTATCTTTGTGACAACTTTATATAATCATATACATCAAGAATATTCATAAACTGATAAGTCGAGTACATTTTATGAATTTGAAAAAAATGCTTTGAAAAGCTTTTTAGTAGCTTTTTATCATATGAAAATTGTATAGTAAACTTTTAGGTACTTGACAAAAAAAGCTTTTACACTGCTGCACCACAAAAGTTGTATAGAGCAACATTTGCAAGTATTTCAATATTTTGTATTAGAACACTATGACAAATACAATATTATATTCTCATCAGTTTTCGAATAATTACTCATTGAAAAAAACCCAACTGAAAATTATTAGAAGCATCTTTGTAATTAAATGAAAGTGTTTTAATTGCCTTACAACGTTGTGGGAAAATGTGCATGAGAAAAACTAATGACCATAAAGTTATATTGCTTGGCAACAGCTACAATATAGCAGCAACAACAATAGAACGAACAGGTGTTATGTGTATTAAAAAATGGTCATGTCATTCCCGAAATCTTTTGCCAGTGTTAAAAAATCGAAATTAGGAAACTTTATCTTATTTTAAAACAAAAGTTATTGTTTTTTGAAAAGATCTTTAACCTTTGCAAAATTACAGAAAAAGTTTTCTTTGTTTGGTATTGTCTTAAAAATTTTTTGGAAAAAGATAATGCTAATGAAATAGTTTTTAAAAGTTTTTTAAGCTTTATTTCAAAACAATGACAAAAGTTAGAAAATATTCCAAGCTCATTTGGAGAATGACGTAAGTTTGCTTTTTTTTAAATCTTGAAAACAAAGGTTTGCTTTTTTCCAATTTTTGTTTTTATAAAATATTTTAATATAGAAAACATTATTAATTATATTAAAAAATATTTTGATATATGTTTGTTATATGCGGGCTTCATAAAAGAGTTTTACGAATATTATTAGTAATGATATAATAAGACATTATAATATATCTTTGTTAAATAATTCATAATATTTATATAATTTTTTAAATATCATAAAAATTTAAAAATTATTTAAATATATTCTACAGATTGTTTTATTATATAATATATTTAAATATTTTTTTTATATTGTTTAATTATATAATAAAATATATTTGATTTAATTTTCATTAACCAATATTATATGTTAATTTTGCAATTATTTGCAAAAATTTTTTAAAAAAAATCGCTCAAGATCTATAAAATTGCTTGGCTAACGTTTTATGGAATGGTCTTAATGCTGACATTTCTTAGCGTTCACCCTTTTGCTCTCTAACGTTCTGTATATACATTTTGCTCTCTCTCTCTCTCTCGGGCACTCTTACTCAAGTTTTTGCTCTCGTAGTCTTTCTTTCTCTATGGTTTATATGATATATGAAAGATACCCAAAGATACCTGAGACTCACAACTCACCTGTAAGCGATCGGTGCTGTCAAAAAAATGCCTCCAAAATGTAAGCCCACATCAAACAGAACAAACACCATAAATGTCTATAACAAACACTTCGGGGAAGAAAAGAAAAAAAGCAAATGAAGCCACAAATACACAAAACTTGATAATTATGTTTTTATTTTTATTCTTCTTTTTTTTCGGTTTTCCTATACTTTTTTTTTTTTTTTTTTTTTGTTTTGTTTTAAGTTGGCGGCACGCGCGCTTCGAACCGTTAATATCGAACGCTAAAACTTGACTGAATTGTATACCTTTTGATTGTGCCTTTACCTTGTGTCCTCATAAGAAATTATTGCCTACTTTTATTTTATATAAAGTTATATGCAAACAGATATAGTATTTGCAAATCAGGGCACATGCAGTTAAAGATAAGTCCCAAGATAAGTGTAAACAATAAACAGATAGATTATACAAATTTCTTAATTACTCCTTGGATTATTGAAAATTGTTGGTCTAAATATTTACTTAAAAGATTCCTGCTTATTTTTTCATAAGAAAAATGTATAAACAAATTTTGTAAAACATAAATAAGGAAAATGCATCCCATACTAATATTTTCTAGAAAACTGTTCGTGTATCAATATTGGTTTTAGTCTTTGCTCTTAGGTGCTTTTATATGCAAATGAACTTTAATCGAAAGCTTTCACGGAACAAACTAAGCTTTTCAGATATGACACTGCTTTAAAAGTGAGCGGGCAAATAGATTAACCAAAAGAAAACAATGTATGACAACTGTTTTTTTTTATTTGTATATATATAATATAGCAGATTTTTATAAGGTAATTGACACAGGCAGTAATATATATATATATCTTCTATATACAGTACGCCCTCCTAGAAAGGGAACTCTTCTCATTAAAGCAGTACCTTATAACCTTAAACTTTGTGAAAATGGCAAAGAATCGCAGAACAAATTCCCATAATTCTTTAAGACATAAATTAAATAAAAATAACAAGTATACTCCATAAATTTGTTGATCAATTTTTGGTGCTGATAATTGGTCATATAAATATTAAATAAAGTTTCCACACCAAACTTTAATTTGACTATTCCTTTGATTTCTATTTCTTGCTTTCTGTGAAAGCTTACGATTTATATAATTTATATATATAAAATATTTCTTTGATCATAAAAAGCTAAATTTTTAGTACCTAAATTTTTGTTTATTAAGAAAATTTAATTTTTATTTTTATTATTGGTTGTTTTTTTTTTTTCTAAATCATTCAATTTATAAAATTTTAAAAAAGATTAGTTAATACCCATAGCAGTTACTTTTATATACTATGACTATATATACAGTGGCTCACAGCTTAAATGAACCACTCCATATTGACAACATGAACCAAACTTAAAACTAAACAAATAACCAATATTCATTTTCGAAGAATTTACTCCATAGGTAGGATCTTGTTTACGAAGGATTTAAGAGGTTCTGTAAAAAGATACTCCCAATATTATCTAAGCCGTGAAGATATTTAGGATCATTCCTCATAATCATATACTCATGCTTCTACAGATCTTCAATATTTTTAATAGCTGGTGACTATTCAACCAGATAATCCCTTTGGCAACAAGATCTGAGCTTTTAATGAAGTATTCTAATTGATTTAAGGTACAAAAATTTAAAATTTGTCTACAGATAAAAAACCTTTATAATATTTTTGTTTAAGATTCTCTCGTACAGTTCTTCTTTATTGTTCGAAAGGTATAAAAAATAGAGAGAATCTAAAATTAAATGACAAATTTATAAAATTTCATGTGTCTTAACTTTCGTAAAATTTTTAAAATATAATTCAATGTGTTTAAATCTCTTTAAAAAGTTTTTTGAGCTTAAATATGTCCATAGATGGTATTTGAAACAAATGTGCTTTTCCAACACTGTAACACTATTTGAAGTTAACTATTGGTATCTCTCATCTTCTCACTAATCATACTCTCACTCATTTATTCAACTTTGGTATTTAGTTTAGGTTAACAAATTAGGTTAACAAGTTTTGCAGGTTGCTTTAAGTGACCACTAAATGAACATGACCTTTCTGTTTCCATGTACTACCACCTATCGCCGTCTCTTTCTGTGTCCCTCATTCTCACTTTTTTTATTCCAGCTATTTTGGTCTTCTTTCAGTATATGAAGAACCAAAACAACCAGTTGCCGCTAGGTTCCGCAAGTGAGGTCACTTTGGTTACGTTTTGACCATATTCACTTGCCTCTACATATATATGGCCTACACCCCATTCTCTTCTCCGTATGGTATAGCCGTGCTTTTTCACTACTACATGCTTATACATATGTGTATGTGTATATATATGTATATGTATGTCAAAGCGTTAGAATTACACGCTTGACATGCAACAAAACGTGAGAGAGCAAAGCAGGTCCAGATTCTGGATAGGATTTTTCCTGTCCACATACATTTACAAATACACGCATACACATATATTCACATTTCATTCTCATTTTTGTCAGTGTATGTGAGTCCTATATACAGCACTGTACTATGGGTAAATTAATCACTTCTGGTCCAATAAATACAATTTACTTTACAAAAAATTTTAAAACTATGAATATATGTATCATCTTATAGTGCTCCGATCCGACATATTTTTACACTTGCAACTCGTATATATCTTACAAGCTTATCTACCCAGTTTCATTTATATAGTATAAAAATTAATGTCTAAAAGATGCAAAGAAACAGACAGACTAAGCTAGATTAAGCTGCTAAGGATAACATATGCTTTATGGAGTCAGAAATGCTTATCGAAATTGAAAGTTTATAATTCTTCTATACGTTTGGTATATATCTCCATACATCTGTATATCAGAAACTGAAGTTTCTCAAGTCTATTTTATATAGAAACCACCTACATACATTCTCTTACATAATCCTTTATGTTTGTCATTTCAATCTTAATATTTCCATGCATTTCAATTCATTTAAGTTATTTTAAAACGATTATAACAATTGTTTATATCGTTTGCTGGTCATCAGTATGGTTTGCATGACAAAGTGTTTAATTTAACCATTGTCCAGTTGTTCTGACACGAGTGAGTCGCAGGTGCAAACGTGGGTGTGTGTGTGTGTGTGTGTACGTGTGAGTGTGGTTGTGAGTTTGGGGTAGCAGTTTTGGTCAGTCAAGCGTTGCATAAAGCGCATTAACATTTAATGCCTGGCTCCAAGTCTATGGGTCTTTGGTTGCTTTCTCGATTCTAGCATTCGCTCTATGATGAAAATTTTGCATTGCATACATCTAGGCGAAAATGGTCGGTATGGAGACATAATGTTTGATTTATGGCTCTCAATGCTTGTGGAAATTTTGGGCAACTGCATTTGACAGACCTGGTTATGCGTGGTCTTTACCTTTAACCCAGCGACAAAACAAGAATTTGCATTAATCAAAATTTAAAAATGGAAATGGAACCAAAATGAAATGAAATTAATAATTTATAAACTTTTTAAAATGATTAAAGTTAATTTAATTAATGATAAATTTTGTACTTACCTTTGATAATGCTAAAAATAATACACAATTTGTACACATAAACTATTTATTCGGTATATAAGTGTTGTATGTATATATATGTATATATATATATTCATATATATTAGGCATATGTGTAGGGGGTTAATCTTATTTGGATGCGTAATGCCGTATCCAAATCCAGATTTAATCTATATCTGGATTAAATGTCAATCAAATTGATGCATTTTCTGCTAAATTGTATTTGAGGGGAGGAGATTCACATGTATAGGTATATAGAATATATATATATATATATATATATAGGTATGTGTATACATTATATAATATATTTGTAGGTTATTTGTTTTGGTTTTTCTTTCACTTTTTTTTTCAAAGTTCATTATGTGTCATTATATGATTGTTACATTTAGTTACAATTGGATTTATCTTTTCCTTTTTGATTTTAAACCAAAAAAAAAAAAAAAAAAAAAAATATAACAAACAGATGAAAACAGAACAACAACAATTTTTTGTTTGCTTTCATTTTTTTTTTCTTGTTTTTTTTTTGTTTTTTTGCTACTATACAGTTAGTGATATCGATATTCCAACATTATTTACATTGATATATATGTATGTATGTATATATATATATATATATATATATATATATATATACTTATTTTGCATTGCCATTCGATATACTCGTACTGTCTAATATATTATGCGTAGTTTTGCCCACTTTTCCCCCGATATTTGTGTGACCTACACCGGAACCATTAACCATTATCCATTAAATAATTAAATCAAAATAATAATTTTTTTTTTATCTCTTGAGCTGCATATGTGTATTCATTTTTGATTTTTTTGGTTAAAGTAAATTATATATATATATTTCTATATATATATTTATTTATTTATTTATTATTTGCTCAATTTAGTCGGTGGTAACCGCTTGCTCACTTGATTACTTAATAATTTCTTTAATTTTAAGTCTTAAAATTGTACAACATTAACAACAATTCGGATTACAACATTCAAACATGAGTTAAGAAAACTGAATACTATTTTTTTTGTTTCTTCTTGTTTTTTATTAAAAATTTTTTCCAGAAATTTTGAAATTATTTTCACATTCTCTTTAGGCCAAGTAAAATGTTTTGAAAAGTTTGTACCAAAAGGAAAAAAATTGTTTTTTTTTTTTAGTTTCATAAATTTTTTCATTTAAAGCAGCTGTCATTTATTGTTAAGTTTATTATTGATATACTGAAGCCGTTTTTTATTTTTTATTTAATATTATTTTTCATTCATTGAAATGTATTATTCATTGATTAGTATTATTATGTAGCAGGTTCAGTACCATAAAAATTGTCTTAAAAAAAAAAACAACTTTCTTTTAAGTATTTTTATCTTAGCATTTTAATGATTTAACTGACTTAAAAAAATTGTTAATTAACGGATCAAAAAGTCTTTAAAAAAATGTCTGAAATTAAGAAATAATTTAAACCAAGTTTAAATAAATATTTCCATAACAATTTGAATTAGATTTTCTATTAGAGAAAAATATTTACAACATTCTAACAAAAACTATTAAAAAACTAATCATAGAACCACTTACATATATTATATATATTTTTTAAAATCCTGATCACTACAAAAAAAAATATCTAAAATATATTTAAACTTTGCCTTCAAAATCAATTTAAGAAAATATATAAAGAAATTTTAAACCCAATTTAAGAAACAAAATTCAATAAAATAAAATTAAAAATTCATTTCATGTCTCTGAACTAGCCACAAAAACAATTTCCTAATCATTGAACAAAAAAATATTCTAAATTTTAAAGCTTTAAAAATTTGATTAGTTAATTTTTAGAAAATATTTGTTTTGGTGGTATTTGATTTTACTTTTTTAAAGGAGTTTGTTTGGCATATATGGATAAGTTGGCATTATTGTATCGGTGCACATCCAGAACAAATTGTAAACTAGTTAGTTACATATAGTATCTATATAGTACAGTTAATAGTCAACATAAAAACGGTACATATATATAAATATATGGTTTATATAAAGAATTCGAGTATATACAACTATCAAAAATAGGAAAAATAGAACATTTTGGTATATTTATAACAGTTAAATATTATTTTTCAATCGGTTTTTCTCGTTCTGGTGGACACATGTAGAAAAAAAAACCACAAAAAGTACAACAACTGTTATATAGTTTCAAATATATATATATATATATAAGGGGAGAGTGTGATCCGCTCGAACGGATCAATATTGACTTGTAAATAGTTTTACTTAATTTTTCTTAATTTTTTTTTTTATTTTACATATTTACTTAAGATTTTTCCTTCATATGCATTGAAATTGAAAGTTAACTTTAGTTTACTTTATTGAGTTTGCTTAAGGTTTCATTTTTAAAATTTGTGGTTTTTTGTCTAATTGTTTTATAATTTTTATAATTTATATTTTTCAAAATTATATTTTTTTAATTTTTTTTTTTTATTTTCAAAAAATTATATTATATTTTTCCTTTATTAGTTTTAATTGAATTTAAATTATTTATTTTATTTTACCTTACTTTTTTAATTTATTTTTAATTATATATGATTTTTTTGTTTTATATTAATGTTTCTTTTTATTTCTTTTTTTTATATATTTTTTATATATATATTTAATTTAATTAATTTATTTTTTAAGCTTATTATTTTTAGTTATACTTTTTTATTTGCTTATCTATTAATTTTTTCTTTCTATTATTTCATTTTATATTATTTTTATTTATGTGTTTAAGCTTATTATTTTAGTTGCACTTTTTATTGTTTACATTTTTCTATATTTTTTTTAATTGTTTTTTTTTTACTGTTATTCATTAAAAAATAACCTTATTTTGCTTTTTCCACCTTTTTGTTTTAAAATTTTTTTTTCATTATTTTTTTTAAACAATTTTTTGTATTTCGTTTCTATTTTTTATATTTTTTTTTTTATATATATATTTTTTTCGCTTGGTGTTTTTTTTTCTATTTTATTTTTTTTTAAATTCTTTTATATCCTTGCAGACTTTTATGGCACAAAAAGAAAACGTTTTTGGACAGCTTTAAAAGCCGAGTAAATATCTATATGGAATATTGTTCAGATCAACTAAGTAGCAAAGATTCTGCAAGAATATATTAATTTTGGCACGGCCAAAGTTACTTACTGGAACATGATTTCCTTGACTTTCTGGATTTATATATATATATATATATATTTATTATTTTTTGAAACACACATGGATATCTAAAACAGATTTGGCTTTTTTTAATTTTTTTTTTTTTTTTTTTTTTTTTTAGGGCACATTGAGATAAAGTAAATATATATATATATGCATATATATACATATATATTGGTGTATATATATATATTCTGTACGATTTATGTGTATAGTTGAG
The DNA here is from genome assembly GCA_018903615.1 of Drosophila neocordata. Taxonomy (NCBI): domain Eukaryota; kingdom Metazoa; phylum Arthropoda; class Insecta; order Diptera; family Drosophilidae; genus Drosophila; species Drosophila neocordata. The sequence continues at coordinate 12,243,529 of JAEIGI010000003.1, forward strand.
CCGCTTTTGAATTGACTAAGCCAAATTGATGGAGGAAACACACTTGATTGATTGCAATATATTGTATATATGTATAGATTTATATATATATATATATATTTGTATATATGTATATATTGACTGATTGTTTGGCTCTCTGTATCAATTATTTCTTTTCAAAAGTTCATCAACAAATTGTCATATAGGTATATATATAACATTTAAAAGTTCTTAACGTTTTTTTTTTAACATTTTTTGTTTTGTTTTTTTTTTTTTAATAATTTTTTCTTTATCTTTGTAAGCTCAGATTGTACATACAAATTACATTTATTGTAGAATAGACATGAATAATTTTTTTTTATTTTATTTTGTTTTTTAAATTATTATTTAATATATTTAGTTTTTGATTTATTTTTCTTTTTGTTTTTGTTATATTATTTTTTTTTTTGTTGTATGGAACCGTCAGACTCTCCTACCATAAATATGTTTTAAGTTAGTTACATATAGTAACCTTTTTCCATCTGATATGCTTCCAATTTTTCCAAATACATACATACTTATTCCACATACACGCACACTCACACACACTCGTACACATCTTGGATTTAAAAAAATCATTATCATTAGATCTGCATCTAGAAAAATATTTCTTTATCTTACTCCATCCAATATCCATACTCTAATTATTTCCTGACCATCATTTTGCACTTTCAGTTTCAGTTTAATATGTTCCATTTGTTAATTTTTTGTTTCAATGATTTTGTAATATTTTTTTTTTTTTTTTTTTGGGTAAAAATTTAATTTGTTTTTTATATACTGTATATATATATTTGTCTTAGATCTAAATTTTAGGTCTCATTTTTTCATTTTTCTTTTGAATAAGAAAATAAAAACAAAAAGCAATAAGGAGAAACAACAAACTCACCTGCAATCTAGCCAAATAATTTTGTATCTCGTTTGGTTTACTGTTCACTGCACCTGGCTGTAGGTGTCATGGTTAGGATTAAGGTGACAGTTACAGTTACAATTACGATTACAGTTAAGGTTACTGATACATTTACAGTTACAGTTACAATTGCGATTACGGTTATGATTACGGTTATATCTATGGTAATGTTTATGCTTATTGTTCACGGTTTACTGATGTTGTACGTTTGGGTTTTTCTTTTGTTTTTCTTTATTTTTTCCATTAGCATAAGTCGGTTATCAAATATTCGTTTCATTTACGTTTCCTTCAAAGTTAATTCGATTCAAATACAATTGATTTCATTTCGATTTGGATCTCGGAGATGCAAGTTAAATTCTGAAAAGAAAAAAAAAGATACATATAAACAATAGAAACATTTCAATTAATACCAAGAACCATTGATTTATTTTATAGGCAAATATAATAGCTAGTAGAATGGATAAGGTTTGATCACGTCGAAGTTTGTGTACGCTACCAAACTGTCTTTATAACAATTATATAGGGCTAAGAAGAATCTTAGGGATTATAAGTGTCAAATCTAGAAGTTAAGAAAAAAGTTTCTATACTAAAAGTTGCTCAGTTCAGTTTCAGTTCATATGGTAACTATAACATATAGTCGACCGATTCTAATAAAACCCAATAGAGATATTTATAAATATATCAAACATACAAATACCAAATTTCATAAGAATTGCTTCAAAAACAAACAATTTATTGGAAAAAACTTTCTTCCTTAACGATCGTATTTGTGGGAGCTATTCGATATACTTAGCCGATTCTGATGAAACTAAGTAGCTATATAAAAAAAATCAGTTGAAAAACAAAAAAGTTATTGTTATTGAAGCCTATTTTCGACAGATCGTTCCTACGAGAGCTATATGATATAGTCAACCGATTCTGGATAAACTTTTTAAATATATTAAGAAGCACATTAAACTTACAATTATAAAGTTACATGATAATTGCTTGTCAAACAATTAATTTTTAGCTATATATTAGACTCTTTATCACTATGGGAGCTATAGCATATAGTCGTCCGATCGGAGCGATACCAAAATATATAATACAACGAAAAGAAGGATAAGGTAAGGTAAGGATCTCAGAAAATATCGGATTGATTCAGATAGAATCAATAGATATGCAATAGATATGGTTATATCAACTCAGCGAATCGTGCTGATCGGGTATACATACACTTTATATAGTCGGAGACGCTTTTTCCTACAAATTCTATAATTGATATGGATAACTTTACTTTTCTTACAATGAGATATCAGTAAAATGACACGCGATTCGTTACGGTTAAAGGTGAAACGGTAAATAGTAAAATTTTGTATGCCAATTTACTTACCCTTTATTTTATGATGTTCGCTGTCCTTGTAAACGTCGCCTTCACCTTACTTGCGTCTCCTGCCCCCGACCTATTTAACAAAGAGATCCTTTAGAGTGGCGCACAATGAAGCATCGCACGTATCCTTGGAATCATCTTCATCACCCTTGCCAAACCAATTGAGTGTAGAGCGCATTGCTCGACCAGCCTGTGATTGAGCGGCACTGCCCATCGACTGGCGACTCCGGCGTGTTCCGCCAGGACTACTATTGCTGCTACCGCCAGCTGTATCCTTGGGTATGGCACCTCTGCTAGAGCTAGAAGAGCTTCGAGCAGCTGCCGATGTGGAGGGGCCACCCGACATGCTGGCATTCGAACTCTTTCGCAGAAAGCCCTCAATGGCTGTACCCAGAACGGTGGCATCCACAATATTCGCCTTAGTGGTATCGGCCCAGCTCTTCTTTTGCTTGCTGCGTGGCTTCAATTTCGGCTTACCCGAATCCCCACCCAACGGATCCTTCTTCTGCAAACGCTCCAGCATATCCTTGGACAATGCCATGGCTGTACTCTTGCTCCGCACACTCTTCTTTCGGGCCACAGGCTGAGGCCGCTTACCAAACCAACCCGACAATGCCGCTGAGCTATTATCCTGAGCCTCGGTTACCAATTGTTTGGCATTGTTCAGTATGGATACATCGAAGCTATTTGAGCGTGTCGATCTGCCGGCATTTGGATCCAACAGAGCGCCAGATGATGGAGCAGCACTTGGCGTGGGTGTGGCACTGGTAGTACGCCCACGAGCAGCAGCCTAAATTATAAAAAAGCAGTAGAAGGTCAAAAAAAAAATTTACCAAATCTGTAAAATGTATATAAACTGACCTGAAAGGTATTACTCAAAAATGGACTACTGGCAGTGGCCGCCGATGAACTGGAACTGCCACCCTCTGGATCTGGCCTATGCATATCCATGGCCGAGCTGGTCAATGAACTAAATATGCCAGCTATATCGGTCCGGCTGCCCAATAGACCACCACCACTGCCCGATTTTTTGCGACGTGTCGATGCTCGAGCCGATGTCGGTGGCTGTGGTGAAATGATTGGCACCTGTGGATGGGCATTCGGATGTTCGGATGCCCGTCTAAAAGCATTTGCCGCTGCACCAGCTCCCGGCTGTGGGCATTCCGAATAACGACGATTGGTATAACGACGTCCAGGTGCTCCGGAACCAGCCTCATCAACTGTTTGCACTTCACAGACTTTCTCATTGCTCGAAGTCCAGAGTTTCAAGCGTGCCTTGCGAGATTGTAAATAGATATCATCCATAATGTCCAATTGTAGATTATGTATACTGCCAATGGGATCTGTTGATGGGGGTCCTGTGTTGCTCTCCCGTCGAGAATTAAGGACACGGCTGCTACTGCAATAAAGTCACGAAGAAAAAATGAATTATTACCAATTATTTTTCTTTTGGTTTTTTGCGTACCCATTATTTGTGGGATATGCAGCCACAGATTCGCGTCGCGAACGACCAAACAATGTGGTTGGCACCTTCGATATGGTTACCACCGAATGACGTCGTCCAGAGGGTGCCGGCGCTTGGGATAGTGTGGCCAGAAATGCGGCCTCTTTTGGTGATGGGCCAGATCCTTCGCCACCGCGTTCCGATAATCTTCGCACTTGACTGGCGGTTATACCTTCGGTAACTTGTTGGGATGGTAGAGAGTGTTTGCGTGCCTCACGTGGATCACGCCATGGTGATAATAGATATGGATTAACTGGTGAATCAATATCCAAACTGGCACGATTCGAAAATGTTGTCTCGGAGCTATCTTGTTCAAATTCTTCGGGTAAATTTGATTCTTCTACAACAATTAATGGTTCCGGTTTGGCATGCGGATGCGGATGTGCATGCGGATGTGGATGGGGATGACCGGGTGTGGATGATGCAGATGATGATGATGAATTGCCACCAAAACGTGCAAATGATGTACCACGAAAGCGTAGCGCATCTGGATCCAAAAAAAAAAACAGAAAGAAAAAAAAAGGAAAAAAAAAAGGCAAAGTTAGTGTATGGCGCTCTCTGTCTCTCTCTCTCTTCTTCTCGCTTCATCTTTGTATTTCCGTCTCTGTTTTTGTATTCTCTTACCCATTTTTACCACAATTGCTCAATTGCTCGCCAGCGGGGAATACACTCAATAGTCCTGCGTTGCGTCTGTATGTCCTTGCTGCAAGCAAAAAAGGAAACGAGGCGATCAAATAAATGCTTTCATCTGTGTCTCTGCGTGTGTGTGCGTGTGTCGGTATATGTGAGTCAGCTTAAATTAAGATAAAATACACATAAAAAAAACAATCTTTAGAAAATTTACAATTAAATTTTATTAATTTGTTAATTGCCTTTAAATTACTAAAAATCAAGGAAAATAACTTTGGCCGTATTATATTTTTTTTCAACTAAATGAAAATTGATATTATTAAGGATTTGTTTTATTGACTTCATTTAAAATTGGAATTTGTTATCTAAATACAAATAACATTCATATGCAACAAAAACAGCCTTTTTTTTTATTCTACACCATAGTTCCTATAGTTAATGTATCTTATAGTTACCCGATCAGACTAATTTTTAAATATGTAATGCGTATATATCTTAAAAACTTATCTATTAAGTTTCATTTATATAGCTTTAAAATCAATATCTTAAATCAGCAAAGAAACAGACAGATTGTCGACCGTTTTAATGCAACGACTTGCCTAACGATGCTTAAGAAGCCTTTATTGATTTAAGGGATCGGTAATGGATCTATGCAAAACAAATACCTGATAAATTTTATACTATTCTCTTCAAACCTATAAAAGAAAAGGTTTGGAAATTCTCTTATGTAAAACTTCTAGTCCAGGGTTAAAATTGTATTAACATTTTGGGTTACAATTTGTAAATTTATTGATTATTTTATAGAGAGTACAATCCTATTTAAGCCATTTGATTTGGTGATTACTTTGCTTAAATGGAAGCCTTTATATAATTATTTTGTCAATTTTTTTCAGTGTGCTGGTATCTTTTTTTTTTTTGTCCACTCATTATCGGCATTTTATATGGTAAAACTCATACAAATTGCAAATGGCAGGCAACATTGTGGCCTGAACCTTCGTTTTATACATCACGTCGCTAACAAAAATCATGCATCAAAGTAATTAAAGCCTCTGTCCAGGGATTTAACGCTTGGCTGGAGCTCAACTCTCAGTTGTGTGTGTGTGTGTGTGTGTGTGTGTGGGAGTTGTAATACAGGGACAACAGAAACCGATTTTTCCAGCCGACCCCTTACCAACATTTCCCATTCGCCTTTTTTGCAATATAATGAGCAGAAAATTATGCAAAAGTTGAAATGAAATTTCATCATAACTCAAATACCGCAAGACTTTATGTATTTGTCGTGTGTCCCCTCGGTGGGAGCTGTAAGCAATAAGTTTGCTCGTCAAATGATAGAATGGGGTAATGGAAGAATGGGGGGGAAATGGTAAAATAGGACCATTGGAGGCTGGGTGACAGGAAATCGCGACCACAGTTACCGCAACTTTTCTCTTTGAGGTTAACTACAGTCGGAGGCAAGCCAACTGAAAAATGAGTTTTGTGCCATATTAGTTGGCCATTGAAGCCATAATAAATGTAATAGTGATAAAAAAAAAAATAATAAATAATAAAAATAAAATAATAAACCACACACAATAACAATCGTATTGCTAAAGTTGACAACTCGTTTGTTTTTTTCATTCCTCAGCTTGGGCAATAGTTGTCAACCAGGCGGAAAATTGAGACAATTCTTTAACCTCCTTCCAACTGAATAAGCAGATGTTTTATTTGTATTCATTTCTATAGAAAGATGTCTCTGAAAAAATTCATAATACGAATTTTCGCTGCTCAACGATTTACTTAAGGGGTTACCATTTTGGAATATATATATATATTTGAAATTTCTAGCAAATTCAATAAACATTTTTAGATATATATCTTAAGATATAAAAACTATGTATTTTACTTTTAAAAATTGTAAAATTTTAATTTTTAAAAAATTGTTTAAAGTTTTTAGATCCATTCTTTAGAAATTGAATGAACGAATGGGATTTAAAAACGAGAAGAAAGGTTAGAATCGACCTTGTGGAAGTTTCTATATCCTTGCAGTTTAGACTTACTATTAACATTTTTTTTCACCATGGTTTCAATGCAAAATTTAATAATATAAAGATTTTGCTTATTAAAATATCCTTTCGTAGTCCGATCCAATTAATTTTTATACTTGCACAATCTACACATCTAAGAAACTTATCTTATAAGTTTCAAAAAGCTAGCTTAAAATTTAAGGTCTAAAAAGTGTAAAGAAACAGACAGATGGATACCCGGATATGGCTATGGTTTTATATATTCATATATATATATAGAATATATATACTTTATGGGGTAGGAAAATTGTATTTTTATACATTAAAAACATCTGAATTTTGATTTTGTATAAAAATGATAACAAAATAGATTTCACAGATAGGTGCCTTTCTCTTAGAGGTCCTTTAGGTATTACCTAAACGTTTGACTTGAAATATATCTTTATTCGAATTATATCTATCTTTATTATAAATATCTATGAATAAACATTACTTGTACATGATAAATAAAAAAGAAAACAATCTTTTTAGCTTCTTAAAAATAAAGTAAACCTTTAATTATGTTGGGTTCTACTTTAATTCCTTTAATAACTAAAAAAAATTACTATTTGGTCTCTAATTAAGATGCTTTGAATTCAAAATTCAAGGTTTCAGTATAAAACAAAAATTAGCTTTAATGGATTCCGAAATCTTTTAAAGTCAGTATTTGAACATCCTATAAAAACAATGATAAAATCTTTAAGATATTTAAAAGTATAACCACTTAGCCCTAATTTTTGGAATGGGAAATGGAAGAATAATATATTTTATAATTTTATAGCGTTTATTCATTATCCACTTTAATATGATAATAGATTTTTGTATGCTTTGTTACTTCTATTGTTTGTATGTATATATATTTTTTCAGTTGGGTCCAAGGCTAATCTATTATCAAATGGTCACAAATGACAATCACAAGGACAATTGTCATGAAATGTCCGGACTTAGTCCGCTTTTACAATTATCTACCTATATTTTGTGACCGGAGTGCCGCAGACCTAGGACACTGTCTGTCCGTCAAGTAAATTCTATAAACAGAAGGAGCTTGAAAAGCAGATGGCAAGGTGAGGATGGGGAATGGGAAAGTGGTAGAATTAGGGAAGTGGAAAATTTCGACTTTGTGTTGGCTGTCTTTTTGATTTCATTAAGCACCAGCAGAAGGGACTTGCATTCGTCCTTTTTGACTGGTTGTCTGACTGTCTGTCTGTCTGTCTGTTTGTCTGTCAGTTGTCCTGTCTGTTGGTCAGCCTGTCTGTCTTCATGTCGTTGCTTCTTTGGTCTTTGTGTATTGCTGATGCTGGTACAATAATGCTTGGGCTGCCTGACTGCAATCCTTGAGCTGAAAGCTTGAGTCTAAGGAAGTTTCCAAGTCGCAAGTTCATTAAGCTTGTAAATTGGCAATCAACACCAAAGTTGCGGCTTTGTGTTAGAGTTAATTAGCCCGTCTATGCCACTGACAGGACGCACTGCTTGAATATGGTAACGCCCACGAGCAACCGTCAACCATCAGCAGCGGCTTCTTGTGACCTCTTCCCATACTTATCCTTCTGTCTATCTGCATCCTCATCCCTATTCTCATCCGCATTCTCATCGTTATCGTCATCACCATCAGGCTCAGCCTTTGGCATTCGGTTTGGTGGATTCTGGCTGGTCATGCTCTTCTTCTCTCTTTCTATTTTTCTATCGCTATCTCATTCTCTCTCTCTCTCTCACTCTCTCTCGTTCTTTTTCTTTTACTCATTCACTATCTACATCATTCTTTCTATATCTGTCTTTTTTGTCCGGGTTTTTCAACAGTCCTTGCGTTTCAAATTCAGGTTTGGATTACGGTTTCCTTTTTTTCCATTTTTTCAAGTCCTAACTGTCAGGATGGCCTTCGCCCATGCGTGAACACCGCGATGTCCTGCGACTCAAAAAAAAAAAAAAAACAAAAAATGAAATGAATGAAAAAAATTTGAAGCATAAAACCAATGGAATACAATGAAAGGCTTTATTACAGCATTATTCCACTCGTCTTTGCAGCCATTGAATTGTGCATTTGAATGGAAATTGTAAAGTGAAATGAATTTTCAATCGAATTGGCAAATACACTGCAATTGCTTACATATACGGAAACATCTTTAGCTTTTTGTCAAATTGGTTAAGCAATTTTCTTAGAGTTACTATTAAATTTATAAGAAAATATTACACTTGAAGGATTCTTATAAATTCTTTGTAGTTAATAAAATAAGAAAGGGTAAAGTAGTTTGGATATGTTTTAATTGATCTTAAGATTGAAAAGCTTTAATTCAAATAGGTTGATTATCTTTAAGACCAAGTAATATTTACCTCTCGAGGACGTTTGAAAGATATTATAAAGGAAAATATTGCCAAAAGACTCCCATAATGTTCTCTGATGTGAGCTCTTTAAAATATATTCAAATATCTTCAAATTGATCAGACAAATCAGTTCATTTATAAGCTAATTAGACATGGCTAGTTCATATAAGGTTAAATAAGCTTTAATCGATTTCTGTTAAGTTGTGAAGCCTAAAAGTTAAGTCAAGTTTTTATATTAATCAAAGGACTCGTAAACATACTTTCTTACAATATAAGCCACTTTGATATGTCGTTATGACAACCATATTCCATATCAAAAAAACTAAATGCAATATTATTTTAAGTGAAAAATATATATCTATATATTTGTATATATATATTTTTATATCTATATTTTGCAGCTTTTAAGTATTTCTACATGTCCATTTACAAACGAATGAAAGGCAAATAGCAGGTCCTTTCAATTGCCCACGCAAAATGATTACTATATACATATATATACATCTGTAGATAGAAACAGGATCGCCCTTCTTTCCACTCCCTTACACACACACACACATACACACTCGCTTACATTTGTCCACTCACATAGTCCATTTGCATGTGAGTATTTGTCCAGTTGATTTGACTTTCACTTCAACTATCTCTCTCTCTTGCTATCTCTGTCTCTATTTATTGCCATCTCTTTCTATTTTTTTACTTACTTGGCATGTTCATCTCTTTTGTGAGTGATTGATTGACTCATGCTGACCAGAGACGTCAGAGAACCGGAACCAGAATGACAACAACAAGACGGTTAAAAGCAAAAAGGTGCCAATGGAAGCAAGTGAAGCCACTCGATTGACAGATTGACGCATTGAAAAGATGTCTCTTCCCTCCCCTCTCTCTTCTTGTTGCGCTCAATTTCAGTTTATCTTTCTTTAATGGACTTTTGACAAAAAACCAAAAAAATAACCAAAAAAAAAATATTGACAAACAACGTTTTGGTTGTTGTTGTTATCAAAATGGAAAATTGCATTCAATTTTCATCTGAGAATCCTTTAAATAAACTTTCATGACCAGAATATACATCTGTTAAGTGAGAGCTCTTTGAATTTCAATTGAATTAATTTTAGCCATGGCAAAGATAATACCAAATTGATTTATAATTTTAATAGCATTTCTTAGATAACTCGAATGAAATGAAAGTAAAAGCTTTTGGTCTAATACGACAAAGCACTTTCGATAAATTAATTCAACTTATTTAAAAAATTTTAATTGTGAACTAAAACATTCATTAAAATAAAATAAATCAATACTTATCCTATTTTTTTAAGATAAGATAAGTTTTTCTAAGATATACAAAGAGATTGAGAGATTCTTTACAGAAATCTTTTTAAAACGTACTTTTCGAATGGCTTTATGCTCTACCCTAGCAGAAATCAAATCCGTCTGCCTATTCTTCTGTCTGTCTGTTTCTTTGCACTTTAAAGACCTTAAATTTTAAGCTATATGATTGAAATTTGTTAGATAAGCTTTTTAGATACGTAGATTGTGCAAGTCTAAATATTAGACGGATTGGACTACTATAAGATATAAAATTAAACACTAAGTTTTAATCAGGTCGCATAATGTGAATAAAACTATGTTTTTAAATTAAAATTTTTTATTGAAACCGATGAAAGGGAAAAAGTACTTAATAAGTCTAGTTCTTTAATTTTTTTCTTTTAATAAAAGTAGGAAAATTTTCCTTAATATAAATTATAATATATAATATAATATAATTTTTATAACTTTTTCTTTATAAGAACTTGCTTAAGTCTTAAGTTTCATTAAAGCTTCATTCGGTTAACAAATATAGATCGGTTAAAAGTGTCCACTGACTTTTGTGACAAAATCTTTTTAAAGTTTTGGATCTTTCCTTTAATGCAAAGGAACTTGTCTCAAAACGATCTCACTTAGTCAATATTTATCGGATGGCTTTGAAATTTCCACACAATTTTTATAAAATAATAAAGCTTCATATAACAAAAAAATTAATACTTCAATACGAATTCAACACTACAAAACGTATTCCTAATTGTAGTAAACTAATTAAATATATTTTAGTCACGGTCACATCTTTAGTTACATATTAACTATGCAAAAGACAATTTGTATGTAATTGCTTTGTTGTTTAAAGGGATTTGCTTATTTTTAGTTCTCATTTTATCTCCAAATGTCCAAAAGCTTCCTTCATGGCAATTAAAATAAATAGCAAACACATTTAAAGTTGTTTTGCTTGGCTTCTACTTGGCTTTCAAAGTAGTTACTTTTCCAAGAAGTTTTCCAAATATGTATATATATACATAGATATATATGTATGTGTGTGTGTGTTATCACCATAACACATAAACTCACATTCCAGTTTTTAAGAAATTGAAGCAATTAAGCGAACTTCTTAGAATCGTATATTATTAAGAACTTTAACAGAAAATAGAAAACTTTTCTTCTGTTTTTTTTGTTTCTTTTCTATATTTGGAATTACTATATTTAACACCTACATCTTAGGTATATAACATTTAATATTCACAGGTGTCATAAAGTTTTACCGTGCCAAAGTTTCTCAGCTCAAAAGCAATGTTTCTATTCCACACGTTTCCATTTAACTTTGATTAAAACATCAATAAATAATAATATTAAAACAAAAAGCTATAGGAGAACAATAAGAAACCAAATTTAGTTAAATAAACCAAACAAGTAATTGTTTTATAAACTATTAGTAATGAAAAGTAATTTATAAATTTAATTACCAAGATAATCTTAGTCAAGTAGTTTTATGTATTTTAATTTCAATTTGTTAGTGTTCTTTATGCTTGATTAAAGATTAAAATTTGTGGCCTTTGATTAACTGGAGGAATATTTGTTGTTCGATCAAATGAAAAAAAAAACAAGGGAGAAGAAAAATCCCAAACGTTCCCCCTTGCATCAATAATAATTTTATCAATGACAAAACGAACTGTTCTGTCTATTTCCCGCTAGAATGATTGCACAAATATTTATGCATGTGTTTGTGTGTGTGTGTGTGTGTGTGTGAGTGAGGTTTTATGCATCATATACCAAGAAGCAAGATAAATAGTGAATGAAATAGAGAGACAAACAGAGAGAGAGCGATGAGGCAGATGACATGATTGCGGCTTTCTCTTTTACTGACTTTGACATGTAGTTCTCCAGTTATATTCCCGGGCCAGACAGTTGCATATGGCAACGGAAATGAACATGTGTTCCCTTTTCAAAGAGAAGCACACCTACATTCCAATTCTCTCTAACACACACACACTCACACGCACACACACAAACATGCAGTCAAAGCGCTGCAGGTGAAGTATTTTCCAAAGCAACAACAACAAATGACTACACATGCCAGTGTTAATAAGCAGCATATTCAGGGCTAAGAGGGAATAACTGGGTAGTCAGGGGATAGACAGAACCAAAAATTTGTGGTATTGGTTAGAAATGGAGTAATGTATGTGTATGTGTGTGTGTGTGTGAGGAGTATGACATTTTTTAGCTTGTTAGCGTAGTTAAGTTTATAGGAAACCCAAAGCATACGTTTTCCACTTTTCATTTCATTCCCTTTTTTTTTTTTTTTTTTAATTTACCTTTTTTTGTTTTTATGACATTTGTTTACGCTTTGCCAAATACAAAATGAACAACATAGAGGAAAAAAAAAATTGTAATAAAAAAAATATTACATTTACGCACCAATAAACTTCTAATCTAAAGCAACCTTAATAGCCATCTTTTAAATAGAAAAAATAGTTTATAATTATTTACACAGCATTTGAAACTTAATGCTTGAACTAGAGATTTAATATAGTTCTATATAGATATACTTTATATATATATAGATATATATTATATATAGATATATTTTCTCTTCAGGGAATAGCAAATTGAAAACTTATTGAAATATTTCTATTTCAAATTTTCTATTAGAATTTCAAATTTTATTTAAATTATAAATTTATGAGGTTCCAATGAAAAATTGTTTTTACAGGCTTATAACATTATTTTTTTTAAATTAAAAATTTATAAACTATAAATTAAAATATTAAAAAATAAAACCTCATTTAAATGAATATATTTACATCATTCAGTTTTTTAATACAAATTTTTAAAAATATATAAATTTTTATCTAAATTAACTTTGCTCCCCTTTTTGACTTAAAATTTATTAAAAAAAAAATAAAAAAAATTTTTGTACAATTTTTTTGTATTATTTTACTTTAAATTTCTAAATCTAACAAAAACATTGTAACAAAAATTCGTATGAAAAATTTTTAAACTAATATTATAAAAAATTTCTAAAAATAATGAAACTATTGTAGAAAATAAAATAATAATAAAATTTATATAAGATTTTTTTTTAAATATTTTTTTGTTTTTAATTTTTAGATATAAGAAAACTATTATTAAAAATAATCGTATTAATTATTATTGAAATTTATAAAATAAAATGTTTTTAAAATTATTTTATAGAAAATTTCCAAAATAATACAACTTTTGCAAAAAAAAAAAATAAAACAATCATTTTAATATTTTTAAAATATTTCTTTGAAAATTTCATGAAATAACAAAATTGTTGTTATAAAAAATTTTAAATTATTTATTTAGAAATTTTTGAAATTATTTTTTGTAACATTTTCTAAAGCAAAATAGCAGATAAAATAATTTATTAAAAAGCGTTTTTGAACATTTTTATTACATTTTCTCTTACTATTGTCCCCAACAGATGTCCTTTTTACAAATATTTTCTGTACTTTTTTTAAGATTTGTTTTTTTTAATATTTTTGTTTCTTCACAAAAATCTGCGACTCAAGTGCTATGGATCTTGACTTTAAGTTCACCCCTTAGCTTTTTAGCTATATAAGTCAAGTACTTAGTGAAGGCAATTTAATATATCAACATTAAGTTGGCTCAACATTAAGGATACTTTAGCAACTTCTTTATATATTATTATATATTTTTTCTTCTTTTTCTTTAAATTTGTGATTTAAATTATCTGAGGAATTTCCAAAAAGTTTTATAAAAGTCAAAGCAAAATAACTATCTGGCATCCTTGTTCTTATATGTTAATATTTTGCAACACTGTCAATTTAGTTAATTAGTTACATCTAATTAAAAAAACTCCATTTGTATAATACCAACATTAAATTAAAAATCTTTCCTCTATCTAACCCATTTGTTTTCTATATAGTTGTTAAAATCCCAACAAATACCTCAATAATTCCTGAAGGATATATTCTATGTTTTATCACTTTGTATATCTAATGAATATTATTTTTCTGTTTTTAGTTTTTGTCATATTTTTTGTCACATAGATTTGAAATGAAAAACTTTCAACTTTTGCATATATGCCATGGGCATTTTTATTTTTGTTTTTTTTTTTTTTTTTTTTTTTTTTTTTTTTTTTTTTTTTTGTTTTTCATTTGCCTCCACGAAATATGAAACTCTTTTACTTTTTGGTTTCTTTCTTTTCTCTCTCTGTCTTTCTGTTGCTCTCTCTCTCTCTCTCTCTCTCTATATATATATATCTATCCATCTCTTTTGACTGTTGAATATTGTGTTCCTTCTGTTTGCTGTCACATTTGTTTATGACATGCATCAGAAATGTGGCGAGGACATTGGACATATTGCCTGTTCATGTTTGGGCGTCTGTTTCAGGCTTTTGGTTTTTGCAACTGTTCATGAAATGTACTGAATGACTTTAAACAATTTTTCTCATACAAACAAATTTTTTTTTACACCTCCTTCTCCTATCTCTTTGTATTAGATATGTGTGTGTGTCAACGTGTGTGTGTGTGTGAGTTGTTCCGTTTTGAAAATTTAAGGAAGAATTCAAGGGTTTCCTCTTTTTTGCAGCATGTTATCGGTATACGCCCAGTTGCAGTTTTTGTCATTTTTCTCTATTGTTTTCGCTTGCCAATTTATAACTAAAAACTTGTCCATCGAGTCAGAGAGAGAGAAAAAGCCATAGGGTGCAACTAGGAGATGAGGGGACTTTATATGTATTGTTGTGCAGGAGCAGTTTGTTGTTGCATAATACATTAACGCGGCAAGCGGAAACGGAAATGTCACACATTTGCTGCCGTTGGCAACATTGTGAGGCTGCACGAGAATTTCATGAGTAGAGGAGAGCACGGATGCAGGATAAAGAAGACAGAGAGTGAGAGAGAGAGAGAGAGAAAGACAGAAAGAGAGACAGAAAGAGAGAGCAGAGAGGTAGCAAGACGTTGCTGGGCAGGAAGCGAAGCGAAAATAGCAATCAAAACTTAACTGAATTGTAGCACATGGCAGCAACCAACATAAACCCAACCTCCATCTCCCTTTCATCGACCTTGGCCTTGGCCCTGCTCCTGTTCTTGCTCCTGACGATGCCAACTACCTACAAAGTTGGTTTGCCGTTGAGCGAATTAAAACATAAATGCATTTCGAATACGGCAGCAACAGCAAAAAGAGATTTATAAACTATTACACAAAAAAAAAAAAACAAACCAAAACACATCGACTTGGGAATGCTCCTTGGAAGTGTGTTTAAACTAAGTGAAAGTTTTTTTTAAATTTCAATAAAATTTAGTTTAACTAAGTATTAACGTTTTTATGAATGTTAAAAACGAAATGAAGAAATGTAAAAAATTATTTTAAAATAATAAGAGCAAAAAATAATGAATTACAATTTCAAAAATAAAGCTCTTTAAAAAGTATTTGTTAGCATGTTCTACAACAAGTTACTTAAAGTAAAGCTAGTAATATAGGTAAATAAACTAAATATATATAAACTTTAGTTTAAGATGCCTCAAAGCATATATATATACAATATAGAATGTATATATAATATACAAGATAAACAGGTTATTTGTACAATGCTGTTGCCAGACCCATAAACCTTTTTCATCAGCTATCAATTCTAGGAAATGCAAAGCCTATACACTACTTTAATGCTTGAACTAGTTGGGAATTACACGCAAATGCAGTAAAACAAGAAAACAAAGCTTGCAAAGCAGAAGAGTTTCCTTTTTTGTGTGCATATCGTGACCTTAAATCAGCTTTAACTAAAGGTTTTATAGAAAAAGGTTTCAAAACTTGTCAATAAGCTAGAAATATGTATATAGTCCTTAGATTCAATAATCTAAATATAATAGTAATCTAACTTATTTAGGTATATATATATTGGCTTATATTGAATATAAATAGAATCATATACTCTATATATATATAATCTTCCAATGAATTTGATCAAGATTCCTTAAATGAAATGAATATTAAATGTTAGCTATTCCAACTGCTGGCTAGCCTTTGGGGCTATTGAATGGAGTAGATGAAACCAATTTTTAATTTTCAAACTATCTGAACAATAAGAAGACAATAAGAATATTCACTTTGATTACAATTGACATGCTTTTGATGGATTTACATGGCTACATTTATTGGTAGATTGATAGATTCCTTTGATGCTCAGTTACGAGACAAATATTCTTCTTCTTCCCCATAAGCAATCCCCTTATGAAAGTCCTGCAGTTTATACAAATTTGTGGCCATTGAATGAATTATGGATTGAACTTGATTTGGTTCCTGTGTCGTCCTGTTGTTAGTCCTGTATTCTTGTCCTTGGCTTGCAGCTTTGCCAATTGAATGAAAATTGAATTCAATTGAATTCGCAAT